>VDFB02086081.1:63751231-64045784 GCA_007258455.2 Sequoia sempervirens | reverse complement strand
GATGATGGTATTGATATTGTTGTTGACATAAATCCATCTTCTCTTGATCACATTCTTCTTAAGGAGGCTAGTTCTCATGTAGGAGATCCCACCACTTCTCGCTGCACTCATTCTTAGACTTCAGGTATCAATCTTTTGAGTCATGCAATTTCTATTGATCCTCAGAAGTTTTTAGATGCTTCAAGTGTTCCAGAGTAGGCTAGTGTTATGGCTAAGGAATATTCTTCTTTGATTAAGAATCATACTTGGGATCTTGTTCCTCTTCCTAAGGGAAGAAAGTTGGTTCGGTGCAAGTGGGTGTATTGTACCAAGTTTGTAGCTGATGGTTCTATTGAAAAGTACAAGGCTCATCTTGTGGATAAGGGGTTTTCTCAGGTTGAGGGCATCAACTATTCAGAAACCTTTGTCCCTATTGCCAAGATGGATTCCATTCATCTTGTACTTTCTATTGCTACATCTTAGGGTTGGTTAGTGTATCAAATGGATGTGAAGAGTGCTTTCTTGCATGGTGATCTTCAAGAGGAGATCTATATGGAGCAACTACCAGGATTTGTGTAGGACCCTTCACTTGTTTGTAGGCTTTGACATTAATTGTATGGTCTCAAACAAGCCCCTCGGGCTTGGTATGAGAAGATGGATTTTTTTGCTTGCTTTTGGATTCACTAGATGTTACTCTAACCCTACAATTTACATTCAGAGGCATGGGGGGATCTTCTCATTCTTGTTCTCTATGTTGATGACTTGATTCTCACTGGGAGTTCTCCTGCCATGATTAAGGATACTTAGAGAGCTTTGATGGAGTGATTTGATATGACATACCTTGGTCCTTTGCATTTCTTCCTTGGTCTTTAGATTCATCAGCCTTCTGTTGGTGTTTCTATTTTCCAACAGAAGTATGCTCTTGATTTGCATTAGAGATTTGGGATGGTTGATTGCAAACCAAACCCTACTCCTTTATAGTCAAGTGTTGTATTGTCTTCTAGTTGCAGTACTTCCTTAGTGGATGCTACCTTGTATCGGTAGTTGGTTGGCAGCCTTTTGTACTTGACATATGTCATCCTAATATTTCCTTTGTGTTGCAAGATGGTGTGTCCCTTGGTCTTCCTTTTCTAGCATGACGCTTGGGTTTGTGACATGGTTTAACTACCTCTTGTGGATCTTATCTAAAGCTTGTATTTGGCATTAATAGGTCGACCTTTTCGTGCAACGACAAGGCCAAAAATTGGTATTAGAGTGGAGGTCACAGGTTCAAACCCCTCACTTGTGATGGGGGGATTTTTGCAAGATGGTGTATCCCTTGGTCTTCCTTGTCTAGCACGATGCTTGGGTTTGTGACATTGTTTAACTGCCTCTTGTGGATCTTATTTGAAGCTTGTATTGGGCATTGAAAGGTCAACCTTTTGGTGCAATGACAAGGCCAACACTTTGTAGTTGGTCTTGTCTCCTATTTCTCTCAAGATCCTCATGAGAGTCACTGGAAGTCAGTCAAACACATCTTATAGTACATTCAGGGTACTACACAATTTGGCATTCATTACACATTAGGTGCTACTCAGATTGTGGGCTTCACTAACTCAGATTGGGCTGGTGATGTTGATGATCGGAAGTGTACTTTTGGATTTTTTTGTCTTGGTTTTGGTCCAATTGCATGGTCTTGCAAGAAGAAAACTACTATTGCATTATCATCGACTGAGGTTGAGTATCGAGGCATTGTTTTGGCTAGTCTGGAGGTTTTGTGGCTTCGACAATTGATGGTTGAGTTTGGATTTCTTGTTGATCATCCCACTACTCTTTTTGTGATAATCAAAGTGCCATACATATTTTTTGCAACCTAGTGGAGCTTCAGTGCATGAAGCATATTGAGATCCACATGCACTTCATTTGGTAGCTCATTCAGGAGGGTGTTCTCAGTTTGGAGTATTTGCCTATGGAGCAACAAGTTGCAAACATCTTCACTAAACCTTTGGCATCTCCTTGCTATCTTCTATTGAGATCAATGCTTGGGGTGAAGGAAGTTGTCCTTGGGGGGTCTTTATGAGTCCTCCTTCCTTCTTTCTCTCTTTTCTATTTTTCTATCTTTTAGAGAGGGGTTTTTTCCCAAAGAGTTTATCTCCTTTTCTCTAGTTGTGAGAGATTTTTTGTTTTTCATTGTAGTTGTGCATGGGTACCTAACATGGCCTCGTTACCGGGACCCATTTTTGCATCTCATTTTGCATTTTAGTTTCCCTATGTTGCACTTAAGGGGGAGTGTTAGAATGAATATTTTTCACCTTCTTAAGTTTACTTAGGCTTAATATTGCATTTGTTTATTCAAGTAGTTTTTTCCCATACTAGGTAGTTTTCACACTGTTGCATTTTTCATTCCTTTATAGGGCATTTTGTACATTATGTATTTCATCGTCTTGAAATGCATTCCTTTCATGCTTGGTGAAATAGCTTCTCCTATTGCTTCTCTCTTTTCATGAAGGTTTATCGGTGGTGCTGCTCCTAGGTGCTTCAATAGTAATAAGTCCTTGACTTAGAAGTGTGTGGAAGGTTCTTTTAGTTGTAGACATGGGACATGGAAATTCTAGTTTCTTTAGTTTGTAAGGCTTTCATTTCCGCTAGATTCTCCAACTTCTCTAGGTGGATATAGAGCATGGGGACCTGAAATGATCGTCATTCTTGGTAGGTAAGGTAGTCATCTCTTACACAATTTCTTCCTTTCCACTACCCCATTTTATTGAGGGATCCTAGAAGTAGTCAAATGTCTATGTAGACATTGAAAATATATAAATTGATATCACACACTCAATCCTGATCTACTAACATCGCTTCTGAATTATCCCCATCTAACCATTTAATTGAATAGCCTTATTTGATTAAAGTCATCCTAATTCTCCTTTTAATTAAATAAATCCTGGATTTAATTAAATCATTGTCTTTATTGTAATTAGCTAGGTCATTTCAAATCTTCCTATCTTTATTTAATTAAATAATCCATATTATTTGATTAAATCTCTAAAGTTCATCTAATTAAATTAAATAAATCAAACATTTATCTAATTTAATCTAACATCACCCCCTTTGGTTAAATAAATCAAAAATATTTATTTAACTAAGTCTAAATCATTCTTTTCTCATTTTGAGTTATTTAAATCCTAAAATCTAAGTCAAAATGGTCAAATCAGTTAATCTCCTTTAAATTAACCAAAATCCTAATTAATTTAATCCTAGTCACTCAAATCCTCTATATTTTTCAACTTGCACATGAAAATCAATTTAATTGTTTTATAAATCACCTATTTTCATTCAAAAAAGGCATCCAAGTGGGAATATTCCTCAAATTTGAAATCTCCCCCCAAAATGACTTGTCCATCCAACAAAGAATTTAAAGCTCTTACATTGTCTCTTACATGTCTCCCACTTGGCATTTAACTCATCTTTCATCCCCCCTAAACATGTCATTTCATCAAATTCAAATTTCAAACTTGCACATTGATCAAAATGTGCTCAAGCTTCCTCCATTCACATGTTGAAAAGTGACATCTTGCCATTGGATGAATGTTAGTCCCACATTGCTCTATTTTGGACATTCATCCATCTTGTCACTCTATAAAGAAAGAGCTCATCTCCTCATTTGATCATCCACAAATTATGCAAAGTTATTATACTAAAATTTAGAGCAATCTTCATCCATCTTATTGAGTTCTTAGCTAGGTTATGCAGGTTTTTAGCTTGGAGCACTCATCAACATTCATCAACATGCATCAATCTTACATCATAGGAATTGGGAAAGTACCAATTTTCACATCAAATTGACCAATTCCCCCATGGGATCATGAATTTGCTAGTTTAATTAGGATTCAATCTCTAGTTTGTTTTTTTTATTGTGTTCTTCATTGTTTCTTTCCTAATTTGAACTTGGTGAATGAATTTCATGGGGAATCCTTGTTCTTGCTTGAATTCTCTAATCTAATGTGTTTGTTCTTTTTTTTTTGCGGGTGTTAGGATTGGGGTTCACACATTTGGCGCTAGGAGGGAAAAATCTCATTTCAATCACGTTTTCCTAAAAAAATTATGCGTTTTTGTTTGTGCATAATTTTTGCACCACTAGTTCTCCAGCGTCACTTTATAGCACCGCTGAAAAATCAAACTCCGAAACTGAAGTCTTCCCACCCAACAATTTCAATTTCAAACTGAGACGCTTGACCAATCTGACCTGTGGGCATTTTCAAAAAAATCAAATAGTGACACTGAGCAAAAGGGAAACGCAATTGAGCTCTCTGGTCCTGACATAGAGCGATGCTAACTGGTAAGTGGTGCTATACAACACCGTTGGGAAATCAAACTCTGACGCATTCATGGGTTGCACCACTGGCAAGGAGTAAAAAGTTGAAATTTTATTTTTAGCACGTGCTTTTTGTTATACGATCAATTTATCATCTATTTTCTATTTTTTGATCTCTATATTTTATAGAATCTGACTGGTTTTCTTTCTTTTAGGTTGGATCAATTGAGGACAAAAGAAGGAGAAGCATGATGGTGATATTTTACAAAATCAAAGTGTTTTTAAACACTTTGGTGTTTGCTCAACACTATTAGGAAACTTTTTTTTTCCTTTTTGCTTAGGACACTAATTTCATTTGGGCTTTAAAAAGAACTCTTTTCAATTTTTACAAAAGGTTTAAAATGAACATTAGGAATACAACTTACTAAAGTTTGTTTATTGGTTAACAATTGAACAAAACAACTCTCATTTGTCTTTTGGTGCTTTAAAAGGAATTCATAATTGCTTTGAGGGTTTTTTAAATGAACATGTGCTATTTTGTTTTGTGAGGGATTACTTAAACTAACCTCATTGAAAAAGGACGTATGCGCTTCTCTCGCACTTTATAGCGATCTTGAGAATCAAAAGGCCTTTTTTGTGATTTTAGGGTAAGATAAAGCAATCACCTCCACACTTCATTTTTGGGCTTAAAATTGAACAAAATCTTGTGCAAGTGTGAATGAGCTTATTGCATGTGTTCTCCCTTTGTTTCTAAACAAGGGTCGATAGAACTATGAATAAGTTTATTCGCTTTTGTTTATCTTAGAGGGTCTTCCTTGGGGAAAAAGTACTCACCCAAGGGAATGACTCAACCGGTAAGACTCTAAAGCCAAGAGTATTTCCAACTGGGATATAAATGTGGGTATTGAAGTAAACGCCAATATCACGTGGTTGGCTCTGACAAGATGGATTCAAAAGGGGACTCTTGCCATATGGGTCAATCTCCACGAATGGAAAGTCCTAATTAAAACCCATGTTTTAGAATTGCCAAAATCCTTAATCTATTTGTTGGTGCAAGAATGGTCATTCTGAAGCCACCCCACACTTTTACGGTATTTTAGTAGAAATGGAAAGCATGCCATGGGAGTTTCATGGGTGTTGATGCTTGGCTTCCCCATATAAGTGAGTTTCGTGGAGGGGAGTCAATGGGGTCAAGCATCTAAACCATTCGCTAAAGATAAGTGTAGCTAGACTTGTCCAAGTGGGAATCCAACAAATATTGTCTTCAATATCCATAGGGTTGTACTTATTCTTGGTTACAAAATGCATTTCTTGATCGAAAACATCTTGGAAACAAACACTTAAACATCATCATCAGAATTTCAAACCCTTTAGGAGATAAATACAATTGACTCAATTCATGTGTTATTGTTTTCCCTTGGGATTCTATCCTTAGAGGTTTCTAAGCACTTGGGTTACATCTCAATTTGTCTACTAAATTTAAACAATAGGTAACCTTTGCCTTGAATTCATCAAAGTTCCACATAACATACTTTGTGGGATTCGAAGAAATTAGGACATTGGACATCTAGTTTGGAAAACCTAATCAAAGAAGTGTTTGTGGTAAAAGCAATTCACTAACCAAGATGAAATCAATTGAACCCCACACATGTGCTTGTTTATCTATTGTCTTATGGTCTTTTGAGAAAACATTGATCTTTTGGTTTGAAGGAAAAAGCATGTTCTTCAAAACCTTGGCCTTGTAAACAAATCCTTCTTAGGTTCATTTAGGATCAAAGTAAAACACTTCATCCATTTCAAAAATTTATCATCCCATCCCACGAGCAACTTTGTAGCTTTGGAAACATCATTATCTAGACTTGGGTACATCCTTAAACCAAATAAAAAATCACCTTGTTTAATTAGGAGTGTGGGATTGCATCCTTTCTCATACCTCTAGTTAAATTAGCCCACCTTTGAACAAGTTTATCCTAAAGATCACATCCAAAATCTTAAGGTTTAAAAGTTCATTATCCAATCAAAACCAATCAAAATCAAATCCTAAAGTATAGAATTGATCCAAAGTTCCTAAGAAAAACAACACCCTTATCATTCATCCTTTTCATCCTTAATCTCATCATTGGTCCTAAACACCTTAGAGGTGAATTTTTCAAGAAGGTCAAAACACAAGAGGAACATGGAATATAAACTTGATCCATACATAATGAGTAATCCAAGTCAACCAAACTATCAAAGCCTTACAATTCTACTTGATTTTCAAAACTCACATTTATACAATCCATACATGGGATCATTATCTCCCGCAAACCTCGATGGTACAACAAATGTGAGTCTACCCAATCTAAATTTTGGAACATCTTTCCTGATGGTAGATTTAAATCCAATCTATCAACCAAAAACTCAATGCATGGGCCTCCAAATGAACAACATCATCCCATCAAATCCCTACATGCCAAATGTGAATGTACCAAGTACAACTTTACAAAACATGAACATTTTGAATCCAAACTTGGTAAACTTTGGGATGGATATGTTTGAAAATCATACAAATATTGTTCAAAGTCAAAACAAGATGTTAACAACTCCAAGTCAAGGTAACACCATGCAAAATCAAAGTTACCTAAATCAAGGCAATGCAATTCCCAACATCAACAATTTTCAATTTCAACCCATAATGCCAAATCTGAACATCATCCCAAGTTAGAACATTGTCCAAAATCAATTTGTCCATGATCCCATGCAAACACCACAAGTGTACATCCCAAATCTAATTGAACATAATCCAAATCAAGGGAGTCAAATTCAAAATCAAGATCAAATTTCGCTAGAACAACTTGCTTCACATGCCAAACTAATTGAATTATTGAGCCAAGAGATATCTTCACTCCAAAATTAGTACACTCTTCCCTTGGTTGAACCATGCCATCAAAGTGTTGAGTTGTGTCCACAACCGCATCAAGAACAAAATCTCCAATGTCAAGAGGTTAGATATCAAGATCAACATCAACAACAAACCCAATTACCCCATCTCAAAGATCAATTTCCACATTTCAAAGTGTAGACATGCAAAATTCACATTATGCATTCGATCAGATTCGGTCAAATTAGCTCTTACATTAGGCAAATTCATCACTTTCATCCATTCATTAAATAAGTTCATTTATCAAATAAATCTTAGCATTCAACCTTCATCTTGCATCATCCACTTAATTAAATAAATCAAAAAGCCATTTAAATCAAATCTTAAATCATTTTCCAAAGTCAAAAAAGTCAAATCAGTTAATCAGCATTAAATCAGCATAATCATCATTAAATTAATCTAATCCTAACCTAATGCTAATCCCATCCCACTTGCATTATCTAGACCTAGCCACTTGCACAATAAATCAATTTTATTGATTTATTAAAACATCATTTTCTCTCAACCATGACAAGTCAAACAGGACATTTATTGCTCTTCTTTCTTGTCCCCCTCTCAAAATTTATGGCAAAATTTGAATTCAAATTTTCCCCCTCTTGGGCACTCTTCCCAAATCTTGCACATACATCCATCAATCACATGATGACAAGTGTTCTCAATTCATTGGCTTGTTTTTGATCCCACATTGGTCCCTCTTCAACACTTGGCATTTTGAAAATCTTTAAATAGCAGCTTCATCCTCAAGCAAATCCTTCACAATCTTCACAATTTCATGCAAGGTCACTCTCTTCATTTGAGATTTGATCTTGTTCATCATCACTCCACCATATCCATAGCATTTTATCATTCGGCTTATCAAAAATGGGTTGGGAAAGGGCTACTTTCCACATCAAAGTAGCACCAATCCCCCTATGAGATAGTGTTTGAGTAGTTTAGGAATGGATGTCATGCTTATGTTGCTTATGATTTTATGTTAGTTTGATGTCGTTATTTCCTTTATGCTTGCTCAATAATTTCATAGGGAGAGAGATTATCTCATTTATTCAACGTTGACAAATTTATGCCATATTTGTCAATCATTTGATAAATGAAAGGTTTTACCTCTCACATAAATGGCGCTAGAAGGAGGGCTTAACATTTTGCATATTTGAAGTATTTGATACCTCATTTCGCAGATCTGAAGTATTTGGTACCTTGTCACAGTTATACTAACTTCTTTTTCCATGAATCAAAATTCTTTGCTATAAAGATATTACTAGTTAAATTTTGTGCTCTGCTCTTTATTGCAGAAATACGTGAGTAATTTGTCTATGCTTCCACTTTTTGTAGTCATTCCACCAAGCAAATAAATCATACATTTATTAACGATTGAGTATATCTCAAACATGTTTACCATTCAGCATTTTGGATTCAACTTTGCTCATACTGACTGCATTTGATGCTGATTTCATTTGCTAAAAAAAAAGAGAAAAAAAAGGTTGCAGGTGTATTTAATGGAGGACGGGATCAGCAGGCTTTGATGACTCAAGCTACACATTTAGGGAAGTCTACTCTCTCTTTATATATACTAAATTTGTAAAGCATACCACGTGGTTTCTGATGGTTCCATTTTACACATCATTTGAGCCTTAGCGGTCCCTTAATAGAACACATATAATTTGTGTATCTCTAAAGAAAATATTTAAACACCACTTGTTTAGTGTTTTCCGCATTGCCTAAAGCTAGCCAAGGCTACTAATTTCTGTAGTGGGTTAAGAAGATGTCTTTAAGGCACTTAGGCTGATCTTTCGTGTTGTATTTTTGTGTGCATACTTGTGCCTTGTGCTTATGCATTTCATGGATGACCACGCCCTATTTCAAACTCCCCATAAAAAATACACTGGCAAAGGCTGCAGGAAAACTTAACTATGGGGGCCAATGAATGATTGCTTTCCTTCCTGCTAGATAGAAATATGGCGCTGATCTGAGTACTGGGCAAGTACGTAGGCACATTTTGTTTTACCCATGCGTAGGCCCTCAAAAGGGTGTCGGCACATGTAATAGACCTGCTCATTGGGAAGACCATGGTAAGCTGCACTCCCAAACCACTGAAGGCCGTCAGCACTGAGGGATCTGCAGCATAAAGCTTTACTTTTCCAATGCTGGCATTTTTATCAGCTATCCCACCTTCACGACCGACGACAAGTCATTTGTGACACGACCATAGTCAATCTCCACAGCCCCAACCCCTGCAGACCAAACAAAGGCCATGGCAACAGACCAAATATTCGAAAGTGCAACCTGTAATTTTCAAAATAGCCTCAACCTTAAGCCTTCAGCCTCGGCTTCAGTCGATTGTCACTGATATTTTCTTATCAGTGATATTTTAAGCAGTTGTAACTTTCTTCCGCACTACATTAATATTGTTGTTTGAATACAGATGAGTTGGTGGATATCGTTGACTGAATAATTGAAATGTCATGATTTTATTATTTGTTAATGCAGATCTTTAGCTGGCGCACAATCTTCCTTGAGAACCGATTATTGCAAAAGGCTTTGCATTTAATTATCTCTGCAGTAAACTTTGAAATTTGATATCAGCTTTGTGCAGTCTAGTTTAGTTCGTAGAGTCTTCTATTTTTTTTCTGACATTTGCATTTGCTAGAAAGTCTTTGAAAGCCATAAAGGCTGTGAAGGATTGGGCGTAGAACTACAACTGCCAATTGCATCAAGGTTATTTTTTAAATAGTTACGCAGCAGTACTTTTTTTAGTCTGAAGTATTGCAGCTGGAAGACTTCAATATGGCAACACCAACATCCAATATTAACATGCAACTTGAGGGTGTTAGGTAATTGAAATGAGCAGCTATTAAGAGAAGCATATTTTGTACGTTTATTTGGCAGATAGAGATCTTTTTGGCAGCGAACTCATTATGTTGTCCATACTCACCTATCTGACTTGAGTTTTAATGATCGTTGAAAATCTATGCTGCAATTATTTCTATTTTGGTCTGCCAGCCAAATACATCAGAGAAGTCATTAAAGATTATTTAAAGCTTCCATTTTAAACTGTAATGGATCTAGAGTACCACGTATATCACTGACATAATGTAGGGCAACAACAGTGACAAAGAATAACACAAATTTGAATTTGCTACATTTTTGTTCAACTTTTTGATGTTGTTTGCAGGTTTCTCCCAGGTAATTCAAAGATGACAGCAGGTTGGCGTACTAAATCTCGTATTAATTGTGCCATTAATACATTTTTCTATCCATTGTCTTTAGTTGATGTCACCACACGTAAATTTTGTTCAACTTTCAAAGAATAGGAAAGTGCCCTTTAAATGTGGAAATAAATTTTGTTATTAGTAATGATATCATTGTCAAAAGATTTTAAAGTTCAAATTTTATAATGGTGATGGTATAGTGGATACAAAAAAAATCAACAAGAAGGACATCTGCATCGACTATATTTGCGTAGCTTATGTTTCATGTTTATCTATGACTACCAATTATTATTTATCTTGATTCCTTGAAATAAGTCTTATTTCTCATAACTTTGTACTATTTGCAGATTGACATTGGAAGTGGACATCAGACTTAAGTGAAAGCAAGCAAGATTGGAGTAAAGCAAAATTGAACATTGAACTTTGGAGTTGATAAAGCATTTTTAAATGCTTTGAGCTTCCGTCGCACGCCCTAATTTTCTGTTTTAGGCTAAAATTGAATAAGCAACTTCACGCTTAAATTGATTTGATCTTTCAAAATTGGGCTAAAATTGAACCTTACAAACTTACTAGCTTTTTGATATTGGGCTAAAATGAACAAGGCAATCTTCACACTTCATTTTGGTGCTTAAAACGAACTCACAATTTCTTTGAAGGGTGTAAAACGAACAAGTGTTTGATTTATGTGATTGTCTTTTGAGTACGTATCCTCTCCCCTTGCGCTTCGTGCGATCTAGGGTGCAAGAGAAACACTCAAAATACATTTTATTGCTTTGAAACACTTCATTTTGGGCTTAAAAAATTGAACATCTTGTGCGAGTGTGAGTAGGGGCATTTTCGCGTACATTCTCTTTCTTTGTGCCATCAAAGATCGATCGAGTCTACGGATTGTGTCTTTGCTCGCTTTGTTTATCTTAGAGGCCTTGGGGAAAAAGTACTCACCAAGCGACGACTCAACCGGTAACACTCTAAAGCCAAGAGTATTTCCTGGGATATAAATGAGGATTTTGGTTAAACGCCATAATCACGCGGTTGGTCCGACAAGATGGATCCGAAGGGGACTCTTTGCCCGCGTTGGTCAACTCCTCTGAACGGAAAGTCCTTACTAGAACCTATGTGTTAATTTGCCAAAATCCTTAATGGCTTGTTGGTGCAAGAATGGTCGCCGCCCACCCACGGCTTTTAGTAGAGATGTAAGCATGCCATGGGAGTTTCATGGGTGTTGGTGCTTGGCAGCCTGATATGTGCAGGGGAGGAGCTGGGGTCAAGCATCTAACCATCCGCTAAAAGTAGTAGCTGGACTTGTCCAAGTGGGGACTCAACAAACATTGTCTATCACATCCATAGGGCTTGTAATTATTCTTTGTTTGAAAACACAGTGTGTATTCGAAAACATTTTGCAAACAAACATTCAACATGATTCTCCAAATTTCAAACCCTCTTGAAGACAAATATCATTGACTCGATCCATATGTTACTGCTTTCCCTGCGGATTCACGTTCGTAGAGGTTCCTAAGCATTGGATTATATCTCAATTTGTCTTCTTGAGTAAACAATAGGAAAACCCTTGCCTTAAGTTCATTGAATTTCCACATAAAATATCTTGTGGGGTTTAAAGAAATTAAGACATTGGTACATCTTAGTTTGAAACTTTAATCAAGAGTGTGTTTGTGGTAAAAGGAATACACTAAGCAAAGATAACAAATTGGACCCCACACATGTGCTTGATATCTCTTGGTCATATTGGTCTTTTGATTGCTCTTAGAGAAAAGTGTGTTCTTCAATACCTTGGCCTAGTAAACAAAGTCTCTCTAAGTCTCTTAGGATCAAAATCAAACACTTCATTCACCTCAAACATTTATCAACATCATCCCACAAACAACTTTAGAGCTTTGAAAACATCATTACCTAGACTTGGGTACATTTCCAAACCAAATCAAAATCATTTGTTTAGTTAGGTGTGTTTGGATGAATCCTTCCACGCACACTTAGTTAAATTATCACCTCTTTGAACAAGTTCATCCTAAGATAACATCCAACATTTTAGGGTTTACAAGTTCATGATCCACATCAAACAATCAAAATCAATCCCTAAGTCTAGCATTGATTCAAAGTTCCTAAACGTTCATCACTCATATCATCCACCTTTCATCCTCCATATCATCATTGGTCCTAAGAATCTTAGAGGTCACTTTCGCAATAAGGTCATAACACAAGAAGAACATGGAATATACACTTGATCCATACATCTTGGGTAATCCAAATCAGTTGAATCTTCAAAGCCTTGCAATGCCTATCAATTATCAAAATCCATGCATAGGATCATTTCCTTCGACAAATGTCAATGGTACAACAAGTGTGGGTATGCCCAATCTGAATTTTGGAACACATCTCCCCATGATAGATTTCAATCAAAGTCCAAACTTACAAGTCTATCCTCCAAACAATCAATACATGAGTCTTCAAACGAGCAACATCATTCCACCAAATCCCTACAAACCAAATGTGGATGTACCAAATGCATTTTTTCGAAACATGAATCCTAACTCGGAAACCTTTGGAAAAATGATTCCCAATACCAACATTGTTCATCCTATCATGCCAAATCAGAACATTATCCAAAGTCAATTTTCCCATAATCCCATTCAAAAATCGCAAGCATGCATGCCAAAACTACTTGAACACAAGCCAAATCAACTATCTCAAGTGAGTCAAAATCAAAATCAAGAACAAATTTGGCGAGATCAAATTGCAGAACTTTCCAAAATAGTTGAGGCATTGCGCCAAGGGAAATCTCCACCACCATTACCTACATCATTCCTTGGTTTAGGGCTTCCCCCTTTACCTAACACCAATCAATCCACCCAAATCAATCCACTTAATGTCAATCAAACCATCACGTCAAATCCTTCGAGTATACCATCGACATCACACCAATGGATGGTATCTAATAAAACAACATTGATCCCAAATCAAAATTTGGTCTCTCAAGGACCTATCACCTCGGTCAATCCAACCATCACTATCCCTTCAATCATTCCAAACACCACTATCACTCCCATCACATCTCAACCCCTCACTACCATGATCGCTCCGAGCGTATCTCAAACACTTGTCACTACATCCAACACAATTTCAATCCCACCACCACCACCATTGCGACTAAGCCAAGTAAGAAATTACAATGCTTCATTCAAAGCATACCAACAATTGCTCCAACAATATCAAACAATTCGGCAAGCGCCTATAGCCACGCACGCTTCTCAAGCTTCACAGCAAAATCAAGCTCAAACATCGCTGCAACAACAACAAGCAACACAAGCTCAACAAGTGCAACAATCCTTTCAAGTTTCCCAAGCCTCTCAAGCTACCCAACCAACACGAGCACAAACACAAAAGATGACAACTATTGAAAACAAGGATCAAGATCAATCCATCACTGAGCACACGTTTACTTCATCCAATGATCAAATCGACAAATGTCAAGAGTCACTTTTGAATCACGATCAAAATCCACCAACAAAACTCGACAATGAGCCAATTCAAGAAATGTCAACATCGTTTGACCCTATGGTCAAAGACATTGAAAATCCCTCCGCCACAATTGTCGAAAACAATGATCAAAATCTCTCCATCGAAGAACACATTGAGGATGTATCTACACAATCCGATGATAAACTCACCATACATCAAGAGCCACTTTTTAGTGATCTCTTTCAAGGAGTGTTAGGGTTATTTGATCCTATTGACATAATGCACATCAGTTCACCTATGATCATATTGAAAATGTCTCTACATCGCCTTATGAGTTAGAGGACATATCTCAAGAAGTTATTCCAAAGCAAGATCAAAATCTTTCACTAAGGTCTAGCAATGGTCATTTTCAAAACATGTTGATCCCCTTTGACCTCATGGATACAGATGCTGAAGGAACCTTGAACTTGACCATGCCTAATGTCGACATCCAAAAGTCCTTTGTAAGAAATCCATCCTTTGAAGCTGCCCCATGTCAACAACTTGATCCAAAGCATGTCGAAAGCAACTCCGAAATTAATCAAGATCAAGAATTTGTATCTTCAAGATACTACAATAATCTAATGAACACTCTCCTATCTATGCAAGATGATCATATCCATACTCCTCCATCTACCCATGAGATGCTTTCTATGGATGGACACGTAGATGATCTTCATCTAGAACAAGATCTTGCTACACAAAAAGAGCAGATTACTAATTCCTATAATCAAACAGAGTGGTCAACATCAAGATCAAATATGTCCCAAAGTCAGATTGAGGACATCATGAATAAAGATATCGAACATTATCCACTCAAGGAAGCAAAACAGGTAGAACAAGATATTTCAGAGTCAGCAGAGCATCCAATTGAAATAACATCACCTACGGTGGTCATTTGTCAGAGCATGTTTACTGAAAAAGATATCTCAAAACAAGCAGAATCAAGGAATGAAGGTGCTACTTCCACCATACTGGGGGCAACTTCGTCTCAAGCAAACGTCAACATAGGGAGCACAAAGAGTCCTTATGATGAAGCTAGTGTCAATACTACAACCAGCCACGCCATGAATCTTCACCCACCCGTCACCCCCATCCGCAATTGGGACCAACATCAAAGGAAATATTTGAATCAAAGTACGAAAACGTTATCAAATCAAGAGAAGCTGAGAAGCATAATGGACAAATCAAATACATATGGATACCAAAAAATACAAAGAAAGATCATCCCTATCAAACTCCATCAGTCAAAGAAACGTGGGGCAAACTAAAAAAGAGGGAAAGGTATCCATCAAGATGTCCGCAAAATCAAAAGCAGGCTTTTCAAGCGACGTACAAAGTGTATCAAGCAGTTGGTCCTAATTCCACGCACACTTCCGTATCCACCCATCATTGCTCATCTTCCCAAGTTTGGAGAGTCAAAGGTTCCAAACTGTCAACCAATCCATCTCTTGTCCCTAAATACACTCCATCCACGCCTCCACGCATAATATCCAATTCTTACATTGACCGTGTATTGGCAACAACCCTTCATCATAAGGATTCTGAAGGCACTTTATCGCGATGTGCGCACCAAGACAAAGTCAACTCTGATATCGACGAAAGAGATCAAGAATCCCAAAAGCTGCATTCAAGTGCACGTATCTTAGCAAAGCAACTCCTTCAAGCAGGATATCGATGGCACATTATGACAGGGGCATCTACGTCAACACCACCAAGTGGTCCAGCATGAATCTTTCAGAAAAATACAAAAAAATCAAAAAAGCAAAAAATCCAAAAAAAATCAGAAAAAGGATTGAAAATAGTAAAGAGAAAAATCGTCCTCTAGTGAAAACCGCATGGGCGGCGCTTTGGGCAAGACCATGATGAAAACCTGGCAAACAGGCGTCATGTGTAGAATCGAGCATCTACGTGCGCCAGTTCGGATGAAAGCATCTCATCCCATCCATAATAAATCGAGCATTCGATCCATCTCATCCATAATAAGTCCATCCATCCATGAACCATTTATCCAATCCATTCGCATATATCTACATCCATCATCTTAGTCATCTTGGTCTTGACAAAATTTTGGGGCACGCTTTACGCTTGCTTATGGTAAAACATCTTGACATGGGCCGTTTTCATTGATCCTATCCTATGCAGCATTATCTGAGCCATGAAGCATTATCCAAATAAACATTCATTACTTGAACACCTTACCTTATCGCAAGATAATCCTTGGTATCTTTTGTGTACTTACCTTATCCATCCATCCATACACTTATCCAAGCATCCACCCATCACATTCCATACATTGCTAGACATTGGGGGCAGATATGTACATCTTGCTTCAAGAATAAATCTTGATCTATATCCTTCACCTTATGTGGCGATCTGAACATTGGAAAACATGAAATAAAATTGGTCAAGGCATTTGTGATCTAGAATCCGAATCACTAGCCCATCGCATATTTTGACAAGAACATGTTCCTTATCAACCGTCATCTTTCATCGAACATCAAATCACTATCAGTCGTATCTAGGTTGCACTTCAAACGTCAACATCGCATCATCTAAAACATCTTTTGTTTCAAACCAAGCTTCATGAATCATGATCAATCTAAATCTAATCAAGAAATCATCAGGATATCCTTGTGTTGCTTAACACTATCCTTTCATTGTTGTGCATCCTCAACAATGATTATCATCATTAGTCTTGATCAAATAATCATCAATCCATCATCATCTTGGGGATATCTTTCCCAAATCCTTGTGTTGCTTAACACTATCCTTGCATTGTCGTGTATCCTCGACAATGTTATCATCATCAATCTTGACCAATCAATCCTTGCATTGTTGTGTATCCTCGACAATGTTATCATCATCATCAATTCATTGATATGATCAATCAACCTTAGCTTGGTCTTCAACAAAAATCATAAACAGAGCATTGATATCGTCATACATATCCATATCCAAATCATCAAAATCATCAAAAATCCAAAAACATCCAAAATATCAAAAATCCAAAAAACACTCAAAAAGCAGAAAACATCAAAAACATTGGAATCCGAACTACGTCGTCTCTGAGCTTAAACGTAGGCAAGGCTAATCTTCAATCAGCCCCCGAGACATCAAAATCCAAAAACATCGAAAAATCAAAAAATCAAAAACATCAAAAAATCAAAAAATCAAAAACATCGAAAAAATCAAAAAAATCAAAAACATCGCAAAATCCAAAAACACCAAAAAAATAGCCTCAAAACATTGCAAAATGTCAAAAACATCCAAATATTTGAAAAAATCCATCCGCCTCATTTCGCTACACCGAAATAATCAATCATCCATAATAAACTGATCGTCATCTCCATCCTTTGGCAACACAAACAGAAACAAGCAAGCAGTCAGCAAAATCAATCTTCAATCGTAAAATAAAAATCGAAACAACAAACCTTTAAAACAAAATCAAACTCTTGATCAATCGCAAACATGTCAGTCGACCTTATATCAACACCCTATCAATCAATTTATCAAACCATCATCATCCTGTACAATGCATGCCCCTAGGATATATCGTTCCGACAATGGGCATCATTTATGGATATCACCTTGGATTCTTATCCTATCAAAACAAATCCCTTTGGCTAGAGGTATGAAGAACATTTTTGCTTGTATACTTGATCTTTTCTTTTGATTTATCATATTGCTCATTCCAAGGACCTCTCGATGATATCCGGGCGGGATTTAGAGAGATAGGAATGGGGCAACGATCATTATCTTTTGTTTGTTGTGCTTGTTGACGTTCTTGTAAAATAACTTGGCGAATACTTGCTTTGTTAGATATGTATGGAGGATGTTTCAGATAACTTGTTGACTATTGCATTGATTGGTTATACCTTTCCGTGTTTTGGTCCGAGATGTTTGAGACTTCTAAAGTGCATCCTAGCAAGGTTTCCGTATGTCAAGTGTGAACAAGAATACTCCTATCGCTTGTTGAGTCAAAGTCCATCACACTAAGTACAACGCCATCCTGGTCCTTCATACCTTGATGCATCGTGCTTAGGCGTGTTATCAAACAATAAAGTAAGTGATCCTTTGAAAATCCCAATCCTTGATAAGCAAATCATCCATCTATCATCATCTATCATCATCATCTCTAATAAAGTCTCGACCAATCATGGACTTGTTGGATCCTCTTGTCATCATCTCATTTCTGCACTAACATTATGCATCCGTCATGCATCCATCATGCATCCATCCTGCATCTGCAAACCATCCATGAAACCATCAGCATACCACATATCATTCATATCATACATCATAGGAAACATCAATCATTTCACATGCATTGCATATCATCATCATAATATAGATCTGTTAGTCTAAGCATATCATAAATCATCTATTGCATAATCACAACATATCACATCATTTGCATCATCAATCTCATCCATCTCATATCATATCATCATTTAAGTTGTTTAGGATAATATAGATTTGTTATTCTAAGCATCTTAAAACCATCATCTTTGCATCGTCATCCATAACCATCCATTTTGAACCTCTTTATCGCGAGATCGACCCTCAAATTGAATCTTTTCGCTCGATCTCTCGAGGGGGCAATGTACCAGTGTACTTCTTTCCGCTGGGGCATCCGAAAAATCAGAAAATTTTTAATTTCGATTGCGGCAAGTTTATTCTTTGAACCAACGCAACAAGTACATTACTTCAAAGAGGGGCAAAATGTAGACATGCAAAATTCACATTATGCATTCGATCAGATTCGGTCAAATTAGCTCTTACATTAGGAAAATTCATCACTTTCATCCATTCATTAAATAAGTTCATTTATCAAATAAATCTTAGCATTCAACCTTCATCTTGCATCATCCACTTAATTAAATAAATCAAAAAGCCATTTAAATCAAATCTTAAATCATTTTCCAAAGTCAAAAAAGTCAAATCAGTTAATCAGCATTAAATCAGCATAATCATCATTAAATTAATCTAATCCTAACCTAATGCTAATCCCATCCCACTTGCATTATCTAGACCTAGCCACTTGCACAATAAATCAATTTTATTGATTTATTAAAACATCATTTTCTCTCAACCATGACAAGTCAAACAGGACATTTATTGCTCTTCTTTCTTGTCCCCCTCTCAAAATTTATGGCAAAATTTGAATTCAAATTTTCCCCCTCTTGGGCACTCTTCCCAAATCTTGCACATGCATCAACTAATCACATTGACAAGTGTCCTTCTATCATTGGCTTGATTTTATCCCACATTGGTCCCTCTTCAACAATCTTAGCATTTGAAATCTTCAAATAGAGGCTTCAACATTGAGCAAATCCTCCACAATTTCATCCAAAAAGCATATGCAAAGTTACTCTCCTTGAGAACTAATTTTGCTCATCATTTCCATCTTATCATCATCATCTAAGCTTATCAATCAAGGATTGGGAAAGGGTCACTAGCACATGTGACACCAATCCAATATGAGATAGTTTGCATCATGTTTTCTTATGCTTTTGCTTTAGATCCTTTGTCATTTGTTTGCATTTTGAACATGATGTGTTATTTCATAAGGATGTTGAATATCTTAATTTGTTGTTGAAATACTAATGATTCTGCAGGTTTTATTGTTAGTTTTCTAATCACATTTTGCAGATTTTAGCATCCACACAAAGATCAATCACCACATCTCCAAAATCAATCACCACAAAGTCAAGTGAAAATATCACAAAGTAATAAATGAAAATACACACCACTTGGGAGACCAATCGAATCAGTCCTGTAACAATTGGTACAAGAAAATCTCATCAAGCTCCCCGTCTATGGGAACTATCAAAAACCCCTAGTTAAATTGCCAGGGTATAACAAGGAACACCATTGTGATTTCCACAAAACAAAGGGACACACAACATCAAGTTGTATTCAACTCAAAAATCTCATCCAAGACCTTATGGATCAAAAGATAATCACTATTGGGGACAATGATCAAAATCTATCCATCAATGAACACCTTGAAGATGTTTTCACCTCATCCAATGATGAAATTAACATACATCAAGAATCACTTTTCAATCATGATCAAAATCCACCAACAATACCCAACAATGATCCAATTCAAGAAATGTCAACATCATTTGACCCTATGGTTGAAGACATTGAAAATCCCTCCACCTCAATTATTGAAAACAATGATCAAGATCTCTCCATCAATGAGCACCTTAAAGATGTTTCCACCCCATCTGATGATCAACTCATCATACATCAAGAGCCACTTTTTAGTGATCTATTTCAAGGAGTGTTAGAATTATTTGATCCCATGGATATAATCTACGATCTATTGACCAATGATCATATTGAAAATGTCTCTACATTTCCTTATGAGTTAGAGGACATATCTCAAGAATTTATTCCAAAGCATGATCAAAATCTTTCACCAAGGTCTAGCAATGGTCCTTTCCAAGACATGTTGACCCCCTTTGACCTCATTATTACAGATATTGAAGGCATCCTCAACTCGAAACTTGATCCAAGCCCACTCAAAGATCAAGAGGATAATGAACCACTTTTTGTTCCTAATGAAGATATCCTAGAACCCTTTGTAAGCAATCCATCCTTTGAAACTGATCCATGTCAAGAATTCAATCCAAAGCATGTCAAAAGCAATTATGAAATCATTCAAGATCAAGAGTTTGTATCTCCAATCTACTACAATGGTCTAATGGATACTCTCCTATCTATACAAGATGATCATATCCACATAGGACATACTCCATATACCCATGAGATGCTTTCTTTAGGTGGACACTTAGATGATCTTCATTCAGAATAGGATTCCTTTACTCCTAACACTATTACACAAAAAGAGAAGGTTAGTGATGCCTATAATCAAACTAAGTTGTCAACATCAGGATCATATATATCCCAAACTCAGACTGAGGAAATCATGAATAAAGATATCCAACATTATCCACTCAAGGAAGCATGTCAGAAAGAACAAGATATTTCAGAGTTAGCAGAGCAGCAAATTGAAACAACATCATCTACAGTGGTCATTTATCAGAGAATGCATTCTAAACAGGAACCCTCAAAACAAGCAGAATCAAGGGACGAAGGTGCCACTACCACCATGCTGGGGGAAACTATGTCTCAAGCAAATTTAAACATAGGGAGCATGAAGAGTCTTTATGATGAAACTAGTGTCAATACTACAACCAGCCACGTCATGAATCTTCATCCACCCATTACCCCATCCACAAATTGGGACCAATATCAAATGAAGGATGTGAATCAAAGCACAAAGAATGTTATCAAAGCAAAAGAAACTAAGAAGCATAATGGACAAATCAAATACACATGGATACCAAAGAATACAAAGAAAGATTATCCCTATCAAACTCCATTAGTCAAAGAAACTATGGGGAAAAATAAAAAAGGGAAAAGTATCCATCTAATATGTCCACAAAAGAAAAAGTAAGCTTTTCAAGCAACGTACAAAGTGTATCAAGCAGTTGGTCCTAATTCCACGCACACTTCCATATCCAGCCATCATTGTTCATCTTCCCAAGTTTGGATAGTCAAAGGTTCCAAATTGTCAACCAATCCATCATTTATCTCTAAACACACTCCATCCATGCCTCCACACATGATATCCAATTCTTACATTAACCATGTATTGGCAACGAACCTTCATCATAAAGATTTAGAAGGCACTCTATCACGATGTGCGCACAAAGATAAAGTTAACTCCAGTATCGAAAAAGCAGAGCAGGAATCCCAAAAGTTGCATTCAAGTGCACGTATCTTAGCAAAGCAACTTCTTTAGATAGGATACCGATGGCACATTATGACAGAAGTATCTACATCGACACCACTAGGTGGGTTAGCATGAATCTTTCAGAAAAAATAAAAAAATCCAAAAAAAAAAGAAAAAAAGGATTGAAAACAGTAAAGAAAAAAATTGTCCTCTAGTGAAAACCGCATGGGCAGTGCTTTCGGCAAGTACCATGATGAAAACCTGGAAAACAGGCATCATGTGTAGAATCAAGCATCTACGTGCGCTAGTTCAAGTGAAAGCATCTCATCCCATCCATAATAAATCCAGCATTCCATCCATCTCATCCATAATAAATCCAACATTCCATCCATCTCAACCATAATAAATCTAGCATTCCATCCATCTTAGCCATAATAAATCCATTCATCCATAAACCATTTATCCAATCCATTTTCATCCATTTGCATACATAGTCCAAGTTATCTTGATCTTGACAAAGTTTGGTGCACACTTTACGCTTTCTTATGGTAAACATCTTGACATGGTCCATTTTCATTGATTCTATCCTATCTAGCATTATCTAAGCCATGAAGCATTCCTCCATTCAAACACCTTATCTTATCACAAGATAATGCCTATCCATCTATCCATACAACTATCCAAGCATCCACACATGGCATTCCATATGTTGCTAGACATTGGGGGCAGATTTTTACATCTTGCTTCAGGAATAAATCTTGATCTATATCCTCCAACTTATGTGGTGATCCAAAATTAGAAAATCAAATTGGTCAATACATTTGTAAGCCAAAAACCAAATCACTATCCCATGGAATATTTTGATGAGAAGACATTCCTTATCAATCATATTTCATTAAACATCAATCCAAACAATCACTATCAGTTGCATCTAATGTGTGCTCCAACGTCACATCAAATCATCCAAAACATATTTTGTTCCAAACCAAGCTTCATCAATCATGATCAATCAAATCCAATCAATCAAGCTTCATCAATCCTGATCAATCAAATCCAATCAATCTTGCATCATCTTGGGATATCCTTCCCCATCATTGTGTTTGCTATAGCCTTGCATTGTTATTGCATCCTCAACGGCTGTTATCATCATCAATCTGATCGATAATCCTTGCATTGTTGGCTGCATCTGGGCACTAATATCATATCCAATCTCATCATCTTGGGATATCCATCTATAATCGTAATTGTTTGTAGCGCTATCCTTACATTGTTGTGCATCCTCAACGATGTTATCATAATCAAATCTGGCGATTGATTAATCAGCGCCAGCTTGGTTTTCAATGAATCTCCAAACAAACCATGATGTCGTCACACATATCCATATCAAATCAATGAAATCAATAGAATCAAAACATCCAAAACATGTCAAAATCCAAAAAATCTATAAAGGCAAAAACCTCCGAGCGTGTCACAGGCATATCATCTACGAGGCTTAAACGTAGGCAAAGTTAATACAAAGGGCAATAAAATCAAAACATTCAAAAAACATCAAAATCCAAGAAACATTCAAAACATCAGAAAATCGAAACATTCAAAAACACAAAATTCAAAACTATTCTTGAAATCTCTGAAAACCCCAAAACATAAAAAATTCAAAAATCAAAACATTTGCAAAATTTGAAAAATACCAAAAACATCCTCAAAACATTCCAAAAATGTAAAAAAACATCCAAATATTTGAAAAAATCCATCTGTCTCATTTGGCTTTCACTCGAAATAATCAATCATCCATAATAAACTGATCGTCGCCTTCATCCTTTGGCAAAACAAATAGAAACAACCACAACAATCATAAACAAGCTTCAAAACACAAAATCAAAAGTGAAGCAACAGAGTTGGATTAAGCGCCAAAATCAAACTCTTGATTATTTTCAAACATGTCATTCAACCTTATGTCAACAGCCTATCAATCAACTTATCAAACCATCATCATCCTATACAATGCATGTCCTAGGATATATCGTTCTAACAATGGGCATCATTTTGGATATCACCTTGGATTCTTATCCTATCAAAACACATCCCTTTGGCTGAAGGTATGAAGAACATTGGCTTGTTTGTGTGCTTGATCTTTTCTTTTAATTTATCTTATTGTGCTCATTCCAAGGACCTCTCAATGATGTCCCCAATGAAGGGATTTAGAGAGATAGGAATAAGGCAACAATCATTATCTTTTTATCTGTTGCGCTTGTTGGACATTCTTGTAATATAACTTGGCGAATACTTGCTTTGTTAGGTACGTCCTAGCAAGGTTTTTGTATGTTAAATGTGAACAATAATACTCCTATCTATTTTTCGAGTCAAAGTCCATCGCATTAGGTACAACGCCATCCTAGTTCTTTATACCCTGATGCATCGTGCCTACATGTGTTATCAAACATAAGGTAATTGGCCCTTTGAAAATCCCAACTACTCGACAAGTAATCATCAGCATCATCATCATCATCTCATGTCTTGTTGGAATCTCTTGTTTCTCTTATCTCTGCTTTTTACACTAACATGGTAAATTAGCTACGCTAATCATAAATCACCATAAATGCATCCATCCCGTGATCCACAAACTATCATGATAATCGCGATAATGTATACTTTCATACCTATAGAAAGCATTAATCATACCACATGCATTCATCCCTATCATTGTATAATATAGATTGCTATTTCTAAACATCTCATAAATCATACATTTATCACCTATTTGCATAATCATAAAAGCATCATCATAGCATAATGCATCCATATCATCCATGCATCATCATATCATCCATTACATATAAACATCATAACTATCTCTACCAATATTAATGCCACCTGCCATGATGTAAATCGTGATCAAGGGTGTAATATATCAAAATAGGCATAAGGCCACCCATGGCTGATGATCTGCTTTACATCAAATACATTCAAGTTGGAACTAATCTTGAACCTCTTTGTCGTAGATATCGACTCCTCAAATCAAACCTTGATCTCGAGGGGGCAAAGTAGTAACGGTAATTGTTTTCATGAACTGGGGCATCCAAAAAAAAAAAATCAAAGAATTTTTTACTTTTGATCATGGCAAGCTTATTCTTTGAACCAACACAACAAGTGCACTGCTTCAAAGAGGGGAAAAATGTAGACATAGAAAATATACAGATTGATATCGCACACTCGATCTTGATCTACTAACATCGCTTCATCCTGAATTATCCCTCTATCTAACCATTTAGTTGAATAGCCTTATTTGATTAAAGTCATCCCAATTCTCCTTTTAATTAAATAAATCCCTTGATTTACTTAAATCATTGTCTTTGTGTAATTAGCTAGGTCATTTCATCTTCCTATCTTTATTTAAGTACATAATCCATATTATTTGATTAAATCTCTAAAGTTCATCTAATTAAATTAAATAAATCAAACATTTATCTAATTTAGTCTAACATCTTCCCCTTTGGTTAAATATATCAAAAATACTTATTTAACTAAGTCTAAATCATTCTTTTCTCATTTTGAGTCATTTAAATCCTAAAATCTAAGTCAAAATGATCAAATCAGCTAATCTCCTTTAAATTAATCAAAATCCTGATTAATTTAATCCTAATCACTCAAATCCTCTAGATTTTGTAACTTGCACATGAAAATCAATTTAATTGTTTTATAAATCACCTATTTTCATTCAAAAAAGGCATCCAAGTGGGAATATTCCTCAAATTTGAAATCTACCCCCAAAATGACTTGTCCATCCAACAAAGAATTTAAAGCTCT
The DNA here is from genome assembly GCA_007258455.2 of Sequoia sempervirens. Classification (NCBI taxonomy): domain Eukaryota; kingdom Viridiplantae; phylum Streptophyta; class Pinopsida; order Cupressales; family Cupressaceae; genus Sequoia; species Sequoia sempervirens. The sequence continues at coordinate 64,020,318 of VDFB02086081.1, read as the reverse complement.
TACATTGTCTCTTACATGTCTCCCACTTGGCATTTAACTCATCTTTCATCCCCCCTAAACATGTCATTTCATCAAATTCAAATTTCAAACTTGCACATTGATCAAAATGTGCTCAAGCTTCCTCCATTCACAAGTTGAAAAGTGGCATCTTTCCATTGGATGAATGCTAGTCCCACATTGCTCTATTTTGTACATTCATCCATCTTGTCATTCTATAAATAAAGAGCCCATCTCCTCATTTGATCATCCACAAATTATGCAAAGTTATTATACTAAAATTTAGAGCAATCTTCATCCATCTTATTGAGTTCTTAGCTAGGTTATGCAGGTTTTTAGCTTGGATCACTCATCAACATTCATCAACATGAATCAATCTTACATCATAGGAATTGGGAAAGGACCAATTTTCACATCAAATTGGCACCAATTCCCCCATGGGATCATGAGTTTGCTAGTTTAATTAGGATTCAATCTCTAGTTTGTTGTTTTCATTGTGTTCTTCATTGTTTCTTTCCTAATTTGAACTTGGTGAATGGATTTCATGGCCCAGAATCCTTGTTCTTGCTTGCATTCTCTAATCTAATGTGTTTGTTCTTATTGTTTTGTAGGTGTTAGGATTGGGGTTCGCACAGTCTCTAAATACTATGACCTTGACAAAAAAATCAAATTCATTTGAAGTAAATTCACCTCCTCTATCTGATCTTAATCATTTAATCTTAGCTTCCATTTCATTCTACACTTTTTCTTTGAAAATCTTAAACTTTTCAAAAGCTTCTAATTTTTCATTTAAAAATGTAATGCAAGTTATTCTAGAGTAATCATTAATAAGAAACATGAAATATATTTCAACTTGTTGACTCTTTTTTCTTGTAGGTTTGCATAGGTTAGTGTGAATCAACTCCAATGGAATTATAAAAGAACATTCCTTTCTTTTGAAATTTTTCTGTCTTCTTTCACATTGGATATTACTTGCATAATGTGTTTGCAAGCTTAGTTATCTTAGGAATATCTCTCACTACATGAGTAGAGATGATCTTCACCATATTATCAAATTTAATGTGTCCCATCCTCTTATGCCACACCCAACACTCATTGGATTGAGCCAATAAATAGATTCTTCCATTTTCCTCCTTTACATGATAGACATTCACATTTATCCTAGTGCCTTCTTCAACTAATCTTTTGAACCTTTCCTTCATGATCTCACAACCTTTGGCATGAAATGTAAGGTTGTATATTATACTGCACATTTGACTGATACTAAAGAGGTTATGCTCTATCCCTTTAACATAGAGGGAATCCTCGGTCTTGTTCTTTCCATCAATGGTTATAACACCCTTTCCACAAATTTGTGTTGACTCATCACCACCAAACTTAATAGCTCCACCATTAAATCACTTCTTAAGACTGATGAACCTTCCATTGTCACCAATCATCTGGTTAGAGCAACCACTATCAATCACCCAAGAATTTGTTTCTTCTTTTGCATGAAAGGCAATCCACACAACCATTGATCTTTCATTATTTTGATCAACCTATAAAGTACCAAACTTCTTATATTTTTCAATATCACCCTTTTTGTCTCCCACGACCATGAATAAGTTTTCATCATTTGAATCATTATCCTCATATTTTGAAGAAAAAATTACTCTCCTTGGAATACAAACTTATTTTGAAGAAAAAACTACTCTCCTTGGAATACAAACTTATTGGAATACCAATCCTCTCACAATTGAAACACTTGAAAGGTAACTTACCTTTGTATTTGTTTGTGCTCTTCCCACAATTGAAACACTTGAAAGGTAATTTACCTTTGTATTTTTTTGTGTCACTCTTTAATCTTCTCACATATTTCACTTCTACCTTGAATCAATGTTATCACTTTTATCTGTTGTTTCACCTTCTATCTTTTTATTGGTTTTAAATGTTACTTCCTTCTTTAGAACATCATTGTCAAACTATCTCATTTCAAATGTTGTGAGAGCACCAAAAATTTCATCTACTTAATACCTATCCAAGTCCTTAGAATCCTCAATAGAAGATACCTTATGACTATAAGGTTTAGGGAGAGATCTCAAAACCTTCTTCACAATATTATCTTCTTCACTTTTCCACCAAGACCTCTAATTTTCTAGTAACTACTTCATCCACCTAAAGCATATAACTAGCAATATCTTCATCCTCTATCATCCCCAAGGTCTCAAATCTACTCTTGAATATTTGCATCTTGGTTCGCTTTAGTTTATTATCTCCTTCTTAGATGTTACTTAGCTTTTCCCATACATCCTTGGTAGGATTGTAACTCATCACCTTTAGAAGTTTTGAATTAGCTAACCCACATATGATAGCATTCTTTTCCTTGGAATCGTTCTCATACAACCTAATTTGAACTAGATCTATTGGAGGAGTAGCAAGAGTAGTGTAACAATCCAGTGATAGATTGCCAAACACCAAACCCTAGAGAGTTTATATGGCCTTCCATTCTTACTTTCAAAAATATGTAATTTTTCTCATCAAACCTAGGACCCTTGTAAGATCCATCATGTACCATCTCAAACCTTTCCTCAAGTGGTTAATCTTCTTCAGAGGAACTCAAGGCTCTGATACTAATTGTTGAAAAAGCTTGGATACTAAGATGGGGTGGGGGTGAATTAGTATCTATAAAAACTCAAACCCTTTAGATCTTAAACCCTTTAGCAACATGCAAATTTAGAATTTTAACAAGATTAGAAACTTATAAACAGATCATTAACACTTAAAAACAAATGATCCAGGTGGATCTAAAATATCTAAAAATTTCACGGTCTCAAAATTCATCTAAAGAAACATCAATGCATAGAGCTCGCTGACACAATCTTGACACAACTTTAATGGGCTCAAAAGGATTCCGTATGCAGAAGTTATGCTCAGTCAAAGGTTTGGTCAAACAGGCGAATTAGGGGTTCAAAAAGGCAAAAAATTGATTGTCTCAAAATGAAATAAAAATGATTCCAAGTCATAGTGCTCATCACGCTGATTCCGGAGCTATATTCGGTTTCAAAAAATGGAGCTCGTATGTGAAAGTTATAGCTGGTCAAAGGTTGGTCAAAATTTTGACTATGGTTGACTTTGATGACATCAGCAAGTTGATGTGGCAGGTGGTGACGTGGTAGGAGTGGTGAGTTGGCACAAACATGGTGGAAAAAGGAATATGGATTAAACCATATTGTTAAAAGAAAATATGTATGGTTTAAAAATTAAAAGGATTTTTTGATTTCAAGGAGGATTTGGTGGGATTTTATCCCTTAAAATCCTCTTCCCTTGCCCATCAAACAAGGAGAGAAAAAAAATCCTATAAACTTACATTTCAACAAATTAACCCCTTTAACCACCTTTCTCATATTTAATGGATTTATTTTAAAGATTATCCAAGGAGATTATTAAGGGGCTTTTAAAAGATATTTTTAAAGATTATAATGTAAGTCCAAAATTATAATAGGCCATAGTTAAAGGTGTTCGTTTTTTAATTGTATGGCTTGGAATTATAAAAGCCAAAGGTGGATTTATTTTTGAAAGATTAATTTGTTATACTAACGGGATATTAGTGATTTTTATTGTAAAAGGGGTAAATGGTTGGAATTTTTACTTGTATACGGGAGATATGCAATATTTGCAAAATAATATGGTTAAAGCCATATTAGCAAATAAATGTGTATATAAAGGGGTGATTTTTGTAAAGGGATGGGGAAATTATTGAGTGGAGAATTTTGTACGAGAATTTTCTTGGAGAGAATTGTAACAGGGAGAATTATTCAAGTTCATTTTGGGAGAAATAATTCTTTGGAGGAGAATTTACAAGGTGTTTTTGTACACCAAAAATTGTAAAAGAGTGAGAGATTGTGGAGAGATTATTGCAGGTTCTTAGAGCTTGGGTATTGTAACAAAGCATAATTTTTCTTGGCGATATCAATAAAGTAGTCCCAGCATTGAGAAGCGGACCCGGAGATGTAGTCCACATTGGACGAACTCCATTATCAATCTGTGCATTGTGATCCTTCTATTTCTTTGCCTCATTCTTCTCTCTTCTGTGTCAATTTTCTCTCTAGTTTAAATTCAGTATTTGAATTTCTAATTACTTATTTTATAATTTCAATGGTTAAAAAGCATAATCATGCAATTATGTATTAGATCAGGAAATTACTGTAATTAGATTTAATTTATAAGTTAATTTTGTAAACTTTAATTACGGATCAAGTTGGTATCAGAGCCCTTTTTGCAGAAAATTGTAGAGTGAATGTTAACCAAGTTGAAACTAAAACAAGGAGAAGGTACACTGGAAGAGTTCAATCCAAAGATTGGGAAACGAAGGACTTTTCCACAAGCAGAGATGGTAGCTGAACAAAGTCCTACAGAGCTTGATGAGAAAGCTTTCTAGAAAGCATTTCTCAAAATTAAGGCTATGGTGGAATTTCTTTTCCAAGAAAGGCAAGAGCGACAGAAGAAAAAGGAAAGCAAGGCTAGAAAGAAGGAGGAAGCTAAATCCTCATTGAAAGAAGACAAAGGTAAAGGAGTAGGAGGTGGTAGTGACCCTCCTGAACCTCCATCCCCATCTTCTTCTTCATCCTCTTCTTCCTCTTTGTCTACCTCTTCTTCTAAAAAGAAACAACTTGATGTTAAATTTGATTTGCCAATGTATAATGGAGAACTAGATGCAGAAAAACTTGATAACTAGATAAAGTAAATTGAAGTCTATTGTAGAGTTCAGAAATTTATTGAGGATTCTCAAAAAAACCAATTAGCTACTCTTCGCCTGGGAGGCACAACTTTAATTTGGTGGGAGAGTAGAACACAGGAGGATCTAAGTCATTATGGAAAAAATATTTCTTCTTGGTTTGAGTTTATAGCTGCATTAAAGAAACAGTTCTATCCATTAGGACATATGCAAAAAGCGGTAATGAATTGGCAATCATTAATTCAAGAAAAAGGACAAAGTGTTCAGGAATATACATAGGAGTTTAGGAAGAGGGCTTTAATTTTGGGCATTCCTTTATACACACAAGAAACTTTGTTAAAGTATCTAGGTGGATTACATGAAATTTTGAGACATACAATACTTATGTTTAATCCAACTAACATTGATGAAGTTAGTGTGCAAGCTATCCATTTGGAAACAAGCCCAAGGAATAGCCATGACAATCTGTTGATGGACTCAAGTAAGCGGAAAGGAAGCAAGAAAGGGAAAGATAAATCACAGTGAACAACAACTGTAAAGAAAGAGGACTAAAAGCCTTATTGCTCACATTGCAAGAAGGAAGGGCATGAAGATGCAAGATGTTGGAAACTGCATCCTAATCAAAAGCCTAAGTGGTTCAAGGATTGAAAGGATAAGAAAAGTTCACAGCTTCGTGGAAGACCTTGGTATGGAATCTGGTGATGAATCAAAGATTTTAGTTGTGGGTATCAAAGGTAATATTCCTTTTGTCAATTCTAGTTCCTATGCTTCTTCATCAAAGTGTAATGAAGTACCTGTTGAAAGTAAGAGGAATGAATTGTTTCATATAAGGGCTATTGCAAAACAAAGAAAGATTGATACACTCATAGATAGTGGATCACAAGTGAATCTAATCTTTGAACAAGTTGTTAAGCAATTGAGATTAAAGACAACACCTCATACTAAGCCATATCTATTGGTTTGGGTGAATGATAATGCTCAGTTACATGTGTTGCAACAGTGTAAACTCTGATTTGCAATCACATCCAAGTTTGTAGATGAGGTAGACTTAGATGTAATTCTGCTTGACATTTGTGGGATGGTTTTGGGAAGTCCTTATTTGTATGACAAAAAAGGCCATTTTCTATAGGGAACATAACAAGTATCATTTCTTTAAGGATGGAATTGAATATATTGTAAAAGCTCATCACATGAACAATGGCAAATTTGTTGTAAACACAGGGCATTTGAAGATGATTGTAAATGCAAGCAATGCTTTAACCCTTATGTCTGTAACAGCTAGTGATACTAAGCATGGTATTTCTAATCATGATAAGGTGTCATTGATCTGGGGGACAATTTTTTAGTGAAAATTAAAGTGTTTCCAATGCTCCAGATTTCAGCTCCATCAGAAAGAGAACGACGTCCTGATTCCAACGCAACTTGAACGGGTCGAAGAGGACTCCGTTTGTGCAAGTTACGGCCAGTCAAACTTCCAGTCAACTGGCTTCAGGGGCGTCCAAAAGGTGAAAAAAATAATTATCTCAGAAATCAACGGAATCAGTGTCATCGCGAAGAGCTCGTTGAGATGATTCCGACGGCGTTCGTTTCGTCGAAATCCGACGTCGTATGCTCGAGTTACAAGCAGTCAAACTTCAGTCAACTTGAAGGTACAGAGGATGACGTCAGCAAATTGTCCGTACTGTACGGATTCCACATGGTCAAATTCCAGCGAGACGTGGCATATCTGTCATTTTGTACGGACCAATCACAGCTTGACACGTGTCCGTCCGTACTGTTGACGTGGCATCCGTACCGTTGACGTGGCATCACATGTGGCAAACAACTCAGCGTACGGTTTGTGGCGTCAGCAGTCGAGTCATCAGACTTGGCGAATCAGAATTCGACACGTGGAAAGCGCAGTCATCGTACGGCATGTCCTAGTCCGTGTGCACGTCGACAGTTCCAGCCAGTTAGGTGGTGACACGTGGCTTGTGTTTGCGGATATATGCGGTCAAATTGACAGAAAAGTCTTATGGGATTCGATCCCGTCACCTGCGCTCTACCATCCAACGCCGCGGCCGCTACACCCGCCGATCTCGGCCTAAATATGGAAGGGGGCGAGTTTGTTTTGATGTTTTAAATTTGGGTGTTTGTTTTAAAAAGAAAAACAAACCGGCCGGTGGTTTGAACCCGCACCGGCCGGCTCAACAAAATCTATACTAACCACTGCGCCACGCAAACAGTCTAAAATATATGTGGCATTGGCTAGTTTTGTTAAAATTTTGGGGGCCGAGCCTTTAACAAAAAGGCATATTAAGCCAAATAGATAAAATACATTGTAACCACCCAAAACAAGAAGATTGCAGAGGATAAACCAGTCATGATACGAACTGATAGAGGGAGATATGTGTTTATCTTGGTGGTTAGGCCTAATTAGGCAAGTTTTTTGTATAAAAGGAGGGGTATAGACCTTGATTTGACAAGTCCAGGTGGAGAACGAGAGAATGCTCGAGAGATGATTTGTATTATTCCTGTATGTCAAAGTGATGCTGTGTTTTTGATGTGCTTGAAGGGGATGATGTTGCCTCAATTGTAACTGAATTTGGAGCTAATCGGATCGGTCCTCCATTGGAGAGGGACCCGGAGACGTAGTCCTTAGGGACGAACTCCGTTATCAATTGGTTTCGTCTCTCTATTCTTCTCTCTTTTCTTTCTCAGTTGATCTTGGCATTCATTTAATTATTTTATGTTCATTTATTTCATTTGAGCATTTAATTTGTAATCATTTAAATTAAGCGTTGTAATAATTGATCTTTTACGTTTATGCATTCTGTAAGCAATAAGTCCTAGATCCTTAAATAGATCAGTCATAGATAGCATAGTATGAGGATTAGATGCTGCAGAATCAAGCCTTTAGCCAGAGGTGGTAAAAGAGGGTTTGAATGTTTCATTTTCTAACAATGTTCATGTTTAGGAGATCCATAATGTTGATACTATTTCCTTCACATCAGTGTATTCAGTACTGTTGCTTGTTATTCTACTAGTTATTTCTATGTGGATGATGAATGTGATAGTGAATATTGATGAACATGCAGTTGATGGTATCAGCAAAGTTACCTCATATTTCTTTGTGTTTGTGATGGGTCACATGTTCAAAATTTCAGCAGGAATGACAAATGATACTAGGCAAGTGGGGCAACATTTCCCTAGCTCAAATTGTACATAAAACAGACTTTTGGAGGTCCAAAAGCTTGTCAATGGGGAGGAATGATCTAGGTGGATCCAAAATACCTAAAAATTTCACAGTCTCAAAATTCATCCAAAGAAACATCAATGCATAGAGCTTGCTGACACGATCCTGGCACAACTTTAATGGGATTAAAAGGAGTTTGTATGCAGAAGTTATGCTCAGTCAAAGTTTTGGTCAAGCAGGCGAATCAGGGTTCAAAAAGAAAAAAATTGATTATCTCAAAATGAAGTAAAAATGATGCCAAGTCGTAATACTCGTCACACTGATTCTGAAACTATATTTGGTTTCAAAAATGGAGCTCGTATGTGAAAGTTACAGCTAGTCAAAGGTTGGTCAAAATTTTGACTCTGGTTGACTTTGATGACATCAGCAAGTTGACGTGGCAAGTGGTGACGTGGCAGGAGTGGTGAGTTGGCACAAACATGGTGGAAAAAGGAATATGGATTAAACCATATTGTTAAAAGAAAATACGTATGGTTTAAAAATTAAAAGATTTTTGTGATTTCAAGGAGGATTTGGTGGGATTTTATCCCTTAAAATCCTCTTCCCTTGCCCATCAAACAAGGAGAGAAAAAAATCCCGTAAACTTACATTTCAACAAATTAACCCCTTTAACCACCTTTCTCATATTTAACGAATTTATTTTAAAGATTATCCAAGAAGATTATTAAGGGGCTTTTAAAAGATACTTTTAAAGATTATAATGTAAGTCCAAAATTATAACGGCCCATAGTTAAAGGGATTCGTTTTTTAATTATATGGCTTGGAATTATAAAAGCCAAAGGTGGATTTATTTTTGAAATATTAATTTGTTATACTAACGGGATATTAGTGATTTTTATTGTAAAGGGGGGAAATGGTTGGAATTTTTACTTGTATATGAGAGATATGCAATATTTGCAAAATAATATGGTTAAAGCCATATTAGCAAATAAATGTGTATCAATTTGTGCATTGTGATCCTTCTATTTCTTTGTCTCATTCTTCTCTCTTTTGTCTCAATTTTATCTCTAGTTTAATTTTAGTATTTGAATTTCTAATTACTTATTTTGTAATTTCAACGGTTAAAAATCATAATCACGCAATTTTGTATTAGATTGGGAAATTACTATAATTAGATTTAATTTATAAGTTAATTTTGTAAACTCTAATTGCGGATCAACAAGTCAACAGTAATCAAAGATAGGATAATGAATACACATGCACAAGATAACACTATATTTACATAGAAAATCCAAGAAGGGAAAAACCATGGTGAGAAATCTCACAATATAGGAAGCTCACTATTTATAGAATTACAATTTTTTTAAGACTCGCTACCTAAGAAAGCACACTAATCCCTAATGGACTTGCAAGATAGGGTGCACAACATTAGGGACAGATACAAAGCACTTGCAGTACTAAGGTGCACAACCCCAATGCAAGATACAAATTACAAGGACCTACTGAAGAGACTCATTTTTTGATAGCAGGATACATAAAGATTGGAAATTATAACATATGTCAATAATACACTCTGCTGACTGAGGCATTAAAGCTCATCTTGATCTTTCTTTTCCACAAGTCACTGCATCATTCCATACTCGCACAGCACCACTCACACCCTCTTTTTGCAATAGATTTATTCTTCCATTTATATCCTCCACAAGATCTCAAAATACCAATTAGGTCAGTCAAAATAGAAGATAAATAATAAACTCAACAAGTTGACGATAAAAACATATTGCAGTCTTATCTACAAGATAGAAAGGACTAAAAAAACCTTACTATAACTATCAATGTGATCCCAAACAACACACGTTGGTGCACATTGACCCAAGTCAACAAGAAGGAAATGTGTAGCACATTACTAGATAACCCAAAAACATTCTTTCAACTAAATTTATTCAATATGGTTCACAATAAGATAGTCCAGGACCCAAATACATCTTAACACAACCTCCAATGCTAGTGTAGACCCCTAAGCACATAACACACGCAAGAGAACAAGCTCTATTGACTAGACATCCATAATTCTTTCTAGAAAACAAAATCAAAACATAATATAACACCAAATATATCAAACATAGATGTGTGGATCATAAAATATGTTCCATGAACATCCAACAAAACTTCCATATACTTCTTCCATACATTCATGCCAAAAATAACCACTACAAATTAAACATAAATACAACACTTTAACTCTAAAGCCCAAAAGACACAACCATGAGATAGAACATGTTAACAAACCAACTTGTGGTAAACACCATCACATGAAATTTGAACTAAGATGCTACAAATGAACAAAGAGCATGTTCACCAATCTGTAGAAATAGAAACATCAATGTGAAGAAATCTAGTGCATTTTCAAAACTAGTCTTGATAAGCAACAAAAACTACCAAACCACTCCAATTATCAGAAACCTCCCTGGCAACACCAGTGACCTGAAAAGATAGGAGTGCAACATACACAAAACATAAACACTGAATCCAAAATTGCAATACCATTTCTTCAAAGGTGAAGGAATGTGAAGCATTCTCCCAAACAATCTTCAAAGCAACTTCTTGTAGCAAAAACTTTCATGAACATACAGAGACCAGAACATCCTTGTAGCAACACATACTTCCTCCAGAGCAATAGGAGAGAGCATACAACATACTAGAGACCATCAAAACATCTCTCCAACTTTAGCATTACTTCTAATCCTCATCTTAATGTATCACGATATCATTTATGTTGACAATGTAACCATACTCAATATAAGTTTTATTGTCATCAAACAAGGAATAACATCCAACCATGAACATTAGGAGTACATAAATGACATCCCAAGCTAAGTATACATAAAATACAAATAGTGTCAAACATTTGTGCATCAATCTCTCAAACAATGTGTTGACATCAATGAAAGGCAATGTCAATCATATGTGCAACACTTTAATAGTCTCTCTATGGCCTTGGCACCCCACTCGATTTTACCAAAAGTCTAGACTATGTTGTAGATTAATTTTTACAGAATTTTATATTTGTGAACATGGACCTTTTCTATAAAATAATCTATCGTTCTTTATGATAAAAATGTTTTTCAGTTGATTGGTTGTCAACCATTGCACACAACTACAATTTAGACCCTCAATGGTGAGAATTATTGTTTCAAACTTGCATTTCTTGACTTAGTCATCATATCAATTGAAGATAAGATTAGAATGAGAAGGGAAAGATACAACCCCTTTAAATAAAAAGGAATAGACTTTGATTGTAGTACTCCTAGATAGGCAACTATAAGAGTCCTCCATGAAAAGTTAACAGGTAACAATGTCCTCAAAATTCCAAAGTCAAGACATGACAACTAATGATGTGGTGAGACCACCAAAAGCATCTTGCTGAACAAACATTGGTATTCATAGAAAATATTTTATAAAATCTTCTTCCACACATGATGACACAATGGGTATGTAATTGAATGCAAGGACTATGATCTATAGGTTTTTTAGTTGTATGGGGTGCCACCAAACATACATGTATGTGTTCTTAGTTCTTTAGGAACTAAATAAATAACAATATTTATCTCGTTAATTTCAAAATTAAGGCATACCATATAACTATGATATTTCAAAATTTAAGTTACAAGATACTTGCAAAAGTTTGAAAAGATTTTTATAATGGTTTATATTTAAAATTTTACATTTTAAAGAAAGTAGTTACAAAAGCTAAAATTAATCAAGAAGGAGGATCTATATATATGTAATTGAAATACATTAGGAGCCTGGATTTATACCCCATCATATTGTGGTTTGATAGTGAGACTCAATGAGAAAGGGAATTGCTTAATACTACAATAAGGATAAAAATAATTCACTTTATTTTAATCTAATATTTTGTACAAATCCATATGAGTCTATGAGCTCTATTTTTTCATCAGATAAATAAAGGAGATGTCTTGAATTTGTGTTTTTAATCATTTTTTTTGTTGCAAAACCTATGCATGATTATGTAATTGCTCTTTGGTGATTCCTCTATTATGTTAGATTATACATGTGTCAGATATAAAATTTGTGAGTTATAATCTTGTCATATGCTTGAAAGAAACTATTGTTCATTCTCATAGTTATTATTCATGATTATGGAGTATATGAATTGTGTGTTGTTTTTCTTCATTCTCTTAAATCTAAAATTATAAGGCATCTATGTCATGGCTATGCACATATGTTAGTTTCACCTTTTCTTCTTTTTTGTCAAAATCATAACCCTAAAAACTAAATTACATCATAAGAGGGAGTTGTACCTCATTAAAACTTAGAGGAAGATCACAAATGAAATGAGGATCTCTCCAAATATTGGTAACTTTGTCTTTACTTAATGGGAAAATGGAGTTGAAAATTACTTAATTCTCATAAACACAAATCTGCTACCCAACATATTTATAAGGTAAAGGAAAAATAAGTTGAGAAATAGAAATTACTAATTAATGAGAATTGATTGGAGGGAAGAATTTACCAAAAAAGAGAGAAATCAATCAAAGCACCAACACCATGAAGAGGAGAAACACCTCAATAAATAGAAGTGGGATGAGGATTTATAATTTAACTCCCAACTCCATGGATGACACCATTAACCTATGTGTGTGCAAGGTGTCAAGATCCTCATATGGAGGAGGCAACACCTAAACCACTAATATTCCTTGATAAAGGAATTAAATAAAATGTCATCCTCACACATTTGTGAGGAGACAAAAAAGACAAACTAATTATAGGGATTCCTTTGGAATAGCCAACAAGTAATTAAATAATTACAATTAAGAAATAATCTATACCAAGTAAAGATTAACCTTCTAACATCCCCCCATAAGCTTTACTTGGGGATTTTACACCAAACCCTTCGATGGGTTATAATCCTCTATTTTTACAATGAAAGAGAAATGTATCTTTACAAAGAGCTTTGGTGATATAACTGCAACTTTCTCTTCACCTTTACAATACAAAAGATAAATTTTCTTGTCAAGTCAATGTGCTCTCTAATGAAGTGATGTTGAAGAGCAATGTTTTTGGTCCTTTCATGAAAAATAGGATTCTTTTCCAAAGAAATGGAACTTTGATTATCACAATATAAGGGATTGGGATCCTTTTGAGGTAGACCCAAGTCTTCTAGTAATTTTCTTAACCATAGTGTTTCTCTGCATACATTTGTACAACCTCTATATTCAAATTTTGTAGAACAAAGAGAAGCATAGTTTTGTTTATTTCCTATTGCATGAGATTGTACATGATCCAACAAAGAAGCAATAACCACAAGTGGGTCTCCCATCATTTGGATCACCTCCTAATTAATATAACCTTTTAAAGTGTTGGTGGTTTTTAAAGAACCAAGCAAATATCACTGAGCATCTATGAATTTTCTAGATTCAATCCTTGAATACTCAGGAGGTGATTGGCCAAAGAACGAGAGGAAGCTATAATGCTTCTCTCCTACACTTTGGGCCTTGCAAAACCTGGGAGGGTGATCCCACAATGTGTATCCTACAATTTTCTAAACAATTATATCACACATTGTATAATAAATAAATATATTCCCATTGAAATGTTGATTAGATGAAAGCCTCCAAGAAATTGATAATTCCTTTAAAAGGATTGAACACCTAAAGATGAGAATACAACATAATACCAATTTCAAATAAAATAAATTTATTATACACTTGTTTAGGAGTTTTGTTCTCAAATTCAAACATCAAAATCATAGGAAATGCCTTAATACTTGTTAGATCAGTGTCTTATCTTAGGGAAAGGAGTCGAACACAATAAATTGAACTATAAGGTAAGTTTAATTTCAAACAACCATGTTCTCTATGTAATTGCATTACAATACACATACTAAATGCTCAGATTCTATGACTACTTATCAAATCTACTAAACATTCATATGAATTCATGCTTTAACCAAGGTATTTTAACTAATTCATTAAATCAAAACCAGAATTAAAACATATTTCACTACAAAGCAATAATGAAAATTAATGAAAGATCATTGATCAAGTTTTCATTTATAATTCATATGAAATATTACAGATGGAGAGACAATAGACTTAGAGGTTTGCATTGTTTATCTAGACATGCTTGAAAACCATACAATTTACAAAACTTATTTGCTTGACTCAAAACCTAACATACAGACTCAAAACATATTTTCTCTGTGTTATACATTTTTATTTTCAGATCCAAAATTCAAAAAGAGACCTGTACTAATGACCTTGAATCCTCTTTTATTAGAAACAAGGGAGAAAAGCAAGCCTCAGGCCAAAAGTACACTTGTCACATTTTCATTTGATAATTCATACTGATCATTCCATGAGGAATGGTTACATCAAACTAAGAGAATATTCTCTCAAGAGACAAAGGTTGTTTTGCAGTTAGTGGAGATTCCCACACGTTCCAAAAGGCAGTTTGTTGAATAGAGTGGTCTTCAAACCATTGAAGCATCTTTATTCCTCTTCACCAAAAGACAAAAAGGCGTGCAAAAGGAAAGAATAATGCAGATCAAAAATTCAGGTCAGCCTGCAACACCAATCCAAGTCACCAACAATCAACATTTATCTATCACATCTTGAATTAGGAGAAACATACCTTTTATACATTACAATTTCTAAGGCCAAACCTACATTATACTTGACCATGTATATATGTTCTCCATAATTGTGGATATACAACTCCAACTCATCAATGAATGTCTTCTTCCACAATTCATACTTTATTTTAGAAAGCCAATTAAAACCCAAGAGTTCATCCATCCTCTTTCTATAAGGAATATACTTACCCATTACTGAATTGGCTTCTTTGTCAAAGTCTTCTAGGAAGCTACTGGTGAAAGAAAAATTTTCAAGAGTATTTTTCAATAAATCAATATCAATATCAACATTCTATATGAGGGATGCGTGGGAAGTAATAGTCGTATCCACTTGATCTTTCCATTCCCGTAGAGGTTTTACCTCATCATGTGTTCATTGAATATTAGGCAACAATCCCAATTTTTCCTCATCAAATTTTGACTTTAACTCATTTTTTCTTCCAAGGAACCAACATACCCTTGAAACCTTTGCTCCTTAATTTCCTTAACAAATTTATATGTTGGACCAATCTTTGGATATTTGTCCTTTTGATGTGTAGACCCAAATACTATGAGCTTCAAATTATCAACCTTGGGGATCCATCTATCCATGATTGGAGTAGCTATATCTTTGCCTCTCTGAGACAATTTAATTGCTTGCAACATTCAAGAATAGTTTAAATGAGTTTTGTTCAACTTGTGTTGAATCTTCTTATTCATATTCCCTAGAACCACATAAAAAATCTTCAAACTATTATCATAAGTCGTGTCTTGAACTTGTGACAACAATTGCTTATATACTTCAATCTACTAAAGCAATTGCTGTTTTGTGGGCTCATCTGATGGAACTGCACCTGATGTGCTTGGCTCCTCAATTGCCATTGGTTCCTAACCCAAATTGTATGGAATTATTGCTAATGATTGCTCTAGTGGAGGAGGAGATTGGGGATGTGTAGTTGGAGAAGAAGGTGTTGCATAACTCGAACCCGATGGGACCTGGGTCTTTAATGTTTCTACCTATTGCTTGAACAATGTCAACTCTATTTCTAGCTCAACCACCTTTTGTTTACTCTTATTATATTCATCAATGATCTCGTTGTTCTTGCTTCTATATGAGTCTCTTTCTATAGTGACATTCTCCATTGTTGCCATAGTGAATTTAACAACATTGATTGTCATCTCTACTGCTTCTATTGTTGGAGTGTCAGGGCTCTTTTAATGATCAACTACCCACTAAGGCTGGTTGGTTTTGCAACTTTTGGTTTCTTGTACCACAGAGATAATGACCAAAGGGACAAGGCATCCCATTCTTCACTGAAGGTCGACCCTTGCAATGCCAATTTGGCTTCCTCCTCTATTTGAAATTAGGGTTTCTCATGCCTCCTTATTCTGTCCAACACAACTGCATTTGCAATATCCCACTCTGATAGCAATAAAAGCCCACTTTTATGCACTAATACTCTGCCTTCTTCGGGTGTGATGTTTTGGAATTCATTCCTTATCATTTTCCTTACATTTGCTTGCACAACCTCCTCAGGAAGTTCTGGGTGCAAGCTCCTCTCCTTAGAAACATTTTTTGCATAATATTGAGCCTTAGCTCTCCATACAAAATCCTTAAATGCTTTGGTTTGCACAAAATAATCATCCTTCAAAAAAAATTTGCAAGCCTCATGCCTTAGATCATCAGCATTGTGTAGGCCACTGACATCTGCCTTTACTAGTTTGAGGTTTCCCTCTTCTATTCTCAATGCAACTTCTCTTGGGGGAGAAGAAATTTGTTGTTGCATCTCTTCTCTAGTGACAAGGATGCCATCTTCATCAGACTCAAGATAATCAACTACCCCTCCTACCTCAATCCTCTACCTCTTGGGTGGTGGCTACTCAGATGGAGATGGACCTATAGGGGGTAAATCAAGCTCTATTATAGTAAGAGGAGCTTGTCTGGGAGGAGATGGTACTAACCTCATAGGAGAAGATATTCTTGACTCCTCTAATGTAGTAGTGGTTGGAAGTGTATGTTGCTTCTTTATTAGTTCCTTCTTCCTGGAATATACCCTATTTTTGTGTGATGGTTGGTAAGAGGGCCTCCCCTCCTCTTTTCTTATTGGTTCTTTTTCAACAACCACTACCTTCCCTTTATCTATTATTATGTGTTCCTCCCTCAATACACCCACTATGTCCTCAAAATGGTCAAGTACATACATGACCCTATTTACCTCACCCTTAATGTTGGGCAGAAGGTCATAATTTGGATTTTACCTTGTGATTTTATCCACCATTTTAATGATGGTGAGGTACATTACCTTCCTTTTATCCTAGATTTCAAAATAAAAAATGTTCCTAATCACATCCTCAAGAAAGTAAAAATTATGGACAAAGGAGCCACCTCTAATCTTTTATTTCAAAGCAATAATGAAACCCTTCGGGTCATGGTTCCTTGGGTGCATAGTTTTCAACCTGTAAGGTGCAATAATCTGGCCCAATTCTTTCCATCCTCCCTTAGCCATCACAAAATATGAAAACATAGTCCACTCAAAAAAGAATGAGCCTTTCTTCTGATGGTCAGGTAAGTGTGCCATTTTTGTTGACCCAATTGTCTCATAACTTTAATAAATCCAACCCTTAGGGGAAAATCTCTTGGTAATCCATGTGGGTTCACATTTGTTCCATAGACCCTGAAGATTGTTGTACTGGGGTACGGAATTATGTCTCCCCATTTATGAGTCAATTTTAAATTAGGCCTCCTTTCCAAGGGCCTCAAAAAATCATGTATCTCCTTTGGAATCCTTGGCGGATTGAAAATCAAAAACCTTCTCAATTTGGAGGAAAAAACATTTTGGAAGAGAACATAATCATACTTCAAATAATCCTTAAATCTAAAATCTAAGTCAAACACTAGATTGGCATTTCAATATCCTCCTGTACCTTCAATAGTGTCATGTCTTCAACAAAATTCTTCTCTCATTTGAATAAAAACATATGTATTAGGAGAGAATACCACTAGAATCTCACCCAATCCTTTCCTGCCTTGAGTGTAGATAGACCCTGATGAATGTTCTTTGCCAAATATTTAGCATAATCATACACTACATTGTAGGTTGGGTGTTGAAGGTGTGCTTCCATATACATGTAATCTATTGGCATGGTGAATGACGAATCAAAACCAAGAATTTGGCACAAGCAGAAAACTATTTTCCTTCAAAGTAATTTGCAAATTACTTCATGGGGAATGTATCCTTTTCATCCTTACCAATTGTTACTTGTTTCCTTGATTTCCAAACACCTGTACTTGCAATATGCATTGGAAACATTGTTAAACTGAACATAGCCTTTTTCTAATCATATTTGGCTCTAAAATATTTGAGGTTAATGGGAATCATATATCCTAACTCCATTCATGCATCTTGAAGACTTTTGCAATCTCCTCTCTGGTTATCTTCACCATTTCAAATTTATCATATGCCCTGACCACTCTAGAGACAGGGTCATACCTCATGGCTATATCCTTCAATAATCCACATCCATGTAAATTTTTGGCACCACTAACCTCCCCATCTCCAATCTCCAGGGGTTGCAAAAGGGAACTCCATAGTTTTTGTTTCCAAACCAATTTTGGAAAATTTTCCACCCTGTGTATGGCACATCAACATCCTTGATATAGAATTGTTTGTCAATTACCCTTCATTAATTTTAGGGCCTTGAAACAAAGAAATTCTCTCACCTCTTTTGCTGGTTGAGGGTTTCAATTGGTTAATGATATCTTGGGAAACAATACTTGGTGCGGGTTCAGAACTGAAAACTTGAGTCTTGGGAGCCATCGGTAACAGGTAGATTCTAATTAATCTAGGGTTTCAACATTGGATAGGTTCAAGGCCTAGCCTTTTTTCTAAAACCTTAAGGCACGACTCATAGGTAAAATTTCAACAGGTTTGATAGAACTTCAAAGCCTATAAGATGCTCAAACCACTATAAAATAACTTAACGACATGTAGAATAATTGGTAGGAAGATATAATGAACATCTACCCTAATCCAAGGAAATTTAAAGAAAATACAAAGAATGGAATATTTTTTTACTTACGGATTTTATTCTTGAAAAAAACCCTAATTCTAATCACCTTGAACTCTAGAATGCTCACTTTGATCTCTTGGATGCTTTAAAACTTGTTTGCAATCTTCAATTATGCAAAAACACAATCTTTTATTTTCCTTAGGATCATATTTGGGTAGCTTTACATGTCCTTTCTACCATTACTGCTCACTCACGCAAAGTAGAATGGCTCCCATAGCCACTTCAATTTTGAATGTCAATCATTGATTGATTTGTGAGATGGCATGTTGGATGACTCAGATTGAGTCAATTGACAAAGTTTGAATTTTCATCTCTTTCGCCAACTTATCCTGTGCCAATAATATTTTGTCACCTAGAATGTTGACTCGTTCATTCTATGGGCTCCACCTTCTTTCCAAGTGATGAAAAAATCCATGTGTCAATCGCCCACTAGACCCACTGCTTGATAAACTTTGCCAATGGGTCCCCTACAGGCTAGCGAGGAACGGTTGAGATTAAATTTTCTCAATACATCTCGACTGTCGGTTCAAACCTTATGGTGCTAGATATGTAAGTGGATATTGGGCCTCATGCATGTAACTATTTGCATGTCTTCGACTCGCTAGCCCTGTCAACTTTTAGAAAATATTATTTATTCATGAGGGGAAGTAGGGAACAGTTAGGATCAAATCCTCATATCCAACCATCGGTAAATCTACACATGTGGGAAAATTTAGTTATAAAAAAGGGGCCAACTAGGTTGATAGGACCAAGACCCATACGATTAAGGACTTAAGAATTAAGTCAATTTAATGGGAATTATTTTCCCTGACTTAGGAAATATTAAAGCGATGGTATAACATGTGATGATTGAAAAAACTAGACCAAGAGGCCAGTGACAACACACTTTTGATGGCTTAAGTCATAACTCAAATGACCTACAACTGGGTATAGCAATTCAATGAAGGAATAGAACACCCAAGGCTAAAGGTCATGAAATTTGAAATGAAGGCATTTGAACCAAAACCCTAAACCCAACCCTAGGGCACAGATGCAATGGATAATGACAAGGAACTAGTGTATTTTTTTCAAAATTTCGAGGCTCCACCATAAATAAAAATCATAATTTACATGTCATAAAAAATACCAAGATTAAGATTACCTTCAACATATATCTTAAAATTATTTTTGCAACTTTCAAATGAGTTTTTTATGGTTTAGACATATATCTAGAAACTAAACCAACACTAAGAAATATCAGGTTTAGTAAGTGTTAAAAGATTTAAACTACAAACTAATTACCTATATAAAGTAGGATCAACAAAAGGAGTTTCCATATTAACCATTAATTTTCTTCGTAATTCACGAGGAGTAGAAATACACTTCATATCGTTCATTTTAAATCTATCTAAGAGATCTTGACCATATTTATGTTGAGAAATAAAAATACCTTTAGGTTTTTTCCAAATTTACATACCCAAAAAATAATCTAATAATCCTAAATAAGCCATTTGAAATTGTTGAAACTGAGACTTAACATCACTAATCAAATTGTTAGAACTAGAAGTAATAATCAAATCATCACCATATAAAAAAATGATCATTATTGTAGTGTCTTAAATTGTCACCCATGATAATTTCACACTATATTTTGTCCCCCTTAAGTGTATGGACCTAATTGAACACTTAATTTCCTAAATTACATATTTTGTGGCATATTTCAATAGTTACCAACAAATTGCAAGTGGAAAACCTAAGCATTTATTCCATGTTTTGGCCTATTTCAATAGGGTGCCCTTGTCCTCTTACTTTGGACCCAAATTTGCAAAGGTTAGAGGAGGCATCTCACTTAATATTTTTCTACCAATATTGCATAACTTGGAAAATAGGATTGGGATAATGGCACCCTAGGTGCATTTGTCCCCCTATTTTGGCTCCAAATTCAAATATATTGGAGACAAGATTTTATTATTTGAAATTCAAAAATCTAAAGTCGGCCATCGAGATTTATTTTTTAGGAAATTAGATTAAGTTCCTATTGTACATAGGGGAAATTCATAATAAAGCATGAATCACTGATAGTAACCACAAAACTACCTAAATCAAAGCAATAATGACCCTAATCTAACAATGAAGCACACATGACAATAGAAATCACAATAATAAAGAAATAATACTTCAATTCCTATGCCAAAGTTGATTCACCTTCATTTCTCTTCTCTATTTTTTCTTTGTTTACTCTCAGATATTTAGTATGCATTGCATTTGATAAGCTTGATGTTGATGTATCAAGATCTCAAGATAGAAAATATTGAAGATCATGGTTATCGTTGAAATGAGATGGATAGGTTGCTTTTATAGAAATCCTTATTCAAATGAAGGGTGAGGATAAACTAATGATGTATGATGATCAATGGATGAGATTAACTAAGAAGAAAAGAGATAAGGATTGAAAGAAGAGACTACAATCCAAGAAATTGGAATAAGAGATAGGGCTTAGATAAGAATAAATTAGTAAGAAAAACCATTATTTACTTTCGAAAATGGTGGATGAATAATGAAAAAATTAAAATAATTCTTTAATTATAGAAAAGAAGTGGGATTTAAAATATTAAATAATTAAAAATAATTATTTACTAATAAATTGATGAAAATGATAAATAATTAAATAATTAAAAAATATATATTTAATTAGAAATGGAAGAAAATAATAAATAATTAAATAAATAGGGATTTATTTAATTATTGAAGAAAAAAGGGGAATTAGTGATGTAATTTAAATAAATTAATATTTAAATTATAATCAAAGGAAGAATAAGGATAAAATGGGGTTGGGGCCCTAGCTTGGTTGGCTAAATCTTTCCTATAGCAGGAGGTCAGTCACAAGTTCTAGTCTCCCCCACCCCCGTGGTACCGGAGGGCCTATCGCACCAGCACTGCCAGTCATGTTAAAAATTTTACCAGCCGCACCTACAGTTTATAGGGGGTCGTGCTACCCGATTCCTGCAGTCTAAAAAAAAGAATAAGGATAAAATGAAATAATTAAATAATTCAAAATTATTTAACTAATAGAAGAATATGATATTAGGAAATATTAGATAATTAAAATTATTTAATTATGTAGAAAAGAAGACAAGTTAGTAAGAAAATGTCATTTGTAGGCTCAGGATATTTTTCAATGTCTACATTTTGCGCCTCTTTGATACAATGCGATTTTAAGGGTTGTGTCAAAGAATAATCAAGAAAATTCAGCTCAAGACCTACCCCAATGTGTGCACAGGTATGTCCCAATTAAGGTACCTAGGATAGGATGATGCCCCCTCAAAAAATTTGGTGAAGATTATAAGCCAAATTTATTGACATGTGAGTTTGATGTGAAAAAATGTTATCTAAAAGAATCAGTAAGAAGTGAAGAATGGTAGCCCTAACAGATAGCGGAGTTGGCTTGGGCTGTGGGTTTGCTCCCCATTGGTCTCGAGTTTGACTCTGAGGCTCAAAATTAATTGATGCATGTGATTTGTGGGCTATTGTGTACATCCCGAGGGGATTAGTCTCACCTCAACTCGCCCCATAAAGGGATCATGTCAGGCTGAGTCATGGGGATACCCCTCGGTTAACAAAAAAAGAGTGAAGAATGGTCAGATGAGGTGAAATGGGATGGATGAAATGGATTGAGATGAGATCTTCCTGATAGATGTTGAACTTTTATTTTATTGTATAATTTATGGTCATAAATAATTTTTATTATAGAAATGAACAATGAACACCAAGGTATGACATAGACCAAGGTGTGATATGTTATCCCTTGCAAAACATACTCATGATAGGCAAGGAGTGTCCTGATGCAGACTAGTAACCATAGAACCTTGTCAGAATATCTGAGAAAGTAACCACAAAGCATGTTAGTCCTGATCCAAGAGAGTGTTAGATGACCTTTAACTTGCATAGGATATTCAAATGATTATGCCAAATGGAACCCCAATCACACACAATGAACATAATTTTCCTATTCATAATGCCAAGAAAAATTGCAAACAAAAATCAAAGAGAAAAAGGTCATGATCCATCATTTCTCCTCTCATCACTTGTGGAATTCCTCAAACTACATAGTAACACAACCAAAGATAAACTAGATAAAAAGATAAGACAAACTGGACCAACACAATCAACAACAATTAAGATCTTCTTTCCAATCAATGATTGTTTGTATGATAAGATTCTAGATAAATTATGGTTTTAGGAGAGGAAGCATGTCATATAAGACTTGGGATCTAGTTTTGATGATGCAACATCTTATATAAGACAAAGAATAGGATCGCATCTAGTTTCAAGAATGGTATAGCTCATATAAGACATTAAGTCTAGTTTCGATGGTGCAACAACATGTATAAGACAAATGATAACTCATAGATGAATTCCAGTTTTAGAAATGCAGCATGTTATATAAGTCCCAAAATTTGGTTTCAATAATGTAACATTTTGTAAAAGACTGTTTGATAACTAATAAAGGTCATTGATGTTTTATTGATAGATACCTGCATGGTTAGGCAATTGATCAATTAGGATTGAAGATTGATTTGATAGTTTTTTCATTGTTTCATGATTTGAAAAGCTCAGTTCTCTCTGAAAGATTTTATGTTTGTGTCTAATCAAAGTGTCAACCTTAGCAAGGGAAAAATTATTATGAGATGGGGATAATGATAGATGACTTCTAATGGACAGGCTAAAGCCTTGGGGGCTCATTGATGATGGAATTTCCTATGTGAAGTTGTAGAGGTAATGTAGTTCAACTACCTAGACAATCAATGATTTATTATGAAAAGCGGTTTATGATATATGGAAAGTTTACAATGAAAGACCTTAAAGGACTGACCTAGGTCTCAAAGGCTCATCAATGATGGAATTGCCTATGTGAAGTCATAGAGGCAATGTAGTTCGACTATTTTGAATAACACATACTATTTTTTATGTTTTTGACATTTTATGGCTATTTTTAGAGTTTTTGAATTTATTTTTATTTTTTTGGATTTTTCAAGGAATATTTGGATGTTCCTTACCCCAATATTAACATCATTACAAGAACTAAATGTTAATTTTATTTAAATGAAATATTATATTTAGTCATGTATTTTATGTTTCTAACATTTAATATATTATTTTGACATACACTTGACAATTATATAAATATCTAGATTTAACATCTAATTTTTGGTGTGACATGCAATGTTTACCATCAAATTTCAACATTGACTCTAATGATACATTACACAATCAAATCAAGACGAAAATTAGATTTTATATCTAAATGATATTTTTTGATTGATCTTACAAGTCAATTTAGTTAAACGACATCGAATGTTAGATAGTGTTAGAGATTGGTGAGCTATGGTTAGGTTTGGCTAACAACCATGATTGTAGTGGTTGGTGTAAAGGGTAGAAGCACATACAATTATATTGGTCATAGAATTATAGACGCACCTATTGAAATTTGCTTCTTTTTACCACTCTTGATATGAAGAAAGAATCTTTTAATTTGGATAATAGAAAATATCTTAACTTAGCAAAAAAAATTGTGTCCTAAAGATTTATTATATTATTCATTGCTATAAAAATTTATATAAATAAAACTAAAACATAAACCAGAAAAATCTTAATTGTTTTTCCAATATTAATGAAAGAATGAGAAATTAACCATAATAATAAAAAAAAAGTGCTATTATAGCAAAAGTGTATGTAATGAGTTGCATAGAAATAAAAATCTTATTCTCTCTTCTTGAACTTCACTCTCAACTACATCGGTAATATATCTTCACCTTGAAAGAGGTTTTTGGGGTTTTCATATATGGTTGTCCTTACCTATCTTGCTGTAATCTATGTGTGGCCACTCCAAATTGACCAACTACTAAGTTTTGAATGTGATAAGTACATATTTAGCTAATAGGCTATTTGTTTAAAGTTTCCGCTAGGATTTTTGTTAGCCCAATCATGAATAGGATTTTTCAGCGTCATGATGTCCTGGGCGGCGGTGACTTGACCAGGTTTTTTTATGTTGACGTGGAGCTTGGTAATTACATGGGTTGGCAATGGTGGAGTTGGTGGCCTCGATACGTGGAATCTGAACGGTACGTGTTTGCTCACTTGAGGGTTAATGCATTATGTTGTTGTACGATGGGGGCAGATGAAGTAAATGTGGGCAAACAAAGTAAATGCAATATTGAATGTTGTAGTGTGGGAAAGTATACTTTGATTAAGTTGCATTGTCAAAAGAGCCATTATGGTGTTGGTTTCATAGAAAAATATTGTAAAAATCGTCGCCTTCGGCTCTGTGGTTGGTTTGATAGCAGACTATTCCAAAAATTGATGGCTTCCGAACCATTTTATGGCAGATTGAAAACTATTGTTCTCTGAAACTGTAAGTCATTTTACATGGGTATTTTGCATAGATGATTAATTTATTATTCATTTATTCTTGTTATATGTTTGTATCTTTGGCGTTATACCCATTTTGGAGATTTCAAAGATATTATTGCTTTGTATGGATGGAGAAATTGCATTTAAATCTTCTTTCTTTCGTCAAAAAATATGGTTAGGGTTAATAATTTTTTAGCCTTTGGTTTATTGTTTTAGTTATCTCTGTGCATCTTTGGTGTTATACCCATTAACATAGGAGCAATTGTAGATTAACATAGGAGCAATTGTTTTTTCGCCCTTGGTTTATTGTTTTAGTTATCTTTGTGCATCTTTCATTTATTGTTTGTAGTTATCTTTGTGTATCTTTGGCGTTGCACCCATTACCATAGGAGCGATTTTAGTTAAATCTTCTTTCTTTCATCAAAAAATATGGTTAGGGTTAGTAATTTTATCGCCCTTAGTTTGTTGTTTTAGTTATCTTTATGCATCTTTGATGTTATACCCATTAACATACGAGCAATTTTAGATGAGCATAGGAGTAATTTCATATATATATGTAGAGGGTTAGTATGAAGGCATAAGCATATTGGATATAAAATTAGTTTAGTGGCTGTTAAGTGTTATTCTAATAGCTCTTTTATAATACCTTTATTTTTCTATAATATTTAGTGCCAGGTAATGTAGCTCAAATTTTCAATGAAGTCTATGGGGTTATACTAATTTTGCACAGATTATTGTTACCTATTGGATTTAAGGAGTTCTATTTAATGTGGCTTTGCGTTCATCTATGTTGTATCAATATGTTTCACAATATTCTTTTTTTCTCATGTGTTTCAAGTTCCCCATAACAAATTGTTCTTCATGATATTATTTTTTCTAGTTGATCATAACAAACTATTGATTCTTGTAGTTCACCTCTTCTATTCTCCATATTTTATTCATGATGTTCTTGTTTCCTGATTTGTTCAAAGGTAAATTCATAATTTTTTTCTAATCCTTATTGACCAATGAGCAATGTTTAGGAACATTCTTTGTTCAAGAGGTAAGGTCTACGTCATGATAAGCAGATTGAAAACTATTGTTCTCCAGAATCTGTAAGTTGTTTTACATGGATATTTTGCATAGATGATTAATTTATTGCTAATTTCTTCTTGTTATATGTTTCTATCTTTGGTGTTATACCCATTTTGGAGAATTCAAAGAGATTATCGCTCTTTATGGGTGGAGAAATTGCAGTTAAATCTTATTTCTTTTGTAAAAAAAAATATGTTTAGGGTTAGTAATTTTTTTGGCCCTCGTTTATTGTTTATAGTTATCTCTGTGCAACTTTGGTGTTATACTTGTTACCATAGGAGCAATTGTAGTTAAATCTTCTTTCTTTGGTAAAAAAATGGTTAGGGTTAGTAATTTTATCGCCCTTGGTTTATTGTTTTAGTTATCTCTGTACATCTTTGGCGTTATACCCATTAACATAGGAGCAATTGTAGATTAACATAGGAGTAATTGCATATATATATATATACACACAGAGGGTTAGTATGAAAGCATAAGCATATTGGAGATAAAATTAGTTTAGTGGTTGTTAAGTGTTATTCTAATAGCTCTTTTATAATTTCTCTATTTGTCTATAATATTTAGTGTCAATTAATAGCTCAAATTTTCAATGAAGTCTCTGGGGTTATACTCATTTTGCATAGATTTAGGAGTTCTATTTAATGTGGCTTTCTGCTCATATATATATATGCAAAGGGTTAGTATGAAAGCATAAGCATATTGGAGATAAAATTAGTTTAGTGGTTGTTAAGTGTTATTCTAATAGCTCTTTTATAATTTCTCTATTTGTCTATAATATTTAGTGCCAATTAATAGCTTGAATTTTCAATGAAGTCTCTGGGGTTATACTCATTTTGCACAGATTATTGCTACCTATTGTCTTTAGGAGTTCTATTTAATGTGGCCTTCTATTCATCTGTCTTGTATCAACATGTTTCATGATATTCTTTTTTTCTCATGTGTTTGAAGTTCCTTGTAACAAACTATTCTTCATGATTATTTTTTTTCCAGTTCCCCATAACAAACTGTTGATTGTTGTAGTTTTCCTCTTCTATTCTCCATATTTTATTCATGGTATTTTTTTTCCCTGATCTATTCAAAGCTCCTTATAACAAACTACTAATTTTCATGGTTATCTTGTATGGATGGAACATGTTATATGTCTTGTATGAATATGTTTGATGATGTTCTTTTGTCCTCACCTGTTTGAAGTTTCCCATAACAAACTATTCTTCATTTAGTGCCAGGAAATGTAGCTCGAATTTTCAATTAAGTCTATGGAATTATACCTATTTTGTAGAGATTATGTTACCCATTGGCCTTACAAGTTCTATTTAATGTCAGTTTCCATTCATCTATTAGTTATGTATGCTTCTTAAGTGTTTTTCTAACATCTCTTACAATTGTTACATAGACTACTTGTCTTGTACCAATATGTTTCATGAATTTATTTTTCCCTCATCTGTTTGAAGCTGCTTATAATAAACTATTAATTGTTGTGGTTATTTTATCTAGATGGAACATGTTATATGTCTTATATCAATATGTTTCATGATATTCATTCTTCCTCATTTGTTTGAATTTCCCCATAACAAACTGTTCTTCATGATATTCTTTTCTTCAGTTCCCCATAACGGACTCTATCTCTCCCCATGATGTTGGACAACCCTTAGGCACCGGCCTCGTAAGTGTGTTCCTTTCTTCCTTTTTTCTACTAGGAATTGTATTGGGTCTTTTCCGGACATGCATGGTTAGTTTGTTCATCAATTACACTCAATCTTAGATCTACAAATTTGTTGTTACACTTTGTATCATTGTTTGACATGTGTATGCACATATATGTATATACATATGCATATGTATATGCATATGTATATGTATATGTATATATATACATATATGTATATGTATATGTATATGTATATATGTTATGCAATCAAAAAAGTGAAGCTCTTTTAGACGGAGGGTGCAATGAAGGAAGGAACGATGCATAAGCATAGGTAGAAACAACATTACACTCTTCAAAAAAAAAAATGCATCATACCTTCCATTCATTACACTCTCCACTGAAAATGCATTGCATATGCATAGATACATTTACATATACATATGCATATGTGTCATTGAAAATTGGACCAGCTATTTGACATGAGATTAAATGGAATTAATGAGTCCCTAATCTAGTGTTGTGAGGCATTTTATGTGTCCACACTAGGTCTTGGACCCTGGCAAATCAAACAACATGCTTTTAATGACATGTTGTAAAGGTGTTGTAAAGTCTTGTAATAACCTTTCACGCTTTTCTAGACTTAATTAACCCATTTCTTCGTAAATAAAATATTATAATAACATTATTTCATCAATCTGGAAGGATCTTAACATAAACTTAATGTTAAACTAGTGTTGTAATGTGATTTACACATTCACATTGGTTCTTGTGCATTCCTAGGCTATGTGGACCTAATTTTAGTGTTGTAAAGTGTATTTAAGCACACTTTCACATTGATTTATGTGTCCCAAGCCCTATTCAACATTTACATCATCATTAATAGTGCTCTATCAACCCATATTGTGCATCCCAAGGCATAATTTGATCAAATAGCCGACATAATCATCATATAAGCCTAATTTTATTACTTCTCAACATTCCAGCAAGAAAAAATGACCCTTCTGGGACTCATTCACCATTAGTGGCGAATTAGTCCCATATAGGTAGGACCCATTCGCCACCCTTTGCGAATGAGTCCCATTTTGAGTCATTTTTGGGGTTTGAGTGGGAAAATTTGGGTTTTAAGTTTAATTTTTCTACATGTTGGCCTGTGATGAGGTATAGTCAATATACTAAGGCATAATTGACTATAAATAAGTTTTTTTATCCTCATTTTACATCTATCCATCCCTCTCATCAATCCAAGTATCCATTATTCATCTATCTTCTATCACAAGTCAAGCAAGTTGAGGTTTCTTTATTAGAAGTCATCAAGTTAGTTTCCTAAAGTATTCAAGAGTTGAATCTTCATGTAATGTTGTAGACCAACAAGATAAAATAATCATGATAATGAAATCACTTCCATTTTTCATTCTCCATTCCTTTATTTCATCATTTTGGTTTAATTACCTAAACGGGGTTTGACCAAGGCAAACCCCCATGCCCTAACAATCAATAATTTATCTTTCTTGTTTTGTTTGTTTGCATATTTAGGTCCTTTCAAAGCTTGATAATCATTGAATATTGCATTCAAAATTCATCCAATTCATCCTCCTATCATTCAAGTCAACATATCAACAAGAAGTCATTTTCAGACCTGATTCTGGCAATTTTAGAAGCAGAAACCTATAGAAGGCAAAAGTATAGATCTAACTCCACAGAATCTTCCTCTAATTTTCTATATTTCTGTAGGTGGACTGATTCTCCACCCATGGTGAATGAGTCCCACCTATAGGCCTGAAAATAGG
Organism: Sequoia sempervirens; assembly: GCA_007258455.2. Taxonomy (NCBI): domain Eukaryota; kingdom Viridiplantae; phylum Streptophyta; class Pinopsida; order Cupressales; family Cupressaceae; genus Sequoia; species Sequoia sempervirens. Next base: position 63,990,825 of record VDFB02086081.1, on the reverse strand, counting down.
TTTTGTTAGATTTCAACTCACGACAATCAGAAACAGGTTTCTAGAAGATTTCAGCAGAAGCAGGACTAATTCGCCTTATGCTTGGCAAATGAGTCCCAGTGGCCATTAACAGAAGTTTTAGAGATATTCTAGACCTTCTAGTGACTTCATTCTTCCTCCAAGTGCACTTTGTTCAATCTCATTAAATTTTGTTTTCATTTACCTAAGTTTCTAGTTCATTGTTGCAATACACAATGTGTTTTCAAACAAGTCATAATTCTTAGATTTTAAATGCATGTTTGATCAATTTCATAATTTAGTAGCACTTATATCACTCCATTTAGCTCATACAACATCACACACATCCTAGTTTGAATGTTCATAAGCATTTTAGGAGCCCTAATTTCTCTTTCTAGGTGGAAAACCCTAGGAAGAGAGCTAGCATTTCAGGTTCCTAAAATCTATGTCACAGCATATATGTGTATACATATGAATATGCATATGTACATTCAACCTGATTAGATGTATGCTTTGTTTTTTCTTTAATTAAATTTTGTCTATATTAGTTTAGTGGTTGTTAAACTTGTTATTGTAATTCATCTTATACAATTGCTCTATTTTTCTTCAATATATATATGTGTGTGTATATGTATCTGTGTATGTTTCAAAGCATTGATTTCCACATACTGTTCACATTCTATACCATTCTCTTTGTAAGGATTTTAATTTAAATCAATCAGAAAGATACCAAGGAACTAACTGTGCAAAATGTGTATAACACCAAAGATGCACATAGTATATACATGTATCTATATATGTATCTATATATGTATATATATATGTATGTATATATATGTATATATATGTATATACATATATATATATAGATATGTATATGTATATATATATGTTTCTAAGGGTTAATTTTTGCATTGTTAGATGTTAGCAAATATTAAAGCATAAAAACCCAAAGATCTACGAAGTACATTGAAAACTAAAAGAAGAAACATTTATACTAGATAATCGTTGAAGCTTCCATGATTCCTCTTCGTAGCACCTTCTAACTTGTTGATGGTTGCCCTCAGATCAAACGTGTGAGCAATTTGAAAATAGAGACTAAGTCCTACACAAGCTTTGAAGGATTTTTATGACTATGCCTATGAGAAATAACGAAATGACTATGTCAAGAAATGCCTAAGACTTAATGAAATCAAAATACGAAAATAAATGCTGCCAATATCTAAAATGAGCGTGAGTCTGACTAGTGAAAAATGTGAGCAAAATTGGTATTTTATAGAAAATGCAATTTTAAATGGACGGACGAGATCAACCCTTGATAGAAACCTAAAATCAGAGGACAAGATTTAATGTGATAATCCCTAATGAGGGTTAGGGAAAAATCATTAAATGAGCGATCGAGATGTCATCTGAGAAAATAAAATCAGTGGTGGAGAATAGATGAGATAATTAATTAGAAAAATAAAAAATTTCAAAAATCAAGAAGATAAAGACTGCCTGATTTGTGAGATTCAAAAAATCAAGAAGATAAGAGTTAAACTGGAGATCAAATTTGGAAAATCAAGAATCTGCCCAATTACTTGAATTTTGGAAGATTAGTTACCATTTTGAATTAAATTAATTCAAAATATGGATTTTGCGTGACAATAAATAATCAATTTTTAGATTATTTACTAAAATGAACTGTCAGTCAAGAATGTGATATCATTTTAAATAATTAATTTATTTAAAATGAGGGAAATGTTAGTTTTGACAATTAAATAATTAAAGATAATTATTTAATTTAGAGGATATGATTAATAATTAAACAAATTAATAAATTCATTTAATTATGAGAATTAGTGACATAGTAAATAAATAAATAAGATTCACATATTTAATAATCAGGAAGAATAAATGAATAGAAGTAGTTAAATAAATTAATAAATTTATTTAATTAGAGGAAGACTTATACAATTAATGATGTATTTAATAAATAAATAAAATATATTTATTTAATAATCATGAAGAATAAAAGGACATGAATTAATTAAATAATTATGAATTATTTAATTAATAGTAGAACATGGACGAGGACATAATTAAGATGTCTTAATTATGTTAGGACGAAAGTGGTAAAAATAGAGCTTGCAAGCCTAGGTTATTTTTATGTGTCTACAATATATATATAGACACGCACACACGCACACATGCACACATATACATTGGAAAGCATACTCTGAAATGTACAATAAAATATATTGATTAAGTTGCATTGTCAAAAGAGGCATTGTGGTGTTGATTTGATAGCAGACTACTATAAAAATCATTGGCTCTGCCTCTATTTTATAGTTGATTAAAGGGTTTTAAAACTGTTGTGCTCTAGAATCTGAGTTATATAGATATATACTGAACCATAGACTTTTGGCACGATGCACTTCTCTAACTCTTCTAGGGTTTTTCACCTAAAAGGAGAGAGGTAGGGAAAAAAATGCTAAATGGGTTCATTCAAATTATGTTATGTATGATGTTATCTAAGCTAAATGAAGTGAACTAAATGCAAGTAAGTGATTTAGATGACTGATTATGAATGCAAAACTAAGATTTAAACTATGTTGAAAAATAAACTATGATATGCAAAAAATGAACTAAGAATGAATAAAATGCAAAACAAAAAGAGAAAGTCTGAATCAGAGTGTGCCTGGGCAATATTTGAGGAATATAGAATGTCCTGAATGTTCTTTGAGATTACTAAAAAATCAATAGTGGATCTCATTCACCCAAGGTGGCGAATTAGTCTTGCTAATGGTGAAAAACTATCAGAAGCAAGTTTCTGACTGTCAGGATCCAGAATCTAACAAAATCTAGATTTTCAGTCTTAAGGTGGGATTCATTCGCCACTAGTGGTGAATTATTCCTCTCCCAAAATTTTGAGAAATCATGAGACAACTCTACAGCACCAGATCTAGAATGTTTGCTTGTCGGGTTGTCGAAGTCAATTTTGTAGGAAATGGACAAAAAACCTTCTCCAAGCTTGAAATAGAGTTGATTTGACTTGAAGCAACTAGTTGACTTGTTTACCACTCTTCAATCACCTAAATGCTTGTTAAATTTGCATACCTAGGTCTGCAAACACACATGCAAGAGGGGAAAAATGGTTGAGGGTTAGCAAATAGGGGTTTTCCTTGGTCAAACCCCACTTTAGTAATCAAACCCTTAATGAAATAATGAAATGCAAGAGAATGATAAACTAACAACATGCAAATGCTATCAACTTACCAAACCCTTGATGATGCAAATATGAAGTTGTGTCAATGGATGCTCCAAAATGCTTAAATAATGCTTGATAAGATGTAAGATGCTTGAATGCTTGAGATGATGTATGAATGAATGCTTGAATGAATAGAGGTTAGAATGAATGTAAAAACACTTATTTATACAATCTTGTGCCTTAGTAACACGTTCATACCTCATCACAAGCTGACATCAAGTGATTTTGAATAAAAACCCGGAAGGAAATTTAAAATATTTTGAATTTGCAGTCAAAGGGGACTCATTCGCCATCCATGGCGAATGGGTCCCACCTAGGACCTAAAAATGGGTGTCTGGAATTATCTTGTATTTAATGTTGTTTTTCAAGCTTACACTAAAAAATACACTTAATTAAAGCTTATAAGGGAATAAAGGGGTCAAATAAAATATAGGAAAGGTGTAAATAGTGAAGTTATGCCTAGAAAAGTATGAAATCTTGTTACAAGACTTTACAACACTTCAAAATAGGACTTGATTAATGATGAAAAGGTGATTTTTAGGTGAACTGTAATGAATAGAGTCTAGAAGAGTGTAGAAATGTTTTACAACACTTCACAACACCTTCACAAGACGTCATTATTTGAATTTTAGTACCTAAATATGCATGTTCAAGCCATGTTACATAATAAAATTATAGAAACATAGATCAAACATCATGAAACAAGACCTAAAAGGCCATGAAAATGACAAGGGGCCATCTTTCTACGACATATATATATAGATAGATAGATAGATAGATATACATATACATATACATATGCATACATATATATATACACATGTATACATATGTATATATATATATATATATATATTATATATATGTATGTATGTATATATAAATATATATATATATATGCATATAATAATGTGTGTATGTATATATAAGTATATATGTATGTATGTATGTTTTTGTAATAGTTCTTTTACAGTTTCCCTATTTGTTTATAATATATAGTGCCAGATAATGTGGCTCCAATTTAGAATTGATAAGTTAACTGTTACATAGATTGCTTGTGTTGTATTAAGGGTATGTGCAGGATCATCATGGAAAAAATAGGCCCTTAAGTGGCAATGAAAATTCAGAAAATCAGAGTTAGGCAACTTGACGTAAAAATTTGAATAAGTTATCTATATTATTTCAAACTAGAATCTATAGAAAATTGAATGTAGTTTCTAAACTACTAGGTTTTTTTTTTTTTAAAATCTATTTGGTGAAAATTTGAAATTTCAATGCAATAGTACTTAAATTTCAGGGAAAAAGTAAGAAGTAGGTGTCTATTTGACCACCCTAACCACAATAAAATGATAATTTTTTTTATAAGAGTTTAGATATAAGTAGAGGACTCTTGTCCTAATGTGATGCATATTTTTTTATATTTTTTTTCTAAGTAAATAATTAATTATGAATTTTTTATTAAAATTTTTTAAAAATATAAAAACTCGTATGTCCAACCACCTTAACTTGGTCAAAACTTCATGAAATTAAAAAAAAATAAAAATCCTATAGTATGTGAAGAATAGAATGTGACGCATGTTTCAAATTCAAAAAATGTGATACTATTTGAAATCTATAGATTTTTTTCAATTAGCCTATCAATCAGAATTTTAGTCGTAATTCAAATAGAAAATGAATAATAATTATTATTTATTAAATTCAAAGTAAAGCATAATTTATATTGGTGGAAAGCTGAGAATCTCCTTTAAAAAACCTTTTCGTTTCATCAATTTTGGGTTAAAAAAAAATTGTTAGCCACATGGGCCATCATATCACTTACATATCGCCACTTTTTGGCCCATCATGATCCTGCACATACCCTCAATATGTTTTATGATATTATTTCCTCCTATTTAAAAGTTCTATTTAATGTTGGGTTTCGATCATCTCTCATTTTCCCATGGTTCTTCAGTGTTTTCCTAATAGTTGTTTTCTTAATAAGGCCATAGAGTTAATTGGGAATTTGAGCTACATTACTTGGCACTAAATATTATAGAGAAATAGAGAAGAATTGCCTGGGGTTTTTTATGACGATGTGGAGCTTACCTCTTCAACAAAGAATGTTCCTAAATATTGCTCATTGGTCAATAAGGATTGCAAAAAAATTATGAATTTAGAATTGACAAGACAACTATTACATAGATTGGTTGTCTTGTATCAATATGTTTCATGATTTTCTTTTCCACTCATATGTTTGAAGCTCCCTGTAATAGATTATTCTATTGTTCTTGTAACAAGGATTGTTTTCAATTTTAAAAATTCTGAAATTTGTGTTGTGGTTATTTTGTTTGGATGGAACATGTTATACGTCTTGTATCAATATGTTTCATGATATTCTTTTTTACTCATTTGTTTGAAGTTCGTGATAGAAAAGTGTTCTTCACATTAGTACAAAAACAATAGTATATGATTAAATAAACTACTAAAAATTGCATATAAATGACTAATTTTGGTCACATGACCATTAGTAGTTTATTGCCGGTCATTTATAACGTGACCAAATTTATAACTAAACTATTTTAGTCATTTATCTAGTCATTGATTTGGTCATTGATCTAGTCATTGATTTAGTCATTGATTGTTGTTAATTGGTCATTTATTTATTCATGGTAGTGATTTATTTAGTCATTAATTTATTCATATAGTTAGTCATTAATTTAGTCATCGATTATTATTAACTGGTCATTTCTTTAGTCATAGTAGTCATTTATTTAGTCATATTAGTCATTTTATTTAGTCATGGTAGTCATTTATTGCGTCATGGTAGACATTATAGTCATTTATTTAGTCATGGTTTAGTCATTTATTTAGTCATGTTAATCATTTATTTAGTCATTTATGAACTAATGCTTTCAGATGTGTATGCAAACTCTTATGTTTGGAGAGTTCTATTACAATAACTAGTCTATGAAATTGCAAACCAAGAGAAAATTATGTTGTGATTGAATAATATAAAACTTTAAAGCTCTTATATTATTAAAACTTCATCAAATTTGGGATTGAAACAACATTGGAAAATTATTCTCTATATATTCAAACTATATATAAAATATGTTACAAAGAACTCTATATATAGAGTTTTGAATACAAAATCTTTTGCAGTATACAAACTGTTGATTTATTATACTTTTAAAATTGAAAAAAACTAAAACTAAATGGTGTGAATGTATGTCTTCAGTGATGCCACTATTGCACATGAGATGGGAAATAAATGCATCTAGTAAGGCACTGGTTTTGCATTTTCTCCTTGCTCTATACCTATCCACAATCAAAAAATAAACATATTACTAGGTAACATAAACAACGAATATCTTAAAAGTAGATACCCATAAGCATTAGAGTAAGTCTAATAAATAAAAATGCATAGAATTAATGATATTACAAAAGAAATGCATTTGCAAAAGAATTAATATCAGAGTAATATCTTAAATATTACTAGTTTATCATAGCAATATCTCCTTGCTATGTACTGTCCATAAACATATTACTAAATAGTTGTAAACAATGAATATCTTAAATCCAAATACCCATAAGCATTAGAGTAAGACTAATAAATAAAAATGCATAGAATTAATGATATTGCAAAAGAAATGCATTTGCAAAAGAATAAATATCAAAGTAATATCTTAAATATATTACTAGATTATCAAAGTAAGTCTAATAAATAAAAAATGCATAGAATTAGTGATATTGCAAAAGAAATGTACTTGCAAAAGAAATAATCTCTACTTTTTCGATTTTGGATTCAATTATTGTATTATTCTTTAAATCAAATAACCACAATATCTTGAAAAATTAAATTTCATTCTAAATTTAAATTAAATTCTAATTTCTAATTTAACAATTACTAATTTAGATATATAAAAGCAACCTTTCTTTTTTAGTTTTTCTTTTCTAATAAAAAAAAACTAAAAAAGAAATATTACTTCAAAAAACTAAGCTAGTAATAAAATTATTTAAGAAATTTCATTCTAAATTTAAATTTCATTCTAAATTTAAATTAAATACTAATTTCTAATTTAACAATTACTAATTTAGATATAAAAGCAACATTTCTTTTTTATTTTTTCTTTTCTAATGAAAAAGAAAAACTAAAAAAGAAAGATTGCTTCAAAAAAACTAAGCTAGTAATAAAATTATTTAAGAAAAACTAAAAACTTCAATTTTATTCTAAATTTAAATTAAATTCTAATTTCTAATTTAACAATTACTAATTTAGATATAAAAGCAACCTTTCTTTTTTATTTTTCTTTTCTAATGAAAAAGAAAAACTAAAAAAAAAGATTGCTTCAAAAAAACTAAGCTAGTAATAAAATTATTTAAGAAAAACTAAAAACTTCAAAAAACTTAAATGTATATTATCAGTTCAGTGAATGGAAGATACACTATGAAGCTATGAATGTGCTCGAAATTATTGAAAGCACTGTGAGAATAAAATGGGTTCAAGAATACAAGCCTAGATTATTTACAAAATCTACTTCAAGAACAAAATCTGAAAATGAATGAAAATAGGCCAGAGATTTCAGGAAATGCTTGTGATATTAAGTGGAAATGAAACAAAGCCCTCTATTAAAATCAAGATTTCCAATAAATATAATAATTCTCTCAGTTATGAAGGTGCTCTCTGGGAATTCAGACACACTTTGGCTGCTCCTGTCCAATCTGTCATTCATCCCATTCACAATTAGACACTTTACTTGGATGAAGAGCATAAAAGAAAATTAAAGAAAGAATTTCAGGGCATGCCATTTATATAATTTTTGGAGTTTCCTTTGTGGAAACGTCAAGTATACAAAAGTTTGTTTTATTGAGTATTGGGTCTCTACCACACAGCCATGAGGAAGAGAAAATGAACATAAAGAAAAATATCCAGAATGCTATGAAGGTCACGACCATTAGAACACATAAAGCCCTCAAAATAATGAAAATAGTAAGTTGAGAGTGCAAAGTTTTACATTTTCTATAGAAATAAAGTAACCCATCAAGATTTGTGTAGGGAGATACAAGGGTTTTTATCATATTGCCTCTACTGAGCTCGAATCGAAGCCTATTCTCATAGAAATTTAAGAGATAAGAATAATGAAACTTACACAAGATTGTTGTAAAGGAGACGCCCTCCAAAGTATTTAGAAATGAGCCTCAAAGATACTCCAATGGTAGTCAAACAAAGAGGAGAGATATCAACAAATGGTAAGCAAAGGAAATGCAATAGAAAAATACTCAGTCACGACCAAGTGAGCTCGATAAAATGCTTCAAAATGGAGAATACTTTTCAGTTTCAAAACCAAAGACTTACCTCTGCAAGATTTTATTTTCAGGAAAATCATCAGAAACAATAGAATGAGTCACCATTCCACTCTCAAACCCTACCTAGGCATGGCGGTGTTGAGTTTTCTCCAAAAATACAAGTAAAAAATGGAATGAGTTTCTTCTCCAAAAATACAAGTGAAAAATGAAATGAGATTAGGGCTTGGTTTCTTTTTGATTTAGGGTTTTTTCATTACCCTAGGCCCAATGGTTTATTTTTCACATTGTATTAAAGAAAATAGGTACCTTTTTATGATTTTTATTAGAAAAATCAAATACCATCGCCCACTTTCTCGCTTCTTTACTTCATTTGATTTTGATTTCAAAATTAAATCTCCCGCTTTTAAATATATTATAATATTATATTTATATTATAATATAAATATTATATTATATTATAATATAACAATTATATTATATTATTATATATAATATAATATTAGTATTTAATATAATATTATATAATATCATATTATATTATAATTTATTATTATAATATATTGTATTTATATAAATATATTATTATTATTATATTATATTATAATACAATACACTTCCTCAATTCAATTTTTTTTAATTAACCACTTTAATATCATATTGTCTAATTTTTATGTGTGACTAATTATTTAGTCATCTTTATTTGTGTTTTGAAATGAAAGATAGCCCTCAAAATGCAATTGGATTGTTTAAATCATATTTTATTAGTGAAATTGACCACAATTGCTCTTTGATACATTTGACATGCTAACAAAATAGGAAAATCAAACTGGCTTCAAATCATAGTTAAAAACATTAATGATTCATTAACATAATGAGTAATAAAAGTTAAAGAATGTAAATGTTAAATTTTTTTATAAAATATGTGAAGGCCTTAAGACCGCACCGAGAGCCAATGCCTTCCACGCAATAGGTATTTTTGGTCAAACAAGCAACCTAGGCAGCCAAATGGCCCATTTAGGTAGGGGTCCCATGAGGGGGGCTTAAGCTCTATGGATTATGATCAAATTCAAAAGAAAAAAGAATAGAGTAATAGTCATTTATTTAGTCATTAATTTAGTTAATTATTTAGTCATTTAGTTGTGATTTTACCCAATGACCAGATTAGTCACTTATAAATGACCAAATTAGTCATTTATTTTCCAAATTCTACTAGTGTTAGTCATGTGACTAAAATTTTTAGTCACGTGACTAAAAATTTTAGTCACGTAGTCATTTATTTGCCAAATTCTACTAGTGTCATGATATTGTTTTTTTTAGTTCCCCATAACAAGCTATTCATTATCATAGTTTTCCTTTTCCATACTCCATATTTTAAAGTTGATTTTTTTATCATATGTTATTTTCCTATGGTTCTTAAGTATATTCCTAATAGTTCTCTTACAATTTACCTATTTGTATATAGTGTTTAGTGCCAAATAGTGTAGCTTGAATTTAGAATTGACAAGCCAACTCTCACATAGATTGTTTGTCTTGCATCAATATGTTTCATTATATTCTTTTTACCTCATCTGCTTCAAGCTCCCTATAACAAAGTGTTCATTGCCATGGTTTAGCTCTTGTAAATTCTAATATTTTGTAGACTGCTAGAAACTTCAACCATGGCATTGATCTATACCTTTAGGCTACTTGCAACTTTTACATAGACAGATACATATGCACATATATATATATATATATTGAATTCCCTGTTTCATATTTAAAAATATGTACATATAGGTAGATATATATATCCATATATACAGACCAAGACCAATGTGGCTTATTTGACAATCCAACAGTAATTTGTAGACTTGATTTAAAAAGAGTAAAAAATACCAAAGGACCACAATGGCTCTTTTGACAATGCAACTTAATCAATATATTTTCTCGCACATTTTGGAGTATACTTTCCTATACTGCAACATTGAATATGGTATTTACTTCCTCCAGTACCATAGTACAATAGCGGTAGGATGCATTAACCCTCATGTGGGAAAACACTTATCATTTTGCTAAGCCATGTATTGAGGCAACCAACTCCACCACTGCCAAACCATGTAATTAGAAAACTCCATGTCGTCATAAATAGCCCCAAGAAACCCCCCACCAGCTATTGGAAAAATTTCACCACCAGTTCCAAGGATTCTGCTCACGGCTAGGCTGACAAAAATCTTGGTGGAAATTTGAAACAAATAGCACATAGCTAAATGCCACCTATTGCATTCTACTTTTATGTTCCAAGGTGGCGAACAACCCTTTGTTGCATATATATTTTCATAGGTTGCAATGTTTAAAATATGTTGCTGACTTGCGGAACCTTTTCCCTTTGCTTATTTTCCCTTCTTGTCGTTGTGCACCTTTGACATTGTGTGCATATTTTCATAGGTTGCAATGTTTAAAACATGTTGTTGACTTGCAGAACTCTTGCCCTCTGCTTATTTTTCCTTCTTTCAATTGTGCAACTTTGACATTATGTGAATTTTTACATAGGTCCTTGATTGGCATGCCAATGAGTACATAGTCAGGAATAAATATAGTATACACATTCATTTAGATATAATAGTGTATATATAAATAAATATATACATGTGTACATATGGATATGTATATTAGGTTAAATGTGTAGACAAAGGGAAATTCAATGCATATATGTACTTAATAATTTTCATTCTTGTTGTTGTATATCCTATTATTTGCATTAACAAGGATGAAGGCACCAACTAGCAACATATACAAATATCTGCATATAGGTATATATAGAAATATAGTAAAAGATTACATGCATACATATATAAGCAACCTCAAAGATAAATAGATACATATAGGGATATATACATTTGCATTTATCATTTCTATTGTTCTTGTTGTATCTCTTGTTGTTTCGACAATATTAAAAGTGGAATGGTTATACCCATTTTCATTTAATCAAAATAGTAAAATGGTTGCTAGATTATCAATATTTATAAGTTGTCTACTAGTTGGAATTGGATGTTGCAATACATTAATCTTTTATTTTTATTGTGAAATAGAGGTGCCAATATGTCAACTATAATTGCAACATTTCCTCCCCCTAAAAGGTCTCAGAACTATGTCTGCAGAATCGGGCTTTGTGGATGGGTCTCTAGAGCCCCCCAAAATTGATTTGGTGACTGATTTGGTGACACCCTCCACAAGTCCCGCTGTGGAGTCCAAAGTTGAGGGTACCATCCACCAACCTCTAGATCCTGATTCCATAAGTTTGTATTTCCTTTTCCTTATATCTATTACAAATTTTTTGTTATTGTTTCCTTCCTCTTTTGTAATAAACTTGAGCATTTCCTTTTAGTTCCCTTACTTTTAGGATTCTCAAATATAGAAACACACACCACATACCCTTTACTATTTATGTTTCCAATTTTATTGGCCTTTAGGTGTATACACACATGGCTGGCCTTGGTAAAGCATAAAGATGTGGAAGTACATATGCATTGATCTTTTCAAGCACATAAAAATATATCTTTGCAACCTTTGTTTTCCTTACTCCTTTTATCCATTTGGTGTGATGAAGTGCATTTCCCTTGATTGAACTTGTCTTTGTAGGATGGAAAGAAACAACCAACTTTGACTTCATTTGCAATTCATTCCATCAATGTTGGAGATGTTGTTCCCTCTCCAGTCCTTCAACTTCTATCCTTCAAAAACTTTGGCGGTGATGAAGGGAAAGTTGAGTGATACAAGGTTGTCTTGTCTAATGGACACCATATGCAAATAGGAACCCTACTTTCCAAATGCAATGATTTGTTGTTTTCAGGTGCCTTGAAAATAGGGTCCCTCATATGTTTAAGAGACTACGTCTATAGGAATGTCCAGAATTCAAGGTGAGTAACATTGTTTCTTGTATATTTTCTAAAATTCCCTTTCTCCTTCATATGTTCCTAATATAATGTGTCCAATATATTGTTTTACTTCCTTTCCAGAGCCTTAATAATATTCAGCTAAGTAGTGATTATGTCTGATTGTAAAATCATTGGGACCCCTAGGTATCTGTTCAAGCAGCAAGAAGAGTGTAACGCCCCGTCGTGTGAACCCCAAAGAACAACAACACAATAATTACAGCACAATTTTTTTTTAAAGTAAACATAACATACATGTAATACACATTAAGTCGTAACATGAATTTCATTTAAGTAAATTCACTAACACATACATCCTTTGGGGTACACAAAGAGTCATTACGCAACTTAGATCCATACAACAACAATAAAGAATAAAATCCAAAAATATAATCCATAACAAAGTAAACATTAACAAATATAACACATGCATGATGATCAATAATAAGAAACCATCTATGTACATAAATACATGATTAATTCAACACCCTAAATAACAACCACCATGGCCAATCTCCACACAAGGTTTAACGTTACATTACATTACAGTACAATGTTTAAGAAGTACAATGATACAAAAGTGTTTCCAACCATGAACGGAAACCATACAACAAGAATCATCATACAAATGAATAGATGAATACACAGTATCAAACTAGCTCCAAGATAGATACAACTCTGGAGTCACCGCAACAGCACCAATCCACACCTCTCAATCCTCGACTAGGGTCCCCATGAGGTGCTTGGCACGTTCCACCCGACCATGTGAGTCCGAAGACCCACCCCCTGTGCTAGGAGCTAATAAGAAAGAGACCTCAACCAAGAACATCCAATCAGGGCACCACAAAACTCAACAACATACAAAGGTATCATAACACTCAGGAATTATAATGACATAATCAACCACATCCAAGAGTCAACCTAATAACTCAAAGTCATAAATCTCATCTCATAAATCAAAGCAATGACCAGTAAACAAGTAACCAAAGGAAGATCATAAAACACTTCCAAATCAAGCCGAATAAATAAACATAATACAATTTTCAAATTGCAGTTAACCAACACAATAACATCATATCACAGTACCATAAGAGTACAAGGTCGAAACCAAAATTATCAACAAGATTTATACAAGACCATAGAATACACCATAGATAAAATAGGGTAAAACCATAAATCAATTCAAACAACTATGATCCATCAATTCAAGACAAAGAACCACTTCTAGAGGATTCCCAAAGAAGCAACATAAGAAGGAGTGTTAGAGGAGAGTGTCATCGCATGGCTTAACATGGATTCTCCAGACTACCACTATCGCAAGGTGTTGTCTCCATCTACTGACGAATTATCCAGATAATCCGAGCGCTAGGAGCCGCCTCCATCTATGGTTATCCAGACTACCTATCTGAAGGTGCCGCCCCATAGGGTTGCTCATGCGGAATCGTTAACCTTTCATGAAGACAAGGTAACGATCTTGCCAACCACGGCCTTCTCAATCCCCTTTAGCCTGTGATAGCACTAAACGACGGAGGAGGCATCAATTATCTTTTTAATGTGATTCTACCCACCCCCTAATTATTTATTTAAATTATCACTTTTTAATTTCACTCTAACGAGGGCTATCCTGGCACCCCTTTGTGCGCCGACCACCCACTTAGAGCCACTCTCACTCTAGACACTCAAAACATAAAAACCAAATCCAAGGGTTGTACAACATAACGAGTACATTAGATCACAACAGAGAAGCATGCAAGGCATTACCCATCTTGCCATAAATACATAATCAAAATCTCAACAATTCATGTACAACCCTTTTAAATTCCAAAAATCAAGGCACTTGCCACATCAAGGCACATAGAGAGAGAACATTGACCAACCATAAAAACAAGCCTCTGGAAGATTCTCAAAAAGTTACACTAGGGTTTCCCCATGAAAATCTGACAACAATAAAAGCAAAACCTTGAAGAACTATTTTCAATTCAAATATGATGAGAGAATACATCAAAATAAGATCAACAACTCCCTTAAACAACATCAACAACTTCGATACGAACTAAATCGGACATCCAAGGGAAACCTCTATCTTCTCCTCTCAGAATACCCATAATTCAAAGAACTTTTCAATTTGACTCATTAACAACTCAAGCAGAACCATCAATCATGACAAAGATAACATTAACCGATTTACCACTTAGGGTAAAGCACAAAAAGAAAACATATGAGTTCCCAACGAATAGCAACATACATTAATTGAGAGAGAAAATTCCCAACTCAAAATCAACTCACGAAAAGTCACATCGAAAGAATCCATAAAACCACACATTCTAATAATATATCCATTCATTCAATAAGAAGTAACTTGAAACATTCTAAAAAGAACATTATTTTAAAGATCAATCATTTCCAACATTTAAGGATAGCACAATATTGCGAAGTGAAAATAAAATCTAATGGTTTAGGCCATAAGACACTATTCACAAGTATACTCTTCCAAACACAAATTAAAACAAATATATTCCAATTTACACATTATAACAACAATCTCCCTTCGAAGATCAACCCACTCAAACAAACAATTTGATCATGATATCAATCACAAGTATTTTCTAGAACTATTATTATAGAAAACCCACAAATCAACTATTAAAAGAATATGAGGGAAATTGACTTAGAAGAGATCATCTAATTTTATTCATTTACATAAACCCTTTGTTTAACTAAATATAATTAATCAAAACATTTATCGAATCTACAATCATTCCCTAGCCTTTATCGTAATACCCAACTATTTAAAGTTTTTAAATTTATTTACTTCCATTTATCTTATAAATCAATTTTCCCACCTAAACAGAAAGAATCCTTATCACCAATATTATCTACATACATCAACAACATACAAAACTCTACTTTTCATTATTTCTAAGTTAACTATTCCACTTGAAACTAATCAAATTAAGAATAAAACTAATCTATCAATGTTACCCAAATTATCAAAATTAACATAAGGAAACTCTCTCTCTAAACACTTCACTAACCTACTCAATAACATAACACATAACTTAACTACCTAATAAATCTAATTTTCTAACTCCTATAAATAAATCTTTTTCTGAATAAAAACACATTAATTACAAAGTCTTAAAGATTAATCCCATATCTTATAAGCATCCTACTAAAGAATCATTACTAAAGAATCTCTATAAAACATAATTTCCAATTAACCAAAAATTAATAAGTCCATTGATTAACATGTGTGTATAATTCGTCTTAAGTTAAATCTCTTATTAAAATAAACCTTATATGATGAGTTTAACAAAAGAAGGAATACATTTAAGGGAAAAGTATCCTATAGTATGATTCCTAGGATGTTCGTAACTAGAATTTCAAGAATGCTCAGGGTCAAATGATAACCTAAGTCTCCCATATCCTCATATGTTTAATACTACCATTTGTTTAGTATTGAATTGAATCTCTCCCTTGAAATTTATGCAACTAACCCTTACTTTCCTTTTTAGTCATAAACATAATACACATATAATTATAATATTTTCCACACCGTTGTTTCCATATTCCCTTAAACAATCCAAATCAATGTAATTACTCTTCCCTTATATTTATTCATTATTTCAACTTTGCTAACCATAAATTTTCTAATAAATACAAGACAAAGTCCATGCAAATACCTATAACTTATTTCTAAAAGTTCCTTTACTTATATATCCCCTCAACAAATATCCAATCTATTCAAATTATAAGTTTTTTAATATTGAACTCACTCCCCTGCAACTCATTTACCTATTAAAACAAATAACTTTCATATGTTTCTATTGTATTTATTTCATGAATCTGTCGAAGATAACTCTTCCTCTATTAAACATTCTAGTTTATGGACCAACTTAACTAATTAATCACCTAAAATAAAATTACACTTTTACTTAACTCACTATCTTACAGAACATTCTAACACTTGATTCATATTTTACTTTTACACCAACATAAAATCATAAACAAAACAATTAAAGAAATTATACATATTTTATAACATATTATATAAATACGAACCATTTTCTTTGGAATAATACTCATCATACAAATCTACTTATATATTGAAATATCCTCATAAATTCTAAATATAAAAGACTACCTTCACTCAAATCTTTTAACCTATAATTATGTATCTATACCTGTTTATATAACCATACATGTATATATATATAAAAGAATAGTAATCTAAAAGGTATAAAGTCAAAATAAATAAAAAGTCACTCATATATATAGTTGGTAATTCAAATGCCATAACTCAGACAGGTTGACAAGGAAATCAGAGAGGCTATTTAATTATGTACAATGTTTCAACTCTAATTGCTGTGACAGTGACAGGCTGCCAAGGGTTTCAGAGGAACTATTTAATTTACTACACTTTTGCAAGTCTAACGTTGTAGCTGTGATGGTTTTGCCTATGGTTTCAGGGAGATTTTTAAAAATTTAGATTACCAGACTATGTGAAGGAGCTCATCTAAGCACTGTATCCAATAACATCCATTTCTCTCAGCTTCGACTGAACGGAGGTAACTGGCAAGGGCTTGAAACATTGCGCAGACCAAGAGAATTAAATAATCTGCTCATTGGCCCTCAATTTCTTCACTTGAACAACCTGCTCATGGATGGCATTAGAGAAGACACACGAACTAAGCTTCCTCCAAGTTTGAGATGGTTACGGTTACGAAAATGTGAGAAGCCATTTATATTAGAAAGTGAATTTTGGAATTTGGAAATATCGCCATCCACTTGCATTATTATCAAATCCCGAATGTTCTCCTCAAGACCGAAGAAAAGGAGACATGTGAGGTGCAACTACGCAGCTTAAGAGAAGGAGGATTTTGCCAGATGATACTGCCCTAACATTTACTAACTACAAAAAGGTAAAGGATGCAGTAATATTAAAACCTAAATGTGCTCACTGATAAAATCTTGGCTATAACTTCCATTTTGATAAACTTATTCCTAAACCATCGGAAACCTTGTTTTCAGATTGAAGTTTAGAAAAATTGGAGAAGCGAAAGGTCAGCACCAGCGAGGAAGATTGGAGGAAGCAGAAGCATACAATGGTTCTCATGGAATACAATGGTAGCAGGATATGGACAATTAAGAGACAAAGAACGAATTAGAAATGATGAAGGACGTGTTATTCGGAAGGAGAGTAGCATCAAAACTGTAGGGTAGATCGGTCTAGAAAGTCCATTTGGCCGACACACAAGATCTAATTCTTCTCGAAAACTTTATTAGCATACTGCTAGGGACAGAGACTATCTCAGATCAGGACATCTTAAGGGGAAGAAAACTGACGCTGCTAATGATGTCAAGAGAAACCGGTTAAGAAGCGGTAGCATAACTTGAAAATGATCTGAGAGATGAAGAGATACAACACAAATAAAATGAGTAGATTAATGCAATTCAAAGACACATGTCTAATTTTATATTTTTAATTTGGATGGCTAAAGACCAAAACATTGAGAGAAGAACTAAATGCGGAAAAGAACCAGAGAATCAAAATCAGATGAACTGTATTTATCCCACAGAAAATACTCTGAGCCGAGTTACAAACAAAATATGAAAGATGCCTTTCAATGACCATACAATCACCATATATATTAGAACAGTTCTACTTTATTTTCAAAGAATATATACCTAAGACATTTGCAAGGATGTTAAATATACAGAGACTCACATATAAACATCATTTTTCTGCGAAGGGCATCGAGCAGAGCATACCTTTGATTATTCTTTTCTCAATTCATGTATCTTCTACAATGCCCCCCCTGCATTCTCAATTGATTTCCCTGCACTTTTTCTTTCCTCTCCCCCAAAACAAAAGCCAAATCCCCCAACCCTTTTATTGTTCCCCCTGCGTTTCAATTCTACCATTTTCTTCAACTACCAAATGTTCTATCTTCCAACCAGATTCAGTTACGAAGAGTCTATAATTAAATCTGACATAATATTGCATTTAGTTTTGTTTAATTTTTACTTTATTTAATACCTCAAAACACAAACCGAATAAATTGAACCAATTCAAATCATGCCAATCTAGTAAAAGATATTGGCAATAATATTTACCCTTTACGTCATTGGGGATAATTACCTTTGAATCAACTAATTATCATCCAATATCATTAAAAGAACAATTAATTTATTTATTTATTAATAATTCTTTACTTAATATTTTATAGAACTAATTTATTTAATTATTTATTTTCTTTTAATTAACCACTATACCTTTTAACTTTATAATCCTATTTAAATGTCATAATTTGATCAAAAACATTTATCGACCAGAATAAATCAAATGCACTCAAAGTCCAACAATACCTGACCTTACAACGAGTTGAAATGCATTACAAAGCCAACGCAAATGGAGGACACTACATCCTCCCCCCTTAGGCTTCGACTTACTCCTGGAAGTCGAACTCAAGCAGAAAGACGATAGCATAACAATATCAATTACCATAAACACATCAACACCGTATTTTAAATCTTCAATTAAATGTTGTCAAGTAAACAACGAAAATTAAACAAACCAAAAATAAGGAAATGATACCAAAATGATAATAGTGACGGGGTTGCAACCAGACTAATTTTCCAAACACTAGGACAGAGTGGACAACTAAGTTGAGGAAACTTTCTTGTCAGCTCCTATGTTCAACGTCAAGCCCATTGGGTGTTTATGATGCTCGCCCAGTCCTGACAATGCAGGTGGAATCAAGACTTAATTCCTGCAATCCTGCATGCAAGCAAATGTTGTGCACAATACATATATATCACAAATACATCGTGAGAGGAAATCCTAGCATAGTAGGGCACTCGCGAGTGAGTGATACCACACTGTCCCTCCCACTAACCACACATAATAGTCAAAACAATTCTAGTAACTCGTAAACAGTTTACTTCTTATTAGTTAAACAATATTCTCATAAGGATGCTAACCATAAACCTAATCCATCTACTATATCACAATGAATTACTTCTTGACATTATAAGTATCTATACCTACATATTACAATTACATTACCTTCGTCACTATGCTTTCTGAAGCCAACTTTCTGTAAATCAAAAGCTAACATAGAACATTGCACATTAGTACCAATAATTCAAGTTGCATTTTAACCTCAAGATACTATATTCTGCTAAAAATCATAGAATAATTATCCACCAAACCTCATATTTTTGTTAAAACTCATAATTTTCACCCAAAAAACTCCACGTTAACCATTATTCCACACCAAATCTCACATCATTTCAACAAAAAGGCAAAATTTTACACCTTCACAGATTCAAGAAAACATAATTCATCACTCAAAGACAACAAAATTGCAGATTTCACACACACTTGACATATTCACACACATAAAACACATCACCAAGAAACACATCACACTAAAACTCAAGGGTCCATAGAGCATCCCCGAGAGGAAGGATATCAGTGCATTGCGCACTACACCACGGGTCCTATCCTTTCAATCGGTTTCCTGCACCATCGACCCGACACCATCTAACAGATGAAACTCAAGTTCACAACAATCACAAAAGAAAAGTGAGACTCAAGACTCATGGGTCTAAGCGCAAGGTTACATAGTGAGCACACATAGTGCCCAGTGTATGAACCTATGCTCTGATACCATGTTGTAACGCCCCGCCGTGCGAACCCCAAAGGACAACAACACAATAATTACAACACAATTTTTTTTTAAAGTAAACATAACATACATGTAATACACATTAAGTCGTAACATGAATTTCATTTAAGTAAATTCACTAACACATACATCCTTTGGGGTACACGAAGAGTCATTACGCAACTTAGATCCATACAACAGCAATAAAGAATAAGATCCAAAAATATAATCCATAACAAAGTAAACATTAACAAATATAACACATACATGATGATCAATAATAAGAAACCATCTATGTACATAAATACATGATTAATTCAACACCCTAAATAACAACCACCATGGTCAATCTCCGCACAAGGTTTAACGTTACATTACATTACAGTACAATGTTTAAGAAGTACAATGATACAAAAGTGTTTCCAACCATGAACGGAAACCATACAACAAGAATCATCATACAAATGAATAGATGAATACACAGTATCAAACTGGCTCCAAGATAGATACAACTCTGGAGTCGCCGCAACAGCACCAATCCACACCTCTCAATCCTCGACTGGGGACCCAATGGGGTGCTTGGCATGTTCCACCTGACCATGTGAGTCCGAAGACCCACCCCCCATGCTAGGAGCTAAAAAGAAAGAGACCTCAACCAAGAACATCCAATCAGGGCACCACAAAACTCAACAACATACAAAGGTATCATAACACTCAGGAATTATAATGACATAATCAACCACATCCAAGAGTCAACCTAATAACTCAAAGTCATAAATCTCATCTCATAAATCAAAGCAATGACCAGTAAACAAGTAACCAAAGGAAGATCATAAAACACTTCCAAATCAAGCCGAGTAAATAAACATAATACAATTTTCAAATTGTAGTTAACCAACACAATAACATCATATCACAGTACCATAAGAGTACAAGGTCGAAACCCAAATTATCAACAAGATTTATACAAGACCATAGAATACACCATAGATAAAATAGGGTAAAACCATAAATCAATTCAAACAACTATGATCCATCAATTCAAGACAAAGAACCACTTCCAGAGGATTCCCAAAGAAGCAACATAAGAAGGAGTGTTAGAGGAGAGTGTCATCGCATGGCTTAACATGGATTCTCCAGACTACCACTATCGCAAGGTGCCTCCTCCGTCTACTGACGAATTATCCAGACAATCCGAGCGCTAGGAGCCACCTCCATCCATGGTTATCAGGACTACCTATCTGAAGGTGTCGCCCCATAGGGTTCCTCATGCGGAATCGTTAACCTTTCATGAAGACAAAGTAACGATCTTGCCAACCACGGCCTTCTCAATCCCCTTTAGTCTGTGGTAGCACTCAAAGGTGGAAGAGGCATCAATTATCTTTTTAATGTGATTCTACCCACCCCCTAATTAATTATTTAAATTATCACTTTTTAATTTCACTCTAACGAGGGCTATCCTGGCACCCTTTATGCGCCACCCACCCACTTAGAGCCACTCTCACTCTAGACACTCAAAACATAAAAACCAAATCCAAGGGTTGTACAACATAACGAGTACATTAGATCACAACAGAGAAGCATGCAAGGCATTACCCATCTTGCCATAAATACATAATCAAAATCTCAACGATTCATGTACAACCCTTTTAAATTCCAAAAATCAAGGCACTTGCCACATCAAGGCACATAGAGAGAGAACATTGACCAACCATAAAAACAAGCCTCTGGAAGATTCTCAAAAAGTTACACTAGGGTTTCCCCATGAAAATCTGACAACAATAAAAGCAAAACCTTGAAGAACTATTTTCAATTCAAATATGATGAGAGAATACATCAAAATAAGATCAACAACTCCCTTAAACAACATCAACAACTTCGATACGAACTAAATCGGACATCCAAGGGAAACCTCTATCTTCTCCTCTCAGAATACCCATAATTCAAAGAACTTTTCAATTTGACTCATTAACAACTCAAGCAGAACCATCAATCATGACAAAGATAACATTAACCGATTTACCACTTAGGGTAAAGCACAAAAAGAAAACATATGAGTTCCCAACGAATAGCAACATACATTAATTGAGAGAGAAAATTCCCAACTCAAAATCAACTCACGAAAAGTCACATCGAAAGAATCCATAAAACCACACATTCTAATAATATATCCATTCATTCAATAAGAAGTAACTTGAAACATTCTAAAAAGAACATTATTTTAAAGATCAATCATTTCCAACATTTAAGGATAGCACAATATTGCGAAGTGAAAATAAAATCTAATGGTTTAGGCCATAAGACACTATTCACAAGTATACTCTTCCAAACACAAATTAAAACAAATATATTCCAATTTACACATTATAACAACAATCTCCCTTCGAAGATCAACCCACTCAAACAAACAATTTGATCATGATATCAATCACAAGTATTTTCTAGAACTATTCTTATAGAAAACCCACAAATCAACTATTAAAAGAATATGAGGGAAATTGACTTAGAAGAGATCATCTAATTTTATTCATTTACATAAACCCTTTGTTTAACTAAATATAATTAATCAAAACATTTATCGAATCTACAATCATTCACTAGCCTTTATCGTAATACCCAACTATTTAAAGTTTTCAAATTTATTTACTTCCATTTATCTTATAAATCAATTTTCCCACCTAAACAGAAATAATCCTTATCACCAATATTATCTACATACATCAACAACATACAAAACTCTACTTTTCATTATTTCTAAGTTAACTATTCCACTTGAAACTAATCAAATTAAGAATAAAACTAATCTATCAATGTTACCCAAATTATCAAAATTAACATAAGGAAACTCTCTCTCTAAACACTTCACTAACCTACTCAATAACATAACACATAACTTAACTACCTAATAAATCTAATTTTCTAACTCCTATAAATAAATCTTTTTCTGAATAAAAACACATTAATTACAAAGTCTTAAAGATTAATCCCATATCTTATAAGCATCCTACTAAAGAATCATTACTAAAGAATCTCTATAAAACATAATTTCCAATTAACCAAAAATTAATAAGTCCATTGATTAACATGTGTGTATAATTCGTCTTAAGTTAAATCTCTTATTAAAATAAACCTTATATGATGAGTTTAACAAAAGAAGGAATACATTTAAGGGAAAAGTATCCTATAGTATGATTCCTAGGATGTTCGTAACTAGAATTTCAAGAATGCTCAGGGTCAAATGATAACCTAAGTCTCCCATATCCTCATATGTTTAATACTACCATTTGTTTAGTATTGAATTGAATCTCTCCCTTGAAATTTATGCAACTAACCCTTACTTTCCTTTTTAGTCATAAACATAATACACATATAATTATAATATTTTCCACACCGTTGTTTCCATATTCCCTTAAACAATCCAAATCAATGTAATTACTCTTCCCTTATATTTATTCATTATTTCAACTTTGCTAACCATAAATTTTCTAATAAATACAAGACAAAGTCCATGCAAATACCTATAACTTATTTCTAAAAGTTCCTTTACTTATATATCCCCTCAACAAATATCCAATCTATTCAAATTATAAGTTTTTTAATATTGAACTCACTCCCCTGCAACTCATTTACCTATTAAAACAAATAACTTTCATATGTTTCTATTGTATTTATTTCATGAATCTGTCGAAGATAACTCTTCCTCTATTAAACATTCTAGTTTATGGACCAACTTAACTAATTAATCACCTAAAATAAAATTACACTTTTACTTAACTCACTATCTTACAGAACATTCTAACACTTGATTCATATTTTACTTTTACACCAACATAAAATCATAAACAAAACAATTAAAGAAATTATACATATTTTATAACATATTATATAAATACGAACCATTTTCTTTGGAATAATACTCATCATACAAATCTACTTATATATTGAAATATCCTCATAAATTCTAAATATAAAAGACTACCTTCACTCAAATCTTTTAACCTATAATTATGTATCTATACCTGTTTATATAACCATACGCGTATATATATATATATAAAAGAATAGTAATCTAAAAGGTATAAAGTCAAAATAAATAAAAAGTCACTCATATATATAGTTGGTAATTCAAATGCCATAACTCAGACAGGTTGACAAGGAAATCAGAGAGGCTATTTAATTCTGTACAATGTTTCAACTCTAATTGCTGTGACAGTGACAGGCTGCCAAGGGTTTCAGAGGAACTATTTAATTTACTACACTTTTGCAAGTCTAACGTTGTAGCTGTGATGGTTTTGCCTATGGTTTCAGGGAGATTTTTAAAAATTTAGATTACCAGACTATGTGAAGGAGCTCATCTAAGCACTGTATCCAATAACATCCATTTCTCTCAGCTTCGACTGAACGGAGGTAACTGGCAAGGGCTTGAAACATTGCGCAGACCAAGAGAATTAAATAATCTGCTCATTGGTCCTCAATTTCTTCACTTGAACAACCTGCTCATGGACGGCATTAGAGAAGACACACGAACCAAGCTTCCTCCAAGTTTGAGATGGTTACGGTTGCGAAAATGTGAGAAGCCATTTATATTAGAAAGTGAATTTTGGAATTTGGAAATATCGCCATCCACTTGCATTATTATCAAATCCCGAATGTTCTCCCCAAGACCGAAGAAAAGGAGACATGTGAGGTGCAACTATGCGGCTTAAGAGAAGGAGGATTTTGCCAGATGATACTGCCCTAACATTTACTAACTACAAAAAGGTAAAGGATGCAGTAATATTAAAACCTAAATGTGCTCACTGATAAAATCTTGGCTATAACTTCCATTTTGATAAACTTATTCCTAAACCATCGGAAACCTTGTTTTCAGATTGAAGTTTAGAAAAATTGGAGAAGCGAAAGGTCAGCACCAGCGAGGAAGATTGGAGGAAGCAGAAGCATACAATGGTTCTCATGGAATACAATGGTAGCAGGATATGGACAATTAAGAGACAAAGAACGAATTAGAAATGATGAAGGACGTGTTATTCAGAAGGAGAGTAGCATCAAAACTGTAGGGTAGATCGGTCTAGAAAGTCCATTTGGCCGACACACAATATCTAATTCTTCTTGAAAACTTTATTAGCATACTGCTAGGGACAGAGACTATCTCAGATCAGGACATCTTAAGGGGAAGAAAACTGACGCTGCTAATGATGTCAAGAGAAACCGGTTAAGAAGCGGTAGCATAACTTGAAAATGATCTGAGAGATGAAGAGATACAACACAAATAAAATGAGTAGATTAATGCAATTCAAAGACACATGTCTGATTTTATATTTTTAATTTGGATGGCTAAAGACCAAAACATTGAGAGAAGAACTAAATGCGGAAAAGAACCAGAGAATCAAAATTAGATGAACTGTATTTATCCCACAGAAAATACTCTGAGCCGAGTTACAAACAAAATATGAAAGATGCCTTTCAATGACCATACAATCACCATATATATTAGAACAGTTCTACTTTAATTTCAAAGAATATATACCTAAGACATTTGCAAGGATGTTAAATATACAGAGACTCACATATAAACATCATTTTTCTGTGAAGGGCATTGAGCAGAGCATACCTTTGATTATTTTTTTCTCAATTCATGTATCTTCTACAATGCCCCCCCTGCATTCTCAATTGATTTCCCTGCACTTTTTCTTTCCTCCCCCCAAAAACAAAAGCCAAATCCCCCAACCCTTTTATTGTTCCCCCTGCATTTCAATTCTACCGTTTTCTTCAACTACCAAATGTTCTATCTTCCAACCAGATTCAGTTACGAAGAGTCTATAATTAAA
This sequence comes from Sequoia sempervirens, assembly GCA_007258455.2. NCBI lineage: Eukaryota > Viridiplantae > Streptophyta > Pinopsida > Cupressales > Cupressaceae > Sequoia > Sequoia sempervirens. The sequence goes on along the minus strand of VDFB02086081.1, from coordinate 63,964,880 downwards.
TCTGACATAATATTGCATTTAGTTTTGTTTAATTTTTACTTTATTTAATACCTCAAAACACAAACCGAATAAATTGAACCAATTCAAATCATGCCAATCTAGTAAAATATATTGGCAATAATATTTACCCTTTACGTCATTGGGGATAATTACCTTTGAATCAACTAATTATCATCCAATATCATTAAAAGAACAATTAATTAATTTATTTATTAATAATTCTTTACTTAATATTTTATAAAACTAATTTATTTAATTATTTATTTTCTTTTAATTAACCACTATACCTTTTAACTTTATAATCCTATTTAAATGTCATAATTTGATCAAAAACATTTATCGACTAGAATAAATCAAATGCACTCAAAGTCCAACAATACCTGACCTTACAACGAGTTGAAATGCATTACAAAGCCAATGCAAATGGAGGGCACTACAAAGAGCAAATGTTGGGGCCAGACTCACCTTCTCCTTCTAAATGGACCCTTAAATTTGGTCTGCAATTGTCCCCTGAAAAATAAAACAGCCCTCCGAATGTCAGCCCTATTAAAGCTTTGAACATTTATCAAAATGTTTGGACAGTGAAAGGGTGTGTAACACATATTAGAGAGATGTACCATTTCCACAAACAAAGAGGTGAAGGCCAAATTTTTAGTTTTGACATTATAGATATGGAGGGGACAAAAATATGTGTTACTTGTTTTGATAATATTATTGAACTGCATTACAGTCGAGTTGAGGTGGGTGCAACTTATTTAATATCAAGAGGATTGGTGAAAGAAGCAAATAAAACATTCAATAAATTAAATAGTAACCTCAAGTTGTTCTGGATGAAAAATCAACAACAAAATGGTGTGAAGATGACATCTTCGTGCCCAAAAAGACCTTAGCTTTTGTGCTAGTTAGTGACATAAGAAATTATAGTGATAATAGTTTGGTTGATATTATTGGAATTGTAGTCCATGTTTGGTACATATCAACTGTTCATAGGAAAAATGGATCCAAAACAATCTGGCGAACTATTAAACTATATGATATCTCTACTTCTTTCATTGATGTTAATTTGTGGGGCCCAAGTTGGCAAGAAAAAGGTGATTTTTTGGAGCAGATGTATCTTTCTAGTGATATAGTCATAGTTGTGTGAGGTGGCCATGTAGGATAATTTAATGGTAAAGTTATCAACACATCAACAGCAATAGTCCTTGACATTAACCCTTCTATTCCTAAGGAAAACACTCTTAGATCCAAAGGCCCAATCAAAGTAGAACAAATGGTTTCATCTTCTTTTGCACCTCATAGGTTGCATCCTTCAAATGATAGAGTTACTATTGCATTCATCTTCAACAACTGGCTTGTCTTGCTAGAAACTGTTGAAGCCATTTTTAAAGCAACCATTCAAATTGCAAAAACTAATTCTTTTTGTTATCTTGCTTGCCCCTTGCTAGTTAAAGGGAAAGAATGCAAAATAAAATGCACATGCCCCCGTGCTGATGTTTGGTTTTGTGATCGTTGCTGGAAGGAAATCAAGGAATGCAACTATCACTATATTCTATAGTTAAAGCCGCAAGACCATTCAACTATCATTTGGCGTATTGCTTTTGATGAAGCTGCCACTAATTTATTGTGAATTCTATAAAAAGACCTCTACATGTTACATGACAACTCTGAGTCTACAACAGATCTTGTTGTTGCTATTAAAGGCCTTGTTTGTAAACCATACATCTTTACTACCTTGATTAGAACAGATACAATTCTAAGGATTGGCTTAAAACAATGATTGTGAAAGCAACAAAAGTTGATTTTAAAGCAGAGTGTAAACTATTGCTTTCATACATAGTAAATATATCTACCCCTACTCCAGAAAAAGGTTCCACTAGCGAGCCTATGCTTTGACTGCTCTTTTGCACTTTTCAACATTTCTCCTTGTCTTTCCTTTTTAATGCTCACTATGAGATGCTAAGACTTTTCTTTTACAAATATGAACATAATTTATTCCTATATTTTCACATATATATTTGCACATTCATTGACCTCCCATGCTTTTGATTTTAATATGGTGCCCAGATTATTTTTAGTCTACATTGTCACTTTGATCCTTGATTCCTGTTATATATTGAAATTTTTAGTTCTTCAAATTTTGAATTTTTAGTTCTTCTATGTGTATTCTAAATTCACTTCTTCCCTTTATAATCATTGAATACCAATATTATCTTCAATGGAAAACATATAACAATAGTCAAATACTGAAAATGGTTAACAAAAAAATCTATAGAATACTTGTACTTATATTTTTATATATTGCAATGTTCAAACCATGTTATTCCTCTTGTGTTCACCCATAAATATACATTTATATACACATGGATACATACATATTTTGTTATATGTTTGTGTTTAGTTACTTTGACCATCATAACTAATATTCAAATAAAAAATAATGAGAATAAATAACATGAAAGTAATAAATTATCTACTGCCACATAAGCATTGGGAAAAATATGTCATACCTAAAGTTATGGACTGACTTTTTTTAAAGAATACTATTTTATTGAATATTAGTAATTAAAGACATGACTAATAACTCTTTAAAAGAGGACAATCCTTTAATGTTCCATATTTTTCATAAATATTATTTAATCCATAACTTCAAGTTTGCCATGTATTTCTATGCATATGTATCTTAAAATAATTAAATAATAATCTACCAATTGATTGATTAACCTAGACAAAAAGGTCAAATATAGATGTCCATCTAGGTCTAATAAATATAAAACTAAGATAGAGGTAAAATTATATGCAATCTATATAATAGTTGGCTTCTCAATTCAAAATTCAAGCTACATTATTTGGTACTAAATATTATAGATAAATAGGGAAATTGTAAAAGAGCTATTAAAAAGACATTTAATAATCATAGGTAAATTACAGACAATTGGAAACCCACATTAAATAGAACTTGAAAAACATGGAGAATAGAAGTGAAAAAATTACTAACCCTAACCATATTTTTTTGACGAAAGAAAGAAGATTTAATTGTAATTTCTCATATGGTACAATGAGTATAATGTCAAATATGCACAAAGATAACTACAAACAATAAACGAAGGGAAAAAAGTGTATGTGTATGTATATGTATATGTATATGTATATGTGTATGTGTATGTATGTATACATATATATGTATGTGTATGTGTATGTGTATATGTATATGTATATGTATATGTATATGTAAAATGTTGATCTATAAAATTCTCTTTTGAGCATTTGACTGTTTCACTCTTCCTCTATATTGCTTTTAGAAATATATAGTCTTTTGTACATTGCATTTTTTCTTAATATATGATAACACTCCATGCAATTTGTCTTGCCTTGTTCGGGCCTGTTCACAACAACGGTGGAGTTTGTTGACCACATGGGCTGGTTGCCTCGCTGAACAGGTATAGAATAGTAAAAACCTGTCATGCACCTCCACTGGCTGACAGATTGGATGGTTTAACAAGTTTTTTGTTCTACAATTTGCACTGTCTCGTCACCCTATTGCTGTTGTAAGTTGTTTTACCACTGTCATTTTTGTCATTCCATACACATCTAACCATAGCTATATATTTTTATAGATTCAAATAAAATGTTGCTTTGTAGTAATATGACGTTGGCCTCGATGCAAGCATAGATGGACAAGGAGATATGAAGCCCATTTGTGGAACAATTGGTGCCTAAAAGATGCCCATAGCTATAACCATAATCAAGGTTTGTTTTATAAATTTATATTTTACTAAGTTATACATTCACCCCTTTTCTTTCTGCATGGCTAGATATCCTCCAATACATACCAAAGTTATACATTCACCCCTTTTCTTTTTGTATGGCTAGATACGCTCTAGTACATACCAAAATCAGGTATGTTTATAAAGTTATTTGTATACATTGTATGCTTTGAAGCAAAACCTTTGTTATTTCTTTGATGTCTTCCTTTTAACGATATTTGTGTATTTCATCTATAGAATTGGTTCTACTTTCAAAACAAGACCTCCCATATATCCTCCTTTTCCTATATTTATTGACATGACAGATAAATTCCATCTTCCACAGTTCTTTATCAGTATTCTCTTTTTTTAAAAGTTATTGGAGCAAAAAAACACTAGAAAAAGGAAACCATATATTGGAACACAAAATTTTGCAACTTCGTCATTGTGTAATATATGATGAAACTGCATGAAATTTCTCAACAGTGTTTCATACTTTACTTGCTTGATGGTTTTCCAGGAGCCCATGAGGCTTCATGATTTGCTGATGTGGTGGGAAGGAGAGCAACCATGGGTTTTGTGCTTTTGTCTTTCACTGTCATATATTTGTTGCTACATATATACATGCATGCACAAATTCTTACATACACTTGACTAAAACAACCATAGTCTATTCTACATGTTACATTTTTCCACGTTTCTACAATTATCTTTCCAACTTATGGGAAAAATTATCTCTAAGCAACTCTTTATCACCATCCCATCTTTTTAAAGTTGTTACACCAAAAATAATGTCATGCAATATAAGAAATTATATATGAAAACACCCAAATTTCCCCTACTTCACCGTTGCCTAATATATGATATGACTCCATTAATTTTTTGATGGGTCTTCCATACTTTTTCTTGCTTAGGTGTTTGGCTAGAGCCCATGCAGCTTCATGATGCCAATATGGTAGGGAGGAGAAGGAGCATGGTTTTTTTGTTTTTGCCTTGCATCATCATATATTGACTACTACAAATAGATAACATACTCTATTATGCCAGCTACATTTCCCACACTTATACAACTATCCTTTCAACTTGCCAAATCAATTATTTAAACCTAGTTCTTTATGACAATACCTATTTTCTCTGGGTTATGGAAAAAATTATATGATGCAATAATTTGTGCAAAATGTGTATAACACCACAAGCTTAACTGGAAATCCAGGTTATATTGCCTAGCATTAAATATTATAGACAATCATTTATGCAAAATACTCATGTAAAACAACTTACAAATTCTAGAGTACAACAGTTTTAAAACCCTCAAATCTGCTATAGAACGGACCCAAGGGTGACGATTCTTACAATACTCTGATACCAAACCAACACCATAATGGCTCTTTCAACAATGCAACTTAATCAATATATTTTCTTACCATACAAACAAAAAACCAACAGTAATTAACAGTTTGTTATAAGGAGCTTCATATAGATGAGGGGAAAAGAATATCATGCAACATATTGGTACAAGACAAGCAGTCTATGTAACAGTTGTATGAGGTATTAAGATAATACTTAAGAATCAGACGTCTATGACAGATCAAAGAAAAACTTTGGGCTATGTCGTTTCTTTTTCCCCCCATCTATGTATGTTTTCCTGGCTCTCTTAAAGTTCTATTCAATGTTGGTTTCTGACCATATGTCATTTAGCTATGATTATTAAATGTTTTCCTAATAGCTCTTCTATAATTCCTCAAATGATAGGTGATCAAAAACCCATTTTAAATAGAGCTTTAACATATGGAGAATTGAAGGTGCAAACTATGGCCATGAACACTTTGTTATATAGAGCTAGTGTTGTACATAATGCGTATAGCAGCAAATATCACACAAAGATAACAAGGAACAATAATCGAAGGCCAAGAAATATATACAGACCAAAAGAAATTGAAAGTAGTCCAAATGTACAGGTCAATGTTATGTTTGTAGTTTACACCAATCTAAAATTTTTTAGAAGTTTTAAAGTTAAAAGCAATTATTGTCACAAGGAAAATAGAATAAGATACTCCTATAGTCTCATGCCAAGCAAAAAAAATACATGAGGGAAATATCCCTAATCAAACGCACATAAACATTTACCTGGGTTATTAATCAAAAATACAAGAGCTAGACTACAACAATCAACAACTTTTTACAGGAAGCTTCAAAAAAATAAGAACTAGAGAATATCATGAAACATATTGATACAACACAACCAATCTATGTAACAATTGGAATTTACCTATTGGTTATTTTTTTCAAATCCTCATCAGTTTTTTTGTCAGCCAAGTTGTGAATATAATTCCTCGACTCTGGGTATTTGAAACTGGCAGGGGCCGCCAACTATTTCCCCAGGGTTCTTTATGGTGACGTGGAGTTTTCTAATTACGTGGGATGGTGGAGGTGGGATGGATTTCCTTGAAGCATGGAGGCAGAATGGAAAGTGTTTGTTGATGTGACGGTTAATGCATCTTGGCATTATGGTGTGATGGTGTAGCAGGAAGTAAATGCAATATTCAATGTTGCAGTGTGGGAAAGTATACTCCAAAATATGCATGAAAATATATTGATTCAGTTGCATTGTCAGAAGAGCCATTGTGGTGTTATGAATATGTTACACATACTACATGATTAAATGCTCTGTTATTAACAACATCTCAATGCTATCATTGAATGCTATGGCTATATTGTAGAGATTTTCTCACAACGTAAATAATAAGTTTATGTATGCTATTTTAAACTCTATTTAAAATTGTAGTCTACATAAATACAAATAAACATAGTATATATATATGTTTATATACATATGTATATATAAATTATTGTTGCATTGTCAAACGAGCCATAGTGCTCTTTGTCTTGATATATGGATATGTATATTCGCTTATATATATATTTATATATCGATCGAGAAATTCAATACATAAATATGTGCATATGTATCTGTGTATGTTTCAGGCAACTCAATACAATTTTGGTTTTTTTTCTATAATATTTAGTACCAAATAAGTGTTATTCTAACACCTCTTATACAATTCCTCTATTTGTCTTCAATATCTACTACCAAACAATGTAGCTAGAATCTTATATCAATATGTTTCATGATATTCCTTTTTCCTCATCTATTTCAAGCTCCCTAGAACAAACTACCCAAGGCTACTTATGATAGCGGTAGAGCTTCCTACCTGCATGCGTTGGCAATGGTGCAGTTGGTTGCCTCGATACACAAAATCAAAATGGTAAGTGTTTTCCCATGTGAGTGATTTTGATTTGAGAAGCCAACTCTTACATAGATTTCTTATCTTGTATCAATATGTTTCATGTGGGTTTTCAATCATTTATCATTTACCTCTGATTCTTAAAGTGTTTTCCTTATAGTTCTTTTACAATTTCTCTATTTTATCTAGTAGCTTGAATTTGGAATTGAGAAGCCAACTGTTACATAGATTGATTGTTTTATATCAATATCTTTTATAATATTCTATTTTTCTAGTCCCCCAAAGCAAATTATGCATTATGTATCAGTAGGCAGTGTGTATGTAATAATTGGCTTGTCAATTTGATGACCATTTTTACTATATTCTTCCTTAGATTGCAATTGTATTTTTAATATAGGTACATTTAAACTCACATTGTGAGGTTAGATGCAACATTTTAATTATTGTACATTATTCTATATATTCCATCTATCCATCTTCTTCTAGTTGTCTTCAAACTCCATGTTATGCTAATTATTTATCAAGATATCTATTTTTTGTCAACTTTTCAGACCAAAAAAAACACTACAATATTACAGAACTTGTTTCGAAACACCCATCCTTCCCCAAGTTTGTTATTGTGTGATATATGATAAGATTCCATGAGATTTTCCATGGAACTTACCTGCTTTTTTTGCTTAGGGGTTTGGCTAGAGCCCACGAGGCTTCATGATGCCAATATGGTAGGGAGGAGAATGATTGTGGGTTTAGTGCTTTTGCCTTCCATCGTCATATATTTCTTGCTGGTTATATACATGGACACACAAATTCTCCCATATACTTGTCTACCAAAGCCATACTCTATTCTATCCATTGCATTTGTCATTCTTTCCATAGCTCTCTTTTCAACTTCCCCAATAGATTACTTATTGACAATTCTTTACCAAGATGCCATGTATTCACAATGTTCTATTTTATCTCTTTCTATTTACAACAAATAGTTCTAACCTCTTTTATTGTATATGTATATTATTTTGTTTACATTGTTTGATAGATATAATAGGCATTCATCAAAATTAGTGTATTGTAAACTATCTATTTCAAATTATTTCTTGCTCCTACAACTTGATCCAATGCAGCTTGCCCGTGTTAAACACCATCAATAGTGCATGTAAGTACAAAAATTTCCCATTGTCAATAGATAGATTTGGTTAACTAATTGTAAAAATTATTGATTATTTTTAGCTTCACATTGTATATATTAATTTTACCCATATACTTACTCACTTTTTATGGTTCCTTTTTTATTTTCCTTGCTTGTGCACTAACATACCCTTGTATTTCATTTGCAGGAACTAGGCTAAAGCATGCAAAAGCATTCAAAAACCAGGATACCTTATTTCCTTAAAGTTTCCACAGCAAAGAAAACACAACAATATCAAATATTATATATGAAAACACCAGAGTTCCCCAAATTTTTTATTGTGTGATATATGATGAAACTCCACGAAATTTCTCGTGGCCGTTTCATTCTTTTCTTGCTCGGGGGTTTGGCTAGAGTCCATGAGGCTTCATAATGTCAATATGGTAGGGAGGAAAATGAGTGTGGGTTTTGTGGTTTTACTTTTAACACCATATATTTGTTGTTATATAGATACATGTGTACACAAATCCTTGTATAAACTTGGCTTCAACAAACATACTCTATAATAACATGTTTTTCATGTCATAGCGAGTGGTAGGGAAGCAAAATATGTTTCTCATGTCATACTCTATAATAACATGCTTCTCATGTTGCCTCAAAACAAGGCATATCTTCTAATTCAATTATTCTAACAATGCAAAATATGTGTATCGTCTTATCACATTCTTCTTCTAACCCATAAATCACAAGCACAAAAATGGTTTTATTCCCAAAATTATGGAGTAGATACTACTTATAACATCTTTCTTTTTTGAAAAAGTCATTTGTGATGACCATCATAACTAGTATTCAAATAAAAAAATGATGAAAAAGAATGACATCAAAGTAATAGATTATCTACTACCGCATAAGCATTGCAAAAAATATGCCATACATAAAGTAATGGAATGACTTTTTTTAAAGAATGCTTTTTTATTCAATATTAGTAATAAAAGACATGACTAATAAGTCTTTAAAGAAGGAGAATCCTTTAATGTTCCATACTTTTCCTAGATATTGTTTAATCCACAACTTCAAGTCTGCCATGTATTTGTATGGATATGTATCTTAAGAAAATTAAATAATAATCTATCAATTGATTGATTAACCTACACAAAAAGTCAAACATAGATGTGCATCTAGGTCTGGTAAATGTAAAACTAAGACATAGCTAAAATTATATCATACCTAAACTTTAAACAGATTATTATTATTAAAAAAATTAATTATTAAAAATTTAAATTTTATTTAATTTTTCAATTCTCATTGTATAAGAAAAAAATATTTGCATACCTAAAATTATTTATTAAAGTGAATTTTAAACAACTATTGTACCTACAATTATTAAATATTACATATTAATAAAAAAAAGTTAGTGATGATTAATTACTTAAAATTAAAATTAATGGATATATTGCAAATAATAACATTTGTTCAACATGACATATAATTTTATTGTACAATTTCATAACCAATTTTCAACTAATAAATTTTGATGCGGAAACACAAAGACCATTTTCCCATTCTATGCAAATGGTTCTTAATCTCACATTATAAGAACGGACAAGTGCACTATAACATCAGGTTTATAATGTTTTACAATGCTCAAATTAAATGAATATATATAAAATAATCTCTCTTCAAAATTATGTGATTTATAATATGTTCAGGTTAGGCTATTCAAATTTAACTATAAATTCTATGTAAAGTCCAAAATCATAAGATCAGCCTCCTACTATGAACTAATCTCATGTTATTTCATATTGCCTTATTAGCACACTCTCCCTTCCTCGCACCAATCAAACAATTGCAAATATTACTGATTATTTATATCTCCCATTGCACTTGAAAAAAAAATGTCTGCTACTTACTACCCATTCAATAGCCATTTGTAGTGCACCCTATCGACTCATCGTTGCATGCATGTACATGCAACTGATAGTTATCTAATTTGTAGGCATCTATCAATTAGGTGCTCAGACCTAACGTACATTACTTACTTTTCGTATACATTGGAGTCATCTCTAAAATAATATTATCACACCATGGCATGTAACAGGTTCATAGGTTGCCTGGACTAACTGTACCATAACTACCAAGTAACAGAAGATCAAACTTATAAACTTTAGACAGCTATTCCAAAGTCAACTCCAGAGATGCAGATCAGGGTTCCTGACTTTTATTTATTTTTCAAGTTGTCTGATCTACCCTCCATTGTCAGGCTCATACTCCATGTCCACGACCTGCCATCTCCCCTGGTTCGAGTACTGCCATTCTGTCCTGTAAGCTGCCAGTCTTTGATATATCCAGGGCGGCAATGCGGTGGATTAATTTCCATGGCCCCACCAAGCATGGCAACAACCTGTGACATGGAAGGGCGTTGCGTGGGAGTTGCCTGTGTACATAAAAGAGCCACGTGAATCACTCTCACAACTTCTTCTTCAGAGCAGCTGGAAAGAACTCTGGTATCAACCAAATCCAGAAGTCTCCCCTCCTCGTACAACTGCCAGGCCTGCAAGTTCATTGAATGATAATATAAGACATTGCTTTTAAAGAGTACATATTAAATAGGAATTTCTTATCAAATATCTGCTGAATCTTTGATTAAGAGTGAAAGGATATTAGTTTAATATAGAACAAGTCACTTATGTTGGAAATCTAGAAGAAAACATTGCTACCAAATCAAGAAGATAGACCATCTCATCTGGCAAGTTCCTGTCTTCATGACTTCTGTTGCTAACAACTTCGAGAGCAACTACTCCAAAGCTGAAAACATCAGCTTTCTCCGTGAGATGTCCACGCAAAGCATACTCCGGAGCTAGATATCCGCTGAAAACAGCGCATGTTTAAACTTTTACTATACATCCAACGTACAGTGTCAACCCTCTTTTTAAACCTAGTTAGCATTCTGCATTTGGGTGTTATTAATATAACATTGAAATCAAAAACATGCAGCTTTGACTGAATCCGGCAAGTGTCTGCTTCGAAAATAGTGAAGCATATGAATTGTGCTAAAGCCACATATTAAACTTATTATCCTATCTTGAGTCCTACATTTACTATAACTGGAAAAGAAGAATTTCTAAATCTCACCATGATCAACATTTCTGCTGATAAAAAAAAAAATTCAATTCAGTGAAACAACCACCGGAAAACTCCCTCTGTAAGTATTAATGAGAGAGAAATCTTACATTGTTCCTGCCACTCTAGTACTGATGTGAGATTTCGCAGCATCATACAGCCTCGCCAATCCAAAATCAGCTATTTTTGGATTTAGATATTCATCTAGAAGGATGTTATTTGGTTTGATGTCTCGATGTATAATTCTAATTCTCGATTCTTCATGAAGATATTGCAACCCACGTGCAACTTCAAGGCAAATGTTAAACCGTATAGACCAATCAAGGCTTAGCTTAGATCGATTAGAACCTGAGGTTTATAATAAAAAATAATAAGTAATATTAATTGTAAATTAAAAGTTTTCAAGACACAAAGTGGATTCTTAGAGTTCGTAGCTAGCATCTCAGAGAAATATATAAAGCTATACCAAATAAAGCTCGCCCGAGACTGTTGTTGGGCAAATATTCATAGATCAAAAGTCGCTCTTCGTCTTCAATACAACACCATAGAGTTTGACGAGATTCCGGTGTTGCACAGCAGATATTGTGGCCACCTCATTTAGAAATTCCCGTTTTCCTTGACCAGACGTGGAGGACAGCTTCTTTATTGCCACAAGTGTTCCATCTTGTAGCACACCCTACAGTTGAAATTATATATTGTAATATAAGCATTTTAATTGCTATTTGATTCATTCATTTTATCAAAAAACAAAGCTCATACTCTAAATATAACTAAAGGTTGCATTTTAATTTACCTTGTAAACTTCCCCAAACCCACCCTCTCCTATCTTATTTTCAATATCAAAATCTTTTGTAGCTATTTTCATTTCTGTTAGACTGAAAAGATGCTATTTTCCAGCCATATTCTTCAAATCTGGAAAAACAAGCAACATAAAAACTATAAGATCTATGTTCATGGCAATCCATTGCTCAATACCATTTTCACTTACAAGAAAGCTGATCTAAAAGAGAAAAAGTTATTGAGCTGATTTAAAAAATGCACGGAGTTCAGTCTCAATCTTAGCAACTTGTATTATAACCTTCGCTATCATCGGCTGAAGAAAATTTTCTGTTCCTTCTCTTGTTTCTTAAAACCACTAAGAATAAGCATAGTAGAATGCCAACCCCGACAATAACTCCAATAATAATTCCAGTGGTTCTTTTTCGGCTATGGTTGCTCGAATTTTCAATGCCAATAATTCCCTTGAATTCTGCAACAAACAAAGGAAAATAATTTCTGAAGTGACACATTCACAGCAATGCAAAGCAAATTCCAGAAAGATTGTCTCTTAAATTAAAATTAGAAAATTACTAATTTCCACAGCGAATGTCCTAAGATTAAAAACTGGATAATTACATATTCTTTTAAGGCCAACATAGAATCTTACGAGGAATAACCCTAATTGCTGACACTAAAGGTCCACGCGCCTCCTCAGACGGTATGCCAAAAGTTCCCTTTCCAGCCCAAAAAAAATGCACATCAAGAATGTTTTCAGTCACACTGACATTATAAGTCTTGTTAATTGCCACGTTTGAGCCTCCAGCGGCCTCCTTGATATTGAAATCTCGTAACTCTCGAGTTCCCTGCATAAAAAAGAGTTGAAGAGTGAAAGATAAGTAAATGGTTGAAATGATGAAATCTTCGTGTCAGTGATATAACTATTACAATATCTGCTCAACGCTCAAAAATCACAACTGCAACGTGCAAGGTCTTCAGAAAATAGACCGCAATCAGTAAACATGATGCAACATCACAAAACGATGGTGATACTGTCTACTTCCTTAACAACATTTAATACTGCACGCCATCCCATTCAGAAAGGTGATGGTAATGCATCTTGTTCTTCATATGTTCCCATTTCCAATTCATCAATCTTAAATTTCTATGACATTATTACAAGGTTTGATGCGTGGTCTTCATTAAGCACAACGGGTTTTAATATAATTATTGCGTATCTAATTGGTGGCGTGGCCTTCATTTAGCACAAAGCGGTTTTTTAAATAATTTTATCTAATTGGTGGAGATTATAGAAAACGCTTGTTCGAACTTCAGAAAAGAAAGTTGCTGTTTGAAGTTAACAATGTTTAGTTTTAACAGTTTCCATCAACCTATGGTACTTACACTTGGGTGAATTGCATCCACGGTATTGTGGATTGTTGAGGACATTACATACAACATAAACCGCCACACAATACATTCTGAAAGGACAAGTGACAGAGTGGTAAGACGTTGACAGACGTAGGCATGTGAATGGACATGTCACTGTTAATTTCTATAACCCAACAACAGATTAATTGCACAATAAATTCACAGAAAGAAATCTGATTTATAACAATTAACATAACTGGGTTAATTAACAACTAATAACAGTGGAAGCAAAAATAACATGAAGCCAATCACAAAAAGACAATAACACAAATTTACCTAGGAAACCCCAATGCGGGAAAAAACCTGCAAATGTTGAATCTTCTATTTAGCCTAACAACAAACTTTTCTTTCGAAAATACAATATGAGTTTGCTACAACAATCTTACATTTATAGAGCCTAGCTGCTTTACTTAGCGTGCAAGGAAAGAATCTTTCTTTGTCTTTAATTACACATAAAATCACTCTTGGATTTATCTTATCCTCACAAATTTGAAAACATTCTATTAAAGAATAAAAATCCTGCTGTTGCTAAAAATCCAACTCGAATTGTTTTAAAGCATATCTAACTTGAGCTGCTTTAAAGTGATTTAAAGCATATCCAACTCGAGTTGCTTTAAAACAAATCCACATCCCACCTTTCGAGCTACAAAAATCAACACTCCCTCTTAGCGAGGAAGGTGTTCTGCACTACACCTAACTTGTCCCTGAAGAATTCAAACTTGCTCTTCATCAAGGCCTTCGTCAGGATATCTACTATCTGCTCGTCCATAGGAATGTAATGGAGCTTCACTATCCCCTTCTCCACACAATCTGTGATGAAGTGGTAGTTGATCTCAATGTGCTTTGACTTGTCATGAAACACTGGATTCTTAGAGAGTTTGATACAACTTTGATTATCGTAGTAAATGACTGTAGGATCCAACTCTTGATCAAAGAGCCTAGCTAGAAGCTTTCAAAGCCAAATAGCCTCACATGTAGCCATACTGGCTGCCATATACTCGGCCTCTGTAGAACTCAGTGAAACTGACTTTTGTTTCCTACTGTACCAAGAGATTGCTCCTGATCCCAAACTGAAATTACACCCTGAAGTGCTCTTCTGATCAACTGTACTGCCTACCCAATTTGCATCGGTAAACCCCTCGAGCTTCACTCCATCTTGTTGAACATACTTCAGCCCATAATCAACTGTGCCTTGGCGATATCTCAAAACATGTTTCGCAGCTATCCAGTGCACACATTTAGGTTCCACCATAAATTTATTGAGTGAGCTCACTGCAAAACAAATATCTAGCCTGGTGTTGACTAGATACATAAGAGAGCCTATCAACTATCTGTATAAAATCGGGTCCATTGCCTCTAATCTAGAAGCATCAATCTTCTTCCAATTGGTCACAAGTGGCATTGACATAGGCTTACAGTTTTCCATCCTGAATCACTTCAAGATATCAATTGAGTAATTCCCTTGTCCAAGGAAGATCTCTCTCTCTTTCTGCCACAACTCCAATCCCAGAAAGTAGTGCATCAACCCCAAGTCCTTCATCTCAAGCTCTCCTACAAAATACTGCTTGCAATGTGCTATGAGCTCCTCTGACCCTGTGAGAAATAGGTCATCAACATATAACAACAATATGAGAAGTTCGCCCTTCACCTGAACATAGTACAGGTTCAGATCCACCTCACTCTTGATGAAGCCCACACTCTGCAAGTAACTATCAATATGTGAATACCACACCCTTAGAGCTTGCTTGAGTCCATACAGTGCTCTTTTCAACTTGCATACATGAGAATCCCTCTCATGTGCTTCAAATCCTTCTGGTTGCTCTATGTAAATCTCTTCCTCAATCACCTCATTGAGGAAGGTCATCTTTACATCCATCTAGTGAATCCTCCAACCCATTTGTGCTGCTATAGAAAGGATAGCTCTTATGGATGAGTACCTAGCTACTAGAGTAAAAGTCTCATCATAGTCAACTCCTTCCTTCTGAGAAAACCCCTTAGCCACAAACCGGGATTTGAACTTCTCCACGGGTGAAGCCACAATAGTGGTTTACAATTTGATGGAGGAAGGAAAACTAAGAAAAAGTGGCCCCATGGCAAAAAAATTGGTTTTAGGGGTTCAAATGAACCTACAAGTTCGACCGAACCATAAAGGGGTTCAACCGAACTAGGATTCGACCGAACCCATCAATCATGGGGCCCACATTTCTCGCCCAAAAAATAAAAGGGAAAATGCATATTAAGGGGGTTCGAATGAACCCTGGTTTGCTAGAACCCCCCTTTTCCCTAATTTTTGACTTTGTTCACACAAAAAACTAATTTTTTATGCTTTGATGCTCAGGTTGAGGATGAAAATGGAGGAATCTTCAAAAACCCAATTGGAGTCAGGTATTCCTCGAAACGAGCTATCCAATGAATATAATTTTAATATGTTTTGGTTTTATTATGTATTTTTTTTTTAGTTTTATTAAACATAGGTTTTTCATCAAAAATGAAGGTCTATATTCTGCACATGGAAAAATATTATAAAAAAAATTGAAAAAAATATGAGTGCACTAGATATTGAAGTCCTTGATCCAACAAAAAATAATAATTGAATTTTGATATATACAAAAAGTTATGGTTATACGCTCGGCTATGTCTGAATTTTCATTGATTTGACTTGAAACTTGATTAAAGAAAAAATATTCAATAAAAAACTATCTAACCAAGTGCAAGCGCTAGATATCGGAGTTACAAATCTAAATTTGAAAGAATTAGAATTTTATCCTTCATGGAAAAAAAGTTATGTGTTATACGATGTGCGTCACTTTTTAAAAATGTTGTTTTTTGAAAAAAACCAGTTTTTGTGGGAGATGGAAAAAGAAGTGCAATTTGATTCCAAAAATTTTGAAAAAAATATTTTAGAATCTACAAAAAAAATGTGATGTGACTCTAGTTTGTATCATCTTCAAATTCCTCATGGTTTATCTGCTATAGATGTTTGAATGTGAAGATTTAGTTAAAAATAAAAATTCCAGTGTCGAGTTTGGCCAAAAATTGTAAACCACTATTATGGGATCACCCCCACACTATCATCTGCAACATGCTTAATCTTATACAACCATCTCGAGCCCACCACAGACTTATCTTCTGGTCTTGGTACTAACTCACACACACTGTTCTTAATGATGGAAGAATACTCTTCCACCATGGCATCTCTCCACACTTGGTGCTTGGATGCCTCTTGAAAGTTGGAAGGTTCTACTTCAATTAATTCACTCATAAGTGCCACATACTCAGACTAACGTTTGGGAGCCCTTCTCTGTCTAACTGAATCTTGAGGATCACCTACATATTCTTGAGCCTCTCTCAGTGTTTGTTCAACTGCCCTATTTCTCCTCTTCTCTGTAATAGGAATCTGAGGTTGAGGAATTATTGATTCCTCCTTCTGATCACCCTACTCGGCTTGCTCACTCTGCTCTCCAACTTGCATCACTGAAGTTTGAGGAAATTGTGATGCCTCAACTATGGGTGATTGCTCCCCCTCATTCATCAAGTTGCTAGATTTCTAAAGAGCCCTCCCTTCCTCGAACTTCACATCTCTACGAAAAACTATTTTTCTGAGAGTAGGAATGTAAACCCGATGAGCCTTAGAAGTTTCATTGTACCCAACAAGGATACCCTTCTCTACAGTAGGTTCCAACTCGGTTCTCTTCTCAATAGGAATGTGACAATACACAAGGCATCCAAAGATGTGAATGTGCCCCAAGTTTGGTTTCTTACTAGAGAATGCCTCTTCTGGAGTCAACTTGCCCAACACTTTGTGAGGGCTCCTATTCTGCAAATACACAGCTGTGTTGCAAGCTTCTACCCATACAAACCAAGGCAGATCCTAATCATGAAGCATGGCCTTGGCTGCTCCAACTATAGCCCTGTTCTTCTGTTCAACAACCCCATTCTGCTAAGGGTTGTACGGAACTGTCAACTCTTTCTTGATACCTTCCTAAGCACAAAATATTTGAAGGCATTCAAGGTATACTAGCGTCCATTATCAGACCTCAGTATCTTGATCTTCTTCACAATTTGGTTCTCCATGAGAGCCTTAAACTCTTTGAACCTCCTAAAGACCTCATCTTTATTCTTCATGAAATATATCCACGTCTTCCTAGAGAAATCATCAATGAAGGTAATATAATACTCATATCCATTCAAGGATGTTGTTGACATAGGTCCACACACATCTGAGTGTACGAGATCCAAAATCCCTTTAAATCTAGTGTCACTATTTGGAAAATTGGTATTAGAATATTTTCCAAGTGCACAGCCTTTGCACACCTCATGCTTTTCTGTTTTTATCTCAGGCACCCCCGTCACTATTTCCTTAAGAATATTAAGTGCTCCATGGTGAAGGTGAGCCATCCTCCTGTGCCACAATTCTCCTATCCCTTTATAGCTATTAACCAATGCATGTGCTAACTCAAACTGTAACCGAAACAAGCTGCCATGCCTGACTCCAATCACTTTTGCAACCTTGGAATCTTTGGGATGAATATAGACTTTTCCCCTCTCAAAGGTCACGATGTAACCCTTTTCTTCCAAAGCAGAAACTGAGATTAAATTTTTTGTCATGCCAGGGACATACAACACATCCTCCACCAACAAAGGTTTGCTAGTCTCCCTCTGAAACTTGACGGTGCCAATACTAGTTGCATGGTACTTGGCATTGTCTCCAAGCTCAATATAGAAATCCAACTTCTTCTCCTCCAACTTGGTGAAACATTCTCTAACTCCCGTCATGTGGTGAGAAGCCCCACTATCAATATACCATACCCTATTGGCAATTGAACTTGAGAGACAGGCAATGAGTGAAAACTCATTCTCAAATCATGATGCAAACTCATCCACCTCTGCTGTAGCAGCAACTTGCTTCTTTTCCTTATTTTTCTTTTTTGGATATTGACTAGCATAGTGACCCATCTGATGGCAGCAATTTTTTTTTATCTTGCTTAGATATTTCTACTTCCCACTTTTGAAAGAAGAACCTTTTGATTTCTCTTTATTGGACTTCTTCTTACCCTTGCTTGCAAGAGCAAGATTTTCTTCATCTTGACCCTTCTTCATTTGATCTCCTCGATGAGAACCTTCACAGATCTCCTCCTGAACAAAATCATCCCAAAGTCTTTCCCAATCAGGTAGCCGATCTCTGCCAACAACACACTTGACAAACACTTCCCAGTGCTTTGAAAAACCATTCAAGGCTATACGCACCAACTTATCTTCATTAATCATCTCTCCAACAACAGTAAGCTCATCCCTAACCTGTGTCAACTTGGACAAGCAAGAGGTCACACTCTCGCCTTTGGACATCTTTTTATTATGCAATTTGTCCTTGAGCATCATCTTACGACTCTGATAGTCGCTCTGATAAAGTTTTGTGAGCGTATCACACATCTCCTTAGTGGTGTCTTTCCCTAATAGATGAGGAATTAAATGATCTCTTACTCCATCCAGGATAATCCTCTGAGCCTTGGCCTCTTTGACTTCATGTGAATCTAAGGCAACAAGATCATTTGTTGGTGGTGTCACTTTTGTACTAGCATAGATCCAACACCTGTTCTCCTTGAGAACAGATGTAATTTGAACCTTCCACTACAAGAAGTTAGATGCACCCTCAAGCTTGTCCTCATATCGAACGCTGGTTTCCATAGCCACAAAAAGAACTGGAGACAAAAATCTGATGATTTTTTTTTCTTGAAATCTACGTCACAAATCTTGGCTTCGTATTTAGAGTTGAGAGCTCTAATACCATGTTAATTTCTATAACCCAACAACAAATTAATTGCACAATAAATTCACAGAAAGAAATCTGATTTATAACAATTAACACAACTAGGTTAATTAACAACTAATAATAGCATAAGCAAAAATAACATGAAGCCAATCACAAAAAGACAATAACACAATTTTACCCAGGAAACCCCAATGCGGGGAAAAACCTGCAAATGTTGGATCTTCTATTCAGCCTAACAACAAAATTTTCTTTCAAAAATACAATATGAGTTTGCTACAACAATCTTACATTTATAGAGCCTAGCTTCTTTACTTAGCATGCAAGGAAATAATCTTTCCTTGCTTTATTTGTCTTTAATTACACATAAAATCACTCTTGGATTTATCTTATCCTCACAAATTCGAAAACATTCTATTAAAGAATAAAAATCTTGTTGTTGCTAAAAACCCAACTTGAATTGTTTTAAAGCATATTTAACTCGTGTTGCTTTAAAGTGATTTAAAGCATATCCAACTCGAGTTTCTTTAAAACAAATCCACATCCCACCTTTTGAGCTACAAAAATCAACAGTCACGAGGTTGAATCACCTGGTAGGCAAGGGAGCGGGATGAATAGCTTGTGAGGTTTACATGAAATTCAACATATGGAAAGGGAAGTGAATGGAAAACCCGAAGGGGGACTCAAAAGACCAAAAGCCTAAAGGACCCCATGTCAAAATATGGGCAAGGAAACCATAACATCCACGTCATTCTCTCCCATTCATAGCATATCAATAACATCTCTTCTTTTATATATTAAATATTTTGTTTATGACCTAATGATGATTTATAATCCCTTCTTTTAAATAACTTTATTTATAGAAATAAACAAATAGGAGCAACTTAAAGATCTGGATCTTGAAAAAAAATTATGAATTAATCTATATAGAGTTGTGGATTTGATGGTTACACATTATTTATATATACATTTGCATATCAGATCTTATGTTTTTTTTAGAATATGGTTGTTAAATAAATTATGATTTACACTCCCTTTTTTTAAATAACTTTATTTATAGAAATAAACAAAGAGGAGCAACTTAAAGATCTAGATCTCAAAAACAAATTATGAATTAATCTATATAGAGTTGTGGATTTGATGGTTACACATTATTTATATATACATTTGCATATCAGATTTTATGTATTTTTTGAGAATATGGTTGTTAAATAAATATTTATATTACTCTATATAAATAAACTATTTAATTTTGCAATCATTTTTAATTAGGAAGATAATTATGGATAAAGAATCATTTGTGTTCAAATTAGTGGGTCATATGATATCTTAGTGAAATATGCAATAGTACCAAGGTACACTCATCCACAAATAGATGTGTTGATGGGCATGTATATTATTGAATCTCTTTCTATTTATACCTCAAAACATTACCAATTATGCTTGTCATGTCTTTTGTGTTTTAGTTGTGTGCAGATACAAGGGAGATCCATAATAATGGTGTCAAAGTCATGACAATCCTCACCCACCCATGGGCGACCTCTATACCAAATCTAATGAGTATGGAAAATTGCTAGCATTAGTTGTTCTTTTTAGGAAGCCTAGAGGCAATAGTAATGGTAGCCATAGTCATTAAGGTGAAGGTGGCACTTTAGGTTCAAATACCTTGTACCTTTTATATTTCAACCTTGTGATAAATCTTGAGAGTAAATTGAGCATTGCCAATCCATCTACACCCTTAGAGGTCCCTACACCATAAACATAATTAATAGTTTTATATCTCATCCCTCTCCCAAATAGCATCACAAGAGTATCTACAAGTAAAATTCCAAACTATGTAATTAGATTGGAAGCCTTCATCCCAAACACACTCAAGCATGCATGATGTTGATCAACTTGGTCAACTTATTGTCACTAAAATCCTTTAACACTACATAACAAGACTACCTTAAATAAGAAAAAGGATGCACTTCTCTTTCCATATATCTTGCCATCTGAAAAATGAATAAGAATTTTCTCTTGGACCTTGAGGGTAAGAATGAAATATCACGCCAATGTTAATAAAGGTTGAAAAAAATACAAGCATTCAATTATAAGGATACAAGGAAACTTTCCAACAAGTGAAGAGACACCAAGATTTGGATGATTTTTCTTGATTCAATGATATTACACTTTGTGATATTTTATCCCTTTAAATACACATCTAATTGCTACACTTAGCCACTATTTGAAACAAGTAGGAGAGCTGAATAGTCCTCCTACATTAATCAATGAGAGAAGGTATGAACAAAAGTAATTCAAATCTCACATTTACAAAGAAATAACACAAAACAATATTCCATAACAAGATGATTTACCCAAAGAAAACCCATTTAGAAGAAAAAAATCCACTCCAAAGCAAAGCTAATTGTATTAATTAGCAACAAATGAGTTACAATATAATCTTTAGGTTTTGTCTTAACAGCATCACTAGTAAACACTGTTGAAGCAATTTTGGTAGCATAACTATTAGAGTGAATGGTTTTACCATTAACATTTTTCTTAAGTTAACTTAGGGTAGCTTTTTTTTTAACTTATTTAATCACCAGGTGGTTTTTTCCCATGTTGGGTAGTTGTGTAGGGTATGTGCAGGATCATCATGGAAAAAACAAGCCCTTAAGTGGTAAAAAATTTAGAAAAATCAGAGTTAGGAAAATTGACGTAAAAATTTGAATAATTTATCTATATTATTTCAAAAATATGTAAGAATAGAATCTGTAAAAAATTGAATGTAGTTTCTAAACAACTAGGTTTTTTTTAAATAAAAAAAATCTATTTGGTGAAAAGTTGAAATTTCAATGCAACAATACTTAAATTTCGGGGAAAAAATAAGAAGTAGGTGTCTGTCTAACCACCCTAACCACAATAAAATGATAATATTTTTTATAAGATTTTAGATATAAGTAGAGGACTCATGTCCGATGTGATGCATATATTTTTTGTATTTTTTTCCAAGTAAATAATTAATTATGAATTTTTTATTACAACTTTTAAAAAATATAAAAACTCGTATGCCTAACCACCTTAACTTGGTCAAAACTTCATAAAATTTATTTTTTATTTTTGATCCTATAGTATGTGAAGCATAGAATGTGATGCATGTTTTGGATTCAAAAAATGTGATACTTTGAAATCTATAGATGTTTTTCAATCAGCACATCAATCAGACTTTAGTTGTAATTTGAATAGAAAATGATAATAATTACTTATTAAATTCAAAGTAAAGCATAATTTATATTTTTGGAAAGCTGAGAACCTCCTTTAAAAACCCTTTTCATTTCATCAATTTTGGGTTAAAAAAAGTCATCAGCCACATACCCATCATATTGCCACTTTTTGGCCCATCATTATCCTGCACATACCCTGCACCCGTCACATATTTTCATGCCTTTATAAGGCACTTTGTACATTATGTATTTCATCACATCTCAATGCATTTCTTTTCACTCCTGGTGAAATAGCTTCATATGTTGCTTCTCTCGTTTGTTCGTGAAGGTTTGTTTTAGCTTGCAGTTTCTCCTAGGTCCATTGTTGTAACATGGTATCAAAGCCAATCTTCTACAACCACCTTCCATGCTAAGAGTTTTTGCCAGGAATTGTGAGATTCTTTCCTTGCATTGAGCCTCTTTCATGTGTACATACTTCATTCGTGATGTGTCTTGGGTGAACAATATTGTTGAATGGAAGAGCAATCTGAAGGAGGCTGATTTAATCCTACAGAGAAGGGTTTTTTCTACATTGGAGACGTAGTTTCCTGTATTGGAGGAACAATTCTGCCAAAAGAGAGGGTGTGTTAATTTCTATAACCCAACAGCAGATTAATTGCACAATAAATTCACATAAGGAAATATGATTTATAACAATTAATACAACTGGGTTAATTAACAACTAATAATAGCGGAAGCAAAAATAACAAGAAGCCAATCACAAAAAGACAATAACATAGAATTACCCAGGAAACCCCAATGTTGGAAAAAACCTACAAATGTTGGATCTTCTATTCAGCCTAACAACAAACTTTTCTTTCGAAAATACAATATGAGTTTGCTACATCATTCTTACATTTATAGAGCCTAGCTACTTTACTTAGTGTGCAAGGAAAGAATCTTTCCTTGCTTTCTTTAGCTTTAATTACACATAAAATCACTCTTGGATTTATCTTATCCTCACAAACTCGGAAACATTCTATTAAAGAATAAAAACTACTATTGCTAAAAATCCATCTCGAATTGCTTTAAAGCATATCTAACTCGTGTTGCTTTAAAGTGATTTAAAACATATCCAACTTGAGTTGCTTTAAAACAAATCCACATCCCACCTTTTGAGCTACAAAAATCAACACTCCCTCTTAGCAAGGAAGGTGTTTTTCACCACACCCAACTTGTCCCTGAAGAATTCAAACTTGCTCTTCATCAAGGCCTTTGTCAGGATATTTGCTATCTGTTTGTTCATAGGAATGTAATGGAGCTTCACTATCCCCTTCTCCACGCAATCTCTAATGAAGTGGTACTTGATCTCAATGTGCTTTGACTTGTCATGAAACATTGGATTCTTAGAGAGTTTGATACAACTCTAATTATCACCGTAAATGACTATAGGATCCAGCCCCTGATCAAAGAGCCTAGCTAGAAGTTTTTGAAGCCAGATAGCCTCACATGTAGCCATACTGGCTGCCATATACTCGGCCTCTACAAAACTTAGTGCAACTGACTTTTATTTCCTGCTATACCAAGAGACTGCTCTTGATCCCAAACTGAAACTACACCTTGAAGTGCTCTTCCGATCAGCTATACTGCCTACCCAATCTGCATCTGTAAACCCCTCGAGCTTCACTCCATCCTGTTGAACATACTTCAGCCCATAATCAACTATGCCTTGGAGATATCTCAAAACATGCTTCGCAGCTATCCAGTGCACACGTTTAGGTTCCACCATAAACTGACTAAGTGATTTCATTGCAAAGAAAATGTCTGGCCTAGTGTTCACCAAATACATAAGAGATATTATCAACTATCTGTATAAAGTCAGGTCCACTACCTCTAATCTAGAAACATCAATCTTCTTCCAATTGGTCACAAGTGGCATTGACATAGGCTTACAGTTTTCCATCCTGAATCACTTCAAGATATCAATTAAGTACTTCCCTTGTCCAAGGAAGATCTCTCCCTCTTTCTACCACAACTCCAATCCCAGAAAGTAATGCATCAACCCCAAGTTCTTCATCTCAAACTCTCCTGCAAGATCCCACTTATAGTGTGCTATAAGCT
This sequence comes from Sequoia sempervirens, assembly GCA_007258455.2. Classification (NCBI taxonomy): domain Eukaryota; kingdom Viridiplantae; phylum Streptophyta; class Pinopsida; order Cupressales; family Cupressaceae; genus Sequoia; species Sequoia sempervirens. The sequence continues at coordinate 63,940,389 of VDFB02086081.1, read as the reverse complement.
CCTCTGACCTTGTGAGAAATAGGTCATCAACATATAACACAAATATGAGAAGTTCACCCTTCACCTGAACATAGTACAGGATCGAATCCGCCTCACTCTTGATGAAGCCCACACTCTGTAAGTAACTGTCAATAAGTGAATACCACAGCTTAGGAGCCTGCTTGATTGCATGCAATGCTCTTTTCAACTTGCATACATGAGAATCCCTCTCATGTGCTTCAAATCCTTTTGGATGTTCTATGTAAATCTCTTCCTCAATCACCCTATTGAGAAAGGTTGTCTTTACATCCATTTAGTGAATCCTCCATCCCATTTGTGCTACTATAGAAATGATAGCTCTTATGGATGAGTACCTGGCTACTAGAGCGAACGTCTTGTCATAGTCGACTCCTTCCTTATGAGAAAACCCCTTAGCCACAAACCGGGCTTTGAAATTTTCCACACTACCATCTACATCATCCTTAATCTTATACAACCATCTTGAGCCCACCATAGACTTATCTTCTAGCCACAGTACTACCTCCCACACACTATTCTTCATGATGGAAGAATACTCTTCCACCATGGCATCCCTCCATACTTGGTGTTTGGACGCATCTTGAAAGCTGGAAGGCTTTACTTCAATTAATTTACTCATAAGTGCCACATAATTAGAATAACATCTGGGAGCCCTTCTTTGTCTGACTGAATCTTGAGGATCACCTACATATTCTTGAGCCTCTCTCAATGTCTGCTTAGCTACCATGTTTCTCCTCTTCTCTGTAATAGGAATTTGAGGCTGAGGAATTATTGATTCCTCCTTCTGATCATCCTACTCGGCCTGCCTGATCTGCTCTCCAGCTTGTGTGACTGAAGTTTGAGGAATTTGTGCTACCTCAACCATGGGTGAGTGGTCCTCCTCATTCATCAAGTTGCTTGACTTCTGAAGAGCCCTCTCTTCCATGAACTTCACATCTCTGTGAACCACTCTTTTCTTGAGAGCAGGAATGTAAACCCGATAAGCCTTAGAAGTTTCACTGTACCCAACAAGGATACCTTATCAATAGTAGGTTCCAACTTGGTTCTCTTCTCAACAGGAATGTGACAATACACAAGGCATCCAAAGATGCGAATGTGCCCCAAATCTGGTTTCTTACTAGTGAATGCCTCTTCCAGAGTCAACTTGCCCAACACTTTGTGAGAGCTCCTATTTTGCAAATACACAGCTGTGTTGCAAGTTTCTTCCCATAAGAACCAAGGAAAATCCTAATCATGAAGCATGGTTTTGGCTGCTCCAACTATAGCCCTATTCTTCAGCTCAGCAACCCCATTCTACTGAGGGTTGTACAATGGAACTGTCAACTCTTTTTTGATACCTTCCTAAGAACAAAAATCTTTGAAGGCATTTGAGGTATATTCGCCTCCATTATCATACCTCAATATCTTGATCTTCCTCCCTATTTGGTTCTCCATGAGAGCCTTAAACTCTTTGAACCTACTTAAGACCTCATCTTTTTCTTCATGAAATATATCCATGTCTTCTTGGATAAATCATCAATGAAGGTAACATAATACTCATATCCATTCAAGGATGTTGTTGACATGGGCCCACACACATCTAAGTGTACAAGATCCAAAATCCCTTTAGATATAGTGTCGCTGCTTGGAAAACTTGTCTTGGCATATTTCCAATGAGCACAACCCTTGCACACCTCATTATTTTATGTCTTCATCTCAGGCAGCCCCATCACTATTTCCTTAAGAATATTAAGTGCTCCATGGTGAAGGTGAGCCATCCTCCTATGCCACAATTCTCCTATCCCTTTACAGCTACTAACCAAAGCATGTGTTGGCTCAAACTGTAACCAAAGCAAGCTACCATGTCTGACTCCAATCACTTTTGCAACCTTGGAATCTTTGGGATGAATATAAACTTTTCCCCTCTGAAAGGTCACGATGTAACCCTTGTCTTCCAAAGCAGAAACTAAGATTAAATTTTTTGTCATGCTAGGGACATACAACACATCCTCCATCAACAAAGGTTTTCCAAACTCCCTCTGAAACTTGATGGTGCCAATACCAGTTGCATGGTACTTGGCATTGTCTCCAAGCTCAATATAGAAATCCAACTTCTTCTCCTCCAACTTGGTGAAACATTCTTTGACTCTTGTCATGTGGCGAGAAGCCCCACTATCAACATACCATACCCTCACTGGTACATTTTGATCAATTTTTTGATGACAGTCTGTCAGAATTTCGATGGTCGTTCATCGCTATTATTTCGTCAGAATTTCGACGACATTTGAAATGTCAAAATTCTGGCCTAGCCCGTCAAAATTCCAATGGACCGTCGTCAAAAAATTAGTCAAAATGTACTAGTTCCTATTGGCAATTGAACTTGAGAGACAAGCAATGAGTGAAAACTCATTCTCAAATCATGATGCAAACTCATCCACCTTTGTTGTAGCAGAAAATTACTTCTTCTTCTTGTCCTTATTTTTCTTATTCAGACATTGAGTGGTATAGTGACCCATCTGATGGCAACAAAAATATTTAATCTTGCTCAGATCTTTCTTCTTCCCACTCTTGGAAGAAGAACCTTCTGATTGCTCTTTATTGGACTTCTTCTTACCCTTGCTTGCAAGAGCAAGATTTTCTTCATCTTGACCCTTCTTCGTCTGATCTCCTTGATGAGCACCTTCACAGACCTCCTCCTGAACAAAATCTTCCCAAAGTCTTGCCCAATTAGATAGCCTCTCTGCTAACAACACACTTGACAAACACTTCCCAATGCTTTGAAAAACCATTCCAGGCTATATGCACCAACTCATCTTCATTAATCATCTCTCCAACAGCAGCAAGCTCATCCTGACCTGTGCCAGATTGGACAAGTAAGAGGTCACACTCTTGCCTTTTGACATCTTGGTATTATGTAATTTGTCCTTGAGCATCATCTTTTGACTTTGATATTCACTCTGATAAAGTTTTGTAAGTGTATCCCACATCTCCTTGGCGGTGTCTTTCCTCGATAAATGAGGAATTAAATGATCTCTTACTCCATCTAGGATAATCCTCTGAGCCTTGGCCTCTTTGACTTCATGCGAATCTAAGGAAATAGGATCATTTGTTGGTGTTGTCACTTCTATACTAGCATAGATCCACAACCTGTTCTCCTTGAGAACGGATTTAATCTGAACCTTCCATTGCAAGAAGTTAGACGCACTCTCAAGCCTATCCTCATATCGAACACTGGTTACCATAGCTACAAAATAACTGGAGATGAAAAATCTGATTTTTTTCTTGAAATTTGCGTCACAAATCTTGGCTTCGTATTCAGAGTTTAGAGCTTTGATAACATGTTAATTTCTATAACCCAACAACAGATTAATTGCACAATAAATTCACAGAAGGAAATCTGATTTATAACAATTAATACAACTGGGTTAATTAACAACTAATAACAGCAGGAGAAAAAATAACAAGAAGCCAATCACAAAAAGACAATAACACATAATTACCTAGAAAACCCCAATGAGGGGGAAAACATGCAAATGTTGGATCTTCTATTTAGCCTAACAGAAAACTTTTCTTTCAAAAATACAATATGAGTTTTCTACAACAATCTTACATTTATAGAGCCTAGCTGCTTTACTTAGCGTGCAAGGAAAGAATCTTTCCTTGCTTTCTTTGGCTTTAATTACACATAAAATCACTCTTGGATTTATCTTATCCTCTCAAACTCGAAAACATTCTATTAAAGAATAAAAAATATTGTTGCTAAAAATCCAACTCGAATTGCTTTAAAGGATATCTCACTCGAGTTGCTTTAAAGTGATGTAAAGCACATCCAACTCGAGTTGCTTTAAAACAACTCCACATCCCACCTTTCAAGCTACAAATATCAACAGGGCGTGGTTAGTAGATTAGCCTTAGCATTTCCTTTCTAAGGTTAGTGGCTATCAAACCTACAACCTATGAATTTGACTTGAAGGAGGCATTTTTTCCTGTGCGCCCTTTGTAGCTGTTTCACTTTTATTGGGCAAAATTCCTTTTTGCTGGGTGTGTTTCTTTTGAGAGGCTCAATTTCCTGAATAGAGGCACAAAATTTTGGACATTGGAAAGAGATGTGCAAAGTTTAGAAGGTCATCCCTACTCAACATTTTCAAGGGTGTGATTTGCGATTTTCTAAAGCTCGATTTTTTGCTCCAAAGGCATGTTTTTCTTCTGCAAATAAGACTAGAGGCCACGTATTCTACGCAAGTTGACACAGTAGACCTCAGGAGGCATTTTTCTTCATTCTATTAGGAAGTCTGATTTTGAATGAAGAGGCATCGATTGGCACTTTCCTAGCTATTTGAAGGCACATTTTTTTCTCTTCTACTGGAGCTGAGTCATTTCAAGGGCGATTCAAGGCTGCAGATACATTTTTTTGCTTCATTGGAGGCAATTATCTTTTGCAAATGGAATGTAAAAGGTGTTGGGCTGATTTCCTTGACTGGCTATGTGAATTTCCTTGGAAGCTGCTCACATTGGTGAAGATCCTAAAATATTTAGGGTTCTCTTATTTTTTGCTAGCATAAAGAGAGTTTTCACCTTTTTTTTCAGTTGGCTACAAACAATAATCCCACATTAGCTACATGTGGATGTTTTTAGCCATTTAAATACCCTTTGTTCTACTATGTTGGTTTGAGTTAAGGCTCACGTTGAGAGTCATGTGTGTGGATGTTTGGCTACTTGATTGTTTATCTAGCGTGGAGAAACTTACAGAAGGTCTAATTGGGAGCTTGATTAAACTAGTGAATCAATTTATATTTCAAGTTTTCTATGAGCACCATATTGTTGGATTGATGAAAATATGAAGGTCTGATTGGTAGCTTGATTGAAGTAGTGAATCAATTTCTATTTCAAGTTTGCTATGAGCACCATATTGTTGGATCGATGAAAATATGAAGTCATGATGTTACATTGAACTAAACTTCATCAATTGCATGTAGTTGTATTGCTGAGCCATTAGGGTAAACCTTGCTAATCTCATAAGGGCCTAGCCACCTAGACTAGAATTTACCCTTAAAATCCTTATACTCTGAGTCATAGAACAAAGCCCAATCTCCTTCAGTGAATTGTTGTCTTTATGTACTGATCATGTCATTGCATTCCCTGTTGCTATATAACCTTTATATGATGAACTACTCCCATTTTTATCTCATTTAACCCATTCAAAGAATGTAACATTTCCTTCTGTGCCTTTGTTAAACCCATTCCTAACTCCACTATTGTCCTCATTGTTTTATATTCAAATTCAATAGGAAATACTACTATTTTTCCATAAACCATTTCATAAGGGGTAAAACCTGTAGTTGTCTTCCATGTGGTTCTATATGCTCAAACTGCTTTTGGTAATCTAGATACCCAATCTCTCCTATGAAGCTGCACTTTTTTTGTCAATATATTTTCAATCTCCATGTTAGTGACCTCTACTTGACCATTAGCCTGAGCATGATATGGGGTAGATTTCTTATGCCTGATCTGATACTCATCCACCAATTTGGAAATTAAGTCTGATGTGAATTGTGGTCCTTGATCAGTCACTATCTCTTTAGATACACCATACCTAGTGAAAATCTCCTCATATAATAATTTTGCTAAATTGTCATCTCTAGAAAATTGCAATGCTTTTACCTCTACCCATTTGGTTAAGTAGTTAGTGCATAGCAATATGCATTCCTTGTTATTTGAACTAGCAGAGATAGGTCCAATAAAATCTAGCCCCCATTTATCAAAAGGAGCTAGTGCCAGCTAGGGTTGTAAAGGCATTTCATCACTTCATGTAGGTCTCCCCATTCTTTAGCATCAGTCACAACTTCTAGTATACTTAACAGAATCTTTATGTAGGGTTGGCCATTAATATCCTATTGTCAAGATCTCAAAGGTTATCCTCTTGGTTGCAAAATTTCCACTACAAGGTTCATCATGGAATGCTTTCAATATATCAAACACTTTATCCTACCTAATACATCTCCTCATAATGTTATCTGGCCTAGTGTAAAATAAAAATCCAAAAATCCAAGAATAAGGGAAGCATAATTTGTGAACTAATTGTCTTTTCTCTCTTGGAGAAAAGTAACCTTGAATCTACCCTGTCACCAAATAGTTAGCTATATTTGCAAACCATAGAGTGTATACATTTAGAGAAAATAGATTCTCATCAAGAAAAGAATCATCAACCACCCCTTCTACTAATTGGGTAGGCAATCTAGAAAGAAAATCAGAAACCACATTAGCCTTTCTAGGTTATCAATTATTGTTATGTCAAATTCTTGCAATAACAACAACCACCTTACAAGTCTTCCACCTACTACTGGTTTATTCATCAAGTATTTGATTTTTTTATGATCTGTATGTATGAACACTTGATAACTAGTAATATAGTGTTTGAACTTGTTAATTGCATAGAAAACTGCAACATTTCTTTTTTTTTCACAATGTAGTTTAATTTTGCTCCTTGTAGGTTTTTGCTGATATAGTATATTGCATATTCCTTATTCCCTTCTTTCTGCCCTAGGACTGCTCTAATAGCAAAATCTAATGCATCAGTGTGTATGTGAAATGGCAATGTCCAATTTGGACCTGTTAGAACTGGTGCATGAGTTAGAGCTTCTTTTAATTTCTCAAATGAATTCTGATAGTCTTCAGTCCAATCAAACTTAATATCCTTTGTCAACAAAATAAACAAAGGTGCAACAATTTTATTGAAATCTTGGATGAATCACCTATAATAACCTACATGTCTAAGGAAGCTTCTTACATCTCTTTGTTTTTGTGGTACAGGTAGTGTAGATATAACTTCAATCTTCTTTAGGTCAACCTATATTCCTTCATTGGATATAAAGTGTCCTAACACAATTCCTTGTGCCATCATCATGAAACACTTCTCATTGCTAAGTGATAGATTGTGTTCCTTACACCTTTTAACACTTTCTCCAAGTTACTAAGAGCTTCCTCATAAATTTCACCATAAGTGGTTAAGTCGTCCATGTATATCTCCATGCAATTATGTACAAAATTAGAAAATATGCTAAGTATAGCTCTTTGAAAGGTAGCTAGAGCATTGCACAAACCAAAAGGTAAGAAAAAATATGCATAGGTTCCCCAATAGCAGGTGAATGCAGTCTTATCTTGATCTTCTAGTGCAATCTTGATTTGTTTATAACCACCGAAGCTATCAAGAAATGAGAAATATTTATTTCTTGCCAAAAATCAAGAAGTTGGTCTATAAATGGCAGTGGGAAGTGATCTTTCCTTGTGGCAACATTTAATTCTCTATAATTAACACATACTTTCCATTTCCCACCTTTCTTGGAAACTATTATTAATGGTGAAACCCATTCACTGTTTGATATAGGGTATAAAAAACTTGCATCTAAAATCTTTTGTAGTTTAGCTTTCACTATATCTCTTAGAGTTGAATTCATATGTCTCTATGGCTGTCTTATAGGTTTGTAGCTATCATTAATATAAATCTTGTGCATGCATAGATCAGGATTGATGCCTCTCATATCATGGTAATCCCATGCATATGTGGTTGAGTGTGCCTGCAACACTGATTGCAGGAATTTTGTTGTTCCTCAGTCAAGGCATTATTAATATTTAACATCTTCCTTGGCATAATTTCCAACTCGTTTGATGACTCATGAATTGATGAGAGATGAAGGCTTGGTATGATGGGTAAACATTGTTAAGGGAGTAATGAATTAAATAGCTATGATATATCTTTTGTAGAATCAATAGGTACAATACTTTGCAAGGCGTCTTGTAGGCATATGAGACAATCCTACTGCTATGGGCTCCTACCCTAATCATTTTGGATTATATGAGCAATGAGCTCATCTTCATCTTGGTCATCTAATAAGGGGTTGTGTTCTATAGTCATCAGTGTTTGAAGAGAATAGTTATCTTCCTCCTCACCCAAATTGGGCCAAATGGTGTGCTGAAGATCTGCATATGGTTGGGTAGATGGATAAAGAACCAAGTTCTTTGTAATTGTCCCATTAGATCTTATCATTTTACTAGATCTACAGCCTATAAATGTATCGACTGTTGCCAACCAAGGCCTACCTAGGATGAATGTTCTTAATGAGGGTCCCATTGATCTTAACGTCCACAACTAGATTATCAGGATTAGTATACTTAGGGATTGTAATGTTTCCCAACATGATATTTGAAAGATTCCCCAAAACATGAACTATTTGTGGATCTTTCCTTTTCCTTCCTGATTTCTTAAGACAGAGATTCCTTAGTATTTTAGTATGGGTAGGGATGTCTTTGATAGCTTGGTTAAGTGGGATTTTAATGTTGACATCTTTCAACTTCCCTAAAAGGTCAGTCTCAGCCTGTGTCTGATGCTTTTGCAAAGCTAAGTGTTCAGGAAAAGGTGGCTTGGGATTTGAGGTGGTTTGGTCTACCTGATTTTGTTCAAGCTCCAAAGGTGATTTATTAGAAGCCTCAACTGCAAGTTCCTCATCCTCCATTTTTGTAATTTGGGGGGATGAAGGTCCAGCAAGTTATTTACCTAATCTAAGGTGGACATCACTCACCTCTTCCCCATAAGTGGGGTATTGCATAACTTCATTAGTATAAGCCTATTGAGTATGCTTAGTGTTAGGGTTAAATGTAGGTTGGGCAGGTATTTGCTGCTTGGGTGCCTAGGATGTAGGATTTGATGGTGGCATTAGAGCTTCTTGTTGTTGTGGAGGGAGCATGGGCTACTAATAGTTCATATTTTGTTGTTACCATTGTTGGCCTTTCTGCCATTGAGGCTACTATTGATTTTACTGAGTTGGACATTGTGGATTGTAATTGGAGCCTAGAAAATTTTTTTGTGGCCAAGGATTTGGCTATTGGTTCCAATTAGGTTGAGGGTTTGGCCATTGGGGATTTTTCCACTAGTTCTAATTTACTTTCAAGGGATGAGAATTCAAAGCAAAAAAAATTTGGTTGCCAATAGGAAAAGATGAGTTAAAGCCAGGGGGTCTTGTGGTATACCTTGTATCTACTTACATGGCCTCCTTTTTTCTATATAAAAGAGTTTTCCATCATCTCCTTCAATGGGTTGAAAGTCAAGCTTCTCAACTTTATCCTGCTATATATTGGCCACTCTTTTGCATTTGCTATTCACTTTTCTTTGCCCGCAGCTTGGACCATATTCAGCTAGCATAGCCTCAACTTCCTTTTTATTTTTCTTAATGTATAGAGTATTCAACTGTGTTGCCAAATGATTGATTATATCCTCTTTCATGTTGGATAATAGATTTCTTAGCTCAACTTTTGAAACCTTGACAGATGATTTACCAAGAATTGATGTCGTATTATCTCTTGGCCTCCTTGTAAAGGTTTTGGAATAATTTTGATAGGCCTTACAAATGTCTGAAAATGATTACTGAGATATCTCCCTCACCAATGAGGTTTAAGGCATCTATATAGTCTTCATTAACCCATCTCAAAAAGACTAGCTTAAGAGACTCTTCTGACAACTTGTTTTTGGGGTTTTTCTTTAGAGCAAACTGAAATATTTCAACATAATCTTCTAAAGGATCATCATCATTTTGTGTCATTCAGAAAATATCATCCTTCCTCCTGTCAGGTCCTCTACAGTAGTCCTGATACTTTTCCAAAAATAATGTCTTCAAGGTGTCCCAGTTAGGAACAACATCTCTACCTAATCCCATGAATCATCTCAAAGTTGCATCTTTGAGAGTGGTAGGAAAAATATTTAACCTATGTGCATTAGAAGTATAGTCATAACTTCTACATAAGACATCAAATTCAAAGAGAGAGGTATCTAGGTTTTCAATCATTAACCCATAGAAAATTGGCAAGGCCAAAGGAGGAATGTTCTTCAGCACTATGGCCCTTTCTTGGTTAGGAATAGAAAAGCCAAAAGTTGGTTAGTAATCATCATCATTTTTTGCATCACCCATGGTGCGGTATGTTCCTTCTATATGTGTGTTAGAAGTTGGCGGAAAGGAATTTCTTCTTCAATGGTACCTTGGCTCTAAGTACTAGGGTCACCAATTTTTGTAATAGCTTCTTGTCATGTAGAGGGAAGGAACCCACCCAAGGGATCTCTCTGCCTCCATATACATAAAATATGATTTTAAATTCAGTAGGCCTACACAATGTTAGTAGCTTGGTGTTGAAAAAGGTGGTATCCAACAATCCTAATGCTTGAAAAGAGAAATTTAGCTATGAAAACTATAAAAACAAGTCTATGAAGATAGCACCATCCCCAGAAATGATGCCAAAAATGTAGAGTCTAAGCTAATGTTTTGTAAACTTGGTGGAAACCACTCAATTTAGAGGGTCAACTAACTAAACAATCCACTTGACATTGCTTAAGACTACATTAAATAATTGACCAAGGTGCATAAGCTTATGATGGTGCAACATTATATATGCCTTAATGGACTTAAACTACCTAAACTATCCTTCTGAAGTCATTCTAATTGTTGGAAATTCACAAAATTGTAAAATAGTAAAAGTATAAACTAAAACTAGTTGCTACAGGTACCTATAGTAAAGGTTGTGATTGAACTATTTCTAATGAAATGAAACTATGTTAATTGGAAACTTGATAAAGACTACTAACTCAATTGAACTATCCTTTAGAGTGTTACTGATAATCATTACATGGATGTTCCTAAGCATTCATTCATAACAAGCAAGAAATGAAATCTCAATTAACTTGCATATGATTTATGAACAATAATAAACTAATAACAACTATTAACAGAAATAAATAATTAAAAAGGTGAAGTGAAAAAAAATACCTTGAGTGGCTTGTTCAAATAATTGTTCCCACTTAGCTGAACTCAATCTGATTAATAGATTTCAACAATTCCATGATTTGATCTCCATTTATTGCATAAGATGAAAGATTACAAAATATTCTTGCACAAATCGTATTCAATCATTCTAAAGATTCATGTTTAGAACTAAAAGTAACAGATAACATAAAACTTCAAAAAACCAACTAACCTATGGAATCTACCAACAATTATATACAAATCGATGGAATCTTTATTGAAAGCAACACCTTAACCAAAATCATTAACTCCACTCCAGATATTTAGAGTGTAGAATTAAGACTTTGAATTATTCAACCTATAACTGAAAAAGAAGGAGAATCCTATTAAAACTATCTAGAACTCTCTCAAAACAGAATGCATGTAACCATACACCCATCTGTCAAAGTCCCATGTTAGAAAGACCTCTTCTTCAACATTTATTAACTAGTTATAATAATGTGCATTATATCTTTGCTAAATTCCTTCAACCAATGATCATAATGTTCAACTGTTTCTATAGTTTCCCCTATTTTGATGTCTGGCACCCCTTTTACTATGGGTTTATCCTACAACTACTATGTATCATGGTTCCTTCTTTAGCTGCAAACAATTTATTTTCACAAAACACGTACACAAGGATAACCATCATAATTAGACATAGCATTCCATCCCATACACATATTCATATAAACCATTTAATGTTAATATATTAAACCATAATTCCATCACCATGTTTTTGGGTTTAGGTCTACATAATGGATATAAAAAGGATAGTATGATATGGAGTATTGTTTAGAAAGTATGTTTAAAAGTGTCTTAAAGTCTGCATAAAACCATTAGAAAACAAGCTATTATCTAGACCTATCAGGTTTCTCTTAGTCTCTTAGTATTTATGAGTCAGTAGGTAGCACTATCTAGTTGGTTTGATGCTCAGTGAGGTGCATATATGTAAACTGAAAATGAAATTATTAGTATGTTTTGTTATATCTTTCAATGCAAGAAGCGTGCCTTGAGATTTATATGTCAAATTTACAAACAATTTTTTATTCTATTTTGGTCACTTGGAAACATTGATATAAGTGAAGTTCACATCATTTGAATGCTTATTGGAATTGGGAAAAAATTGAGTTTCATCTGAAAAGGAATTTTATAGTGGTATTAGAGCTAGCTTCCTGCCAGCCTATGAGAAATAAAAAATGAAAATCAAAAGTTTTCATTTGCATGCAATGTTATGAATCCAAACGATCAAGCTTATATCACATACAAAGGAAGAGAAAGAGAAGAGTGTTTTGATTGTTTGCTTCAAATTCATCATCAAAAGAGGAAATTATGGGAGAGAGACATGATATGGTAGATAGGCATGATATACCTGAGGGTAGCACTTACTAGATTCTTAATGACCTGGCTAGAAGCCAGCAACAATTAATTCAACTATTAAATGAGCTTGTGAATGGCAGAAACAATGAGGTTAACAGTGGAAACAATGGAAACAATGGACATAATGGTACAAATGGGCAGAATGGAGGTAATGGGAATGATGGAAATAATGTAGAGGAAATAAATATTCATATTATGACACATAGTCATGCTAAATCAAGTAGTAGGGTAACACCTATTCCCCTTATGCCTCAATTATTGGGAGGACAACCAACTGCTAATCAGGGGCAGTAGGCACAAGGTGAAGGTTTTTTAGATTACTTGAGAGAATATCGGTCTTTGGGAGACAATTTTCATGCTACTATGACATTGCAAGATTTTTGTGATATTAAGTATAGGAATAGGCCCAGAGATAGTAATAGAGGACATCAAAACCCAAACTTGCAACACAAGGTTAGGAAACTCTCTATTCCCTCCTTCGATGGTTCCAACAAGTGTATAGCCAGAGCTTGGGTGAAGAAGTTGGATACCTATTTCTAGCTTAATCCCATGTTGGAGACAAAAGTGATTAAATATGTTATGCTACACTTGGAGGGTGAGGCACATGAGTGGTTGTACCATTGAATTGTCACTTTGGGTCATTCTAGCATCACCTCTTATCTGGATTTCACACAGAGACTGATGGATAGATTTGATCAAAAGGATCTAGAGCTTCATTTTAGGGAGTTAGGTCAACTTAGATAGAGTGGCACTATGGACATCTACATTGTCAAGTTCCAAAGGTTGGTAGTTATGGTCATGGACATTTCAAAGCAGAGGCTAGCCATGTTGTTCATTGAAGGTATCTTTGAGCCACTTTATGGCTGGATTGAGGCTTTCAAGTTTTAATCTCTACAAGATGGAATTATTTGAGCTTAGGACATGGAGCACTAAACACCTAAACACAAATTTCCATCCAAACCATTCAATCAACAAAAGAAAAAGGACAAGAAACCATTTCAGAAAGAGTGGCCTAAGAAGAGTAAGTCAAAGGAGGAAGAATGCAAGGATTGCAAGAGGAAAAAAATCAACTATCATTGCAAGGAGCATTGGGAATTGGGTTACCATTATTTGGGTAAGGGTAAAGTTCATTTTATCGAGGTGGTTTCAGACAATGGGGATGATGGTGAAAAGGGACAAATATAGGGCAATGGGAATAGTAGCTTTGAGGATGAGCAACCACAAGTGGAAACTAAGAGTGGGACTATTGCTACTATTTCAGGCACCCCGAGGTTTAATTCATTTAGAGTTAGAGGGGTCTTGCAGGGTTAGCGTGTTATAGTCTTGATAGACACTGGGGCAACCCACAACTTCATCGACTCAACCTTAGTGGCTAAGCAGGGTATACCGACGCAGGACTTTGAGGGGTTCAATGTTATGGTTATAGATGGGTTTAATATATCATGCACATAGAGAGTCCCTCAATTGAGTATCATCTTGGGAAACTACATAGTCACAGATGATTTTTATGTAGTTGACTTGGGTGATGTGAACGTTATACTTGGTATACAGTGGTTGCATTCGTTGGGTAAATATTCACAAAATTTCCAAACTATGGATTTGAAGTTTAGGGCAGTGGATGGAAAGAAGGTCATGCTCCGTGGCATGGCTAATGGGCCCCCAAAGATTTCATCAACAAAGAGGATGGAAAGCATCTTTAGGCACGGTGATGTAACTTGGATAGTAGAATGTATTATCACAACTAAGGACACACCTGACATGGAATAGCCATATGATATTGATATATAAACACTTCTAGGTAAGCATGGTAGAGTGTTTGGGGTGATCCCTCCAGGGAGGCCACCAAATAGGGGGTTTGAGCACACCATTGAGTTGGAGGAGGGGGCCAATCCCATCATCACAACCCCCTACTGTCATCCTAAAATTTTAAGGATGAGATAGAAAAAGAAATCAAGGAATTGCTTGATATGGGACACATATGGCTAAGTTCTAGTCCTTTCACTTATTTTGTCATTTTGGTCAAGAAGGATGGAACAATGAGGATGTGCATAGACTACAAGGCTCTCAATAAGAAGACCATCAAAAATGGGTACCCAATACCACATATCAATGAGTTACTAGATGATCTTCATGTGGCAGTATATTTCTCTAAGATAGATCTTCACTCGGGGTACCACCAAATTAGAGTCAGAGAGCAGGATGTTCATAAGAAAACCTTCCAGTGTCATTACAACCATTATGAGTTCCTAGTCATGCCCTTTGGCTTGACTAACACACTTGCATCATTTCAGTCTTGCATGAATCACATTTTTAACAAGTAGTTGCGTAAATATCTCCTTATATTCTTTGATGACTTGCACATATACAACAAAACATGGGATGATCACCTTAAGCTATTGGATGAGGTGCTAATTATTATAGGGGAACAATCTTTGTATGCCAAGGCTTCGAATTGTGAATTTGGCCTTAAGGAGATACTGTATTTGGGACATGCTATCAGTGCGCAGGGTGTACAGGTCCACCAGGAGAAGATCCAGACAATACTTGACTGCCACCACCTTGGACACTTACATACTTGAGATACATTGATCTATCTTAGAGAAATATACTGCCCCATGAAGCTCAATTGGTGGTACCATTGATAGACCTTACAAAAAAGGATACCCAGTATACTATCTTAGAGAAATATACTGCCCCATACTTGACTGCCACCACCTTGGACACCCAAAACATTACCTTGGTGGTACCATTGATAGACTTAAAGGATTTTGCAACACTACATGTGTTTTGTTAAAGGATTTTCTCAATTGGTGGTACCATTGATAGACCTTACAAAAAAGGGAGCATTTAGCTGGTCTAAGGAGGCACAACGAGCTTTTGATAAGCTCAAGGAGGTGATGAGCACTTGCTCGGTGTTGGCACTTCTAGATTTCACAAAACTATTTGTCCTTGAGTTTGATGCATCTGATGAGGGTATAGGTGCAGCATTAATGCAAAACAAACACCCTATTGCTTTCAAGAGTCGTAAGTTGAGGGGACCTGAGAGACTTTACTCCATCTACGATAAGGAAATGCTCGCCATAATGCACGCATTGGCGAAGTTTAGAAATATTTGGTTGGGGGTAAGTTTGTGGTGGGGACATACCACAATAGTCTCAGGTATTTCTTGGAGTAGAAGGACTTGAATGAGAGGCAGCAAAAGTGGATTAGTAAAATATAGGCCTATGATTTTGACATTGAGTACTTGAAAGGGAAGAAGAATGTTGTTGTAGATGCCCTTTCCAAGAAACCATCAGCTTGCTCACTTGTAAAGGTTTCAACAGATTGGAAATCTCATCTCCTAGTAGAGTACTCCATAATCAAGTTTTCATGCGAGGTGAGACAAGTACAGGATGATCGATACAGAGTTATGGATGATATTATTTTCTATCAGGGAAGGATCTACCTAGTGCCAGAATCTAAACTCAAAGAAAATATTTTGTGAGCTTCACACAACACACCCTTAGCAAGTCATCAGGATTACTTCAAAACATACCAGTAGGTTAGAGAGAGGTGTAGACACTAAAAATTGGTCTAGGCCTGCTACTTCAATTTCTTCATAATTCGTACCTTCATTGCCATAATTAATAATGTTAATTACATCACTAATTAAGTTATCCTCTTTCTAGAATTCAATAAATTCTTATTTTATTTACTCTCATCAAATTTTCAACTATAATTAAATAACCATTTAAAATTATTTAATTATTCTTTAACCTTTTCTCCAGTCAATTAAATAAATCTTTATTTATTTAGTTTAATCCTCATATTTCGAATGTTGAATTAAATTATCATTTAATTCATAAAAAGAATTATTCCTAGAATATTCTTTTGTGATTGGATAATCACTTAGTTATCTAATTATTCATTTACCACTTAAGTCGAGATTTAATTAAATCAGTCATTTATCTCTTGATTTAATATTTGATTGTCTTTGATGAATAGACTCTCTATCTTAATTAGTCAATTATCTAGTTTTTATTCCTTTGTGTGCAAACTTTTATTAATTAAATAACTTTATTTAATTAATTAATTCATTCATGTGTTTGAATAGACCGTTTCTTCTATTCAATATTTATCATTTACATACAATCATTATTCTTCTAAATTTTGAACACTTTCAACTAAAGATTAAATTATTATTTAATCTTAATCTCCACCTTTTATGCTTTATCACTTGTGTTATTATTGACACTAATCTCAATGCATGTCAAATCTTTCAATCTTAATCGTCTATCTATCTTTCTATCCGAGTCTGTCATTTGAAAACCCTGTTTTCTATAAATTGGCTTGACCTTCATCATTGTTACCCCTCCCAAAATCTTATGACTTTTGGAAGCAATATATTATCTGAATCTTTGATGTTTTACTAATAACACTATCATGAGGCTATACTTGCACTTAAGAGAAATCTAAGGGAAATTATCATACAACGACAAAATGGAGAAGGACAACTGAGGTTATGCATGGAATTACGTAGATCTTCATTGAGATCATTTTGTTATTTATGTTTTAAGCTTTCTATTGTTCTTTGTTGTTAGTGTAGTTTACATTTGAGTTTATTGCATTGTGTTTCTTTGATCTTTCTTGTTTCCCTATGTTACAAGAGGTTATCTTGGAAGGGCCTCAAGGAGAATGTATTGAGGTATGTCAGTGAGTGTACGACTTTTCAACAAAACAAGTCAGAGCACTCACATCTAGTGGGTTTGTTGCAACCTCTACCCATCCCTAAGCAGAAGTAGGAGAGCATTTCCATGGGTTTTATCACTAGTCTTCCAAAGGTGCATGGTAAGGACTGCATATATGTGGTTGTGGAACATTTGATGAAATATGCTCATTTCTTCACCATATCATCTGAGTTTAACGCACCCCAAGTAGTAGAATTGTTCTTTAGGGAGATTATCAGGTTGCATGGTCTGCTAAGATATATAGTGAGTGATAGGGACATCAAGTTCCTGAGTGTTTTTTGGTAGGAGTTATTTAGGTTGGCAAGGACAGAGTTAACTACTAGCACGAGTTATCACCCTCAAAAAGATGGTCAGATTAAGATAGTGAACAAGTGGATTAAGGGGTACTTGTGTAGCTACATTTTAGGATAGCAGAGAGTGTCAGTTAAATGGTTGCACTTTGGTGAGCACTATTATAATACCACTTACCACATGTCGATTGGCATGACACCTTTCCATTCTTCATATGGGTATGATGCACCATCCTTCATGGACTTAGATTTTGGTGAGAGAAGAGCACCCAAAGCTAAGGATTGGATTTAGAAGAGCCAAGATATTTTGAGAGATCTTAGGGATAATTTATAGTTGGCTCAAAATCAACAGAGGACATATGCAGATAGACATCGGATTGAGTGAAGTTTTGAGGTTGGGGATATGGTTTTCTTTTGTTTGTAGCCATATAGATAGTTTTAGTTGAAGAAGAGCAGGGAAGAAAAGCTCAAGCCTCAGTTTTATGGGCCCTAAAGGATCCTCAGATGTGTTGGGGAGGTAGCATATGAATTGAATTTTCCAAAGGGTAGTAAGATTCATAATGTATTTCATGTGTCATGCCTCAAAAAGGCACTGGGACAATAGGTTACTTCATCTTCCAAGTTACACCCATTGGATGAGGAGGGACATTTGGTGTTGATTCCTGAGCAGATAGTTGATACCCGAGAGAAGAGATTGAGAAACAAAGTGGTTAAGGAGTTTTTAGTCAAATGGAGAGGCTTGCTAGTGGAGGATGCAACTTGGGAGGGAGAAAAAATTATACAGCATCCCAACTTGCAATTGCTTGAGGGAAAGCAATTTCAGGAAGGGAGGACTGTAATGTCCCCTTCTTAGTAGCCACTTAAGGTGATCACTTAGCCTTTTAATTCTTGAGGCTAAAAGTGAAATTAAGGGAATCCTTTACTTAATTATTTAATATTTCCTTGTGTCAAGTTAATTTTATAAAGTGATATTAAGTAATAATAAAATAATATTTTAAGTGACTTAAGTGAAATATTTAAAATAGACTTTTATAAAGCCACTTTAATTTTGTGAGTGGGTAATTAAGTGGGAAATATAAAAGGAAGAAAAAGTTTCATTTCTCACACCCTAGATTTTAATTTTTCACATCAACTTTGGAGAGCCTTTGGAGGTTTTAGTGTTGATGGTTTTGGAAACCCTATTGTTTTAGGTTGGATTGTGAAACCATCAACCCTAGCTGAGAATCATCGAGAGAGTCAATTAGACTTTCTACCTTGCACTTCAATTTGGATTTGATGTCCATATGAGTTGGAGAGATTTTTGGTTAATGCAAGACTAGTTGAAGTAAGTGAATGAAAGAGAAATATGGATGTATATCATATTTTCAAAGTTACTATTCACTAAAATTTTGAGTGTCTCATTGGGGTGATTTTGAGAGGATATCATCAGTCTTGAAGGTGTGACTTTGTGTAGAACCCCTGGGTGCAATATTTTCAAGCAAAAAACCCTTGCCCAAGTTGAGATTTTGAGGACTTGCTAAGTAGCTAAAAGGTTCCCAACCCAAATCTGATCCAATTTTTTTGAGTTTGATTTTTTATTTGACTTTGACCAGCTAATAGGGAATTTGTTTTTGCTATTTTATGAGTTTTTTGGTGATTTTTGGAAGTTTTTTTTTTGGGGGGGTTTTGTGCTTGATAATTGCGAAAAAAAATAGATGCTAAAGGAACATAAATGATTGCAATAAAATTATGAATTCTGATTTTCCTAGGACAACAAATGTATTTTTTTAGAATTAATGAAATTGAACCACTGATTACATAGAATTTGCATACCTTGAAGCCATCACTCAATTTATTGAATATTTAATTGTTGGAACCAAAGCATATACAATAAAGATTTGATATAAAGTTTGATCTACTCCTTAGTGGTATGAAAACCCTAATTTTCAGCTAGGGTTTGACTAAAAATGACACCCAAATAATACGACTAGCTGGTGAATGCATTGAAATGATGATATCTACTAAGAAGAAGCCCCAATATGCAATTATATTATGATAATTCACTGCTACAATCAATTCTGAATGCAAATTAACCTGTGATGAAGACCAATGATGCCCAAATGGAAACCCTAGGTAGACCTCCTCATTTGGTGAACTAGGTTTTCATCCAATTCACTATCCTCCAAGGGATTTCATCCTCAGAAGACCTATATGCTACTAAAACCCTCTTCTAGAGCTCAAACCTGCAACATGCTTTTGTCAAAATGAGAATAGAATGTCCAAAAATGAGCCCGGCACATTGCTTTATAACCTCCCATGATCTTTTTAATAAAATTCAATAAAATATTCCTTCCCAAGAGGCTACACCCATCTTGAGGGTCTTTCCTCATCAAAAGAAA
Organism: Sequoia sempervirens; assembly: GCA_007258455.2. Classification (NCBI taxonomy): domain Eukaryota; kingdom Viridiplantae; phylum Streptophyta; class Pinopsida; order Cupressales; family Cupressaceae; genus Sequoia; species Sequoia sempervirens. The sequence goes on along the minus strand of VDFB02086081.1, from coordinate 63,920,794 downwards.
GGGTTACTTTTTAAAAATAACTTGAGTTACTAAGATGGGGGAAATTTTCACTATTCCTTTTATAATTTTTTGTTACTATTCACTTTATACTATTCCATTAAAGAAACTTTAATATTTCTAATTTATCCCTGGATTCATCAACTAAAATCCAAACTGAAAGGGTCATAAAGCTCCCAGCTAAGCTCTACAGCCCTCGGTTGGGTCCCCTACCCATTCTACTGACCTACGAGAACCCTAATAGTAGGCCAACCTCCACTATAGTTTGAGTTTCCTAGGGAAGGAACATTACAGTCCTCCCTTCCCAAGACCGTTTTCTCCCAAGCAACTGGAAAGCTAGATGTTGAAATATCATCTCTCCTTCCCATGTGGCATCCTCCAATAGCAAGTCCCTCCATCATACTAGATACTCCCTGATCGCTTGGCTACACAACCTCCTCTCCCTCATGTCATGAATCTCTATAGGTATCAAAACTAATCAACCCTCCTCATCCAATGGGGGAAGAACAAGTGAAGAGATATGTCCCAAAGCCTTCTTCAAACAAGATACATGAAAGAAATTATGTATCTTACTCTCGAGAGGTAGGTCAAACTCATATGTGACCTCACCAATCCTCCTTAATACTCTGTACATGGACCATAAAACTAAGGCTTGAGCTTCTACGCCCCACTCCTCTTAATTGTACTATGTCTGTAAGGTTGTAGGCACAAGAAAACCATATCTCCAACCTCAAAGGTCCTCTCAACTTGATGTCAATTTGTTCTGCTGATTCTATGCATGTTGAATATTATCCTTAAGTTCCTTAAGGATATCTTGACTGTCTTGTAACCAATCCTAAGCTTTAGGTGCTCTGCTATCACCTAATGCCAAGTCCACAAAAGATAAGGTATCATAACCATAAAATGCTTAGAAGGGAGTCATACCAATTGATATGTGATATGTAGTATTATAACAATACTTGCCAAAATACAACCATCACACCCATGCCTTCTGCTATCCTGAAGCATAGTTACGCAAGTAACCCTCAACCTGCTTATTAACTATCTATGTTTTTCCATTCGTTTGAGGGTGGTAACTAGTTCTTGTTGTCAACTCTCTACCTACTAATCAAAATAGTTCCTGCCAAAAGATGCTCATAAACCTGCTATCCCAATCACTGACAATGGTCTTAGGGAGTCCATGAAGTCTAAACACCTCATGGAAGAATAACTCTACCACCTGAGATGTTGTAAAGTCATATTCAATAGAGAAGAAGTGTGAAAAATTTGTCAGCCTATCCACAACCACATAAATGCAATCATTTCCGTGATCTCTCGAAACACCAGTAATGAAACCCATCGATATACTTTCCCACTTCTGCTCTGGAATAGGCAATGGTTGCAGAAGACTTGCCAGAAAAGTATGCTCTAACTTGTTCTACTGACAAGTTACACACTCACGAACATGGCACAAGACATCATCCTTGAGACCCTTCCATGAGAATATCTCTCTCACCTACCTATGTGTCTTAAAATATCCAGGATGTCTTGCTAATGGTGTGTCATGGACAATGCGTAAGATCTTATCCTTCAATTTTGATCTAATTACCAAATAAATCATGTTATTATAGTGGATAGCATCATTAGTCACTATGTATCTATTGTCCTGAATCCTACCATCCATAATATCATATGCAAACTGATTCTTGGAATACTCAACTAATAGTTGAGACTTCCAATCTGTTGAAATCTCACTCAAAGAGCAAAGTGTATCAACTGTAGGCCTCCTAGAAAGTGCATGAGAAAAAATATTCTTTTTCCCCTTAACATACTCAATGTAAAAATCGTATGCCTGTATCTTGTTGAACCATTTCTGTCAAGGTGCTCATTAAGCTCTTTCTGTTACAAGAAGTATTTCAAACTATTGTGGTTGGTCCAAACCACAAATTTCCCACTAACCAAGTATTGTCGAAACTTTTCCAAAGCATGCATAATGGTGAGCATCTCCTTGTCATAGGTGGAATACAATATGCCATTATCCCTCAACTTCCTACTCTCATAGGCAATGGGATGGTGATTTTTCATAAGAATCACTCCAATACCCTCTCCAGATGCATCACACTCTGACACAAAGGGATGAGAGAAATATGGAAGTGCCAAAATTGGACAAGTGCTCATGACCTACTTGAGCCTATCAAATTCAACTTGTACCTCATCTGTTCATATGAATGTGCCCTTCTGTGTGAGATCTGTCAAAGGGGATGCAAACTATGAGTACCCCTTCATGAATCTTTCTAGTAACTACATAAGCCTAGGAAGCCCCATAACTCTGAAATGTTCCTAGGTGATGACCAATCAAGGATGGACTGAATCTTCTCCTGATGTACCTTGACCCCATCACTACCAATCACATGCCCCAAATACAAGATCTTTTTAAGTCCAAATTCACATTTGGACATCTTGGCAAATAGAGATTATGCCTCTATAATTCCAAGTACCTCATCCAGATGCCTCATGTGCTCCCCCCAAGTCCTATTATAAATCAATATATCATTGAAGAGAAAAGTACATACTTATGCAACTACTTATTAAATATATGGTTCATGCATGACTAGAAAGTAGTAGGTGCATTAGGAAGGCCAAAAGGAATCACCAAGAACTCATAGTTCCCATAATGACATCTGAATGTTGTTGTATGTATGTCCTCACACACATGAATTTGATGGTACCTTGATCAAAGGTCAATCTTTGAGAAGTATACTACACCATGAAGCTCATCTAATAACTCATCTATGTGTAGAATAGGATACCTATTCTTGATTATTTTCTTGTTCAATACATAGTAATCAATGCACATCGCATAGTGCCATCCTTCTTCTTCACCAACACCACAGAAGAAGCAAAGGGGATAGAACTAGATATGATGTGCCCCATATCCAGTAGCTCAATGATAGACTTCTTTGTTTCATCCTTAAATTTCTTAGGATGATGATATAGAGTAGTAATCATGGGCTTGGCACCCTCCTCTAACTCTATCACATGATCAAATCCATAGTTAGGAGGTTTTGCAGGAGGAATATCACCGAATACTGCTCCATGTTTGTCCAGTACTATTTGGACATCAATGTGGAATGACTGTTCATTCTATGAAGAAGGTAACTTGGATGAAATGAAACATTGTGCCACCCATGCCACATCTCCATGTTTGAATATGGATTCCATCCTACGTGTTGAAACCACCATGGGCCCACTATCAAAAAGAGCCTTCAACACAACCTTCTTACCTCCTACTATAAACTCCAGCTCCATCCTCTTAAATCTTGTATATACCTGCCAAGTGACTGTAACCATTAGACACCTAACACTGCATCAATTTCACCCAAACCCACAACATAAAAATCATCAGTCAAGGTGTAATCTCCCAACTATATACTAAGTTATGGAACTACCTTGGTGCACCTCATAGAAAATCCATCTGCTACTTTCACACTGAAACCAAGAAAATAATTTGCCTGCAATCCTCACTTAGCAACTAGTCCCTCATCAATAAAATTGTGTGTGGCACCACTATCAACAAGACAAGTCAAACATTGTCCCTTAATCACTCCCTTCAAGAGATTCAATGTGCCACCCACTCCAAGCTCCACCTGTGGGGCCTCCTGTTAATCCTCACCATCGCTTCCCTCTAAATCTGTATCCTATATATGCTCACCATCCACATCAAACACAACCTCAATGAGATGTGCCTTTCCTTTCCCAAGGCATCGGTGTCCAGGCTCCCAAGGCTCCTTACATGTGAAGCATAGATTTTTCCTCCTTAACTCATTATGTATCTCCTGATCTATCTTGGGATGAGGTGGTGCATTCTTGTGCTATGTCAAAGATCTCTGAAAAGACTTGGAGCCCTTGGAAAACTTCTTATTCTATTGATAAGAAGTAGAAGGTCGTGAAGTATCAAGGTCTAGGGTAATCTGAATAGCCTCATGTAAATTCTTAGGCCTAAGAGCCTTGGCCAAACCCTATAACCAGTCATGTAAACCCTCTATGAAAATTAGCATCACCACATTTCTATTTGGCATCTCAAGAACCATAATAGCAATGTGTTGAAATTCATTAATGTAAGTTTCAACATGTCTAGTTATTCGCAGTAGTGCTAAATCCCTATAGTACAACTCAACATGTCCTTATGGTCAAATCTGGCAATCAACCGCTCAGTGAACTCCTTGTAAGAATGAATAAGTCTATGGTTTTTGGTAACCAAACCATGATGCCACCAATCATAAGCCACACCCTCCAAGTGTAGTACTGCAAACTGAATGGCCTTGTCCTTAGGCATCGACTTAAGTGAAAGGTAGATGTCAAGCTTGTGCACCCAAGCTCGGGCAGTGATCTCACTACCATCAAAGGAAGATATAGTGAGCTTGCTAGTAGCTCGATGGAGGTCACCATTATGTTGTTGTCTAGGCCACCTATTATCACAACTCCTCATGCTATCTCTACATTGTGAACAATACTAAGGTAGAGGGAAAGCATCTCTAACATGCTCTGGAAGTTGTGCCCACTCATCACCCATTGCCATAACAACATCCTAAAACTCCACACCCTCAAGTGGGTCAATTGGTGGCGGATCATCTCTAGGAGGAAAATGGGGCTACATGGGCCTATTTGTTGTATGCTAAGTTACCAGTTTGGGTTCGGGGATGGGTGCAGGTATGAGAACCTGGGACGTGGGTAGGTGAAATTTTTTTTAAGGGTTTGGGTACGTATGGGTATGTGTGTGTGTGTATATATGTATTATATATACAAAAAAAGGATAAAAATATAGAATTGTAAAACTAAATCATTTCATAGTATGATACTTGATCATTGATCAATGCCAAATGCCAATGTAAATATTAAATTCCAATTGATATTTGAAAATAATTCAAATAAGCCATATCAATGATATCATATATGTCTATGTTTGCAATTCCAATGGAAATCATCACAATTACTAAATTACAAAATGTAGTTCATGAAACATGATTCAATGTTCATTGTTCATCAATCATCAAAAGGATGATCAAAAAAATCATCGTGACTTGGATTTTCAGTGGCTTCAACTTCAAGATCATCATCATTTGAACCCAAAGCGGTTCCACTTGCACTAGATGCACCATGTAGTATGTCATTATCATCCACATCATCCATAGTGGCTCTAGCAAGATCCTGAATGGTTGCATCCAAGTTAGGAAACTCAGGTGCTACATCCCAAAGCTTCATTTCCCCCCACTTGTATTGAGGATATTTACATGACAAAAGATGCAAATTGGAATGAATATACACCAATTCTTCAACTCTTTTTGTATCCAACTGGTTATGCATTACTGAGTGGATAAAGGACTATGTACTCCAATTCTGTTCAATGGCAAAAGAGCTTGCAACCTAGAGAGAAAACCAACAAAATAAAAAATAAAAAATGCAAGATAAATTCAAGAATGTTAAAGTGTTAAATTCTACAATACAAGTGGCAAAAAAAAAAACTTACTTGTGAGAGGATCTTGATTGCAAGAGGTTGGAGGTACATATAATCTTGACCATGTAGATACCACCATGTAATAGCATCCTTTTTGTATTGGTCTTTGACAATAGAAGGGGTATGGTTTTTTCCTGAGATAAACAATCCAAATTCTTTCATAACACTTGTCTACACTTCTGGATCAGTGAAGAGCCTACTAAATGCCCTCTTATACCCATTAGTAACTTCAGAATCTCTATATGGCAGTATTCTCCCTGGGATAGAAAGTACTTTTGTGGTATAGTACCTCAGAGATAAGGCATATGCAAGGAGGGGCAATGATGTTGTCATCTTGTTCCAACAATGAAGAATGATTACTTCCACCCTTTTGTAAAAGGTGTCTTTAGGATCATTCTCTCTCTTATTGTATTTCCATTTTTATTTTCTCCATCATCGTGTCCATGCTATCATAGACATCCCCCAAGCATGGTTCATTTGTATCAGCAAACCAAAGCATTGACATGATAAGTTCAGTGAACTCCAATACATAATTCACACAATCCCACCAATCATCTTCCAGGATCAATGCCTTAACCTTTTGGGCCCTCTTTGAATTTAATTACTTCCATATAACCCATTGGTTGCTAATAACCATTTGACTCAATGCCTCTTTCACCTTCACAAGTCGTCTAAGAAGAATTGTGTGAGATGCAAACCGGGTCTCAGCAACCTAAGAACATGTTAATACCAAGTTAATAACACATTTAAAATATGTAAATAACACAAAAAACATTTTATTCAATTATGTAAAACATGACATAAATGAAACTAAATAAATTAAATTTACCTTCAACAATTCCAATCTTGAAAATTTCTAAAAATTGCTTGTGACATATGGTGGTTTGTCAAAAACATCTAGATCTCCTCGACCTCCTGGTATATTTCTTTCACCCACTCTATTTGGTTTCCAATTGCTTGCATCACCAAATTGAGGGAGTGTATGATGCATGGTGTCCAAAAGATGTGCTCATATCTAGCCTTTACCAAAGCACCTGCAGCCCTGCAAACTTTTGCATTGTCCATAATTACTTGGACAACATTTTCATTACCCACCATCTCTATGGAGTCAATGAGAATCCTAGAAATGAACTCTACATCTTTCACTTCCCCTTCACAGTCAACCGCCCTCAAAAACATTTCCCCTTTGGGGGACACTGCAATAACATTGATCAATGGATGGTTTTTTCAATATTTCGATCCATCAAAAACAATAGATACACCTGTTTCAATCCAAGGATCTCTAATTGGTTTCAATTGGGCCTCTATATATTTCTTCTCTTTTTGCAATAAGGTGGTACACACTTTTTCATACCTAGGACTTGTGAAACTAGGAGGTGCACTATTTATTGTTGACACCAGGTCCTACCAATATTGTGATCTCACCAAGTTGAATGGAAGACCATTGGCATAGAGGCAACATGCAATTTTTTCTTAAGCAATATCTCTTGCCTCCATTTTAAGTGCCCTCTCCAATGAACCTCTCTTGTGGGTGGTGATTTGTGGTTCTTCATCTTCATCTTCCATAGAGGGCATAGGCAAGAAGGGATGTTTGGAGGCCATAACTGTCTGAGAGGGTAATTTCATTGTTTTTTTCTTTCCAGAACTATAACTACTTTGTTTTCCTTTTGCAATCAATTTGTCAACATCTTCTTCCAAACAAACCCCCCACCTCTAGGAATTTGTGAAATTCTTGTGGTATGTCTCCATAAAGGAGATCCTTTATCAATTTTGAATTTTTGACTTCCCTCCCCACCCACTAAACTTTGACTACTAGCCATTGTTGCAATCTATACAAAGATATGAAAAAAAAAATACTTGAAAAATTTCTTCACAAACTTGAAAAAATTCATCAAAAGACTAAAGAATAGGGTTTAAATGCATACCTTGAACACTTAAATATTTTTTTTGGAAGCTATTTGGCACTCCACAATCAATCTCCTTCGAATACAATCACCTCCCTTCAAAATTCCATGATGGAGAGAAAATATGGTGAGAGCAAAATGAGAGGTAATAATCAAATGTATGTGTGTTTGAAGGCCCCATATTAGGCCGTTTTAGGGTTAGGAGGAAAAAAAAATGTTTTTTAATCAAGTTTGGGCCCAATTTTTTTTACTTGGCCCATGGGTTTGCCTAGGTTTGTGTTGGGTGCGCACAGGGTTCACGCCTAACACGTACCCACAGACAAACCCGAACTAGGTGCGTACTCAAACCGAGTTTGAGGCTTGTGGGTACGAACCTTGCATCTTAGGTTGTATGTGAATGAGTCCTATCACACCTAGGAGAACCAAGAGCACTATCCATCAACAAGGGATCCCTACTACTCCCACGGCTACCTGTAACTGGAATAGACCTATCAACCCTATCACGTTTGTCATGTCTACCACACCTATCACGTCTATCATGTCTACCACACCTCTCTTTTCACTTCTTATGTGGGGATTCCACATCCTTCGATGAAGTGCAAGTTGGAAGATGACCCTACTTCGAATGGGGTTTGGAAGAAGTGATCACCTTCATTGGAAGCTAGTTATGCTTTAGCTTGTACTATCCTAGTGATGGAGGTAGCCCCAACATCCCCTAAGTTTGTCACTACCCGTGAGTCTTTCGATGAGGTTAGCAATGGATATTGGGTGCCTCCTTCATCACCTACCTAGTTGACACATGGCACTCCTATTAAGTGCATGTTCAACTCGATAGATGATTTCCTAAATTTTTCAGTGATATTTGAAATATCAATTACTTTCACCTCACAGGAGCTCAATGAAGCAAACCTCAAGGGGCCTTCTTCCTTGGCACTTGTTGTAGGAGAGTCAGAGGGTGCCCCTCTTGCTATTTTTCCCTTGCAAGCTCGTCCACCCTCCCCTTACAATGATCTAGATTGGGAGAACAATGAGCTCTTGATTGTTGAGGATTAAGAGGCTACCTCTTCTTTATCTATAGATTGGATTTGTGTGTGTGTTTTGTGTTTCCCCCGTGCTTGTTTTTATGTGTTCCTAGAGGACCCTTATCACCCTTGTAGGTGCTTGGATATAGGAGTGTTTTGTGTCATAAAACTTATTCTATATGTTCCATCATTCTTCTCTTTGTTGTCTTGATTTTTGACTATTGGGGACGATGCAAAGTGTTGGGGGCATTTAGGCCTCCCATCCATGTTGACCCATTTTTTTAATTTATTTTTTATTTTCATGTACCCTTCTTCAAGATCTAATATAGTAGGGGACTGATGACAGTTCATTTATATAATATACCTATCTATTTATATCTATGAGCAGTTCTAACCCTGGATTATTAGATCCCCCTTTCTCTTGTTTTCTTTGTCTTTTCTCACTTTTCCTTCTTTATCTTTCTCTCTTCTTTGCTTGTTGTGTGATGTTATGGTACCTATGTGTTTTCCCTCACATGCACAACAACATTACCATAGTTACATCTCGTCATGTACCATAGGCCACAATATCACTCTCTTTCTTGCTTTTCTCTCCTTAGGATGTTATGTGCCTCCAGGCTTAGCACACACCATCCTAAGGAAGGGATACCACACTTCTCAGATTTTCAACAAGGTGTATTTGGTGGCCAATGAATCTCTTGCTAAAAATCTCTCAATTTTCAAAAACTATATTCTTCAACAAAGACCCCTAGTGAAATTTTTCTTTCAGAAACTGATTTGTAGAGAAAGAATCTGAAATTTTTCCTTCAAGGAGGGAGTACTTTTTCTGATGAAGAAGTCTGAAAACTTTCCCTTGCAAGGGAGTATTATTTTTTTTGAATTCCTTGATGAAAGAGATCTTTCAGATGGATTCCTTGATGCTAGAATCATTTGTGAAAAATATCATCACTTTTCAAATAGAGTGTCTCTTGAGCGGAACCCTTTTTTCTTTTGAAGGGTTCCAGAGGGACCCCTTTGAAAGCTTCTCCTTCAATTTCTTGTTCCATGATATATCTATTTATCTATATGCCTATGTGGCTTTTTCTATCTAACATGTTTTTTCTACAGATTAACATGTTTCTTTGCAAGACCGAGCACCTGTAAAGTTGCTTTTTCTCAACCAACCTTCCAGGACTGATCACCTATAAGGGCCTATCAGACTCTGTGGAGCCTTTTATATTTTTTCTCCCTCAAGACTGAGCACTTGTGGCACCTCCTTTGCAGGATCGAGCACCTGTAAAGTGTTGCAACTCTGTAGGACCGAGCACCTACAAAGCCTTTTGTTCACCTTCCATAGGACCAAGTACCTGGGGCGCATTTGTTCAACTCTCCTTAGGACCAAGTACCTATGGAACCATCTCTTCTACCCATTTGAGTGTGTCAAATTATAGTCTGCTTCCTCGATGGCTCAAGTATACTTTCTTTAAAAAAATTTGATCTACTTTACCTCACATTCACTAGCACATATGCTCGCTAAAGTGGGGGGAAAAATGTAATTGCATAAATTTGCACCCCTTGCAAAATCCTCATTTATATACCTACTACCTTAGAGAATTAAGTCTGATAATGCAATTCCATGCACTTCATCCATTTTCCATCCACTTGGCAACTTGTTTTCGAGTTGGTGGGGGATATTCTGTCTAGAACATCTACATGGTGTGTTGTTGTCCTGATAGGATTCCCACTTCTAGAATTTGCACAGGCATTACACTCCTCCATTGGAAGAGAATTGTAATGCCTCCTACCCTTCGAGCTAACTTCTAATGACTCCTTTGAATAAATTTTTCCTTCAAATTTCTATCTCATTCATTCAACTCTCCTTCTACGAACTTCACTTGATCTTCTTCACTCCTCACAACATTCTTCACACTCCATCAACTCCATCGAAGCTGCAAGTTATTGTTTGGTTGTCTCATTCTCTTTATTGTTGTGGAAACATCGGCTCTTGTAAGCTTGTGATCTCATGTTTCACTCCTTCCTCTCTTTGCCTTGAAGGCACCTAGTTGAGAAGGTGATATATTTCCATCTTCATCTACTTTGCAATATTATTTTGATATCGTAGCATATTGTTGTTTGGCGTATTGCTTGGAATTATTCTTCAATAGCTTTCTTTATCATCTTTTCTACAATTGTTTCTATTTGGATGTCCATGGAGGTGGAAACACAAAAGCAGTGGATTGACTAAGTCAGTCCTCTAAATGCAGCCCCAACAATTTCCCTTCTTCTGTGTGCAAGGTCTACTTGAAGTGAAGGTTTCAAAGATATCAACTCATGGGTAGGAAGGTGTTTTTTCCTCACCCTTCTTTGTCAATTCGTAGTTATATTTAGTTAAAGTATTCTTCTTGTTATGCTATCATTTTGTTCCTTTCTATTTCTGTTATTCCACCAAACTTCATTCATTAGGTCGTTAGTAGGATTTCCTTATTTTTTATTGTACTTTACACTTTCTATCTATATGGATGTCAGAACACCACTGAGATGCCAATGCATTATGTTGTCATCTATGTCCCACATTGTCATCCTTTGGTAGTGAGTTGCCTAAGTTATAGTCCAGACTTTGGGAACTTGCTCACCTGACTTCTTAAAACTCTCTAGTTGGTATAAGGAAAGTGGTAGATCAATTGTCCTTCCTTTTCACCCCCTTAAACATTAAAGCTATCTAAAACATCCATACAGCTTGAGGTAGATCAGGGAAGCCTATTGTTTGGGAACCTCCTATGACCTAGGGTCTTGAGCAATTGGTCCCCTTCCTCTACAACTAAAAATAGTAAAGTGGACATTACAAGTCATCCCTTCCCAAGATTGTTTGTCCTCAAGAAATGATGACTTGGATGGTTGTGATGTTTTGTCCTTTCCCATGTTGCATCTTCAAATTTGATTAAGTTTTTGATGATACCTTTGTTCCTTAGATTTTCCTCTTTTTTTTTCATAACTCTTTCAGGTGTCAAATTTTGTTTCCTCTCATCATACAATAGTGGAAATTCAAAAGAGATTACAATTTTTTGTCCCACCATTGTCAAGAGTCATGAAACATCAAAGGAATTGTGTATGTTGGAAATTGGTGGCACATTCTACTAGAGAACTACCTTTCCATCCCTCCTAATGAATTTGTGAGATCCATTGAGCCTATTTGCTCTACCTTTCTTCATGAAACTTTGATTATATGGCTGCAACCCAAAGAAATTTCCAATCTGGGAATTAGAATGCACATCGAAACAAACTTCAACCCCAAAGATTCTCTCCATACTCTTCTTATCTACATACAGGTTTTGTTGATATTGTGCAAGATGAGAATTATCTTTGAATGACCCCAGGTCCTCCTGACTTTGTAGGACAAAGTCACTTGTTGTAGGTGCTCTACTATTTGAAAATAATATTTCAACAAAAGAGAGAGAATCATAACTATAGGGAGCCTAAAATGGAGACATACAAAAGGACATATGATGGAAAGGGGTATGAAAATACTCCCCTAATTGCAACCATTTCTCCTTAGCACTATGTTGATAGTGTGCCAATAACAAAATGCCATACTCAAACTAAACTCTTCTCTCTTAGAACCCCAAAAAGAAGACACCATCCAACCCACAACTAAATTTCTTGTGAGGTTTGGACTCAATTCCATGAAACATACTCTCCCAAAGTAACTCTTTTATCATGGACTCAAGTAGTGCTCATTCCATGGATAACCACCCTACAAAACTTGTTTGTTTCTTAGGTTCATGAAGTTTAAGCATGCAAAACAAGGCGATTTTCAATCCACCTCGAAGTGCATTTGAAAGCCTCAAATAGTCCATTTGAGCATCCCTCTACGTTCATCTCACAAAGACCTTCAAAATGAGTGTCTTCGCAAGCTCTCACTGTTGATACTTAGTGAAATAGTAAAAAGTGCAGTTGCTCCAAAAAACAATGCTTTAACTTATTGCAATAAATTTCCAAGTGTTAAAAACAGTGCAAGGGAGAGATTTTTCAGTGCCCCCTGCACTTAAGTGATTTTTTGTTTTGGTGCAAGGGCACTGATTTTTAGCACCCCTACATTTTTCCTCCATACTTAGTCATTTTATGACTAGGGTGGTGATTTTTGGCTCATGTGCACTTTTCACTGATTAAGCCACTTTTCATGCCTCATTTTAATGAAATGACTTGAGTTATTTTTAAAACTTGTAAAACACTTTAAAGTGATTTTAGGTTACCTTCTCTTCATTGCTGACATTTTTTTTTCACCTCTCTTGGCTGGGCAACCATCTTGCATCCTCAAAAACATGTTTTTGAAGAGATTTTCAAACATCTTCCAACTAAGTTTTTATGCTTGTTCTAGGTACGTTTTTATTCATTTCTCCCTTCATTTATTCTTCTCTATATCTACATTTTGTCTTGCTAGGTTTTGTAAATGTATTTTTATGTTGTGTATTCTTGATTTCTATGAATCAAAATGCCTTTTCCTTTTTATTTTCCATATGTTCTTTCTCCCACCCATGTGTTGGTTGTTTCAGCTTCAAAACGTGTTTTTCCCTCACCTCTTTGTTGTTTGGTTTCTTCTATCATTTGTGTTGGGGTTGTTTTTGTCTTTTTATTGTTTCTCCTTTCACCAACACTCGTTTTGATACACCTTCTTTGATCTCCATCGACCCCTTTCTTTCCCTTGTTTCAATGATTGATCTCATGCGTGGGTTTATGAATGAACTCATTTTTGAGAATAAAGTTTTTGTTTTTTTGAATGAGTTGTGAACACATAATCTATGGCATTGAAATTGGAGACTATTACACCAAAACAAGTTTTAGGTTTCAAATCTTTAGATGGCATGAAGTTTCCAGGTCTAAGAGAACTTTTTATCCGCTGTTGCACTTCTCTCATTTTTCACTCATATGCTAAGGCATTGTTTTTTCACGCCTCTACACTTTACCTTTGCAATCCTTGAAGCCAAGTGTCAAGGCAGGATTTTTAGTGCCCTGACACATACTTTCAAAGTTTATCACTCTTGGTACAAGGACGCTAATTTTCAACGCCATTGCACCAAGCTAAAATTCTCCAAAGTGCAAGGACGTTGATTTTCAGCGCCCATACACTTTTTCTTGCTTTTTGCTTCTAACATTTCAAAGTGCCATATCTTCATTCCGGACCCCATTTTTTGACTCCCGCATCATTTTTCGTGCTTCATTTCTTGTTTCATGCTTGCTCAACATTGTTACTTGCTTCACACATCCCAATGTTGTTTTTTTGACTAACATTTGTTGATTCCACATCTTTCAGTTCCTTTTTAGATCTTGTTAGGGGATCCTCAAAGTTATTTCTTGTTGATTCAATTGCTCTTAGATGACAGCCAAGAGACCTCCATCATCTTCAAGGGCTAAAATAAAAATGAAATACAAGTACCAAGGTGTTTATTTGCCAACAGTAGTGATTTCAAAGGTAGATGAGATAAAAGACACCAAGGTCGGTCATCAAGATCTCATTGATTTCATGGAAAGAACTGAGAAGAAGCCTCTTGAAGATTCTTTGAGAGCCATTGTGCACAGTAATTTGCATTTGGTGTCCACATTCCCTACTTTTGCACATAATACAAAAATTTTCCTCCAAGTTGCATCCCATTACATCAAGGAAAGCAAAAGTGTGATTGATTCTTCTGGGCATGAGATATTGAGACTTGACCCTAACTTCTTTGATATTATTTTCAGAGTTCCATAGATGGAGAAGTACACTAACATCTCAATACAACAAGCGTAGGAGGTCTATGAATCAAATCCTAGCAAGGCTAAATACCTAATAAATAGTCAATTATTGAAAGAACCTAGGCACACTATTTCAAGATGGCCGAACGGACTTTTGCGAAGTGACTTCAAGGAAGATGTCAGAGATATGATCACACTTTTGAGTGAAGTAAAGGGATTGTCTGAAACATCATATATTCATGACTGGATGTATGAATGCATTAGAATCATAAGGAGACAAAAGGTTAATATTGATTGGGGCAAACAAATCAGTGATGAAATACATGAACAACTGATCAATGTGCCAACCACCTTGAAGTTCTACATGACTTCTTACCTGGTGTATGCTACAACCGTGATGAGGCAATTTCCAGGTCTATCCACAAAAGGGATTCGACACACCATACCTATGTACAAATTTTTCTATCAACTAGATATGAAGGAAAGCCTTTACCATTTCAGGAGGGTTACTGATGCTTTCTTTATGCCTCTACTTTTCAACTTTGATCCGACTCTTGAGAAGAAGAGAGTATCTGATAAGGCCTACAAAGTGGTAAGTAAAATCGGATGCATATTCCTACAATTCCCAACTTTTACTTACCTAAGATTAGGATGCTACACTCAGTGCCCTTACATGTTGCCCAGATATCCCTCAGACAAGTGGATTCTCATGGAGTTGTGTAGATAGCTGATTTTAGTTCACAAAGAATGAATGAAGATTCACAAGCTGGGATTCAAGTTCCCATTGAGAATCGGTAGGTATACCATCAAAAGTGTACAAAAAGCCAAATCGATCTATGTAGAAATGTAGGTCATGAAAATCAGGACCTATAGATATAGATTTGATTTTGACTACTGAAATGTGAAAAAGAAGTTGAAAAAGGTTCATCAACATAGGTACCGCTTTGAAGCCATTTGGGCTGATTGCAGAGATGAAGAGGCCATTCATAAGATGGATTTTTGTAGGCCAACCATATAGCAGATCAGAGATCTTGGTGTTGCTGACTTACTAGAGGATTTCACAGATCCTAGTGACATCATGAAGGTTGCCTATGATGAACAAGAAATTTTGAAAAGGACCTTACCTACAATTCAACGGTCTAGAAAGGAAAGTGTTTCCATCAGGGAAAGGTTGGCACCGATATTCGCTAACACTACAGAGTGGTTACACAAGCATGTATTTGAGATGAAAACTTTTCGAAAATTTTTTGGAGAAGAATCCCCAACAAAAGCCAACCGATGGCAAGAACTCTGCATGAAAGATAAACATGTGGCCATTCCCACTTCTTCGCGAAGAGGCCCTAGGATCAAGTTCATTGTCGGCAAGGACACATGGGCCATCCTAGAAGGAGAAACTACCTATAGAATCTAAACCACTTTGGCTCCTTTTGGGAAGATATGATCATGGGACCACTTTTCTCTATGCCTGAAACATAACCCATTTTTTCTAAGCTCATTAAGTGTCTCTGAATCCAGCCTTGTGACATGAGTTTTATGTTTTTTGGTCTCCTTATGGTGAGGTCTTTTATCTTTATCCTTTTTGTGGAATGAAGGTTTGGATTGAAATTTTTCTTTAGGAGTAGCCCACTCCATATTTCTTGCTTTCTTCATTGCCTCCTGTAAAGTGGGTGGGTCAAAATCCTTAATCCAACCCTTGAGTGGTTCCATAAGTCCCTCACTGAACAAAATCATCATTTGTCTCTCTGTAATCCCCGTAACTATCACTGATAATCTCTGAAACTCAGCTATGTTAGCATCAACTATGCCATACTATCTAAGATGGGCCAGCTCCCTAAAATGTATTTCTGGGTCCTTTTTCTCAAATCTCTCTATGAGTCTAGTGGTTAACTCATCATAGGTAGTGATAGACCAATGACCCAAGGTGACTAGTCCATGGTACCACCACTTGTGTGCTACCCCATCCAAGTGTAATGTAGCAAACTTAATTGCCTCTTCTTCCAGCCATAGGTCTAAGGGCTAGATGGTTGTCTAGCTTTTGTATCCAAGCCCTAGCTGAACTAATGTCACTCCCATCAAAATGTGGTAGCATAACCTTGTTGATGGCCTAGTGTAAGTCCCTCTACACTGTTGATCCCCTCTTATCATAATGTCTTCCTCACCCTTTATTCTTTCTTTTATGGTCCACAAAGTCATTGTAAGTCATCTCTTGCTTGATTTCATCATGGAGGGAACCATACTCAGCATGATTGAGTCTTAATTGTTCTAGAAATGATATATTTTCTTTTGGATCGGGTTGAGGGTTCATTGGTGCCAATAAAGTGGGTTTAAATGGCCTAGAAGGGATGTAAGTGTTATTTGAAGCATGCTGGTCCACATGTCCGCTATGCTAATTGGAAGCACTATGTTCTCTTGTATGCCCTGGATTGTTTTGAAGATTGTTCTATGGAGTTGTGTTTTGACCCATTCTCCCCATCATGAGAGATATCATATCCATCATTGCATCTGTCTTCCTTTCAAACCTTCTTCCCAGACTTGGTGTTCTTTCTCTCTCTTTCCCTCTTTCATCCCTATTACTAGTAGACCTCTCATTAGCACCAAATGTCCTCTCATTACCACCGAATGTCCTCTCATTAGATCTCCCATTCATGTTTCTCAAGAAGACTCCCAATGTGCTCTTAATACCTCTAAAGTTGTCTGACCTTCTAGAGCCTATGGTGGTTGCCACTGTTTTGAACTTTTATTTTCTTCTCTTGCTACATATCCTTTTTCTCTGTCACTCATAGAAATTTAATGCTTCCTTTTTTTCCAATGATTCACAGGATAGCAAGATAGGTTGTGCTCTGATACCACTGTAATAAGGAACCCCTGTTTTATTTTTCTCTTTGTAAACAACTTTGTTTGCTACTATTGTTTGGTTTATTGATATTTGTTTGGATTCAGTTTAGTGCATTGCAAATTTGCATAACAAGAAGATGAATATGAAAGAACGAAAATTACTAACAACTAACTCATGCATAAGAAATGAAGCTGCAACATGTATTTTATTTCAGTTTCAGTTGAAAATTAGATTTTACAATGTAATCACTCTTGGAAATAAGATGGCATCTCATAACCAGCAATGCTTTGGGTCTCCTTGTGGCTCAAAATCCTCCACATATCAAAGCATGACCTCCTAGAAATCTCCAACACCTTACTTTGGCTTCCCATAGCAAAAACACTCCAAATTGAAAATCTTCAAAGGTTGATCATTAAGAGATTTGCTGAGCAGAAAAGGTACGACTTCTTCAAGGGGGTCAATCCTTCCTAAAAAATAGCCACTTCACCAAAAATTGCAAATAAAGGCTCTTTAGAATCGGCCTTCAATCACCTTTCTAATAGACAAACACCCATTTTGAATAGTCTCACCATTAAAGAGCGGCAAGTAAAAAACCAGGTTCAGGACCAAAATTGAAAGCACCCAAAACTCCAAAATATCACTCCAAAATTATTGAAACACACCCAAAATGAATCCACAACATAGCACACCAAAAACTCCTAAAATATTAAAAAATCTTCATGTCTTCTCTCTTGTAGATCAATCTATGAAGTTCTCAATGAAATATATTTGTAATGAACACCAATATCTGACTAGGGTGGATATTTCACCACCAAAATCAGCCCAACAATGGAGGGTTTTCGTCCTCACAAAGTTTTCCAAGCACCAGATGAAAATCCAGCAGCATTTCAGTATGTTTCCAAGTCTGAATGAATCCCAATGAAATCCAAACTTCATATTAAAAGATTAGGGCTCAAAATGGACTTCAAAATTTCCTCAACTCCCGTTCATGAAATGGGCACCCATTTTTACTTTCAAAAGTTTAAACATTTTTTTTAAATAAAAAGCTCCTCCCTCCTTTTTGGCGTCCCATATAGAAGTCCTCAAAATAATAAACATTTTAAATAATTTTCCTCTTTCACATAGGCGTTCCGAACAAAGGTAAATTTTAATATTTAAAATTCACTTTAAAAACAACTTGATGGCATTGCTCTAGGTGTCTGGGTCCACCTGATGACCCTCTTACCCCTCAAGTTAAGTTATGACTTAACTTTATATTTTCAATTTAATTTAAATGCCAAAGGGGTCAATTAAAAATAAATATTAAATTGCAACCTTTAGCTCTCCAACTGAAACTGGTTAATATGCTACTATCAAGGACCAAGCCTGGGACCCCAAATCCCAATGGTGCCTTACTAAAAATAGCACTACTATAAATAGTAAGTAGATTCCAAATGCTCAAAATTGTGCAAAACTGAAGACCACAGGGGGCAACGTGACCAACTGAAGATGACCACACTGAAATCGGCCACTGCTATAAATAGTAACCCCTCCAGAATCACCCCAAACTAACATCAATGCTGGTAGTTGCGTCCCCTAACCACATCAACTAGCCTACAAGGACTCGGAAATAGGCTAATTGTGTCTCAATACTGCTCAGGAATGAGAAGGGGACATTACAAATGAGATGATGGATGAATTTGAAGGAGAAGTGGGAAGAATCTACCATTTTCAAGGTCAGTTGGTCGAAGAGGGACATTACAAATCGACCCCAATCGAAAGCATAACACCTCCACCAACTTCAGATGTGGGAATCCATTAGGGATGGTAGTGCGCCACACAAATTTTTTTGTGTCGTGCGTGCATCCCTAACCGAAATTCTCTCACCAACATAAAAGATAAATTCCAAGTGGAAGGAAGGCAGTTGGGTGATGTGGAATTTCGTCTTCAATTTTGATTTTCTAAGGTGAGGTTGTGTAAACATGGAATTTGTTTAAGGGGTGAAAATTCTCTCCGATACAGAATGCAAGCAAAAATATACACCTAGCTAATGCCAAACTTAACACATATCAAAAAACTAAACCTTTCAAATCTAAGGAGCAATATCACACCAATATATGTTGTTGATATAAGGATATTTGTTGCAACCTACAACAATAACAAACTGAAACATTCAAATACACTTCTACACTAAACAAATCCTACAATATTCACAAATAAAGCTCTAAATTGTAACTTTGCAGCACATTGTCAGACTTTGTATGAATCTTCCCTTGGGGACCATCAGAACCACTGCCTTAAAGCCTCAGAGTCCTCAGTTTATTAGCTTTGGAGTTCTTCCTTGGTTTCTTAGCCTCAAAAAAATTGTCACAACTTGTGAAGAAAACATGCATAGAATAATTTCAACTTGGAAGACCAAACAATTATATATCAAAATCCTTTCCAAAACCAACTTTGGCACCCAAAATCAAATTCCCAAGGAAAGAGATACTTGCATGCCAAAATTGTAGCTCCCACTTGCCAAAAGTGAAGTCACCAAAAACATTCTAATCCCAAACTTCCAAATTACATGTCACTTTCCTTTTTCCAAGAAAATCATGCCTACCTTGGACCCCATTAACATTTCAAAAATATTAATTCATTTGTCACCATGACTAATTTAATTAATATAATTTGAAAACCAACTTTCCCAATTTATCCACACCTCCTAACTTACTATTTTAGGAAACCAAATTTACTAAAAATAGTAAATGATATTTTTAGAAAAGGGGACTTTACAGACAATTAGTGGAAATGGGGAGAAAAAACTAGTAGTAGAAATGGTGGGATCGAGTAATAGTCAGAAACATTCCTTCAAAGTAGAGAATTGTCATCCTAGTACAAAAACTTTAGGATAGGTGAGCCTTTTACTTTTCCAAGGTATCCATCCATAGGAAGGCATCTACTAACAACAAGGAATTCATCATCAACAAGGCATCTATCATTACAAGAAATTTTTCAATCAAAAGGAATCCATCAATGAGAAGGAGCAATGTATCCACCAATAACAAGGAATTTAGATTTTTTTTGTTCTCACTTGCACATGTCAGTTGTTAAGTCATTTTAAGATGTTTTTCATGAAGAGTTATTACATGATCTTGATGAGTAATTGTCATATTAATACATATTTTTTCATAAATGTTGGTGATAACTGGTATAGATATCTTAAATATATCTATCTAAATGATGTTGGGAGATGTCAATCTTTGATTTTTCACACATTACATTGATTAATGAATTCATTACCTTTTCCGTGAATTTACCATTGATTGGTGATAGATGGCCAAAATCTAGCTGCACCACCAATTTAGGTTGAAAAAATCTTTACTAGAAAAAAATGGCTCCAAACTCCACCATATGCCCAAGATATAACAATTTTTTTATCTCCTCAAAACAAGAAGAAAACTCACATATGATGGTCAAATAGAAATAAAATTTCTTTTGATGATCAAATGGACATACAGTTTAAATTCAGTCATTTTATTGAAATCTCAGCTTGGCTACTAAGGTAGCTACACCTTCAGCATAATTACATGGAAATATAATCACTTAGCGCACAAGCACCTCTAAGCATTTGTTAGTTGGGGGAAGAAAAATAAATGTAATTAACCACTTACCCTATAGCCACTTTCCTAAATGGAAAGTCTTTTAGTGCATGAAATTCCTTATACACTACACTTGTCTCACAATTATTATCAATGTGGAATCAACCCACTAACCCAATACCTTTTATTTTGTTAGGTATTTAGAACTACCTTGTTATACCTTGATTGTATAGCTACTATTTACATAGGGTAAATTGATTGTAATGAGAATCCTGAAGATGAATAAAACATGTTGTTCCTTGTTTTCAATATGTGTGTTCTTCTATTAATGATTTTATCATTTAATGTTATTTCTATTTGATGTTATCCTTGATGAATGTTGCATGCAAAGTGATTGAGTATTGTTTATTCTAACTTTTGAGATGTTTCATGTATATTGCTTATGTTGTGAACATATGACTCTAGTTAGTGTGTCATTGGATGTAGGTATGTGGACCATTCCTCCAGGTGGAGGGGAAGTATCACTCGGGAGAAGAGCTTGGTTGGGTAACTGGTAAAGTAAACCATCTGAACATACACACACGTCACTTAGATTGAGTAAGCTGAGTCAATTTGTGTGAGTTATAGGTAAGTCATCCATAAGCTTGTATGGTTGCATTAGGAGTCTTGTCTACTTTTGTATGCATGTATAAGTGATGTTTATCTATGTATCTGTTTGTATTATTATGATCATTATGATGGTAACATTATTGAATGTAAGTGGATAGGAAGTGGGCATATATACATGTATAAAGTATATGCACGTATCCATATGTATATACATATCGATACAAACGTATGTTGGAAAATGGATATGCTTATACAAATGCATCGATATGGTATACCTACATATGCGTGCACATAGAGGAATATATACAGATGTATATACATGTATATATATCCACAACCTATGTTATGTGGATATTAATAATATTATATTATTATTGCCTGATGACTTTACATATATATTTATATACATATCGGATATGCTAACTGTCTTACGATATGTTTATAATGGGGTATATATATGCATATATATATGTAAATAAGTAAATATATACATATATATATATATATACATATTATACTTAAGTATTTAAAATATATGCATATATATATATTATTAAAAGCTATAATATATATATATATATATAATTTATATTTTATTTAATTTCTCAATTTATGAAAATTGAATTATTTTCTAAAATTGATCTCACTTAGGAAATCGACTTATTTTCTAGCAATTAATATTTCCCATATAAATAATGGAATCCAACTATTCTTATTTTATTTTATTTAAAATGGAATCACTTAACATTTGAATCGAACCTTTTTATTCAATGAAATACTTTGGACTCAACTATTTAAATCAAATAATTATCTTTCAAACTTTGAACGCTGGAAATGACGGAAGAAGTCGTGCAGGAAGGATTTTTGCATTACAAGTGCACTCAAATTGTCTTTTGATTCATTCAATCTTTGAGCTGCTATATCTATCAATGTGTCTTCAAAACAAGGACTTTTTCACTGAGTTATCAAATTTGCTATTATTGGATGAATCGACTGTAGGTGTCAATGTTGTGAAATTAACCATGTGTTCTTGATAAAGTCTTCACTTGCTGTCAGTCTTTGGAGGTCAACTCATCTCCTTGAGACTGGGTATGTTATTAAAAATCCACCACATATTGATGGAACAATTCAATTTGCAATTCTGGCAATTCGAATGCCTTTATTATTGGATTTTTTTGAGGTTGGGGCTATATAAATAGCAGCCCCAACCTCATTTGCTTTCACCACTCTTCACCCACTTTTGTTTACTCACTCATTTTGCTACGCACCAACAATTGAGGAATTCACATCATTATTTCTAAGAGCTATTGTTATTTTTGAGAGAAATCATTATTTATCTATGAGAGCAATCATTATCTATTTCTGAGAGCATTCATTATATTTTTGAGTCATTTTTGTATGTGTTGAAAGAGCGATCACCACCATAAATCCTGAGTCATTATAATTCTATATTCCTAAGAGCTGCAGTCACATTCATCATACTCTGATATTGAAGTCATCTGAGTTCAAAATTGAGAAGCTGAAATCAATTACCAGTTGTTTATCAATTGTTAAGTGTTCATTTTTTGAGAGGGAAACAAAGATTTTTGAAGGATTGCTGATAGTTTGGAAGTGTTGCAAGTACAAACTAATCCATCATCGTTGGAGAAAAGCTTAAACTAGGCATGGGATATTCTTCTACTATTGTTTCCAATATTAATTCTTTATATATATATCTGGAAATGCATTTACTGATTGTGCATAGTTAGGTATTTGCATTGTGATCTATATTTCTATTGAAAGTGATTTAATTCTATGAACTGCATATAGATGCACCAAGGAAGTAAATTGTTTAAAAGATGAATATGCATACTTGTGTTTTGCATCAATGATATGATCTCCATATAATGAGAATATGGTTGTAATTAGTTACTAAATACTAGGACGAAAATGAAGGCATTGAGTCAAGTAATAATCCACAACTTAAGTTATTAGGTTAACTTAGACAACATGAGATACTCCTAGGATGAATATTTCTAGTATAGGAGGGGAATTTATGATTACTTGTTATGCTGTTTCATTTCTAGTAGTTTAGTTTGTTGTAGGATGTCTGGGGTACGTAATATCCATCGAAGGACAAACCTATGCATAGTGTAAGATAGCGTTAAGTCAAATCAGCCCTGAGTAGTGTTTATGATAGATGACCTTCATTCGAAGTACTGAATGAGAATACTTTGGCCAAAGTAGTGCAAGGTACATCATCCACTTAGATTGTGTGATGCATGAGACTACACTGTCAGTTCATCGTGATCCTTTATACTAGTTTGAAATTGTGAAATTGCAAGGTTCTAGTTGTGTAGGACACAACACTAAGCTTAGTTGGGTTGTCATTACCAGATACTCTACCAATCTCTTTGTTAGAAGGGAGGTCCATCTATCGAATGATAGATGTGCGAGGGAATGCATTAAGAGTCCATGGTTGGTGGAAAAGCACCTGAGTGATGCTTCTCCTCCACAATAGGTGACAGATTACACCACGATTTGAAAGGAAAGAAACATGGACCATCTTACTACTATTTGTTCAAAAGCTCTTCGAGCTATGTATGTATCTTTATGCTTTCTTTCTTTGATGTTTTTTTGAAACGAAAAGGAATAAAATGTTGAAATATGTTGTATCATGTTTATAAATGAAAATAATTTTTTTTATTGCAATGGCATTTACTTATTATCTTTACTTGTTGATGTAAAATTAACAACTTTTTACTTTACGAATAGAGTAGGTCGTTACATACCTGGTCATCTTTAATTTTAGAGGTGGATCCCATTACTAAAGAGTGCTTAAAGGCATCTATGTTTTTGTGGGTATGCTTCCCTTGTTATTACTACCAATGTAAATGAAAGAGAGGTAACTAAAGTAATTACTCGTAGAAATTGGTCATCATAGAGATGACTTAACTATAAAGGGCTCAAAATCCAACAATAAATAAACTAGTTAAAAATCATTGTAGGAGCTCCAACTACTTAAAAAAATAAGGGTGTCAAGAAGATTCGATTGATCCCACAGTGATAATAATTGTGAGACAAGGGAAGCTCATAAGGCATTACATGCACTCAAATCTTTAACAATTGGGAAATAGGCTAGAAGGTGAAAAGCCCAAAGTAATGAATTTTTTAAATTATAATCACTACTCTTCACCCATACTAATAAATTCTCAAAATGGTTTTTGTTTTGTGGATTCCCTTGCCTTATAATTATTGCCAACTTTTAAATGAATAAAAGTTCATTAAAATAACTACTTACAAAAGTTGGTCATCTAAGAAATAACCTAAATATACATGGATCAAAACCCGACTAAAACTAAACATCTAATAAAAAAGAACCATAAAAATTTCACATGCTTTATATTTTATTAATCTAATTAAAGTTTTTAACAAGATCATTTAACATGCATCTAAGGTTGTTAATTTTACCTTCTAGTATAATTGGTAAGAGCTACAATTAAAAATGAATCTTATAAATTACTATATAAGTGGTTTGGACTTAAATGAAATGCATTCTATATATATGTCTTTTTTCACTTGTGAGTGACATGATGATGTATATAAATGTCTATTAAGAAATCTATTGTGCAAAAGAATTACTCTTTGGTTTTCCTTTGTGACATGGAAAGCTTCGTTGGAGACAAGCCAATGAGCTACAAGAAAGAAAAACAAGAAATTTTCTTTAGATACTTTCATTCAATAAAAAAAATATATTTTTGTAGCAAATCATAGCAAAATAGAGCATACAGTTGAAAATTATCAAAATAAGGTTAAACAAAGAATGAACTTAAACTAAATATATGCATCAGCAATATACCTTTGATTTGTTACATTGCTCTCCAAGAAATTTCCAATCAAGTTTCTATAAGTTGAATAACAAATGGATGTATTAATTATACAAGTACAAGTTTGTGCATATGAGAATCAAGAGATCTTTCTAGAATTCAAAACACAAAGAAATTAAGTTTCTTTGAAGCTAGAAGAGAAGCTAAAGAAGCGTAGATGCAAGATAAAAGAAAAGAGAAGTTGGAAGCCTTTCTTTCTCTAGTTCCTTCTAATAATCGTATATAAATTCAAGATGAATATGATTCATTTTTTTTTGAAAAAACTCAAGGAAAGCATTTTTATAAGTGGAGATAAGTTCAAGCATGGTTAGATTATTGCCATTAAACCATGTTCGAATTGGCCCTGAAAAGTTGTTGTATGACAAATCTTTGGAAAAAATTGAATCACATAAATGATAAATCAATCAATTAGAATAAACAAACATTGGCCATGCTTAGAGATGACCAAATGTCATATAGGAATTGGTGTCTGAATGCATGTTTCATATTACCATAAGAGAGAGCATAATGCATCCCTAAACTACATATAATCTTAATTCCCTTTATAAAATTAAGATTACACTATCAATAACAACAAGTAGAAAATAACCAATGCAGATAATACTTTAAAATATAAGAATAATATCAAATTTGTATTATCATTAGATAGTGCTTAGTACATATTTTTGTAGCACTAGGAGGACCTAGAACAAGTGCCTTTACCCCAACATACATCATTCTATTCATGTGATAAGAATACCCAACAGTGGCTGATTGCACACTACCATTAACAACTAAATCTACTAACCAGAGTCATTACAAAATTGCCTAATGGTAACAATACAACTGATAAAAAAAATAACATCAGCTACTACAACATATAATTTATACAATGCTAATTATATAACTAGTCAGAATCCCTTCCCACACAACCCAAATACATGAGAAAAATAAGAGTGAGGATGGAAAACATTCCTAGTGGAGGGACTGTTGATGAAGTGATTGTGGTAGAAATTGTCACACACCCTTCTTGAAAACACTTCTATGAACTTTTGAACTTGCAAAAATGTGGTGCAGTTCAAGATTGTTTACACAAAACCACTACCCAACATGGTTCTAAAAAAACCACAATTTTTTTTCTTTTCAAACAATCCCTCTAGATGTGAGGGAAAAAGATTGTAAAAAAAACAAGGGTGGAAAAAAGAAAATTTCAAGTGATTGTACAAGGAAAAAAAAGTGCAAGGAAAACCATACAACCAAATATCCATTGACAAGGACATACAAAGTAGGGAGATAATGGTTGACAAGAGAAAAAAAATTGATTGTATTGGAACAGCCACAAGCCAAGGAATAGGAAATACAATTGTATAAATAGTAGGGTTCAATGAATATATAAGTAGTAGGGTCTTATGAATGTAGAAGTAATAGGGTTGTGTGGTTGTATAAGTGAAAAGTTTATAAAAAATGAGGAATGAAATGAGCATATTGTTTGTTTGAAGCATAGGAATGGGGATTATATGGTATCAGGACATAATAACCCGACCAAAATAACCCTGGACAGAATAACCCGACCAAAATAACCCAGGGACAAAATAACCCAAGGTCATAATAACCCATGGACAAAATAACCCATGGTCAAAATAACCCGTGGACAGAATAACCCATGGTCATTTTAGATCAAGCTGGTAATGATGAGAATCATTTTTTAATATTCACACATCGGAAAATCTTATCTTACCAGTTGAATATACAATTACCATTAGAGGGGAAAAGTTTCTTTTTCATGGCAATAATGATGAGAATCATTTTTTAATATTCACCACCACACAGAATTTGCAATTACTTAAAGAATTTGAAAATTGGTTTAGTGATGGTACATTTAAAACCGTGCCAAGTATTTTTCAACAATTGTACACAATTCTTGGCTTGAAAACTAATGCAATATTTCTACTCATTTATATTCTTATGAGCAACAAAACAAGAACCACTTATACACAAGTACTTGCAGAATTAAAACAACTTCAACTTGATCTAAACCCAAAATCTATACTTAGTGATTTTGAATTAGGTTTCATGGGAGCTATTTCTAAAAATTTTCCAAATGTTACTATTCAGGGATGTTTTTTCCATTTCTCTCAAAGCTTGTGGAGGAAAGTTCAAGAAGAAGGTCTACAAACACATTACAGTGTCGATGAAGTATTTGTATATGAGATCAAGAAACTTGTTGCATTAGCTTTCATGCCTCAGATGGACGTAATTGATGCATTTCAAACACTTCAACAATCTCCTTATTATATAGAACATGAGGAGACCCTGCAACCCATAATTGATTATTTTGAAGACACATGGATTGGTAGACTAACCAAAAGAGGCAACCGACGATCACCCAAGTTTCCAATCACAATGTGGAATTGTTATTCAGCTACTCAAGATGATCTTCCCATAACCAATAATACTATTGAGGGATGGCATAGAGGATCTAGTGAATTTCTTCAAACATCGCACAACTCAGTCTGAAAATTCATCAAAGCAGTGAAAAAAGAACGGAGTCTCCAAGAGAATAGAATAGAGAAATATATTGTTGGATACACTGGGAAACCAAGTAGGAAAAAATACCATGAACTCAAAGAAATACTAAAAAGATTGGTTGATGGTTATGACAACCATAACATTGTAGATTATATAAGAGGCATCGCTCATAATTTTACACTTCAATTGAAAATTTGAATAATAATTTTTTTTTAGCAACATACATGTAATTTATAAATTTTTCTTTCCTTTCTCTATATTCTTATGGGGATATTTTGTCCATGGGTTATTTTGACCATGGGTTATTTTGGCTTGGGTTATTATGACCCCGGGTTATTTTGTCCCTAGGTTATTGTGACCGGGTTATTCTATCCAGGGTTATTTTGGCCAGGTTATTATGTCCCGTAGCCGGATTATATGACAGAGGGCAATGTACATTGTAGGAGGGTGGCTATACAAGCTATTCCTTTTTTAGCATGGGTGTATAGTAAATAGAGCTACTTGGCATATGGTGTTTGATTAGTTGTAGATAGATGTAGGAAGATTTACAACATACAATGTGGGATGAGATGTTTGATGATGGACTTGCTTCCTTATTGCCCTATGGCCCTTCTATGCCATCTACATTATTTTCTTATTGTGCCAATATGCAAAGATTTATTGCCCCTCCTTTTACATTTAATAATAATTGTACTTTTCTCAATGCCTTTATTTTTTTCCCTAGTGGGTCTCAATGACTTGACCATTGTTCTTGTATGTACAAAGACGCTCAATATTCATAATATTAACATTTTCCTTTCTCAACCAACATAATTTTAATTCAAACCCATTCCCTACATCTTTACATACTATACCATCCAAATTTACTAGTTCAATCTAGTTGTCAATTATTTTATTGATTTTCAAAGGCTATAGCCAAAATACTTTAAACTTATTTGGCTCAAGACTTTCCATTGACCCTTACTATGTAATGTGAACTTCTTAGGCCTTAACCATATATCTCACTAATGCTTCCTCTATCTTTTTAACACAAGTGCCCTTGATTGAGAATTCATGTGCCACAAGTTTTGGTTGCATCAATACTTACCCTACCTTGACATGGATTCAATAAACCAATGCACCATCACTCTCTATTATGTAATGTTCCCTTTTTCATGAGTATTGGAGTTTGGAGGAATTAGCCTATTCTTGATCCTCGTAGGCTAATGGGACTTGATTAGAGGGTCGTTTGAGAGATATCTAGTTGATTGGTTGGCTCATTTCACAACTTCATGAATGTTTTCCTATTATTATCATGAATATTTCTATCTTTGGAAACCTTAATTTTATATTTCAATGTTATATTGCACTTTAGAAGTTGGTTAATATTTTATATGATTATAAAGTGCAATATTATATTATTCCTTCTAGAAGTTGACTTGGAAAAGTTCTAGAAAGAGGTCGACCTTTTGAGGAAAATAATAAATAGACATAAGGAGCTCATTGCCTATCATGGTGATTCAAATATTGATTTGATATTTTCAGTTGTGTTAGTTGTCCATTGAGAATGAAAACTCTCAATTGGTAAAGCAATTTTGAGGTTGTGAGATATCATCTGAATTATTGAAGGAAGAAGTCACTTCAGACTTTCTATTTGTGCTTCATTGTAAAAATCTTGTGGCCTTTCGCCAAATTTTGAATGATATCGATTGGTGTTTGCATTGGAGACATTTTTGAGTTCATAGTCTTCATCGATTTTGCATCAAGGAGTTCAATTGCATACTCAGATTTTCATATCAAGCATTTCCGGAATTTCTGGTATAATATTTTCAGTCAGAGCTAGCGATTTACATTCATATCATCATTTTGTTAGATATCTTTTGGATGGTATTTAGACATTTAAGTCTTCATTATTTGCCAACAAGAAGGGGTTGATTTACTACCAGCACATTCAGATATATTTGCAGCCAATTTCAGAAAGTCCATAAAAAGCCACAATTTTGCTATTTCCTCTCCTATTTGGTATCAATTCTTCAAGGAGATTGCAGCATTCCTTCTCGGGCAGATTATGATGATGTTACATGCAATTTGAAGGAGGTTTTTGGTGTCTATGATTTAATACATAGATTTGATAATAGTGAGCAAGGGCGGCCTAGACCAGGGGTTCGATTTCATCAAGGAGCAGCAAATAAAATCCAATAAAATTTGAGAGGCATTGTTGGTCATCATAGAGTCCAGGCGCTACATCAAGGGAGTCAAATCTGCCTTGCATAAGTTGAATCGAATTATTCTTCCAGGGCAACCAGGAATTTCCAGGTTTTTCCATTTGTTGTCATTACAATTAAATACGTCATTTCATTATAGTTTCATTGCTGACTTAATCAGGAAATTCATGGCATTGCAAAAGGAGTAGATGCATTAGTCTCTTCATGTAGTTTAGTATTGCTGCTGTTGGTGGCCTTTCCATATCAGATTTGGCATTATTTTTTGTATCACCATTGTGAGCCAAGAGTCTTGGAAAATTCGTCCTGGCATTGGACTTGAGGATTGTATTTCAATAAGGATTTCATCATTGGAGATTCATACATTGTTGTAATGATCATTTGAATATTGCATGAGAATGTATGCCAACTGTTTGACATAATGTCAAGTGGTTGTAGATATTATTATCAGCATAGTAGTTGCATACCAACTGTTTGTTAAAATACCAGTTGGTTGTAGGTGATCATTTCTCATGTTTAGATTACATATATGCATTAAGAATTGCCAAAATAATTGCACATTCATATTAGGACATTGTTTAGACAATCTAAAGTCACTTTGCAAACATTCTTATCGCTGCTAAGTGAAAGAAAGTGCCTTTTAAGCAAACTGGAAAATTATATCAGTCACATATCCCTTGTATGCAAAGTGTTTGATGAAATTTTTGAAGCCAAAAACAGAAGTTTTTCCATCAGATTTGAGCAGGGTCATTACATATTCATTCAAAATGAGCATATTCCAATTTGGCTATACTTCAAAAATACGACCTTTAGGAGGTTGTACTTCACCTTCTAGTGTAACTTTATCCTCCAACCATACATGAATGCTCATTGTAGTCGATTATTTCAGCTACATGTCAGATACACCTTCAAACTATTGGGCCAAATTATCATTGAATTTTTCATCCCTAATGTTGTATTGCATGAATTCTGGTGGTTAAGGTAGTGGTGGCATTGGTTGTTCAAAAGGAATCACAGCACCAACTCTTATTTCAAGTCATCTTTTCCCAAATATTGTTTGTTCCATCTCCTCAATTTCAACAATATTGCAATATGACTAGAACTCTTCATACTCTTCCATTTTCCAATGAAACAAACCTTTGAGGGAGTTTGTCTCATATTCTAGGCATGATTATAAGTCTAAGATCCCTTCATCATTTGGCTCCATAGTACCTCAATTTCCATCCATCAAGTGTTCTTAGGAGGCTACGTCTAATGACTCTAATGAGAGTACTTCCTCACTAATTGCTTGATTCTTCAACCCTATGAAATACTTTTGGCCTTTATTTTCAATACAAATCATATTATTTTCCCAATTATGGTCAATGTTCATTGCTATCGACTAGCTCCAACTCAATCGTCCACCATAGGCCTCCTTTTTTAGTTGTTTCCAATTCTTAGTGTAGGTTTTTATTTTCCTTATATATTATTGTATTTCCTACGCATTTCATTTAGTTTTCTTAAGTAGATAGAGTGGGTCATTATCAAGGTAAAAGACATCTTCAATTAATATAAGTTTCACCTATTTTTGGGCAATAGGAATCACATCTCTCATTGGTTGGTTTTGCCGCCTCTCTTCTATATGTGTACTCTATGTCAGTGTAGTCATGTTAGAGTAAGCTTCCTTTATGCTATTTTCTTGTTGTAGATCTATGTCTCTTGAACGTTTACATGTCTCTTGAGCATTTACATGTCTCTCGTATTGTTGATAACTATCTTTGTTACACTCTTCAATTGCATCTTCAAATGATGTGGAGAACCAAAAAGGATCGATGAGAAATATATTGTCTTTAGGATTTCATTCTTAGTACTCTACATTCTAGGTGTGCGCAACATTTTGTATAATCTAGATTGCATTTTTGGCTATTAAATTGAATCTAGGAGGCTAAAAAGAACCAGTTTTTGCTTTAATTTTGCTCAGATCAAAGACCTAAAAGCCATTTAACAATTGGGATTTTGCCTCTATTTGCATACTTGGGTTTTGCAGGTGGTTGTACTCTCATGGCATTTTTGGGCTAAACAAACTATGCCAATGAGTACAAAAGGTTTCAAAACGTATGGAACAACAGCCAAATCATCAAAATTGAAGTTGGGAGCACTTGAAAAAAAAGGTTTACTTTCTAAGTCGTATAATGTAATTTCTCCCTCCAGAATATTTTAACGAAACTTGGAATTTTACTAGTTTTTGCTTTTTAGGCATTATGTCAAACAGTTGTCATGTGACTGCTTTTGAACTTGTTTACAGTCGTTCCCAGAATACGATCATTGTTTATGCAATGCAGTTACAAAATATATCTCACACAAATACACATTACAGGATAATGGAATCTCTATTATTGTGGCATATGAAATTACTCCAGCAATTACATACAACTGATAAAATAATTTAATGATTTAACAATCTTCAGTATTTACCAGCAAATATCAAATACAATAATACCGTGCTAACCTGGAATGAATAAAAATAATTCCCTTGTCTCAAAGACTTTCCAATACAAATATTTCCTTAGCAAAATACGGCACCCAAGCTTGATGGTACGGCTGCAGCAAGGACTCCTTGGTAAGCATGGTATGGAAGACTAAGGGTATGGTCCCATGGAGGGGGGCTTCCTAAAAAATTTTCAGTGGTGCTGCTGAGATTTTTTAGGAATATTTTAAAGATGGTGGTTCCATGAATTCAATTTTGCTATTCAGCTTAAAAGTTTGAGCTCCAAAATTCAAGGGATGAAGTGGAGTAATTTGATAAAAATTAATAAACAAATAAAAATTCTCTCATTTTTTAGTTGTTTTTAGGAATTTAAAATTCAAAGTGATAGACAAGTGGCAGAAAAAATTCCTAAGCTGTAGGGGCAATTTCTAGCTCCACCTCAATTTCACCCGCTGAAATTTGCAGTCCTAAAAGGTAGGGGCTGCTATTTTTCAGGAGGAGATTCCAATTAATGCTGTAGCATAAACTTTTTTGCTTCGTGGGACTGCTTGATCCATGAAAATAGAAGCCCAAGCCCCCCATGAGACCATATAGTAAGAGTATCAATGGCTCCAAAAAGACAACGCCAGCTCCTTGTCTTTTTGGAGCCATTGATACTCTTAGTCTGCCGTACCATGCTTACACAATGTGATTAGAGAGCAGGTGATTTATTGTATAGCCAAAAATCAGAGCAAGATGCAAGTCTCTTTGCTTCTACTTCTATTATTCTTTGTTACTTGAATCCACGAAAAATAAAAATCCTTAACCTTGAATTCATCGAGAGGAATGAGCAAATGTGCGCACTGGTCTTTGTATCCCAATGGCAAGTGCACTCTCATCATCTATTCTTGCGTGGAAATCTATTACTTCAGGGGAATTTCTTAGGCCGTTGAAGAGCTTCTAAAGGGTCAAATAAAGAAATATCTGTTGAAGATCGTGGCAGAAGCCACTTTTATCACAATTGGCCTTCTAATTTAAGAGGTATTGTGATTCTCCAGCCTTGTGCGGCACTCATCCATTTTTTCTATGCATATGTCGTCATGTCCGTTTTGCTTTGCTAAGAATGGTGAGATACATGATCCACTTGACATGCTAACTTGAGCATGGAAGACTTTTCACATTGTTTCTATCTAAGTTTACTAGCAGACATAACAGGAGGTTTGGCTCCCCCTAGTATTCTGTCCTTGCACTTTGACATTGGGGTTGATAGCATCTAATGTTTTATGACACGGGTAATGTCACAAGAAGATTATCTCTCATTCTTTTTATACATTGATACCTCTAATCATTCCATTGTACTCCAATTTCAAAGAAGCGCAAGAAGCAGAGGCCATACAGATAATGGGGTGTCTGTCCACCCATTAAAGATAGTCCATTCTCAGACTACGGATCAGCTCTCTATTAAGGAATATTTCGCTACAACAATTCTCAGAAGCCATGTTTTTCATGGACTTGGTGAATTTCTATTTGAATATGCATGCACAAGATGGGCTTGTTCATGAAATCCTTGTTCTTTGGGGATTGTGCAGCACCTAGAGATCTACCGAATTAAGATCTACATGGTAAGATCATTGCGTCAAGTTTCAACAACATCTAGTCTTCATTTTATATTAGATTATCATTTTTTTCGCAAACTCCTATTAGAGAATCCATCTGGATTATTGTTAGTTCCATTTGAAACTAGAAGCTAGACTTAGGAAACCTCAGAAAAAATTATTGTACAACTATGTTTTAAAAACAATTTGCATATCTACGAGAGTTCTAAGCGTCATAGATACATAGAGCTTCAAAATGAGGCACTATAAGGTTATTCTTGAAGCCATTTTATAGAGATGCTTTTATTCAACTCAGTTATATTTTTAAGGTGTTAATTTTGTTCATACATTATCTTCTCCTCTACAGAAAAACACTAATCTGAGTGACGATAAATAGGACAAAATAACATCTCTTTCTTGCTAACACAATGGCAAGCAACTCTCCTAAGATTCTTCTTCTAGATTCCCAATTGTTGTGTGGGAATAATTATTCCACATGGAAGACCAAACTCAAAACTCAACTTAAGTTTGAGGAAGTTTGGCATGTGGTTGGCGGCACCACTACACAACATGCGAATGATGTTGATGAGCAAAGAAAATTTGATCAAACCAACAAGGCCAAATTGATCGTTCTGTTCAATGTGTCTAATGAAATTCAACCCTTTATCCAAGACTCGTCCACAACCAAATATGCATGGGATAAACTTAGGATAGTGTATGAGGCAAAGAATTAGAATCAGATCCTAAATTTATAGAGTTGGTTGCATAGCTTGAAGATGGAGAATGGAGAATAGTTGGAATCATTTCTCAAAAG
The DNA here is from genome assembly GCA_007258455.2 of Sequoia sempervirens. Lineage (NCBI taxonomy): Eukaryota > Viridiplantae > Streptophyta > Pinopsida > Cupressales > Cupressaceae > Sequoia > Sequoia sempervirens. The sequence goes on along the minus strand of VDFB02086081.1, from coordinate 63,886,233 downwards.
GATTGTTGAGTTGAGATCTTCGCTACAAGTGTTGGGAGAAACAATTGAGGATGTTGTCTTGGTGACTCTACGAACACTGCCTTCCAAATACAAAGTGTTTGTGACAACTTTGAATGTCATATAACAAACACCCAATTTTGAGAAGCTAGTGAGTCTAATTTAGAAAGAAGAGTATCTGAGCTAGGAACATGGTGAGGAGGATTGTGCAATGACCATAAACCATAAAGAAAAGAATTATAAGAAACAATTTGGTGGACCTCCCAAATCTAGTAATTCATCTCGATCTCAGAAGAAGTGTCCAATTTGTGAAAGGATTGGACATGATGTGAAAAATTGTTGGTACAACTCCTTGGCCAAGGGATCATCCAACAATAAATCACATCAAAAGAATCCATTTCAAAGTGGTCATACACAATGGGATCAAAAGAACAAATAACAAAAACATGGCAATGTTGCTAAAGAAGATGACTCTTGAGACGAGGAGTATGTATTCTTTGCTCACACTTCAGAAGATAGTTCACAATAAAATTTCATTTGGTATGCCAACTTGATGAGCATTTAGCCTTTGTTTATTCTTGAAGGCTAAACAGGAGAAATAAGAGAGTAAGTATTAAATTAATTATTTATAAAGTTATTTCAATAAAGTAAAATTAAAAGATGACTTTATATTTAATTAATTTTTCTTTTTAGACTGCAAGAATCGGGTAGCACGACCCCCTATAAATTGCAGTGCACCTGGTAAACTTTTTAACGTGACCGGCGGCGCTGGCGCGACACGCCCTCCGGTACCACGGGATGGGGGGAGACTAGAACTCGTGACCAACAGAGCCGCAACGGAATTACTTAGCCAATCGAGCTAGGGCCCCCGCCCGACTTCATATTTAATTAATTTAATAAAGTGACTTAAAATAAATATTATATCATAAAGTCACTTAAAGGGAATAAAATAATATTTCTTCTATAAGCTTCTTGAAAAGTGATTGAGAAATCTATATAAAGAGCTGATGGCTTAGCATTTGGGCATGTTTGATTTGGATTTCATTTCTCATTACTAATTTGATAAGAAGTTGAATGCTTTGTTTGCTCGCGGGTTTGAAGACTCTAGAGTACCAAGTTCAGTTGTGAAAGATCAACCTTAACTAGAGTTGTGGAGGAATCCATCCAGGGTTTCTACAGGCGCTTCATTGGAGAATTTTAATTTGTGCAATAGCTGAGGTATTATTGCACTTTAGTAATAGCAGGTTTATTATTGCATTTTCTGAGGGTTTCATATTTGCAATAGCTGAAGTATTGTTGCAAGTATTTTTGAGGTTTTGACAACAGCTGATTTATTGTTGCATTCAATCCTGGAGAAGTTTTATTTCTGACTAAATCGATTATTGCCAAATTTAATGGCCTTTGGCCAAATTTGGAAATATAAGGAAATCGATTTTGTGAAGCTTGCTTTGCAGAATTTTGAGGGTTATGTTCAGACACAAAAAGACAAATAATATTGGCAGATACAAACAAATTGGAGATAAGACAATTTTAATCTGAGGATGCTTATTTATACAATAAGCCAAATCGCAGGAGGAGTATAAGTTGACCTAGCGCATAACGAATATATTATTGGAGAAATTTGTGGCTCCAAAGGAGACGAGTTGAAGATTTTCATCACAGAATTACTGGTGCTGGTGACATTTGATTTTTTTAATTGGAATCAACTCTACTATTGCAACTCAGGAGAAACAAAGACAGGCGTCGATGAAATTAAAGGAAGAGGCCTAACACGGATAGAGAAAAAGATCGATTTTATACACAAAGAGCGAATATTTGAAGGGATTGGCATATTGTTAGAAGAGACGTCATCTCTCTCAGAGTCGTGACAAATAGATAAGCTACCGTGAAGGACAAAATAGGGGATTTTGAAGCTGATGCAGGAATAAGACAATTATATGCTGAGAAATGGACGAATCATGCCAAGCATCAGAATAAATTAAAAAGGAAATCGATTGTCATAAGACAAAGATGAATTCTGAAGTCCTTATTAAATTGCAAGATATCATAAGTATTTTCCAGCCGAGCTATCTGTATTAATATTTTACTTAGAGAAGGGGCCGCCGATGCTCTAAGGACGCAAATAAGACAACACGGCACAATCAGAGGAAGCTGCTTGGTGTAGCAAAGACAAGAACCATATAAGAGGTAATCAACCCAATCATCACAGGAGGTTGATCATGGTTGAAGAAGAAAATTTCTTGATAAAAACAAAATCCCAGGAAATATTTTATCTGTCGCCACCTATTATATAGTCGCTGTCTTCAGTTTCAAAGCACTTCATATTGGAATCGAGGGAGTAGAAGCCTGCAGTCATGTGATTTAAGGGCGTCCATATAGACAAAATACAAGGCGTCAAAAAATTGGGAGTGTGTCAAGCAGTATAAAGACAGAGTTGTGGCCAGTGTAAACACAAAACAAAGCTGGAAAATAATCATGCTTTTGGTGCCAGGTCAAATTATTGAGTCTGCGATTTAATAATGCTATTTCGATTATGTAATGATTTCTGAGTGTTATTATTTGACGATAGTTAATGTGAAACCTTTGCATATGCAAAATTTGTATGTGTTGGACCTACAAGCAATAGAGCATTTCTAACTTAGTTCTAATTATATATAGTTCTAATGATCTGAATGCATATGTGCTTGATCGGTGTGTGGTTATATTTGTATACATTTGCATTACAAACGATTTTGAAATCAATATATGCATTTCATCTTCATCACTCAATGAAAAAATAAAAAAGAAACAACATCTAGCAGTTAGAAGGGTTGTAAGGAAAGTGTTCGACAAAATTCCTGAGATCCAAAACAAAAAACTAAGTTGAAATTTTACTAGGCACTTTACATACAAAGCACATTACTGGACATAAGGAGTGATTTCTCACATTGAAACCCCAGATCACGATAAAGTTTCTGTTGGAGATGACATGGCCTATGACATCCAAGGTATTGGTAAAATCTCCTTGCAATTTGGCATACACCATTGTTGGCTCATTGAAGTCTTAAATGTGCTAGGACTTACCAAAAATCTTATATTTGTCAATCAATTTCTTGACCATAACTTGAGGATTGAATGTGATAAAAATAATGATAAAAAGGTATGCCTCATTTGTCATAAGTCCAAAAGTTCAAGGATTGTTACAAGTGCTTCTGAAATTGGTAAAATATTTAGGCTTGATACAATTGACAATAATACAGCCTTGATGAATAAGAGTAATGATCTTTCTATGTAATGGCATGGCCGATTTTGTCACTTAAGAACTGCTATTTTCTTACTCTTAGTAAGAAAGGAATGGTCAAAGGGCTTCTGTCATTTGAGAAGTCAAGTGCTATTTGTTCTAGTTGTCACATTGAAAACAACATCGAGCACCTTTCTATCCTAGTGAACATCATGCAAGCCAACCTTTATAGCTGGTGCATACTGATCTGTGTGGACCCTTGGTATCTAGTCACAGTTGTTTTAGGTATTTTTATCTTTTTGTCGATGATCACACAAGAAAAATGTGGGTATATTGTTTGCAGACCAAAGATGAAGCTTTTCCCTACTTCAAGGAGTTTTGAACTCTTGTGGAGAAAGAAACAAATCATAGTATTCATGTCCTCCACCCAGATCGAGGGGGAAAATACACTGAAATAGAATTATCCACCTACCTAAAGGAAAATGGAACTTGTCGTCAACTGACTACGACTTACACACCTAGACAAAATTGAGTTGTTGAAAAGTGTAATTGTATCATCATGGAGATGGTACGTAGCGTGTTGAAGGATTCTCATTCGGGACATGCATACTGTATTCAAGCTATGCATACAACAATTTATCTTCTAAATTACTCACTAACCAAAGCACTTGATGGCATCACACTAGAGAAAGCCTGGTTGGGAGTTAAGCCATGTATCTCTCATCTTCACGTCTTTGGTTGCACAACATACATGCACATTCCTAAGCAAAAGAAAAAGAATCTTGATATTCATGAAATGTATTCTTCTTGGGTATAGCAATGAGTAAAAATCTATCGACTTATGGATCCTACCACAAAGAAGATATAAATCAATAGAGATGTCATTTTTAATGAGAAGAGTGAGTCAAGTTCACCTTCCACATCATCACCTACTCCAGATAGTGCTCCTATATTCAACTTGGATGAGAAAAGTAATGCGAATGTTGATAATCAATCTGACTCAACACCCAAAAATGTCACACGACCTATGTGCCCAAGTTTCTAAGGCGTGAAAAATGGAAGCTCCCCCTGTCAAATGCGCCCAAGTTGTTAAGGAAGTGCTAGAGATATTTTTTTTTCTAAGTGAAAAAACAGGAAGAGGACCACCTCAAATGCGCCCATCATAGTAAAGTGGCATAGAAATATTCTAAGTGTTCAAAAATAAAAGCAAGACCCCTCAAGTATGCCCATGGAGTGAGAAAATGTGGAGTAGGCAAACATTGAAAATAAATATTTTTCAAAGGTAAAAAATTAAATGTACCCCTTCACATGTGTACACATGAATAATATAGTTGGAGAAATATTTTTTAAAGGGAGATCTTTTTGTGGGTCTTGGATATTGTGTAAAGGGAGATGATTTTGAAACTTTTCATCCCTTATTTGAGATTTCAAAGTGGACAATGGATGCCTAGTTGATGAAATTTTCCAGAGAAAATTATTTTTTTCTAAGACAGAGACATCAAGGTGTGTAATTTTCTAGGGTGGGTAATGAAGCAAGGGCATTCATATGTGCCCTCAGGATGAAGTGTCAAGCTCCTAAAAGAAGATGGACATGATAGGTGAATAAAATGGCTAAGGCGAGAAGATGAAAACATCAAGATGATATATGTCCTAGCTCACAAATGTTAAATGTGCCCGTGATGAAAGTCTATGAAGAAGGAAAAATTTGCTAGAGGAAAATGATGAACTCTATCTGATCTAGAGGACAATCAAACCTTGAAAATTAAAAAATGGAGGTTAGATAAGTGAAGAGATTTTATATTATAAAGTGTTTTGATGCTCTTCTCCTATTTTGCAGGATGAATGTCGAGACAAGGAGTGATGGCTTGAGGTGATGGAACAGATACTCTAGGACAATGTTGCAACTTACAACCTTGGAAGAGGAAAAGTTATATGTTTGAAGCTCCTCCATGATGTCTCATTTGCACCCAAATCATGAAGGGAGATGTTGGAAGAAATGGCTAAGTGTTGGAATTTCTCCACAAGGACCTAATGTGCACCTAACTTAGGGAGGCAGGTGACGAACAAGAAGTGATCAAGTCTGGGATAAGAAAATCCTTCAAGATCGGGATGGAGAAATAATGAAATCCCAGGCATCAAATATCATCCTCGAGTGCTTCAAAGTTAAACCACAGGATGGATTGAAGGACAAAGTAGAGGAAATCTTCTTAAGTATGAAATCCTTCTTCGACATTGACCCAGAGAGTGTTTTCCAACATACTTCGCCCAACCTAAAATGCAATGGTGTCAGGGAGGAAAATCATCATCAAGCAGGAGAAAGAGGTTGCAGTCTTGGAGTTTCAAGTTGAGAATGTGCCTGCCATGCCGATTGAGGCTATGTTGGCCAGATTCATGGAGTTTGTAGTCAAGAAGAACAGTGGGAACGCGTCTCTGGATGAGAATCCTCTAGAAGGATGGTAGACATTAATTGCTCATTTATTACCCCACTCTTCTTGGTGACAGTTTTTAGGGTTAGGGTGTATGTGGCTCAATTTGGGCCATCTATCTAGTTGTAATCTGAGTCGTCCATTAGACTTGGCCAACTATAAAAGGGGCATCCCCCCTCATTTGTAATTCATTAGATTAGAATAGAGAGATAGCTAGGAGATTGCATAGCTTAGCACTAGCATAGGTTGGTAGTTTAGATTGAAGAGGAAGGAAATCTTTCTCATTGAATGCTTTGTAAGAAGTTGTTGTGAACACTCTCATAATAAAAAGAGTTTTCATTGATGGTGATTTCTTCTTTTGTTGTGAGTAGCTAGCAAGGCTCCTTCGTCCTTCCAAATCACTTAGCATTTTGAAGTAGAACTTAAAGTAGAATAAATTTCATTTCATGCAAGTAGATAGTAACTGTGGAATGTGGTGTTCAATTTAAGCAAGCTTCATTAAATCCATACCACTAGCGGGCTCACTGATGGTGTGTTTTCCTTGCATGGTCAATTGGAACATTGTGGACTTAACTTCGATTATGGTTTATGTGTTGACATGTGTCATTGTGATGGTGTCCTCATATTGAATTGTGATCTAAATACTTTTAGTTACTCCCCTTGAAGATTGCACCATTTTTGTGGAAGTTGTCCAAGGCGAGGTAAAGCAGAGCTTGGTTGAGGCTTGTGAAAGTTGATCTCCACGTCCCACACGTAGATTAGTCCATAACATCTTCTATCCCTGCAACCATTTAAATTCAGTATTTTTTGGTTAGTTTAGGAAACCTGTGTTTCATTGCCAAATCTTTCGAAACTTGTAAAACCCCCCTTTCGATCTTCAACTAAACAATTATGTAAGTCCTTTCGTGATACCAACAAATCACAACGAACCAACTGAGACTATCCACTGCATGAAGGAACCTTGGAGTTGAACGCACGAACTCTCTCGCAATCTTTGCATGCAGGAGACTTTGTTCAAGAGAGGATAGAGTAGCCGTTGGTAACTTTATTCTGCTATTTGGTGCGGTCACAAAAACAATAGGCGATTTAGCTTGAGAGAAGAAAAAAGGGAGTTGTGGTAGAGTCTTCTCATGATAGCTTGTAGGAGATCAAAGAAGGCATGGGAGTGATGAAATCAAGTTACTTAAACCTTCTTTCAGACTGTGACCACCATCTTAACCTTGTTGGGATCTATTTAGATTCCTTGATGAGGAAAGAAGAGGAAGTTGATATACTTTCTCAGGAGCTTATGGTCACTAGGGTTTCTTTGGTGAGCACTTAGTTAGCACTTCAGGATTCAGAGCATTCCTTATGGGCAGCCAGGACACTTGTGGATGATAGCAGTATGAGTTCACCTAGTGTTCACACTCAGGATACAGATGCAGTGTCAAGTTATGGTGTAGACACATTAGTGTCATCGGCGGATTCAGGTGCTAGTGGATTTTTGAGTACCAGTATCTTCTTCAGTACTATGGAGGCTGACATTGGTCAATTGAATCAGAAGGAGATGATTCCTCCTAGGACTTTCACATTGGGTTTTGGTATTGATTCAACACCTTGCCAGGTAATAGATAACATCCATGATGAGGGAAAGACAGTAGATGGCATTCATGGTGATGTTGCACAACCAACTCATCCTATTATGAGTTGTGAGCCTTCTTCCGAGGGTGGTAGTATTGGATGGAATACACTTGATCATTCAGATATTCCATTAGCATAGTCAGGAGAGTTTCACCTTGATTGCATCTTGAGGTGTGCTCACCAGTTTGATTTCAACCCAAATGTTCAGGACTTGACTATGTTATTGTTGGCGCAAAGAGGTGGGTTGAACATGAGGTATGCAGGTCCACTCTGGTATGACATATTTCCATCTTCTAGTGACAAGTCCAAGCGAGGTGAGTCTTCTACTTTGTTCTCTTTTGATGATTACCTAGAGACTTGCAGCGTTTTGGAGATAGGGGGTATCAGAGTAGTACAATGCGAAGCGATAGGTAGTGGCTTTCCAATCATGCGGTTGCATCAGATTCGCATCACAGTTTTGGGAATGAGTTGATTCAGCAGATTGTGCGAGTGCTGGTGTTACAGGAGCTGCTTGGTGTTAGTAGGGACAATACTTAGATCTTCCCTTGACATCTGAGTGGAGTGTTTTCTTTGCAATTGAGGTTGCTTGGGGACAAGCAATTCAGGGAGGGCAGACTGTAATGTCCCCATTTTTGCGAGCATCAACTTTTAGAGGATTTAGCCTATTCTTGACTCTCGTAGGCTAAGGAGCTTGGTTAGAGGGTCTACTTTAGGCAGTGGTTGGTTTCCATCTTTCCTAATTTCAGTTGCTTTGGAGAAATAAAGAGTTTTGTTGAGTTATAATGTTTAATTATTATTACAGGTAACTTTAATAATAATTATTATTTTATTATTTTATATTTGCACTTTATATTATAAAATGATATTTTAATATTTGTAAAGTGCAAATAATGATATATTATTTTAAAAGATTAGTCAAGAAACTTCTAGGAGGCCGATCTCTTGGTGAAAAAAGAATAAATAGGTGAGGCCAACCATTGTTTCATCATGCAGGAATTGATGTTTGTTTGATGTGACTATTTGGTGGAGAAGCTAGCTAGGGTTTCAGCCATTGGAGGACCTTTGGGGACGAAAACCCTCATTGGTTACACAATTTTGGGGCTGCGAGATACCAGCTGAATTATTGTTGATTGTGGGCTTTACATCAAAAGCCCAATCTTGTGCTTCATTGTGGAGATTATTTTAGTACAATTGCTGAAGTATTATTGTACTTATTTTGAGTAAAGTATTTGACTTGCAACAGTTGATGTATTGTTGCATTTGATTGAGAAGTTACTTTAGCAGCTAATGTATTGCTGAGATTGATTATTTTATTGAGCAAAATTAATGGCCTATGGCCAATTTTGCTAAGTTCGATTGGAGATGTTGGAGGCATTATTGGAGCATTGCAACATTCAACAAATTGACATATAGAAAGGTCGACTTGCATCTTCAGCTTCATAGATATATTTTAATGAAATTTCTCAGTCATTGGACCAGCTTGTGAAGGCCACAATTTGGTCCATTGTTGTCTCCTTTGGCAACGATTTCTTCATTATATTGTAGCGCTTTATTCTAGGAGAATGGTCATGTGATTTCAAGCAATTTTGAGGCAAGCTTGTAAAACAATAATTTGTTATTGAAGTCTGAAAACAGAAAATAGGGGTGGCACTATTCTTGGGCCACGATTTCAGACTTAGAGGAGCTGATAAAATCAAATATAAACTTTTTTCTCATCGTGGATGGTGCATTGGTCTGTAAAGAGCCTAGGCGTTGCATTGCTCAAGCCCAGCAGGGGCGATTTTGGTGTTGGAGGGTAGAATTAAATCTTGGCATTCTTTCAGCTTGTTAAAATCAGCCAATTCAATCTTCAACAAATAATTGGTTAGCTTACTTGGACCGCTGCAAGATAAGGAACAACATTGATCATTCTTGGTGCCATCATCATAGAGTTACTTGTTGCATATCAGATGCTTATTAGAGGCTATCAAAGTGGAGATTAATTTATATAAATCCAAAACAGGGGTGACAGGATCAACTAGCCGATTTGGAGCTCAAGAGGTCATCATTCCATGTAATATTGCTTGGCTCTTCATCAATGGCATATGGTGATTTTATATATTAGGTTCCTTTGTGTTTTGCATGCATTTTCATGATTATATAGGTGCATTTATTAGAGCTATTGTAGATGTTTATTTTGTATCAGACTTGATTGTAAACATTGATTTGGTTGTAAGCCAACAGTCTTGGCATCGACATCCTATGTAGAAGGTTTGCATTTTAAATAAGATACCGACTGGTGGAAGTTTGCAATCATTGTGTGTCTTTGATCTCTCTATGTGGATGCATGTCAATTGTTTGACAAAATGCTTTAAGTTGTAGATGCATTGTTTTCCCATAGAAATTCATGTAAATACATTTTAAAATACAAAAAGAGTTTGCATTGCTGTTAGAAGTTATTGTGGACTATAAAATAATAATAATAATAATAATAATAATTTATAGATTTAATATTCAGTTTGGCAACACAAATTTCAAGCAAGAAAACTCAGACCAGAAAACAAGACATTTCATGCAAACTGTTCGACAATATTCCTTGGGCAAGAAATTAGAAATTTAATATTAGACTTAGAAAGCAATATTACACATTTATAGATAATGCACTGCATAACAATTGTGGAAGTGTAGAAGACAATACAAAAGCTATAGCTGAAAGTAATCACTATATAAGTCACATTTCGTGAGGAATCTCACATATTAAATTACCAAAATAGTTAGGCATTGGAGACCTATTATCATTCATTTCACAGATAGAAAATATTTTTCAAACTGAGGAAAGGAGACTGGATATACTGAAGCATACGCTTATTTGCAGCACCGCATGCGAGCGAAATGCACAAAAAGAACATTTAACACACTGGACAATATTCAAGATCTTGATACAAACAATTTACCTAATGGAGGAAGGGGAATATAAGGAGATACAAAAGTATATTGGATAGATCCCACTAGAGGAACACCTTACTATTTTTATTAACACATGGAAAGAAAAAAATGTAATAACCACCCCAATTTTTTTCAAAAAATTCACACGTTAGCTTTAGCCAAAATGCAATGATTAACAACTAAATAAGCAACCGTCCACTTTTTGATAACCCAGATCCCGATGTGGGCAAGGTGAGAGTATACGATGAAAACAAAATCTTGCATTAATTGGAAATTAAGCTAACTCAAAGTAAAACATGTTCCACTTTCTGATCACCCATATCCTGATGTGGGCAAGGTGAGAGCATGCGGTGGTAAGACTTACAATCACTGCATTTTCTAAGCTTCCACTTCTTCGGTGGGGTAAGTAAGCAAACCAAGTGCATGAAAGTAAATCATCCGCTTATTCAGTGGGAATTACAAGTAGTATGAAAACACTTGGCGACAAGCCAGCTAATCAAAACAAATTCATATGCTTGTTCAACAGTCATAACATGAAAGTAAATGAAAACTCAACCACTTATTTAGTAGGAGTAGCATGAGACATAAATAAGCTCAACCACTTATTTAGCAGGAGCACCACTTTTTCAATGGGGTGAGTAGCAACGTAAATACAATGAGCAATCACCAAGGGTACTACTAATGGTGTTACAATAAGCTCAACTTGAAATATATTAGTTCATCATATGTTGCTTCTATAAAAGGAAAATGATAGAAATATGAAGTATAAATCCCCCCAAGATGCTACAATGGTAATATGAGTACACCCCACAAATTATAACAATAATACCTCAATCAAAGGTTCTTCGGAGGTCAATGGAAGGTCAAACAAGTTGGCTACTACAGATCTAATACACAGGACAATAGACTGATATACACCAATAGCCAGCTTAAAACACCAACCAACAAATCATGAAATGAGCATAACTTCACCAATACTTTGTAGAATCACACCAAACAACTTGCAAAGGAAAGTACAAGGCTAGGCATCCAAAATGAGCTTGATAGCAGCCCCAACAAGTCTGATCAGCAGCAATACACACCAAAAACGCCTCCTAGCATGGAAGTACAACCTCCTTAAGTGGTCGACCAACAAGACAAAATCCAACTCTCCATCAAAAAATCCCAAATTTTGAGCAAAGGGGTGCCCAAGATGAAGAAATCCAATGACCCAACACCCACAAAAAGTTATCAGCTTCTTTGATCAGAATGAGTGAAAAGGTAGGTCAACTGGATTATGGAAGGGCATGAACCAGCAACACCCAAATCTGAAAACACACTCCAAAAAGCTCCTACAAAGCTGCAAACCAACACTCCACAATAAAATATGCCTAGAAAACATCATAGCAAGCAAAAACTGAAAGAACAAAGAAAGCCATCATCGATATGAGCTCAACTGTAACACCTACAATGGAGCTATTCCATTATCCAACTAGGAGGTATCTTGCATGCTTGAAACCGTAGTTGAATTGGAGGGATTTCATCCTCAAAACCCAAGGAGATCTCTCTACAATCTGACAACACTTTGTTATCATAAGTTAGCATAACCAAATGAGAGCAAATGAGGGAGTATATATAGATTTTGAGACCTAGAAGTTTGAATGCCTTTTCCCTCCAAACGGGGAGGCCACACTTGGGAGAATAAAATACTTTATTAAAATTCACTTTAAACCTTCATTTTGGCATCCACCATAGTCATGCATCAAATTTGGTTTTTTAAAAACAACTTAAGTTGTCACATGCTAGGCGTGAGGGTCCAAGGGGCCTTTTTGACTTTATAAAATTAACTTAAGTTGCAAATATTTTCTTTTTCGAACTCCAAGGATGGTGGATATGCCAACTACCAAAAATATCAAGACATCATCAATTGAAATTTCCACCACTGCTAGGAATAACACTTATTAAAAATAACATTCTGCTAAAAATAGTATGTCCAAACTCAAAATAAGCACATTTTGAGATATAGCTGTGAGTTACTAAAAATAGTAATTGCTCAAATAGGCACTACTAAAAATAGTAGTGACTACCCACCAAGGATCTCAGAAAACCCAAAAAGACCCAAAAAACTCTCTTACAAACTCCTACAATAACTGCTTGAAAAAGAAGACAAGAAACCTCCAAGAACCTTGGAATCCCTAGAAACGCCTTTGACTAACCTACATGACTCTGGAAATAGGTTGATGGTCACTTAAATGCTTAGGAATGAGAAGGGGACATTACAAAAAATGAATATAATGACCGAATATACGTACAATTATTCTACTAGACACTCACAACATTGGTGAAAACTTGGTACATCAACCAAGAGCAAAGAGGAGAAACCATTAATTGGGAAGAGCTAACAAAAGACTTTCTTCACACCTTCTCATTCCATAATGAAAACATAAACATACATAATGCACTAATCAAGATGGAGATCATATTTAGACTAGAGGAAATTCAGGAAATAGTGGTACCACAAACTTCCACACCACCTCCAAAATTAGATGGTATATGGAGATATATAGAATGGCTTGATAAAGAGACTAGATTATCAAAAATAAGATGTTGCCTCACAAACAAGGATGATGAGGATGCTCACAACATATATATAGAAGTACAACAAGGGGAAAGAGTATTATTATCTCCTACAAAGGCCAAGCAAAAATATTATAACCAACCAATTAAACTAAAAGAAGAAAACATTGCAAAGGAAGGAGATCCTAAATTGGCTAAAATTGGAAACTATTGGGATGACAAACTAGTGGTGCAAGTTGTGGAAATGTTATTTGAATTTGAAGAACTCTTCCCTAGGAAGTTTATAGATTTGAAGGGCATAAAAGAGGAATTAGGAGCTATGAAAATACAATTGAAAGAAGGGGCTAAGATGGTATGGAAAAAAACCCTACCAATTAAACTCTAATATGAAGAACAAAGTCAAAACAGAACTAGGCAAAATGTTAGAGGTTGGGATAATCAAACCCATAGAGGATGCAAAGTGGATTAGTCCCATGGTAATTTAGAACATAAAGACAAGAGAAATAAGGATTTGCATTGACTTTAGGGAATTGAATAAAGAATGCATCCATGACTCTTTTCCTACACCATTTATAGAAGAAATTTTGGAGTCAGTAGTAGTGAGGGAAATAAACTCATTTACTGATGGATTTTTAGGATATCACCGAGCAAGAATAAGTGAAGAAGACCAGCCTAAAACAACATTTTCCACAGAATGGGGCTCCTACATGTATACGGTGATGCCATTCGGCTTGAAGAATGCACTTGTGGTATTCAATAAGATTATGATAAATGCTTTCAAAGGCATTATACATGACTTCCTAGAGGTATATTTAGACAATTGGACGGTTTATGGACTGGTCAAAGACTACATCCAAGTACTCAAGATGATGCCCAATAGATGTAGAAGTATGCAAATTTCCCTAAACCTATAAAAGTGCATGTTTGTAGTACCATATGGCACACAATTAGGTCATATTATATGCAAGGAGGGGTTGATGGTAGATCCTATGAAGGTCACACTAATAATGACACTACCACCACCAAAAACACCTTCAAAAGTGAAAACCTTTCTGGGATACAAAAGATATCACCACAAGTTTATAAAAGGGTATGCTGGAATAGCCACACCTATGGAAGAACTGCTCAAAAAGAAATCTGGTAGAACTATTGAATGGAATAAGGAATGCCAAACAACATTTGATACATTAAGGAAGCAAATTGTGGAAGCACCAATACTTATATTCTCATATTGGAGCACACCCTTCCACGTACATGTAGATGCCTCAGGAATTGCTATAGGAGCAATATTAGCTCAACCTATGGGAAACAAAGATCACCCTAGAGAATTTGCAAATAGAAAACATTCTAAAGCAAAAAGGAATTATACAACCACTAAAAGAGAAGCCTTAGCCATGCTCTATGCACTACAAAATTTTAGACATTATCTTTATCAATGTTGTGCCCAATCAAAAATTTTGCCTCATTAAGGCATTTTGTAAAGAGTGGTCAAAGTCTTGTAAATTTTTTTGTAAAAAGTCAAAATTTCTAAAAATAGAAATTTTCTATTTTTAGACTTGATTTAGGGTTTTTTGGGTTTGTTATCAATAGATGCTGGAAACACTTTCTAAAAATTGAAAGTTTCTAAAAATAAAATCTTTGTTTGGAGGGATCTAACTGATTTTGATTGGTCGAAAATACTTCCCAATCAGGCTGGTTCATTCAAAAATGTCAAAAGGTCAGGACTTCTTTGGTGGGTTACTTTTTCCTTTTCAAAAGGCGAGGCACAAGTTCCAAGGTCATCAATGGAGGATTATCTGCTACCAGGTATTAGATTCAAAGTCTCAAATGTTGTGTTGGCAACATCAAACTATCAACGATCAAGAAAAGGTGAAGTTCACGCAAAACGGAGGTGAATTTGAAAATGGTGAAATTTATGAAAAAAATTATAACTCAGGCATGCCTAGGTGCCCCTATCCAAGAAGGGTACCTAGGGTCTCATGCCTTAGTCAAATTTTCCCTCTTTTTCAAAAAATGTGCAATTTTCCCCATCAACCCAATTTAGTTACACAGAGAAATAATCAAAAGCAGTTTCTAGGGCTAGGAAAAGTAGGAGATCATCTCAATTATGTTTAGGCTCCTCAGTTGATTCATCATCCAATGCCGAGGATCTATCAGACAACAGAAAATGCAAATCAAACGGTGGCATTTTGTGAAAAAATAAAGAAAATCAAAGAAAAAGTGAAAATCATCAATTTTAAACTAAGGCATGGAAGCCTAGGCACCCTTGTCAAGGAGAGGCACCTAGCTTTTGATGCCTTAATTTATTTCTTGTCCCATTCAAAAATTCATCAAACTCCTCCATCAGCCTAGTTTTGGTTCTAAGAAAATCAGTCAGATGCAGTGTCAGGGGTTGGAAAGGGGAATAATTCATTTCAGTTATGATCAAGCTTGCTTGATTAACTTCCTTTCAGTCTCTATTATTCACCGATTGGTAGGAAACGACACCCAAATTGGGGTCACTGGCTTTCGACAGAAAGACGCAAAATGAAAAAAGCAAAAAGATGAAAATAATTGAAATTTGGCTAAGGCATGGGATGCTAGGTGCTCCTATTAGTCAAGGGCACCTAGGTTTTCAACACTTAGAATATCTTTGACCCTGGCATGCCTTCTTTCCCGTTCAACTTTCCCTGGTCACTTTTGGGGTCTATAATCATGATCAGACGATGTTGAACTCTAATATGAAGTTGGGGATCACTTTATCAATGATCAAACATGAGATTTCCATGGTCAAATAGATTTTATTAGTTGGAAATACTAGATTGTTGGATTGTCAAAGTCGGATGCACGCCTTGCCAAAAGTAGAAGCAAACAAAAGTTGAAAAATGAAGAAAAATGGCTAACACTAGAGAGGTTTTATGTGTTTGATGATGTCATCGAATGTGTATGTTTTTGCCAAAAACATGTTTTCACTCGTGTGCTTTTTGCTGCTACAAAGAAGGAATTCACCGCCGCATGTGCAAACAGACTTAGATTTTTGCATACAAAGTTCCTATCTTCTTGGAGAAGTTTTGAGTTTTTAGGGCTTTCATGAAGAAAGTTCTTTTCGTCCTAAAACTCTATTTAAGCAAGATTTTGGTTTGCATTTGAAGGAGGAAAGATAGAATTTTCTTCTCATCAAGATTTGGATACTCAAACGAAGTGCTTTTTCAATGTTCTTCATGGATTTGGGATTGGGAAGCACAGTGAAACACTTTTTCATGGTCCAATCTTCTAGGGCATCACATTTTAGAAATAGGTGGTGAGATTTTTTAGTTTTCGTCGATCTAGCCCATTTGCTTTTTGCTCTTCATGAAGATTGAGAAATTTTATATTTCCAAAAATTCACTTTTTCAGTTTTTTTTGGGAAGCCCTCATCTTTTTTAAAATCTGATGAACTAGGTCTTTTCAGAACATGATTGTCTACAAAACCCAGACTTGAGCTGTTTTTTTTAAGAGTGTGTTTTGGAGAGAAATTAGCAACTTGTATCAGTACTCCTGACAAGGAGGCAATTACCAGTTTTTTGGCGGATATAGTTTCCCAAATGATCAATGAGTGAGTCACCTTTTTGGGGCATCAAAGATTTCCAAGAATAGAACTAAAAGAAGCAATTAACTCAATGCATTTTCCAAGTGTAACTTGCTATTCTTGTTTCATGCTTATCTATTCTTTTTGAAATAGAAAAATCAAATGTAGTTGGAACTTTCCCTACTTTTAAATCAGTTAATCAATTTTAGCAGGTAGTTAGTTAGTTGTCTTGTGTTAGTTTTAGAAATAAATCTTGCGAGTGGGAAAGTCTAGTTAGCTTAAAGCAAGGATATTTTAGGGTTACCTATTCCTTGTTTGTGTATAAATAAGGGAAGCCTTGCCAATTATTTTGGGACTGTTATTGTAAGAGCTAATTTGTTAGCCTGTATTGCTGCAAATTGTTGTTTAGTTACCATTCAACTTGTGTCAAGTGTAATTTGGTGTTTGATCACACATTGTAAGCCTGTCTTTGCTACAATCTACTATCCCAGAAGTGTAACTACTATTAGAAATTGAGAAGAGTGAAAACTTATGCCTTCTTTGCTCTGATTTACTTGCTCGATATCTTTCAGTTTCTTGTCTTATGTGTTTTTCTTGTATAATCTTTATTTCAGCTTACATCTTATAAGTACAATGAGTCTTGATGTGTGATTTGGAAGTAAGTTTATTTAAGCTTTTGCATTAATCACATCATTCCTTGTTTACTTTTGACTTTCAAGCTTTGAGTTTACTTGAGTTGTCTGAAGCACTGTAGTTTAGGCCTAGTTGTAGTTTGAAGTTTTGGAAAAGAGAAAACCTCGGCTACGATGCAAAGAGTTTTAAAACCTTGTGCTTTTAGCTGAGAATAAAAAGATTAGCAATAGTTTAGTATTTCTTTTAAGCATCATCAGTGAAGAGGGAGCTTCCCCTCCTAATTTGAGGAGCAGTTTAACTGTGCATAGTTGTTCGTTTCTAATTTGCATTCTAAAGATGCGAATTGAAATGCCAATAGTTTTCTGGTAGGGCACGAGGCATAAAAATTCAAGAAATCTTACACTTTATGTCATGGGAATGACCATCTAGTGTCCTATTGCTCCTGTTCAACAACCAAAATGCTTATGTAAGTGGAAAGCGAAAAATTGGACATTACTAGTAGTCTGAGGCATTTCGTGTTTGAGAAAAAAGAAACTCATGTTCAGTGGAGAAACACTGTAATGTCCCCTTCTCATCAATGATTAGTTTAGAGGCTCATTAACCTATTTTGGAGGCCCATAGGCTCATTGAGGTGAAATTAGGGTTTCCATTGTTTGGAGGTTTTTAGCATTTCTCAAAATTTACTATTTTTAGTAAGTTCTAATTTTGGCAATGATCTAGTTGACAACATCACAGTGAGTTTTCCATTTCAGGTGGAGCAGTTGAGTAATTTTGAATTTGGATTTTGAGGTGAAATATTGAAGAAATAAGTTATTTCAAGTTATTAATGTTATATTTTTAAATTGACCCCTTGGCCTAATATTATGACTTGAAGTTGTTTTAAAAGGTGGTTATAAAGGGAGGACGCCTCATGGAGGAAATAATTAATATTTTATTATGTTTTAAATGTGCCTTGGAGTTTGGATGCCAAAGTTAAGGAGGGAATAATTATCTTTTAAAAATTAAATGTTTCAAATTTCCTTGGGTATCCCTTGGAGAGAAAGGTGGAAAACCAATAGTCATCTCAAGTTCTTTAAAAGAGAGTATCCAATGTTTATGCTATCCTTATGCTATCGAAATGACTTCATAGATTTGGCTTCGAGGAATGCATACCTCCTAGAGAAGAACCAATTTCATGTTTGAAAGATAACACCTAGCTAGAAATATTGTTGTTTCTCATCCAGACTAGCAGATTGTGCTTCAAAGTTGGTGAATTTTGGTGATATTTTAGTTTTTGTAATTGTTGGTTCTCATATAGCTAAAGTAAATTTTAGTTTGCAGCCCTTAGAGTAAATTTATTTTGGTTGTGGGTATTTTTTCATCTTGTTCCTATGCTTGAGGTGACCCATATTGTGTATTTTCATATTTTATTGAGAAGTATTTGATTTTATGGAGGTCACCCCATTTATGAGGCCGTACCATGCCTGGAAGCTCATGAAAATTTGTGCCAATTAATTATTGAGCTTTGTTTGTAGTTTCTTGGTGGGAATTTGGGCGTCATTCCCTTTAGCAGAAATTTCTTTTTGTTGCAGGTCATTTGAAGGAGTTTTGAGGATGTTATGAGCATTTTGGAGAGCTAGGTTTGCTATTTTTTGAAATTTACAGTAGTTGGTTTAACATCAGATTTATATAAGATAAATGCTGGTTTGACTTTTTGTATTTGTGAAGTTTATAAGTGTGAGAGATCAGTTCTTTCATTCAGCTTGATTATATTGTAATAACACTTGTAATTTTGTAGACATTAATCATTCTACGATTGTAAATAGTAGTACTATTCTAGTCAATTTTATTTGATGCATTTACTTGTGTTTAATTTCACACATTGTAACCATTGGATGGTTTACCGCAAGTGTGGAGAAAAGAATAATTAAATCTATGAAATCTCACCCACTGTTTAAGTGGCAAATTTCCATTGCTGAGTGGATGCCTGCTGTAAAGTAGATGAATTATTCATTGTTGTAATTTATTTCCCCCCACTGAACAAGTGGTTGTCTGGATTCTTCATGGTCGATTCCCCACCTGCTTCAATTCAACATTGTCCTTCATTCCAGTTTGGTTGCTAACAACCCCTTCCCATATGCTATCACCTCGCCTCTCAAAGGATCTTGGTGAACATTCTTGGTGAAGGTTACTTTTAGTTGTTTATGATTTTGGGCTAATTCCTTAATGGGTGCTTCTTGTTGGTGAAATTATGAGAAAAATTTAAGGGGCATATTTCAAACGCCACTACTATTCTTTACAAAGAAGAATGCAAAGTTGATCTTGTAGCCGAAAGACCAAGTATTGCCACCTCCTACGTTGGAATAGATAATCCTAGCTTACAAGGTTTATACCAGAAGGAGGAAAGGTGGTGTTGGAGATCCTTTCTTTCAACAACTTCACTCTACAAAAGTTGGAGAGTCATCCAACACAGTTCCTAAAGTTAAGAAAGAAGAACCTATGATCTAGCTAGAAGTAATGGGTGATAACAACAATAATACAGGCAATAATGTTGGCAATAATCATGCTGATAGGAATCAGATGTCCACCCCCATTACCTTGGGGTAACAACATTGGACCTTTGGATTTGTGGGAAAATCTTGAGTTACCTAAAGGGTCAAGGGAGCACTTCCCTCAGTCTCACAGTGATGGGAATCAACACCCAAATGAACATATCTTTGCATTCACAATGGCTTGCATTGTGTTGCACATGGCACATTAAGACATTGCAGTTGTGAAGACTCTTGTTGGGAATGTTGCCGACTAGTTCAATCACCTAGAGTTGGGAATTATTACAAGCTAGGAAACTATAAGCGAGAAATTTTTGGCAAGATTCAAGCCTATTGAAGACAGTCATTTGTTGTTTTCCCAACTTGCAAATTCAAAAATGGAGAGCCCATGAGGGAATTTGTAGCAAGATTTAGTCTTGTCACATGACTTTCTTCTACACTTAATCCATCACCGAAGATTCTGATGAGCTGTTTTATAAATGCTCTTCCATTAGAGAGCCTTCTTCTTGAAGATGACAAAAGAAATAGAATCGACGAATGTGCAAGAACACGTCATCAAGTTGGAGGATAACATGATTACTTCCAGAAAGATGAAGATGGATTCTATCAGGCCTCTAGTTCAGAGTTCTACAGATCCACAACTACAGAAGGTAGCCCATGAGATGACTATTCTCAAGAGGCAGTTGCCTCTTCAGGGGAAGCCTGCACCATCACTACAATATCAACCCCAACAACAATATCAACCTCAACAACTGTACCAGCCAAAGAGAAATAATTCTCAGCCTTTCAATAATTATAGGCCATAATTGTCGGCACCTCTACCAAGACAAATAGTTGAAGCTCAAAAAAATGCAATATTTTGTTCTTTCCATGAGACCAACGTGTTTGCATTTCAATTTGCACATCTGGAATGTGGATTAGAAATGGACAACTATGCATAGATAAATTGCTCTTCAAATTAGGAGGCGAAGCTCCCTCTTTGTTGATGTTGCTTAAAAAAAAGTAAACTAAACTAATTTTCCAATCTTTTTGTTTAGCTAAGAGCACAAGGTTATAAAACTCAAGTGTCGTAGCTGAGATTTTCTCTTTTAGAAGTTCAACTACAACTAAGCCTACTCTAATGGTGTTTCTAACTTCTCAAGTAAACGCAGAGTACGAGAGTTAGAAATGAACAAGGAATGATTCTTTGACATAAATGCTTAAATAAACTTTCTTCCAACACACATCTACTTACTTTCAATGCAAGCTTAAATAGAGATCATATAATCATAACACATAAAATGGAAATATGAGACATTATATTAGGGAAAAATAGGCACAAGACTTTATTTCTCAAATCTCAAGTAACAAAGATTACACTTTTGAGATAGCAGGATTGTAGCAAAATAGGCTTACAATTTAGCGATCAACCAGAATATATTCATACAAGACACAAGAACTGAACAATAACTTGCAACTAAAGAGGCATACAAGCTTGCTCTTATGCTAAGTGAACAATACTGAATAATAATTAGAAGGCACTAGTAGGATCAACGTTTTGTTATCACAAGCACGGTTAAAGAAAAATGGGCAAGGCTAATTGTATTTATACACGCAGAGGAGTAGGGAACCCTAAAAGCTCCTTGCTTTTACAACTAAGACTTGCCATCATGCAAGCTTTATTTCTAAAACTAAACAAGAGAAACATCTAACAACCTATGAAAGCATAAAGTAGGGAAATGCCAACTATTACATTTTGATTTCTTTTCTCCTTCAAAGAGTGGATAAGAATGAGACAAGAATAGAAAGAAAGCATGAGATAAGAATGGGAAGAAATCTAGTGCTTTAAATCTTGACCAAATCTGCCAAAAAGTGGGAAACTGTATCTCTATTAGGAGCATCGATACTATCTATAGCCATATTCCACTTTTCTAGGATTTCCTCGCCTTCTATAAGTGAACTTAGAGAATCTTTGACCTCTTCAAGTTTTTTATGAGTTCTATTCTTGAAAAACATCGCTTCCCCAAAAGATGACTCATTAATTGGTAACTTGGCGGCTTTGCAACTTTATGCTTCTGACACTTCTCTTGATTTTCCAACAGAAGATTATTGTACAATTCTCTTCTGATACTTGTCCTTTCCTCATTCACACCATTTCACACTCTTCAACTGAGATGATGAAGTTTTTTGTCCGTGGTGGTGTTTGAAAAACACTTCTCAACGTTGTCTGGCTTGAGGTTGCAAGATACAATATTGGCTTGGTTCTGAATCCCATGGGAGAGTACTACATGCTGAAAAACTTGAATTTTAATAGTAAACTTGAATATGTTCGAACACCTTTTGTGCAAATGGCTAAAAATTGAAGGCTAATTTCTCTTAAAAAAACAATTTTCTCGAAAAAAGTTGGGACCTGGGTTTTGTAGAGAACTTCGTTTTAAGAGGGGGTATGTGCAGGATCATCATGGAAAAAAAAGGCCCTTAAGTGGCAAAAATTTTAGAAAAATCAGAGTTAGAAAATTTGACGTAAAAATTTGAATAAGTTATCTATATTATTTAAAAAATATGTAAGAATAGAATCTATAGAAAATTGAATGTAGTTTCTAAACTACTAGGTTTGTTTAAAAATAAAAAATCTATTTGGTGAAATTTAAAATTTCAATGTTGTAGTACTTAAATTTCAAGGAAAAAATAAGAAATAGGTGTTTGTTTGACCACCCTAATCACAATAAAATTTAGATATAAGTAGAGGACTCATGTCTCGATGTGATGCATATTTTTTTGTAATTTTTTTCCAAGCAAATAATTAATTATGAATTTTTTATTACAACTTTTAAAAAATATAAAAAACTTGTATGTCTGACCACCTTAACTTGGTCAAAACTTCATGAAATTCAAATTTTCTTTTTCTAATCCTATAGTATGCAAAGCATAGAAAGTGATGCATGTTTTGGATTCAAAAAATGTGATATCGTTTGAAAGCTATAAATGTTTTTCAATTGGCCTATCAATCAAGACTTTAGTCATAATTCAAATAGAAAATGAATAATAATTACTTATTAAATTCAAAGTAAAACATAATTTATATTGGTGGAAAGTTGAGAATCTCCTTTAAAAACCCTTTTCATTTCATCAATCTTGGGTGAAAAAAATGTCGTCAGCCACATACCCATCATATTGCCAGTTTTTGGCCCATCATGATCCTACACATACTCGAGGACCTAGATCATCTATTTTGGAAAATACTGAATGTTGGTCTAAAAAGAAAAAACCCTAAAATTTTAGGATTTTCATCAAAAAGCTAAGAGCTGGATTTTGTGCAAAATTACATTTTGGATGTACCCAGTTGATCAGATTTTGAAAATATTAAAGATTTCTTAGACATGCATGGAAAAAGTAGGTTCTTGAAAAAATTCTTCAAAGTTGTAGAGAATCAAGAACTGAGCTACTAGATTGTTGGAATTTAAAAATATTGATTCCCTTCTTCTGAAAATTGATGCCTTGGAGAAATAAACTATGAAAAAGTGAGCTCCTTTGTGTGTTGATCTAGAAAATATGAAGAATTGTGAAAAAGCACCACGTTTTGGATCTCGAATCCTGAAAAGAATAAAATTGTCTTTTCCACCATTTTCAAGATTTTGCTTGAGTTTTGACCCTAATCAAATCTTGATTTCTAGAAGCTCAATGAATCTTGTGAGTTGACTAAATGATCCATCACAAAGCCTGACTAAGTCTAAGAAGATTATCCTAGAGGTAACTTTGGGTAAAAACTTCATCTGGTCCTTCAAAATCATGGATGCCCTTGGCTACCTAGGATGCCCAACTTTTCTGGTTTTAGCCATTTTGTGTTCTTCAACTTTTACTTGTTTTCCTCGATCTTCTAGTGAATTCTCATTTCTGGATGATTGGGGCGTTTGATGAACTGATGGCTGGACTCGTTGGATAGCCTGATGCATTCTGAGGGGGGTCTCTTGGGAGTGATATTTTCTATAAACTGATTTTAGGGTCTCAAAAGCTTGGGCCCCCCTGGCTACTTGGGGCGCCCATGATTGCCAGTGTTCACCATTTTTGTGTTCTTCAACTTTTACTTGTTTTCCGCTTCAATTAGTTTGTGATATCTGGTGATTTTCGACTTCGATGAGTGTGTTGATGATTGCATTGGAGAGTGTTGATCTATTTTTTGTGACCACACCAAACAATAGAATAAAGTTACGAATAGCTACTATATTCTCTCTTGATCAAAGTATTCAACATGCTAAGATTGCGAGAGTTCATGCTTTCAAATCCAAGGTTCCTTCTATGCAATGAATAGCCTTAGTTGGATCATTGTAATTTTGCTGGTATCACGAGGGGACTTACACAATTGTTCAACACAAAAAACAAACAACAAACAACATATTAAAGAGAAAGGGAATTTTCATGCGGTTTGAAAGATTTTGAGATGAGGTATGAATTTCCTATACTAACCAGAAAAGTACTAAATGTAAATGGGTGTAGGGATAAGAAATGCTATGGACTAATCTAAGACATGAGATGTGACCATCAACTTTCACAGACTTCAATTGAGCTTTGCTTTGCCTCGCTTCAAATAGCTTCTGCAAGACTAGTGCAATCTTCAAGGGAGTAGCGAAAAATTTTCAAATCACAACTCAACATAAAGACACCATCACGATGACACATGCCACCATGTGAATCATAATCAAAGTAAAGTTCACAAATTTCCAATTGACCACGCAAGGAAAACCTACCATCAATAGGCTTGCTAGTGGTATGGACTAAATGAAGCTTGCTCAAATTGAAAACCACATTCCACAATTACTATCTACAAGTTGCATGAAATAAATTTTACTCTACTTTAAGATCCTACTTGAATCAAAAGGACGAAGAAACCTTGCTAGATTCTCACAACAAAAGATGAGATCATCATCAATAAAAACTCTTTATATTACGAGAGTATTCACAATAATTTCTTACAAAACTTTCAAAGGAAAAACTTTCCTTCTTCAAACTATGTTATCAATCTATGCTAAGCTATCTCTCTATCTTCTACTTCTAATCTAATGAGATACAAATGAGGGGTGGGAGCCCTTTTATAGATAGCCAAGTCAAATGGATGACTCAGATTACAATCAAATGGATGGCCCAAATTGTGCCACCTCAACCTTAACCCTAGAAACTACCATAAAGAAGAGTGGGGTAATAAATGGGTCAAAAGATTCCCACTCACACCTGAAGCATCATGGGGAAATTAATGCCCACCATCATCTTCTAGAAGATCATCATCTAGAAGGGAATTTCCATTCTCTTTCTCCTTGATTGCAAGGTCAATGAATCTAGCCAGCACAACTTCAACCTCCTGAACCAAAATAGGCGGGATGTGATCAAGTTGAAACTCCAACACCGTAACAGTTTTCCCATGCCGAGTATAAGATTTTCTCCAAGCAACTAGGGCATCCTGAGTGTTTTGGGTAATGATGGACAAAGTTGAGGTGTTTTCAAAATAATCCTGAACAAAGGTCTTCACCTCTGAAAAGAAAGGTGTCAGTCTACTCTTCAAACCATCTGTAGTCACCTTCTTAGAAGTCAGCCTCCTAGCAAAGATAGTCTCCAATGTGTTCAAGGCTTTGTCAAGAATGTTTACCATAGCATTTCTAACTCTGACCAAATCTTCTTGTGTTGCATCAAAGAATCCTTAGCCTGTGACCACTAAAGAATACTAGCTAGTGAAGTCATATCTATCACCTTCCTGAATTACACCTCCCTCAACCAAGGTCTGCAATGGTGTATGCATTAAAGCCTCTAGACGAAGAACAACCTTGGTTTGATAGATACGAGCATCACCCCAAGCCTGATCAACTGCATCCATTCACACCATAATGGCAGAGGTTTGCTGATAGGAATGAGCAAGATCCTCCTAAACTTCTATGTCATAGCGTGAACACTGGCAACCCATTTATCTTCCTTTTGTGCCATCCTCCTCAAATCCTCCAAGCCACTGATTGACTCTTTGGGAAACTCAGTTAGGAGGTCAATTGTCAGATTCTCTTGCCCACAAGGATGAGACAAGTGTTGCATGTAACCAATCAATGTTTTGTGCTCCTTCAATCTTTTATACTTTCCTTCAATTCAAAGCATACTATCCTTGAGTTCCTGATAGGAGTTGTCGCACTCTTCAATTATCTGTGTTCCAATAGGGTGACCCAACTCCATGGTAGTGATCACATAGTTCTCCATAATGGCCTCATCTCGATCGCACTCAACCCTCGGTACAACTATGTGAAGCGTGTGAGAGCCATCTTCATCTGTTGAAATCTTTGAAAACTTCCTAACTTTCTTCTTTGTTGGAGGTGCATTGATCCTACTCAGAAATTCCTCCATCTCAATTGCTGGATCAATCTCTTCAATGGGGTCTCTTCTCATCCTGTCTCTGAGCCAATCTAGCACCACCTGCTGCAAGTCAAAAATGATGAATGGTTTCTCATCCCTTGCTTCCTCTTCATGTACTTCTTCTCTATTTTCATTCTGACGAGGCTCATCAATCTCTATAGGCTGGGTATCTCTTAAACCTTGGGCCTCTTGCCCTGTAGTAGTGTCATCCTCTAATGCTACCTCAATCTCTTGCTGGAAGTGAGTATTTGTGGCTGTTTCTTCCTCTATCTCCTACTGGTTTCTCTTCTAATTCCTATTCTTCATTCAACCTCGCTCTTTGATCTACAAACAATGAGACCTCATGTATACTTGGAGAATGATGTATGTGATGCCTCTTCAATTCTTTGAGGCTTCGGCTAGATTGGTTCTTTTCTTCATCACTCCATAGCTTGAGTGACCTACTTTTTCTGTTTAACAGTGGGCATCCTATGATCTCCCATTAAGTTATAAGTAAGAGGAATTGGTTCTCACCAATCTAGAAGTGGGAGTGGTGAATTCCTCACTATCTCATAATCTGGATGAATAATGTTGATATCCTCATCAATTTGGTCTAGCACAAGAACAATCTCACATTCTCTAAAATCATGTTCAATGGTATCCTCAAAAACATCCTTCTTCTCACTTTAGCTTCATTTGACGCACTTGCCAAAAAGTCCTCAATATGTCCCTTATGTTTGAATTCTTCTGATAGTATCCATCTGATATTCTTGTGAGGATCATAATGCTGCCTATTGGTATGATAAGAGAGGTGGAAAAATTGAAGCTCGTGTTCCGCTTCCTTGGCTTCCTGCAATGTCAAGAAAACTTCGTCTGAATTTCCCATGATGATAGGGAATTCAAGTACTCCTTTCTTCTTCTTTTGAATCTTATCATAGGTAATGAGTTGCCTAGATATTTCCAGCATCAAAATCTTGTTCGTAGGGTATCTGGGCAATCTATAAGGATATGAAGAGAACCCTTGTAGCCTGATGTAAGTGAATTTCAGAAATTGGATAAGCCAAATGTTGTGACCTTTTCACACATCACCCCATTCAAAATGGGGACCCTAATTTTTGCTTCTTTCCCATCTTTTGGGTTTGGTTGTGTGTTTGTCTCTCTCTATTCTATCTCACTTTTTCTAATGATGTACCTTTCTTTTGACTTGGATTGGAATTAGGGTTAAATCTGAAGAACATTCTGATGAAATAAGGGTTTTGAATCTTCAAGTTACTTTGAGGTCAAATTGAGTTGGCTAATTGACATATAAGCTTAACATTGCTGTCAGAAGGTTTCCAACAGGTTCCCACTAAGTTTTCGCTGAATTCTGACAACTTTCTATTTTTAGTAAGTACCAATTTGGGGCCTATTTTCTAAGGTTCTTCAAATTCTGACTGTTGCACTGCACTTAGAACACTTAGAGCTCCTCACTTGCAAATTTTGAGCACAAATAGATAACTTGCTATTTTTAACAGTCTGGGCTTCAGGGGCCATTTTTAGGGTTTGCATGTGTGCTTTTTCAATGCATGTCTAGAGAATATTTCTAGGTTTTTCGAGACCTTTGCGGTGGTATAACATTCAAGTTGAGATGATGACTTTCAGCAATTCTGGTTTTGAGACCTATTTCTAGGGTTTGCAGGCAGGATTTTTCAATGCATGTCAGGATATTCTTTATGGGTTTTCCGAGAGCTTCGTAATGATGTGACATGCAAACAGAGATGATCACTTTTTAGGAACTTACTATTTTTAGCCATTGCTCGCATGCAGACTAGTTCATTGGGTTTTTCTGGGTTTTTTGAAATCTCTCGAGTAGTGTGACATGCAAATTCATCCAACAACTGATTGGTCACTTTTTCAGCTACTTACTATTTTTAGCAGGTCCACTCCTGGCTCCCCAACACTTCAATATCATGAATAGAGCAATATGCAACAAAAACATGGTCAAACAGAGGTCATTCGAGCCACATGCGCCCAAGGTTGGAGAAGATAGATAAATCTTAAAAATAAAAAAATTTCTTCAAAGGGTGGAAAAATTAAAAGTGCCCCTTCATATGTGCATACATAATTAATATATTTTCTAAGGGGAATTTTTTTTGGGTATTGGATATTTTTTCTAAGGGAATGATTTTGAAGCTTTTCACTCCTTACATGAGAATTTAAAATGAGGGTTTTAAGCATACGCCTAATTGAGTGAAATTTCCCAAAGGAAATAAAATTATTCTCAGGTAAAATAAAAACGCCTTTGTCAAAGAGGAAAATTTTAAATGCTGGAGATGTTATTATAAATTTCCCAAAAGTGTTTGAGTCCACTGAATGTCACATGTAGTCAAATGGGAAAAATTCAAATTTTGAAAAGAAGAAAGAATCTCTAGCAATAGCAAATTCTATGACGACTCTATGACGACTGGGCACATTTTTGTGACAACTCGCCAGCCTTCTCTCCAAATTTGGAAAATTACTAAGTAGTAGGGAAGAAAATTTATTGCAACTGCTAAAATGGACACCCTCTCTCAATTATATAAACTTCAAAGTTATTCATTTTTCTTCACCAAATACAAATTTGAAGTTGTAAGAAAAAGAGTGCCGAGAAGAAGAAATTTCTGAAGTGAGTGAGTTGAGTGAGATTTTTCTAAGTGTCAAACAGATATTGCTGAAATTTTCAAGCCTTGAAGTTGAAAATTTTGAAGGTTGAAGTCAAAATTCTTGAAGTTTGGAGTTGGAGTTTAATGCAAGAGGAATTTTTATTTTTCGAAGTCAACTCCATTTTTCAGCCATCTCTCGCTAATTTTATTTTCAAAAATTAGAATTTTAATGCTTATGTTTTATTTTGTAGATGGCTGAAAGAGGAAGGGGAGATGCTGCTGGAACAAGCAAAGCAGCAGGAAAAGCTCCACAAGTAGAATCTGGCAAGGAAAATGCGTCTAGGTAGGAAATTATCAAGAAGCTCAAGAAATCATTTCTTCCTGAATCGAAGTTTGTTTCGAAGCTAGGAGGGTTGAATAACACCAATCTTGGTTCATTCAACCTCAAAGCACTCAGAGGAAAAATGCACGGGCAGGTGGTCATCAGCCATCAATTACAACACATAATATTATGAAAAGTGGATTATATGCAGCTGCTAGTTTTCCACCAGCAATCTAGTGCCTAGAGCCAATTGCAGAATGCGCTAATTGCTATAGGTCAGATCGCATGACAATAGTTTCTCCTGATGGGTAGTTGTTCGCCAACCTCACACTAGAAGCTATTGGAGAGGCGTTCGAAATTCCTACATTTGAGAAGATGTTGTACAAGATGAAAGAAAAAGTTGACAAAATGTACGCCTCCTCTTTTGAGAGATCTACTAGGAGAATTAATACATCCTGGATGCGGAAGCCTAGACCTCCTAGTGCTAAGTTTCCCAAATAGATTATCTCAGAGGAGCTGAAGCAAGAGTATTGTGACCTAATTATGATGCTTAGCCAGGTGAATGAGAGCCCTCAAGTATATATTTTTGAGCCTTGGATGTTCTTCTACATCAACATAGTGATGGAGGGAAGAGAATATGTCGACTGAGCAAGGAAGACTAATGACAACATAGATGAACATTTTAGAAGTCTAAGGAGGACAAAGACTTTTTACATGAGCTCCTACGTCATCTACATGTTGGCTCAGATGACGAAGTATAGATGAATCACTTATAAGGAGCCAATTGGAAGCGGTCCTGATTAGTACAAGATTCATGAGGCTTGCATATAGTTACACTTGACCAGTACCTCCAGCCTCAAGAGGGTGAATGATGCTTTTACTATGCACATAACAAGGACTCTTCAGTGGAGAACACACCAAAGAATATCAGAAGATGCCAAAAAGTTGATTGAAGAGTACAGGTATTGGTTCATCCAATTCTCGAAGTTCACATACATTATGCTATAGGGGTTCCACTCATACGCCTACAGATTGCCAAGGTACCCCACTGATAGGATGGTGATGCTTGAAGTATCTAGGCAACTCCTCGCCTATGATAAAATTGAAAAGGAGGGCTGAACTACCCCATCATTATGGGGAATTCATTTGAAGAGTGCCCATTTATAAAAGTAGTTAGAGTAGTCGAGGATGAATCGCAATTCTTCCACCTCACTCTTCATTACAGCAAAAAATATTTTGATCCCTACAAAAATATTGGAGTAGTATAGGGTGTCGAGCATAGGCACAAGGCTCACATCGAAGATTTTTGGGCTAATGCAGAGGGAAAAGCTGAAATTAGGAAGAGAATGTTCATCAGGCTACCTCTGAAGTTGATCACAAAATGTGAAGTTATTCTAGTTCTGGACCAAGTAGATGAGGATGCCAACATTATTTACCCAGATTATGAGTCAGTAAAGGACACATTGGTCCCACCACCTGATTGGTTGGAGCCAAAAATTACAGACTTGTACATGCTATTCATTCTAGTATTGACATTCATGAGGAGCCGGGTTGAAAGAAATGTTAATAGGCTCAAGAGCAAGTCTATTTCTCACATACAACCTTATGGGATATCTAAGGCCGCCTACTACAAGAAAAAGAAAGCAGGCTACTCAAGTTGTAGAGCCACAGGAAGAGGTCCAAGTTTAGCCAACACCTCATAGAATGGAGGAGGCATCACCCACATAATTACTAACTCACTCTTCTAATGTGCGTGAGGTTTCATTATTTGCAGGTCAGAGGGTTAGATTGAATGAAGAGCTTGAGTTAGAGGAGGTCAATCAACCATTGCCTAGGGAGCCAGACAGTCAGACTGCTAATGCTCCTAGGAATGAGAGCTAGTTGGAGGGAGAAGAATAAATAGAAAATGACATCCGCTTTGAGCAGGCGATCGAGGAAGCCTTTGAGGATTAAAATACTATGAAACCAGAATTTTAGAGTCTTGAAGAGGATGCGCAACACATGGAAACAGATGGGCCTCAGCAAAATGTTGCTAGGGACGAGGCCTGTGAAGTGGAAGCAACAGAGGAACAACCACTTGTTATCTATAACACACAATAAGCTTTACTAGATTGGCTCATTGGGAGAATGAGAAGAGATCCAGAAGATGACATCGACTCGACAATTGAGATGGAATCTTTCCTCAACAAAATTAGTGGGTTGCCAAAGAAGAAAAGAGCTAGAAAATATTCAAAGATCGAAATAGATGAATCTAGTTCGTGCACCCTTCATGTTACTATTCCAAGGGAGGAATGTGATCAAGATGAAGAAATGCCTAAAAATTATGTGATCACCACTATTCAACTAGGACATCCTATAGGAGCACAAGTAATTGAGGAAGCTAATAGCTCCTTTCGGGCATTGAAAGATAGATTGCTTAGAAAAGAGGAAAAATACAAGAAGTTGAAAAGAGAGCACAGGACATTGATTGGCTATGTGCAACACTTAGTGCGTCCGTGTGCACATGAAAATCTAGCGGTGGACCTTCCAGCTGAGCTTCCAAGAGAGTCAGTTAGTGGGTTTGAAGAGTTGAAGAAGGCAATTCAGGAGGTAGAGAAGTGGGTAGCTGGTGTCCGTGTTGAGGCTGAAAAATTCATTGAGGACCTTCTATCATCTTTTCAGCATGCCTGAAGTATCCTTACGTGTATGGAGAACATTGATCAAGCTTGGAATGAGACTCATATCTATCAGGACAAAACTATTCCACGCTTGGCAGCCCTTAATCATATGCCTACGTAGACTTTGGTTGAAGGAGTAATGGTTGAAGGAGGAGTAATCCAAGGAGGGGATCAATATGATTTTCTAGGTTGGTATTGTGCAACACTCACTGGCTGAGGCTTCTTCAATACAACTCAAGTAGAATTAATCAAAGTGAGGAAGGCTATGAGAAACATTCAGTAGAGCATCTTCAACACACTTGAGGCCTTGTTTGCAAAACGGTTAACTCCCTATGATTTTGAAAATGTTTCAAATTTCTCCACCATTATTCAGAGTACCCAAGAAGCCATTGGGACCTAGAGAAAATCTTGCATTTGGCAAGAGCAGATAGTCACCATCCTCAAGTTTCAACTCAATCTCACTCCATCTATTTCAGTGCAGGGTATGTGCAAGATCATGATGGGCCAAAAAGTGGCGATATGATGGGTATTTCTAGGGTATGTGGCTAACGACTTTTTTTTACCCAAAATTGATGAAATGAAAAGGGTTTTTAAAGGAGATTCTCAAATTTTCACCAATATAAATTATGTTTTACTTTGAATTTAATAAATAATTTTTATTCATTTTCTATTTGAATTATGAATAAAATCTTAATTGATAGGCTGATTGAAACACATCTATAGCTTTCAAACGGTATCACATTTTTTTAATCTGAAACATGTGTTACATTCTATACTTTGCATACTATATGATTAAAAAATTAAAAAAATGAATTTCATGAAGTTTTGACCAAGTTAAGGTGGTTAGACATACAAGTTTTTATATTTTTAAAAAATTGTAATAAAAAATTCATAATTAATTATTTACTAGGAAAAAAATTGGAAAAAAATATGTATCACATCGAGACATGAGTCCTTTGCTTATATCTAAAATATTATAAACAAATATTATCATTTTATTGTAGTTAGGGTGGTCAGATAGACACCTACTTATTTTTTCCTTGAAATTTAAGTACTACTGCATTGAAATTTCAAATTTTCACAAAATAGATTTTTGTTTTTAAAAATAAATGTAGTAGTTTAGAAACTACATTCAATTTGCTACAAACTCTCTTCTTACATATTTTTGAAATAATATAGATAACTTATTCAAATTTTTACATCAAGTTTCCTAACTCTGATTTTTCTAAATTTTTTGCCACTTAAGGGCCTATTTTTTCGATGATGATCCTACACATACCCTGCAAGAAGTTGAAGTAGTGTTGGCTCGATTCATTGATTTTCTAGTAAGAGAGAAGAATAGTGGGAACATGTTCCTGGACAAGAATATTCTAGAAGGGTAGTGGGCATTAATTTCCCATAGTAGTCAAAGGTAGGAGTTTGTCATTTTGTGCTCATTTATCGCACCACTCCACCTTTTGGCGGTTATTATGGTGGAATATTGTTTAGGGCTTATGTGGCTCAATTTGAGCCATCCATTGCAATTTGATCTAGGTCATCCATTCATATTGGCCAGCTATAAAAAGGGCACTCCCCCTCATTTGTAATTCATTAGGAGATCAAAGATTATAAAGATAGATCATAAAACATAGAGAGACAGTTTAGAGTTAGCATAGTTTCATAGAATAGTGTAGTTTGAAGAAGAAGGAAAGTTTTTTTCCATTGAAAGCTTTATAAGAAATTATTATGAACACTCATAATAAAAATAGTTTTCATTGATGATGGTCCCATCTTTTGTTGTGAGTAGCTAGCAAGGTTTCTTCGTCCTTCTGATTCAAGTAGGATCTTAAAGTAGAGAAAATTTTATTTCATGCAAATAGATAGTAATCGTGGAATGCGGTTTTTAATTTGAACAAGCTTCATTTGATCCATACCACTAGCAAGCTTACTGATGATAAGTTTGTCTTGCGTGGTCAACTTGAAACTTATGAACTTTACTTCAATTATGATTCACATGGTGGCATGCATCGTTCTGATGGTGTCTTTATATTGAGTTGTTATTTGAAAAACTTTGGCTACTCCCTTGAAGATTGCACCAATCCTGCAGAAGTTGTGCGAAGCAAGGAAAATCAGAGTTGGGTTGAAGTTTGCTGAAGCCGATCACCACGTCTCACACTTAGAGTAGATTATAAGATCTCTTATCCCTGCATCCATTTAAATACAATATATTTCTGGTTAGTAATAGGAATCTTCACTTACTTGAGAAATCTTTTGAATCATATGAAAACCCTCTAGTCTGTTATCCAATGTTTGCTAATTGAACAATTGCGTAAGTCCCCCTCATGATACCAACAAATCACAACTAACCAATAGAGGCTATCCATTGCATAGAAGGAACCTTGGAGTTGAACACATGAATTTTATTGCAATCTTAGCATGTGGAATACTTTGATCAAGAGAGAATAGGGTAGCCTTTGGAGACTTTATTCTGCTATTTGGTGCGGTCACAAAACACACATTAATAGGAAATGGCACTAGAAGGAGGGCTACTGAACAAGGAAAATAACTACAACATACAAGTAGGAAGGGTTTTATCGCAAAGAATTTTGTTGGAGAAGAAAATATCATGAATCAAGATGGTGCTACCGCATAGAGAAATATTTCTAGTGTTGCAGCCAAATTTGGGATTCAACGATGATCAAGAGGACATTCTTTCAGGATTGAGCAATCTTGTGTGGCGAATGAAGAGGAGCTACGCTGAGTATATGTGAACCTACTTTGTGTTGGAGGAAGAAGAAGAAAAGGCTCTTCAAATTCAAGTTGCTATTGAAAGAAATCTGTTGAATTAGAGACAGCCACTCACTCCCATGCCCCACCAATAGAAGAAGAAACTACATCCTGGATCATATCATTTCATTTTTGTTGGACAAGCTTAAGAGAATCTTGAGGTCTATGCCTAGTTCATCCAAAGAGTTTGTAGAGTTAGAGTTACCTACTAGAGCAAGGAAGAAGAAAGAAGTTTGTTCAAGTAAAGAAGTCATGTCAAGCGAAGAGGTTTCATCAAATGAAGAGGCTCAGTCAAGCGAAGAAAGTGGAGAAGAGATTTCCATTATGTTCAGAACTCCACCTAGTGCTTCGAGGTTTTCCCAACCAAGACAAGTGCAAGCTATTGTTGTGATTATTCAGCAACAACAACCCGTGCAACAACAACAACCAATTCAAGCTACAGTACACCAACAATAGCAAGCCCAAGTTATTGTATATTAGTTGTGACAACTAGTTCAAGCAATGGCCCAACCAGTGAATCAACCAAATCCAAATGGTGCTACGTGGTTAGTCACCAACCCATCACCACTGGAGTTTGTTGATTACCATGAAATTCCGAAGAGTCCGAAGAATTTTTTCTCTAAGTTTCATGTCAATGATGTAAACCGTACTGCCGAACACCACATCAAGATGTTTGAAGACCACTTGCACAATAGATAGATTGCATATGCAGACATGGCTTGCATGCTATTTCCATATTCCTTGGGAGAAGAGGCCCACTATTGGTTTATTCACTTACCGATCGGATCAATAAGGTCATGGGAGTAGATGAAGGAGGCCTTCATCAAAAAGTTTGGCATACCTATTACTCTAGTGGAGCTTTATTGCCAGTTTGTAGAAGTGAGAAGACATGACAGAGAGCCAATCCATGCATTCAACAATAGGTTTTAGAAGGCCCTCACAAGATTGTGAGATCCTTATGTTGTTGTTGATGCTAGGGAGAATTATTATTGAGCCTTGGATCCTTTGACCGTGATGTTCGTGAGACAAGCTCATTCCACACTGGCCAACATGAACCATGCTTATGCCAAAGTTGTTGAAGTAAGTTGAACATGGGACATAACATAACCAGGCCTTCATTATATACTGGTCTAACTACAATGAACAATCAAATGCAAACACTCGACTCAACTTGGAATCAACAAGTCCCAGCATTGAATCTAGTCCCTCGGTTGAATTACCAAGTACAAGCACCATCAAATTAGTTAGTTCTCCATCCTAGGATGTCTTTGTCCTAGACTTAAGCAACATAGCCTGTTTACCTCCAGAATAGAGTACCACCAATGAGAACTCAAGAGGAGAAAGATGAAATGAAATATTTAGTAGAGCAAATGAAAAGGTTGTCAACTGAGGTGACTTACCTTAGAAATCAAAACAATCAGATGCAGTCCATGCTAAAATGTTATCAAACACATAAAGGTGCTAATCAAGGATATCAAAATAATCCTCCCAATCACCAAGATACCCATCAAGGATACAATCATGAAAACAATCATGGGTATAGAAATAACAATCAAGGATTTCAGAGGAGGTCCTAGAATATAGGGCCAAACAATGGAGGTGTTTCGTCGCTGTTAGACAATCCGCCACCTCCAAAGAACCATCCTGCAGACAAATTTTATCTTGCTAAAGCCACCATGTCAGAATGGTCCAAGTTGCATAACACCAATCAACATTCTGAGCTCCGGTGCTATGAATTTCAAATTGCAGTTGATATTTTCAAAGGAGAGGTGAAGAACATAGAAGCCACGAAAAATCCTCTAGTTTCAGGGTATGAGTTAGTACCAGTAACTGATGTAGAGGGAGGTGGAGACCTTCTCAAAATTACTCACAAATGAACATCAGATCAATTTTAAAATGGGTTTCAAAGACCTTATCAAAATTCCACCATATAGCATGTCCTCCCTTGTAGCATAGGCAACCTGGTTTAAGCCACTTTACACTCAAGCTTTCCAAAACACTTACCAAATAAAAAATGGATTGAGATACCCTTTTAGGGCTTACACAACATATCCAAAAACCAATAGTGATTATTTTGGACCAACATATACTTTCAATACACCTACCTTATTCAAGGCTACCCAATTAGCCTACTTTTACAAAGCAACCCCCCTCTAACTTTATCCCCTGACCATGAAACTTTCAACAATGTCTCAAATTGTCTCAAAACCAAGGATTTTCAAGGTCCTTACCCTCTATGACATCTCTAAGTTCCCTGATCACAAAACCCTCCATAAAATGCCTCAAAACTAGGGCTTCTTGGTTCTAGGCCTTCCAAACACTTCCAGATCCTAATTTTAGACTTTTCACCATTAATTCAACATGTATCAACTATTTCAACTCAAAAATATACCTCTTGTTAAGGCAGATCCTCTACTGCTATACTTTAACCCCCATCCTCATGTACCTTGCACTGTCAAAACTTGGTGTACACTGTATGATTCCTCTTTCTTGCTCTTTTAGATTGTTAGATTGGTATGATACAAGTTAATCATGATCCATTTCATTGGTCTTAGTCACATTTCCCATGAAATGGATCATTCATCCATGAAAAACCCTCAAACTAGTGTAAATTTTGTGTTTCCTTGAGGACAGTCAATATAAAATGCAAAGAAAATTAATTAGTACTACTTTCAGAGCCTTCAATGGTGTTAAAACATGTAAACACAAACTCCTAAAGCATCCTACTAGACATAACTTCAATACAAATCAAGTATTCATCAAAAGAACACAATAAAATGCAAGAAAACTGTGTTTTTTTCACAGTTTCCATAAAACAGTCCGTACAGTCCTTTCAGAAACTGATCAACCTCCTTACAAATGACTTCTATGGCTTTGTATAACCCTTCCCCAACTTCTCAAATAGTTTTGGATTGATTACAATGCATAATAGTTGTTAAAACTCCTAAAAACTAGTTACCCGCCCAAATTGGAATTCAAAAATTTGAATTTCCAATCTTGAAATTTATTGAATTCCACAAACTAAAACCTATTGGATCTTCAATATCCAACTTTATTTGACCTACTTAAAGCATTAGATTACTAATTAAATCCCTATAACATGATAATTCCAATTACATAGCATTTTGGTCCTAGGGTCCTTATCAAGACCCTTAGGACAGTTGACTCTCTTATTACATTTATCCTTTCCAAATGCCATTATAGGCTTCAAAAGGTCATAGTTGATGTTTTGATATGCTAGATATGTCCTCCTAACCCTTGCAAACTCCTGACCCCTGAAGTGCTCCTTGAAGGCCTTGGGTGCTCCTGCACCATTCTCCCCAAGAAAGAAGGAATTCTTGCCCCAAGATTCATCTAACTTGCTGTCAGAACACTGCTCCTTGTTCCTGTATCCCTGCACCTTCTGATCAAAAACCAAGAAATCACCCAAGGTTACCTTCTTCCTCTTCTGCCAACCTGCCCTCATATCATTCAACAAGTTAGAATCAAAATAGTGTTTGGTTTGTCCTCTCTGCTGTTTGAACTCAATCTATTTTTGTGCCCTGTTCCTGCCCTCATTCCACTGACTCCCTTGTGAAAGGACACCACCTCTATCACCCTCAACTATAGGGCATTCAATGTATCCAACCTTGACACTATCTAAATCCTACAAATTCTGATTTCTAGGATTGTGTGCTCCACAACCCTGCTGCAACTCATCACTCTTCTTCCAACCAGTATCTTCCCCTGTCTTACCTATCTTACCCTGCTTAGTCACTTACAAAATCTTCTAAAAAAAATCACAAAACTATCATTAGACTGCTCCAAAGGCAAAGGCACTAATTTTTATCTATTATCTCCTTTATACACCAAATATGTATTATGGAATCCATCATACAATGTCCTTCTAGCATACTGTCATGGTCTCCCCAAGATGATATGACCACAAGTCATTGGAATGACATCAAAAAGCACCCTATCATGATATGATCCAATTGAGAAATCTACATAAGCTCTCTTACAAATATCTACATGTTGTCCTTGAGTTACCCAAGTGGCCTTGTAGGGAGTAGGATGATCAAATGTTTCAATCCCCAACTTGGTTATCATATCAAGTGAAACTTAATTGCTATGTGACCATGAATCTATGAGCAATCTATAGATCTTACCATGACTGAGACAATTAGTCTTAAAGATAGTTACCTTTGGTTCTTGATGAAGTCTTTCTCCTTGCTTGATCATAAGAAACTCACCATCAGTCACAGGGTTTGTCATGAATGTTTTTGATTCCTCCTTCTTGTCTTCTTCTTGTACCAAGTTAGCTCTCCTATCTCTTCCCTTATCAGCTTGTTCTCATTTAGGACACTTGAAGGAAGGATTCCTTGGTTCATTGCAATTGAAACACCTACCTATGAATGGTCCTCTACCTTGTCCAAATCTGCCTCCTCCTCTAGGAGTGTATCCACCTCTTTGATCAGAAAATATCTCTTTGCCTTTGTCATTGCTACTCTTATCATTGCTGCCTTGCCCTTGTTCTCTATTACCTCTGTCCCTGTTTTAACTACCTCCTCTTCCACCATCGCTTGATCTTTCTTGCTTCCTCTTCACCTTTTCCTCAGCTCTAATGGCCAATTAAAAACATTCTCCTAAGGTCCTTGGCAATTGCAAACCAATCTCATCTTGCAGATTGTACCTCAAGCCATTGATGTACCTGGCTATTTTCTCATCCTCTTCTTCATAACCTTCTCTAATACTAAGCTTGTGAAATTGCTCAGTATAGGACATCACATCCATGTCCTTTTGCTTTAAATTCTGCCTTATCCTCTTCACATGAATTGTGTAATCAGATGGTAGGAATTGTTCCTTGACCAAACTCTTCATCCTAGCCCATGTAGAGACTTTTGCCAATCCTCTAGCCATCCTATCATTCTGAAAACTAGTCCAACATGTCAATGTTGTACCTCTCAACTTGGTTTTGGCAAACTTAACCTTCCTCTCTTCACCCATCTCTTTGAACTCAAAATAGTTCTCTAAGGCATCAAGCCATCCTAACACCTCTTCACTATCCATCTTCCCTTGATAGATAGGAAAATCTATGTGACTCTTTCCTCCATGACCCTGTACTGCCTTCAACAATCTCAGTAACCTCCTTTCCTCAGGGTCCTCTGTCTCATCTGCTTTTTGTTCTTGATTTACCCTCACATGCTCTTCACCTTCATCATTGTCTCCTTGGTTTTGTTGCTCTTCTCTTCTATTTCTCTCAAGGTTGTTTATCCTTTCTTACATGGTCTCTCTCCCTTCTCCATTGCCTTTCTTCTCTTGCTCTTGTTGCTTCTTGTTCTCTTATTTCCCTTCTCTCCCTTTCCAATATTTCCCTTAACTCTTCCAACTCTCTTGCTAGTTGATTTTTTGGTGCCATTGCTGATTATTCAATCCCTAAAGGACCTACTCACTGCTTTGATACCACTCTGATGCAGAGGAAGGTGGATATCTTCTCAAATTGACTCACAAATGAACATCAGATCAATTTCAAAATGGGTTTCAAAGAACTTATCAAAATTCCACCATATAGCATGTCCTCCCTTATAGCATAGGCAACCTGGTTTAAGCCACTTTACACTCAAGCTTTCCAAAACATTTACCAAATAAAACATGGATTGAGATACCCTTTTAGGGCCTACAAAACATATCCAAAAACCAATGGTGATTCTTTTGGACCAACATATACTTTCAATACACCTACCCTGCTCAAGGCTACTTAATTAACCTACTTTTACAAAGCAACCCCCCTCTAACTTTATCCCCTGACCATGAAACTTTCAACAATGTCTCAAATTGTCTCAAAACCAAGGATTTTCAAGGTCCTTACCCTCTATGACATCTCTAAGTTCCCTGATCACAAAACCCTCCATAAAATGCCTCAAAACTAGGGCTTCTTGGTTCTAGGCCTTCCAAACACTTCCAGATCCTAATTTTAGATTTTTCACCATTAATTCAACATGTATCAACTATTGCAACTCAAAAATATACCTCTTGTTAAGGCAGATCCTCTACTGCTATACTTTAACCCCCATCCTCATGCACCTTGCACTGTCAAAACTTGGTGTACATTGTATGATTCCTCTTTCCTACACTTTTAGATTGTTATATTGGTATGATACAAGTTAATCATGATCCATTTCATTGGTCTTAGTCACATTTCCATGAAATGGATCATTCATCCATGAAAAACCCTCAAACTAGTGTAAATTTTGTGTTTCCTTGAGGACAGTCAATATAAAATGCAAAGAAAATTAATTATTACTGCTTTGAGAGCCTTCAATGGTGTTAAAACATGTAAAAACAAACTCCTAAAGCATCCTACTAGACATAAATTCAATACAAATCAAGTATTCATCAAAAGAACACAATAAAATGCAAGAAAACTATGTTTTTTTCACTATTTCCAGAAAATAGTCCGTACAGTCCTTTCAAAAACTGATCAACCTCCATACAAATGACTTCTATGGATTTTTATAACCCTTCCCCAACTTCTAAAACAGTTTTGGATTGATTACAATGCATAATAGTTGTTAAAACTCCTAAAGACTGGTTACCCGCCCAAATTGGAATTCAAAAATTTGAATTTCCAATCTTGAAATTTATTGAACTCCACAAACTAAAACCTATTGGATCTTCAATATCCAACTTTATTTGACCTACTTAAAGCATTGGATTACTAATTAAAGCCCTATAACATGATAATTCCAATTACATAGCATTTTGGTCCTAGGGTCCTTATCAGGACCCTTAGGACAGTTGACTCTCTTATTACATTTATCCTTTCCAAATGCCATTATAGGCTTCAGAAGGTCATAGTTGATGTTTTGATATGTTGGATAGGTCCTCCTGACCCTTGCAAACTCCTGACCCCTGAAGTGCTCCCTGAAGGCCTTGGGTGCTCCTGCACCAGTAACTCATTATGATCAGGTGTTAATCTTAGAAGATTTCAATTTCCTGCCTGAATTTTAAAGTTACACACCCCCACTAGTTAATCACAAGTTTCTTCTTGCTTTGGCTAATGGTCCCATGGGGATGCCAGAATTTCAAGTTCCTTCAGAGGCTCATGCCATGTACGGATGACCAGAAGAGCCTCTTAGTAAGGATGGTTACATTTTTCCACCTCTCACTAGCAGTGTCTTAGTAGAAGGAAGCAGAGAGGTACAAGATTTTTAGACAATTGGAGGTGCAACTCCTAAAGTCTATAAGAGGAACTATCACCAAAAGGAACCTCTGACGTCATCAATGCCTCCAAACAATTTCATGACTCCATCACATCCCAATTCTAGTAACAATCCAAGTTTACCAAAAGATTCTCTAGAGTATAGACAATAGAGTGTGATGCAAAATAGAAATGGACAACAAATGACACAACAACCTACTCAACAAACTGCACAACAACCTACTCATCAAGTCAAACTCCCACAAAAAGAGAATCTTCCCAAAGAAGATGTGAAAAGACTTAGCTCTCACGTATTAGAAGAATTTAAAAGGATGAAAGTTAGTCTTCCCCTACATGAGTTGATGAAGATCTCAGAGGTCAGAGATACCATTCTGGGAAGTTTGTATGAAACACCTATTGTGAAGAATACTTCTCAGGAAGTACCTGGTGTACCAAGGAATACTTTGGTCAATGCACAACCTTGTGCTACACAAAACAAAAATGTGGTAGAAGATGCGCCCTAGGTGTTCTTTAGCAATTGGGTGGCTCAACCATAGTCTTTAGCTTTTGTAGGTATGGTACAAGAGTCTTCAGAAACTTCTAAGAAACCAAAGACTGAAGACATGGGGAGAGTTCAACCTGATGTTCCTGAGGAGCAAAAGGAAAAGTAAAAGCTAGAGCAAAAGAAAAATTTAAAGGAAGTCACCTGAGATAATCAAATTCAATTGGATAGAAGAAATGAAAAGAAGAATATTTTAGTACATGAAAAGAAGAATATTGTAACTGGTGAAAGAAGAAAGCCAGTGGTTTTCTATCAGGGGAAGGATGAACCAGCCCCATTCCTAGTGTCAATTAGGATTTTTGGAAAGTCATTACACAACTATTTGATTGACTCTATCTAGCAATGTCATGCCCTTGAAGGTGTGCAAAAGGTTAGGCTTAGTTCCACTTCAAACTAACAAGAAGGTGACTTAGCTAGAAAAAACTGAAGTTCTAGTTGTTAGAGAGTTGAATAACATTCATATGCAACTAGTGGTAGATCCAAGAATTCAGAGTTGCATCAACATATCAGTGGTTGACATACTTGATGGTTATGGCATGTTGTTAAGTAGAGATTGGTTGAGTAAGTTGAATGGATATATTGCTACAGAATTCTCCCACATGTGGCTACCTTAGAGAGGAGTTCCAAATCAAATTAAGGTCGAGAGCACCCCACAGCTGAGATTAGTGATCACTGAGTATGGCGAAGACAATGAAATTATGTTTATGGAAATTGAGTTGGGCTCATACAGGCCTATCAAGCAAGAAGTTTTGATGTTGGAAAGTTCAAAAAAAGGAAAGTTTTTAGAAGATGCACCACCATCCACTGAAGTTTTGATTGAAAGTGATTTGAGTGAGAATGAAGGAAAAGGAATGTTTGAAAACTTCAGGGATTTTGTCCTAAGAAGTGCGAAGCAGGAAGTGGAATTGGGAAAAGACACCTCTATCAAGAATCTGCTACTTCCCAATTGGTGTAGAATTCATGAGGCATTCCATTCAAAAGTTACCTCTACCATGTACAAAATTTCCTTGGAGAAAGTTTCAAAGCTCATTCCACAAGCCTCCTTGCAAGCAAAATGTGAAAATGATAATGAAGGAGAAGACGGTTCTATACAAACATTTGTAAAAGAAGAGAAGATCTAGCTAATGGTTGAAGAGAACATTTCACAGTCAAATGGACAGAAGGATACACATGCCCAGTCCTCCATGAGTATTCAAATATGGACCTTAAGGTTCGATAGATTGAAGTCAAAGAAGGGGAATGGAGCAGGACTTGAGCTAATCAGCCCAACTGGAGAGGCATATTTTGGTGCTTACAGACTCGAATTCTCATGCACCGATAACATCACAGAGTATGAATCCTTGATTCATGGTTTGATCCTTGCAATCCAAAAGGGGGCTAAGATTGTGCATGCCTTTGGAGATTCATACATAGTAGTTAGAGAAGTGAGGAAACACTATGCTTGTCACAACAAGAGGCTCAATTGTTATCGCAATAGAGTCTGAGACCTCATAGAGAGCTTCAATGCTTTCAACATTAAGCAAGTCTATAGGTCCAAGAACCCCATCATTAATTCTCTTGCACTGTAAGTAGCTAGTTCCTTGGAGCCTTTGGCTATGGAAGGATTGAAGAAGTTTATAGTGGAGTTAATCTCAACACCCTTAATCCCCGATAACATAAAGAATTTTCAGGTGTTCAATGATGATAAGTAGATTCTGGATTTTTTCACATGCTTCGATGTGTTTGAGGCACAAATTATAGATGAAGAAGAAATTGAAGAGGAAAAGTTTGACGCTAAAGGATCCTAAATTTGAAGACAAACGTTATCCCCAGAGGGATGGTTGAGTTAGAAATACTGTTTGATCCCAACAAGTTGAGTAGAAATCAAAGTAGTCAAGGCAATGAGTGTGAAACCATCAACCTGGGGACTGAGGAGAAAGCAAAGCATGTTTTTATTGGTAAGGTTTGTACCCCAAAAGAAAAAGAAGATATCTTATAGGCAATGAAAGAGTTCCCAGATGTGATAGCTTGGGGTTATGAGGATTTGAAAACATATGATACTTCCTTGATTACACATACAATCCCATTAAAGCCAGAAGTTAAGCCATTTAGGCAACGACAGAGACTAGTGAATCCATTACTAGAACCATTAATTTACTAAGAGGTCAAGAAGCTTCTTTTGGAAAGGATCATCTTTCCAGTAAGGCACTCAACGTGGGTCTCCAATCTAGTTCTAGTTAGAAAGAAGAATGGTGAAATAAGATTGTCCATTGATTTTCGCAATTTGAATAGAGCTTCTGAAAAGGATAATTATCCCTTGTCCTTGTTGGATGAAGTGTTACAGATTGTAAATGGTTCCTAGATGGCTACTCAGGCTATAACCAAGTGATGGTGGAGGAAGTAGAAAGACTGAAGACAACCTTCACCACCAAGTGGGGGACTTTTGCTTATAAAATAATGCCTTTCAGCTTGATCAACACATGAGCCACATTTCAATGGGCTATGGACATTACTTTCTGAGATTTAGTCGAAAGATGCATAATCATATATATGGATGATTTGACTGTGTTTTCAAAGAAGATGGAAGACCACATTAAGGATTTGAGGAATATTTTTTAGAGATGTAGAAGATTTGGCGTATCCCTCAATCCAAAGAAATGCATATTTGGTGTCACTAAAGGAAAGTCGTTAGGCCATTTCATCTCAGAAAAGGGGGTCTCAATTGATCTAGAATGTATTGAGGCAATCTCGAAGATTGGCTTTCTAGGAAGTCAAAAGGAATTGAGATCATTCTTTGGAAAAATCAATTTCGTGAGGAAGTTTATAATTGGGTTTGCAAAAATTGTAAGACCTTTGAACAAGATGTTGAAGAAAAATGCAAAGGTTGAATGGACTC
Organism: Sequoia sempervirens; assembly: GCA_007258455.2. NCBI lineage: Eukaryota > Viridiplantae > Streptophyta > Pinopsida > Cupressales > Cupressaceae > Sequoia > Sequoia sempervirens. The sequence goes on along the minus strand of VDFB02086081.1, from coordinate 63,841,456 downwards.
CTCCAACCAAGAAAGCATTTGATAAAATCAAGCAGGCAATAGCAGACGCCCCAGTGCTAGTCAGCCCAGATTATTCCAAATCATTTTAATTGTATTCATTTGCTTTGGAGCACACTTGTGCAACAGTATTGACACAGAGAACAGAAGAAAAAGATGAACACCCAATTGCTTTTATAAGTGCACATTTGAAGGATGCAAAGTTAAGGTATCCTAGTGTTGAAATGCAGGCTTAGGCTTTGGTGAAAGCTGTTAAGAAGTTTAGTTGCTACATCCTGAGAAGTAAAGTCTACACTATAGTTCCAAATGCCACTGTAAAGACGTTACTGATGCAGAACGAGCTAGGAGAAAGAAGAGGCAAGTGGGTTGCCACTTTGCAAGAATATGATTTGGAGATACAACCTATGAAACTTGTCCAAGGTAAAGCTTTGGTGCAGAAAATTGCAATGATTGGGCCAAAACTTGTTCAAAAAACTTATGTGCTGGAAGAGGTGTCTCCTAGAGGGTGGTATGATGACACAATTTAAACCAGTACAATGGAGAGCCCTAAGGATTAAAATCCAAAGGTTTATGCTGCAAGGGTTAGTACTTCATAGGAAAAATCATGAAGGCATATACTTGAGATGTGTGGGTAAAGAAGAGGCCCAACGACTTATGGAACATTTTCACGAAAGATTTGGAACAAGTCACGGAGGTGGTCTAGCAACGACTCATCAAATTCTAAGGGTTGGATATTATTGGCCCACACTTTTCAAATTTGCTTACAAACTCGTAAAGGCTTGTCATGTTTGTCAGACAGTTGCAGATAGAGGAAAGCATCCAACTATGCCTTTGTAGCTAGTGGTTGAGGTTAGGCCTTTTGCCAAATGGGGATTGGATTTTATTGGAATGATCAACCCACCTTCTTTAGGGAAACATAGATATATCTTGACAGAGATAGATTATTGAACAAGGTGGACGAAGGAACATGCACTTAAACTTTGCACCGTGGATGTCGTCATCGGATTCATTAAAGAGAATATTATCAGTAGATTTGGATGCCCACACGCTTTGGTTTGTGACAATGGTCCAGCTTTTTCATCATTGAAGTTCTCTAACTAGGCATTCGAGTATGGAATCACATTGAAATTTTCTTCCAACTATTAACTGCAAGGGAATGGACTTGCAAATTCCACAAACAAGAATCTACTAAATGCTATCAAGAGGCTACTAGATAAGAACCCCATAGATTGGCACATGTAGCTGAGGTTCACCCTATGGGCTGAAAGGATCAAAACAAAGAATTCATTAGGGACATCTCCCTACCACTTGGTCTATGGACAAGATCCCGTCTTCCCCGTCCAGTTGAGGATCCCAACTCTTCAGTTCATTCAGGAATATCTCGAAGGGGAAGATCGAATTCAAACAAGATTGTCTCAGTTGATGCACTTGGAGGAAAAAAGAGATGAAGCGTTGGAAAATTTGGCCAAGCATCAAGGAGTAGTGAAAACATGGTTCGACAAGCAAGCTAAGGTCAAGTCCTTCCAGATTTATGACTTGGTCTTATATTGGGACAAGGCCCACGAGAAGAAAGGTGATCATGAAAAGTTTGATAAATTGTGGCTGGGCCGATATTAAATTTTTGAAATCCTCAGAGATAATGCATTTAAACTACACACACTGACAAGAGAGGATATCCCATTGCCAGTCAATGGGAAATTCCTTAAGCATTATTTCCAATCTTAGGTTCCCTCCTAGGACCTTCTTTGTATATAGTTAGATTAGGTTGCTTTTCTTTCCATTTCCCATTTGGTTGTTCTGTTTTGGTTTGTTGCCCTTTGGTTTTTTGGTTTGGTGTTCTTCCCTTGAGTTGTCCGCTCAAGTGGTTTTGGTCTGGAATGGGAAGAGATTTTGGGGTTTCCTATTGCGAGAGGGGGTGATGATGTTTTCCTTTCACTACTTGGTTTCTTTCCATTGGACATTATGAGATTGTGCAAATTTTGAGGGCCAAAGTTTTTTTCCTCTTGCCATCATCTGGTTTTGGAAATAAACTCTTCTCAAGAGGTTAACTCGTTATTGTGTCTCAACACATGATTCCAAAGATCCTAATGCCCTACCCATTTATCAACCACTCTGCATTATTTTGGTTTCTTGGGAAAGGTTATGGCAAGTGAAAATCTTACGTTTTACTTCAGCACCACTACAATTCTCAAACCCATTGGAGGCTTTACTACCTGCCAGCCAATCGAGGAATTGACTGAAAATCAATGTGAAAAAGAAAAGATGAATGAGCTAAAAGAAATATCTGAGAAAAAGAAAAGAAAGAAAAAGGAAAAATGAAAGAAATACTATACTTTGAATATTGGTTTTGGGAACATGCGAGTAACTCCACTGGGGCTATGGATGCTCAGCTGGCAATGGAGCAATATTCATGAGAATTGTAGTGACAACCTTGTCAAGGCTATGGATGCCTAGTTAGCAACGAGGCAATCTCCATGATCCTTTTGAAGTTAAGATTTTTATATAACTTGCCACGGCCCATTCCGAAGGTCAATATGGTTTAGAGGTGGATTGAATATGCACACCCTTTGAGGATCTTGAGAGAAGGTGTTTTGATCCAATATTGGATTCTTCTCCCCTTTTGAGCAAGTATCCTTTCCATATGATGGTTTGAGGAAGATTAGCCAAGGTTCAATTCTTAAAGTGTTTTTTAGCACTTTCCCATGGAGTCGCCAGATGTTGTGACCTTTTCACACATCGCCCCATTCAAAATGGGGACCCCTTAATGTTTGCTTCATTCCCGTCATTTGGCTTTGGTCTTGTGTCTATCTCTCTCTATTCTGTCTCACTTTTTCTAATGATGTACCTTTCTTTTGACTTGGATTGTAATTAGGGTTAAGTCCGAAGAACATTATGATGAAATTAGGGTTTTGAATCTTCAAGCTAGCTTGAGGTCAAATTGAGTTGGCTTAATTGACATCTAAGCTTAGCATTGCTATCAAAAGGTTTCCAACAGGTTTCCACTGAGTTTTCATTGAATTCAGACAACTTTCTATTTTTAGTAAGTACCAATTTGGGGCCTATTTTCTAGGGTTCTTCAAATTCTAACTGTTGTAATGCACTTAGAACACTTAGAGCTCCTCACTTGCAAAATTTGAGTGCAAACAGACAACTTGCTATTTTTAGCAGTCTGAGCTTCAGAAGCCATTTTTAGGGTTTGCATATGTGCTTTTTCAATGCATGTCTAGAGAATCTTTCTGGGTTTTTCGAGACCTTCATGGTGGTATAAATGCAAATTGAGATGATGACTTTCAACAATTCTGGTTTTAGGAGCTATTTCTTGGATTTGGAAGCAGGATTTTTCAATACATGTCAAGATATTCTTTATGGGTTTTTCAAGAGCTTCACAATGATGTGACATGCAAGCAGAGTTGATCAATTTTCAAGAACTTTTATTTTTAGCCAGTGCTCGCATGTAGACCAATTTACTAGGTTTTTTTGAGTTTTTTGAGATCTCTTGGGCAGTGTGACATGTAAACTCATCCGGTAGCTGATTGGTCACTTTTTTGGCTACTTACTATTTTTAGCAGGTCCACTCTAGTGGCTCCCCAACACTTCAGTATCATGAACATAGCAACATGCAATGGAAACATGGTCAAATGGAGGTCATTTGAGCCACATGTAGGTCAAATTAGGGTTTCTAGCTTTGGGACTCAAAATGAGGGGTAAAAAGCCAAAATCTCTAAAAAACTGAAGTATCCCATTGCAATCATCATCCTTCAAGCTATCCACTAGTGAAATTTGAGCTCGATCTGAGTACTTACTATTTATAGTAAGTCACCTCCAGAAACAGGCCATAAATAGCAGGTCAACATGAGGCACCAGTGTGAATAGGTCAAATAGGTGATGATGACCCCATGGAATGAATTCCAAGTCAAACAGAGTTGTAGAGGTTTGAAAATCGGGCACTGACTATTTTTAGCAGGTCCATGTATAAGAATTAGGGTTTCCTAAAAGATAGGGCAAAATGTGAGTCTCCAAAAAATGGTACCTATCACGATCAACATTCATCAGGGAATCTATTCATGAAATTTGAGATCATTCTAAACACTTACTATTTTTAGCAAGTCATTAAAAATGGTAGGCGCATGCAAACATCAGATGTCGGCAGGCTGGTCTCATCACGAAAGTCAAGTTGAGAAAAGATCAGGTCTTTAGAAGTGGAAAATCCTTGAAAATCATGAAGATTTCAAAACTTTCTGAAAATAGCAGGCTAGGGCAAGTCGAGGAGAAATTTTGAAATTTCCTCATTCATGAATGATTTGAAGCACCACCCCTCAAATCCGCCCTAAGTCAGAGAAGAGGCTCGAAAATATTCTAAGTCTGAGAGAATGGAACCTCACTAAGGGAAATGCGCCCAAAATGGAGAGGTCATGAGAAAAATCTTCTAAGTCTGAGAAATGAAAGCTCAAGGTATCAAATGTGCCTAAATTGGATGAGGAGGTGAGGAAAACTTGCTAAGTGTTAAAAACTTGAGGCTTAGGGGGTCCTATGCGCCTAAGTTGTAAAGAGACATTGGAAACTTTGTAAGTGTCAGAAAAATGAAACCTCAACACCCTAAATGTGCCCCAAAGGTGGAGAAGGCATGAGAAAGCATGGAAATTTTTCTAAGGAAAATAAATTGAAAGTAGAGGGGTGGAAATGCGCCCAAGGTGAAGAAGGTGAAGGTGAAAATTTTCTAAGTATGAAAAGTGGAAGTAGCCCACCCCAAATGCGCACTAGCTTAGGAAGATGTGCAAGAAGTATGATACATGTAAGAAAATCAAAGTTCATGGGTAGAAAAGTACCCATCACAAGGTGGCTAGGCAAGGAGATCATCTAAGTCACAAACTCAAACTTCTCCCCCCTAAATGTGCCCCAAGGTGGGATGAGGACATGAAAAATAATCTAAGTGTTGCAAATTGAAAGTTCGCCCCCCTAAATGCACCCAAGACCAAGTGGAGCATGGAAGAGTTTCTAAGGCAAGTGAATTGAAAGTAGAGGGGTGGAAATGTGCCCAAGGTGAAGAGGGAGGTTAATAATTTTTCTAAGTCTAAGAAACTACAAGTAGACACTCCTAAATGTGCCCCAAGGTGGATTGAGGAGAATGAAAAATCTCTAAGTCTTGAGGAATGAGAGTAGAGGGGTGGAAATGCACCCAAGCCTCAAGGTGAGGGTATGAAATTTTTTATAAGGCACAAGAAGTGAAACTTCACCCCCCTAGATGCGCCCGCAAGCAAGAAGCTACTTGAAATTATTCTAAATGTGGAAAATCAAATCTCAAGTGGTGGAATGCACCCAACTTGGATGAATTAATGAAAAATTGCCTAAGGTATCAAAAATGAAAAAACTAGCGGTGTAAATGCACCCAGGGTTGGAGAAGGTGGATAAACCTTAGAAATAAATAAAATCTTCAAAGGGTGGAAAAATTAAAGGTACCCCTTCATACATGCATATATAAATAATATATTTTCTAAGGGGAATTTTTTTGTGGGTATTGGATATTTTTTCCAAGGGAATGATTTTGGAGCTTTTCACTCCTTACACAAGAATTTAAAATGAAGGTTTTAAGTAGGCACCTGATTGAGTGAAATTTTCTAGAGGAAATAAAATTATTCTAAGGTAAAATAAAAATTCCTTTGTCAAGGAGGAAAATTTTAAATGTTGGAGATGTTATTATAAATTTCCCAAAAGTGTTTGAGTCCATTGAATGTCACATGCAGTCAAATGGGAAAAATTTGAATTTTGAAGAGAAGAAAGAATCTCTAGCAATAGAAAATTCTATGATGACTCTATGATGACTGGGCACATTTTTGTCACAACTCGCCAACCTTCTCTGCAAAATTGGAAAATTACTAAGTAGTGGGGAAGAAAATTTATTGCAACTGCTAAAATTAACGCCCTCTCTCAATTATATAAACTTCAAAGTTATTCATTTTTCTTCACCAAATATAGATTTGAAGCTGTAAGAAAAAGAGTGTTGAGAAGAAGAAATTTTTGAAGTGAGTGAGTTGAGTGAGATTTTTCTAAGTGTTAGAGGGATATTGTAGAAAGTTTAGAGCCTTGAAGTTGAAATTTTGAATGTTGAGGTCAGAATTCTTGAGGTTTGGAGTTGGAGTTTAATGTTGGAGGAATTTTTATTTTTTGAAGTCAATTCCATTTTTCAACCATCTCTTGATAATTTTATTTTCAAAAGTTAGAATTTTAATGATTATGTTTTATTTTGCAGATGGCTGAAAGAGGAAGGAGAGATGTTGCTGGAACAAGAAAAGCTATAGGAAAAGCTCCACAACCAGAAGCCGACAAGGAAAATGTGTCTAGGAAAGCAATTATCAAGAAGCTCAAGAAATCATTTCCTCCTAAATCAAAGTTTTTTTCAAAGCTAGGAGGGTTGATTGACACCAATCTTGGTTCATTCAACCTCGAAGCACTCATAGGAAAAATGTATAGGCAAGGTGGTCATCAGCCATCAATTACAACACATAATATTATGAAAAGTGGATTATATGCAACTACTAGTTTTCCACCAACAATCCAATGCCCAAAGCTAATTACAGAATGTGCTAATTGCTATAGGTCAGATCGTAGGACAATAGTTTCTCCTGATGGGGAGTTGTTTTCCAACCTCATGCTAGAAGCTATTGGAGATGCATTCAGAATTCCTACATTTGAGAAGGTGTTGTACAAGATGAAAGAGAGAGTTGAAAAAATGTACACCTCCTCTTTTGAGAGATGTGCTAGGAGAATTAATACATCCTGGATGCGGAAGCCTAGACCTCCTGGCACCAAGTTGCCCAAACAGATTATCTCAAAAGAACTGAAGCAAGAGTACCACAACCTAATTATGATGCTTAGCTAGGTGAACATGAGCCCTCAAGTATATATTTTTGATCCTTGGATGTTATTCTACATTAGCGTAGTGATGGAGGGAAGAGAATATGTCGACTGGGAAAGGATGATCAGTGACAACATAGATGAATAGTTTAGGAGCTTGAGGAGGACAAAGAATTTTTACATGAGCTCGTACGTCATCTACATGTTGGCTTAGATGATGAAGTATAGAGGAATAACTTATAAGGAGCTAATTGGAAGCGGTCCTGATTAGTACAAGATTCATGAGGCCTGCACACAGTTACACTTGACCAGTACCTCCAGCTTCAAGAGGGTGAACGATGCTTTTACTATTCACATAACAAGGACTCTTTAGTGGAGAACATAGCAGAGAATCTCGCAAGATGCCCAAAAGTTGATTGAAGAGTATGGGTATTGGTTCATCCAATTCCTGAAGTTCACTTACATCAAGCTACAGGGGTTCCACTCATACGCCTACAGATTGCCAAGGTACCCCACTGACAAGATAGTGATGCTTGAAGTATCCAGGCAACTCCTCACCTACGATAAAATTCAAAAGAAGTAGAAGAAGGGATGCCTTAACTACCCCATCATTATGAGGAATTCAATTGAAGAGGATGTTCAAAAGGCTACCTCTGAAGTTGATCAAAGAATGTGAAGTTATTCCAGTTCTGGACCAAGTAGATGAGGATGCCAACATTATTCACCCAGATTATGAGTTAGTAAAGGACACTCTAGTCCCAGCACCTAATTTTTCAGAGCCATAAATTATGGACTTGGACAAGCTATCCATTCCAGTCTTGACATTCACGAGGAGCTGGGTTGAAAGATGTGTTAATAGGCTCAAGAGAAAGTCTATTTCTCTCACATAAAACCTTATGGGAGATCAGAGGCCACCTATTGCAAGGAAAAGGAAGTAGGCTACTTAACTTGCAGAGCAATAGGAAGAGGTCCCAGTTCAGTCAGCACCTCAAAGAACGGAGGAGGCATCACCCACACCATTACTGACTCACTCTTCTAGTGTGTGTGAGGTTTCATTATTTGCAGATTGGAGGGTTAGATTGGATGAAGAGCATGAATTAGAGGAGGTCAATCAGCCATTGCCTAGGGAGCTAGATAGTCAAAGTGCTAATGCTCCTAGGAATGAGAGCCAGCTGGAGGGAGAAGAAGAAACAAAAACTAACATCCGCTTGGAGACAGTGATCAAGGCAGCCTTTGAGGATGAAAATACTATGGAACCATAATTTCAAAGTCTTGAAGAGGATGCACAACAAATGGAAACAGATGGGCCTCAGCAAAATGTTACTAAGGATGAGGCTCGTGAAGTAGAAGCAATAAAGGAACAACCACCTGTTATCTGCAACATGCAGTAAGTTGTACTAGATTGGCTCACTAGGAGGATGAGAAGAGATCTAGAATGACACTGACTTGACAATTGAGATGAAAGCTTTCCTCAACAAAATTAGTGGGTCGCCAATGAAGAAAAGAGATAGAAAATATTCAAGGATCGAAATAGATGAATTTGGTTCGTGCACCCTTCATGTTGTTATTCCAAGGGAGGAATGTGATCGAGATGAAGAAATGTCTGAAAATTATGTGATCACCACTATTGAACTAGGATGTCCTACAGGAGCATAAGTAATTGAGGAAGATGATAGCTCCTTTTGGGCATTGAAAGATAGATTGCTTCTAGAAAAGAGGAAAAATACAAGAAATTGAAAAGGGAGGACAAGACGTTGTTTGGCTATGTGCAACACTTAGCATGTCCATGTGCACAAGAAAATATAGTAGTGGACCTCCCGACTGAGCTTCCAAGAGAGTCAGTTAGTGGGCTCAAAGAGTTGAAGAAGGCGATTCAGAAGGCAAACAAGTGGGTAGGTGGTGTTTGTGTTGAGGCTAAAAAATTCATTGAGGATCTTCTATCATCTTTTCAACATGCCTCGAGTATCCTCATGCGTATGGAGAACATTGATCAAGCTTGGAATGAGACTCATATCTATTAGGACAAAACTATTCCATGCTTGGCAGCCCTTATGCATAAGCCTACGTAGAATTTGGTTGAAGGAGGAGTAATCCAAGAAGGGGATTGGTATGATTTTCCATGTTGGTATTCTACAACATTCACTAGCTAAGGCTTCTTCGATATAGCGTGAGCATAATCAGTCAAAGTGAGGAAGGCTATGGGAAACATTTAGGAGGGTGTCTTCAACACACTCAAGGCCTTGTCTGCAAAATGGTTAACTCCCGAGGAGGTGACATTAGATGGCTTGAAAGGCAGATTGCAACCCTTCTTCTCATAAGTAAGAAAATTTTCCTAGGATGATTTTAAAAATGTTTCAACCTTCTCCACCATTATTCAAAGTACTCAAGAAGCCATTGAGACCTAGAGGAAATCTTGCATTCAGCAGGAGCATATAGTCACCATCCTCTAGTTTCAACTTAATCTCACTCCATCTATTTCAGTGCAAGAAGTTGAAGTAGTGCTAGCCTAATTCATCGATTTTGCAGTTAGAGAGAAGAACTGTGGGAACGCGTTCCTAAACAAGAATCTTCTGGAAGGGTAGTGGGCATTAATTGGTCATAGTGGTCAAAGGAAGGAGTTTGTCATTTTGTGCTAATTTATTGCACCACTCCTCTACAGTCTTGTGGTTATTAGGGTGGAACCTTGTTCAGGGCTTATGTGGCTCAATCTGAGCCATCCATTATAATTTGATCTGGGTCATCCATTCATATTGGCCAGCTATAAAAGGGGCACTCCCCCTCATTTTTAATTCTTTAGGAGATCAGAGATTATAGAGATAGATCATAGAGCATAGAGAGATAGTTTAGAGTTAGCATAGTTTCATAGATAGTGTAGTTTGAAGAAGGAAAGTTTTTTTTCCATTGAAAGCTTTGTAAGAAATTGTTGTGAACACTCTCATAGTAAAAATATTTTTCATTGATGATGTTCTAATATTTTGTTGTGAGCAACTAGCAAGGTTTCTTCATCCTTCTAATTCAATTAGGATCTTAAGGTAGAGTAAATTTTATTTCATGCAAATAGATAGTAATCGTGGAATGCGATTTTCAGTTTGAACAAGCTTCGTTTGATCCATACCACTAGTAAGCTTACTGATGGTAAGTTTTCCTTGTGTGGTCAACTGAAAACTTATGAACTTTACTTCGATTATGATTCACATGGTGGCATGTGTCACTGTGATGGTGTCTTTATGTTGAGTTGTGATTTGAAAACTTTTGGCTACTCCCTTGAAGATTACACTAGTCCTACGGAAGCTGTCTGAAGAGAGGCAAAGCAGAGCTCAGTTGAAGTTTGTTGAAGCCGATCACCACATCCCACAATTAGAGTAGATTATAGCATCTCTTATCCTTACACCCATTTAAATTCAGTATATTTCTAGTTAGTATTAGGAAGCTTGCACTTACTTGACAAATCTTTCAAATCACATGAAATCCCTCTTGTCTATCGTCTGTTGTTTGCTAATTGAATAATTGCATAAGTCCCCCTCGTGATACCAACAAATCACAATGAACCAACTGACACTATCCATTGCATATAAGGAACCTGGAGTTGAACACATGAAATTTCTTGCAATCTTAGCATGTGGAATACTTTGATCAAGAGAGAATAGGGTAGCCTTTGGAGACTTTATTCTATTTTTTGGTGCAGCCACAAAACACACATCAAAACCAACATTCATACCTCTTAGTTAGCTCCTGAGCTTCCTTTGATATTTTGTGATGGGTTCTTTGTTGAAGCATCCTCGTTATATGCATTGTGAAGGCATGATTGACTCTTTTGTAGTGAGAAGTGCTTGTCAGGTGCAACTACAGACATGCCTCATGAATCTTAAATTGATAAGAGCCACACCCAATCAGCTCCTTGTATGATATCCCTCTATATTTTTTCATCCGAGATAGCATGTAGATTGTATATGAGCTCATGTAAAATGTTTTCATTCTCCTCAAACTTCTAAGTTGTTCATGCAAATTGTCACTGATCATCACTGCCTAGTCAGCACGATCCTTGTATTCTAGCACAAGGTTGATGTAGTAAAACATCCAAGGTTCAAAGATGAACGATTGGGGGCACCCTCCAACTCTACTAAGTATCATAATTAAGTCACAATACTCCTGCTTCAAGTCATCTGAGATTATCTACTTCAACAACTTTGTACGAGTTGGCTTAGGCTTGTTCATCCAATAGGAGTTTATCATATCAGCACACCTTTAAAATCTAGAAGCATAAATTCACTCAACTCTTTCACTCAACGGTATGATTCTTATGGCCAGTATTTAGTGGGTTTTGGAGGATTTCCTGTTGTCGTCTACTTTGCATTGCCATCAAGGATTTTGATGCTGAGTGTTTGATTGATTTGCTAGCTTGAGTAATTGATTCAAGGATTTATCAACAAATTTCTTGCATCTTCAATTGCTTGCTTGGGCATTGAGGTTTTGTTTCCAGCTGTTGCTGTAGTCAAATTCACTTCATTCAGGTATGTGGCTCTAGCCTTGCTTGTGTTTCTTGAATATATGTGGTGCTTTAATGCATTCGAAGCATTTTAAATTTTGGTCTTGCATATTTTAGCATCTGGTGTTTAAATTGGGGTTCGCTCTATCATTTTATGAATAATTGATGAACCATTCGCTGTATTCTCTTGTTGATCAATGAGTTTAGTGGTGCCTAGCATCTCATGTTGCATTTTTTAGCTCAACCCTGTGTGCATGGTTGTTTCCGTTTTGGTTGATTTTAGGGTTTTTTGAGCTTGTGTGATTGTCAGCCCTGAGTGAGTTTGTGAGATTGTTTTCAATTTCATTTAGGTGAAACTCACTTGTGTCTCCTTAGAATAACCCATCCTCGAGCTTAGTAAGAATGGCAATCGAGATCTAAGCTAACTCCCTTGCGTTAATGGAAAATTTTAGGGTTTATGCTTAGGAAATTGATGATTAAATTTAGGGCATCACCATCCCTCACCAATTTTCCTTTGAAGATGTTGAGAACCAATGGATAACCGATAAGAGACTTGAAAAAAATTGGATTCGAGCCCAAGCACCTCTAATTTGTGATCGTTCGATTATTATGGGTGAATCGGGAGAAATAGCAATTTTTGGGATTTCATACTCTTCGCGGAATTCCCACACCTTCAGATTTTCCTAATTTTTCCTTTGTTTGCTTGGTTTCCTAGATGTATGCAAAACCCAAAATTTCGTATACTTCATGGATTTCCTTCCTGGGTGGATTTTCCCAAAATTGTCTCACAGTATGGAGAATTCAAAGGATAATGAGTTCAATGTTATGGATTTAACATCTCATGCTTGATATTAATAATTTAAAAGATGTTGCATGATTTTATTCCATTTTGTGGTGATTGATTCTTGATATTCATGATTAATCATTGAAATCGTTGAAATTAGCAGGGATTTTCCTGGGTTTCCCCCTTGGGTTGATTTCCCTGGATGGCTCAAAATCCCAAATTTCTTAGTAATGGTGCTTCATTTTAAATTTAAGGGATTTTGATCTTTGCTTTGGGTTGGTTGATTAAGATTGTATTGTCTATGGTTGGCTAAACCTCTATGTTGATATTATAAGGGTGAATTTATTTTGGTTCCTTGTTGGATGCAGGTTGAATCAAGTAGAGGGATGGCTAGCAAGACAATGGGCATGTAGATAGATTCAAGTGTTGAAGGATCCTCGCTCTCCGAGGCAGAAAGAATCAAATTGGATATAAAGAGCAAGGTTCCAAAGTCCAAGCTTTCCTCCATTTGGACTGAGGTGGGTGACACTAATGTGGGCAGATGGGATTATGAGGAATTCAAGGCAATAATGACATATCCCAACCCTCCATTGTTGGCCAGAAGATTGATATAATTAGGGTTGGTTCATGTGGCCAGTTTTCCTCCTACAATTCAATGTTATGAGTTAGTGCTTGAGTGTGCTAGGCATTATGATAGAGGTACACAAAGGGTGATTGGTCCTCAAGGTAGGGTGTTAGCTAAATTTTCTCATGTATCTGTGGCATAAACTTTTGACATTCCTGACAGATCTCATGTGGTGGCCTTGGATTTGGAGGTTGCTAAAACTTATTTTGAAGATGATTCAAGCAAGTCTCTGTAGGTGGTAAACTCCTGGTTGGAGAAACCCAAGCCCCATATCTCAAAGCTGCCAAAACAATTATTCAGGGAAAAATTCAAACTAGAATACTATGATGCCATTACATTACTTAGTAGGGTAATACTTTTGAAGAGTGCGGGAGTCTTTGAAAATTGGATGTCCTTGTCATAGTAAGGATGGAACAAAAAACTAATTATCATTGGGCAGGCATCATAAGTGCCATGATACATGATCAACCATGCAATGTGTTGTAGACTAAGAGCTTCACAATGGCTTCTTACCTGATCTATGCCTTGGCTAGGTTTCATCCATATAAGGGATTGAGTACACGAGGAACCGTTGGGCAGGATGTAATGTATGAATTTTATCCATAGCTACATCTGGGTAGCTCAAGTTATAGAAGGGTGAATGATGCATTCACCATGTACATCACTAGATTGCTCCAAGGTACAAAGCATGTAAGAATATTTGACAATGCCAAGGAATTGATCAAAAGGTATGGGGCTTGGTTCATACAGTTTCCCACCTTTTCATATATAAGGATAGATGGTTGTCAAAGGGCCCCTTACAGGTTTCCTAGGTATCCTACTGAGCACCTCATACTCTTGGAGGTTACAAGAAAAATATGTGATTTTGGTGCCATAGTGAAGAAGGAGAAGTATAAAACTGGATTTGGCAATGACTTTCCTCTAAGGGTGGGCAGTAATGAGGCCTATCCTTCCATACATACAACACACTTTTCTAAAGAAGAGACGAGTACTCTAGGCCTTTCTTTTCATTCTAAGAGGTCCATATTTGATAGAACTGGTGAAGCCTAGAAGAAAGCAAGTAGAGAATATAGTCACAAGGATGACTTAGAGGATTATTGGGCTAACTATAAAGATGAGTTTAAAGTTTGAAAGAAGTTCTCTAGGCTACCAGTTAACTTGATTAGATTGTACAATGTTAAGGTCATCCTAGATCAGATAAATGATGACAGAGATTTAATTCAGGGTCATGATTATGAGGCTATAAAAGATAAATCACTTGGAGAAATAGAATGGTTGGAGGAGGAGAAAATAGAGTTAGAACAGATAATGACTCCAATACTTAAATATACAAAATTATGGCTTAAGCACAAGATTTGGGAACTAGAAAGTGAAGGTGTGTAGTGCACTTATGATTTCAAGGATCGAGAGAGATGCAACAAATAATAGGGTAGTTCACATTGCTACTCCCGCTCTTGATAAGAATAGGGATGATGTGGCTGGTAGTGATTACACTAAGTAGACTATCAACTTAGGGCCTACTTCCATGGAACAAAAAATTGAAGAGTATGAAGGCTCCAGTGCTGTAATCTTAGGGAGATTGAGGAAGGAGGTACAGACTAAGCAAGAGTTAAAGAGGGAGAATGAGAAGTTAAAGAAGTACTTGCAGGGTTTAATGAAGCCTTTGCAATCCATTAGCTCCTCATCATCTGCTGCAAGCTTCCTGCCACAAGAAACAATAACTGAGTTGGAAAGAATGAAAGCTACTACCCATGCCACAATGAGTTGGTTGCAAGGAGTGCAAGTTAGAGGAGATAATGCTATCAAGGACCTTCTTTCGACTGGTGGAGATGCTATGAGGTCCATAGATTGGTTAAAGAATGTAGTTGCTTAGGATAAGGAAGGTGTGGATCTCTTGCTGTAGAAGACCAAAACCATCATGGAATATATTGAAGATAAATTGGTGAGTGATGGTATTCTTCCTTCCTCTAGAGCTGCAGAACCTTGGGAATGGTTTGAAGTTTTGCAAATAAGGCAAAGGGTTCTGAAAGTGTATAAGAAAAGGAGACAAATTGAGGATACCCTGACTGAGATCTATAACAAATGCATTTCCTTCTTTGAGGTCATGACAGGAAGGAAGAGGTTTGCATCGAAACATCTGAGTTTGGAGCAGTTAAGAAAATGGTGGTGAGATGTATATTCTCCAAATAATGAGGATCCAATCACTGAACACTAGTTGGATGATGCATCCACATACATTGCAGTAATGGACAAGTATCAGACCAGTAAAGGGGAATGGGATAAAATAGTGGAGCAATCAAGAGAAGAAATAAAGTCCATTGAAAGGATAATCAAGGTTTTAGCTACGCCACCTACAACCGACTTGGATAGGATATTTTTGATGGTGCAGGATAGGATGGGGTGCACTAAGGATAAAGGGGGAAGTAGTTAATGCAATGCTACATAGGAATTTGTGCTTCCCCATTATTTCCCTTCTCCTTCACATGCATTGGTCTAGATTAAGTTGGAAATCCCAGGCCAACCTAGATGGCTTACATGAATTTATTGCATATGTTATTTTATTTTGAATTCCTCTTGGCGAACTTGTTTTGTGGCCATTTGCTATTGTAAACCCTAATTAGGCCAATATATCTTGAGGGGTTTCTATAAATATGGCATTCTACCTCATTTGTAAGAGCTAGATAGTTTTACTTTTGAGAGAATTAAGCAATATAGCATGAGTTAGAGTTAGAAGTTAGTTCATTTTGAGCAAGTGTTGTAACACAGAACACTAGAATTGTTGATACTTTGGATAATTTAATGCAAGTGAAGACATTGTGATTTGGTTCCTTTCTTGTGTTGAATTTTATCTGGCATGGTTTTTATGATTCTATCTTTGGAATTGCTTAAGTTTATTTGATAGATGTGCTAGGTTTAATGTTAGAAGAATTGATAATGTTTATGATTTGATGCTTGAGGTGTTGCAACAATCTCTAGTCTGTACTTTTTGCAACCAGTTGATTGTTAGTTGCTTTACAAAGTTATCCTAGACTTTAATATTCATTGTGCTTAGTTCAATTGTGAAGGTTTATTCATTTCAATTGCAATAGGGTTGTCTTGAATGAATGTTCATGATCTGAAAATCTTTAATACCTTAGAAGATTGCACTATTTCTATAAGATTGCAGATCCATCTGGGTCAAGTAGGAATTAGTTTATGAGGGATTGGTCCATTTCAAGTGTTTTGTCATTTGCATTGTTAATATGAGTAGTTTTAAATTTAGGAATCTCTATAAAACCTTATCTCTTTTGCTCTTTCTTTGTCATTTGGGTTAGATTTAGGATTGAAAGTATCACCATTTGCTAGATCTGATAAATCTAAGGATTCCGTATTTGCTTGTAGTAGGCCCCTTTGTGATTACCAACATTTTCACATTATCACTGAGTTGTTTATGCATTGTTAAGACCTAACATTAGAGACCTTGGGGTTATCTCTTAAGGCTTGCTGATAGAGATTTACCTTTCAAGAGAGATAGGATACTTGTATCTTGTCTGAGTTGTTGCTATGCATAAAACACCATCAACAAATTGGTGCTAGAAGGAGGGCCTGAATAAGCAAGTTGAATCTATTTGTCTTCCATCTCTCTTGAAAGATTCAAAAGAAGAACTGGATCTACTCTAGGAGAGGAAGAATTCCAAGTTTTTCCAGCTCCTACCAAGTCAAGAAGGACCAAAAGAAGGGGTGAGTCATCATCTACCCAGCCACTCCCATCATCTTCATCACCCTCATCTTCATTAAGTTCATCTTCATTTGATTCTGAGGACATTCCCATTCAACAACCTCAACCGGTCATAAATCAACCTTTACCACCTCCACCTCCACCAATGGCTTTCCTAGCTAATAACCCATCTCCATTGACTTTCAATAATTACAATGTTATGCCCAAGAACCCAAAACACTTTTGTTCAAAATTCCATGTTAATGAACCCAATAGAACTACTGAGGAACACATCAAGATCTTTTAGACTTTCCTTAAAGATAGAGGAATCAATCATGAGGATGTACCATGCAGGCTCTGTCCTTATTCCTTAGGAGAAGATGCATTCTACTGGTACAATCATTTTCCTGCTGGGTCTATTCAGAATTGGATTGAATTAGAGACTACATTCCTGTAGAATTTTAGGATTCCCATTAGTCCCAATGAGTTTTATCTTTAGTTCACCAATGTTAGGAGAGAAGTCCATGAGCCCATTGGGTCCTTTAACAATAGGTTTCATCGTTCCTATACCCGATTGGAGGCTCCTTATGTTGTTGATGAATCCACTACTTTAGAAGTCTATTATGAGGAGCTTGACAGTCTAACAACTACCTTCATGAAGTGGAGAAACAACCCTCCTACCACTCTACTTGATGCATACGTAGAGGTTGTGAAGGTTAGCACTGCTTTAAGACAACACTTATCTGGGCCTTTACCATCACTAGGACCCACTGCTTACCTTGGGTAGGTCCCAACTATCAATCAAGCTCTCACCAATCACACTCCTATCATGAATCCGATACCTCAGTTGCCTCTAGTTCCTCACCTAGGACCTCTGTGAGTCAAGTTCTACTCGCCATTAGCTACCCTCAACAAAATGTGAATCAACCTCTGCATCCATAGCCTTAGGCTAGTTTTCCCACATATCTATAGAATTATGAAGTACTGAACCAGTCATTGAATACCAGTGTTGCAATAGGATATCCCCAAAATAATGCAAATCAGCATCCATATAGAAATCCCGATAAGGAGAGACTAGATGAATTGAGTGAACAAGTGAAGAAGTTGAATATGGAGGTAACTTTTTTGAGGAACTAGATCAGTCAACTCCAGGCTACTCAAAGAAGTATGCAGTCCAATCATAATAGAGAAAATCAAGAAATTCAACAAGGGAAGAATTTTTATAGAGGTCAACACTCTGAAAGAGGATATAATAATGATAGAGGACATAATTATGATAAAGGACAATCTTCAGGCCAAAAATTTGATAAAGGCCAGGTTGTTAGGTAAGGGTTTGACAGAAGACAACCATCCAGATAGAACAAAACTTGGAGTACAAGGCCTAACAATGGAGGTGCCCCCATCCCATTGGATCAACCAATCAATCAAGAAAATCCTCCAAGTGGTTTATATTTAGTAGAGGCTACTTTATTAGGATGGTGTAGGCTTCATAAAACAAGTCAACATTCTAAATTAAACTATCCAAAATTTCAAACAACAACTTCAATTTTTCAGTATGAGGTGGAGAATAATGCAAGTAGTTAGGAGATGGTGCCATCTACTCCCTATGATTCATCAATGTTGGTACTCAATCACGCTCCTTTTCCATAGAGTAAGGAGAATGTGCTTGAGGAAGAAGCAGACCAACTTAAAGAGGAGGCAGTTTAGGTGTGCAATGGAGACGAGATTACACAGTTGTTTGATGAAAATCCTATGAATGACAATGACCCCCTGGATGAAGAAGAAGCTTATATTGAAGAGGTACAAACATTCCAGTGACCTATTAAAAAATACGATCTGAGGGACTTGCCACATAGGCATCCACAGGCTAGAGGCCCCTTCACTACCTCTATTCCTCCAAACAACTTTACTACACCTCCAAATCCCAATGCCAACAATAATCCACTATACCCTCATGTTCCTAAACAATACCTATCAAAGGAAGGACAAGCACCAGTTGATCCATCAAAAGGAAGGACTCTTGAGACAAGTAAGGATAAGGTGGCAGAGTACCCAAAAGAAGCCCTTTCTGATCTAAGTGCAAAACAACTCGCCATATACATTGCAGAAGAACTCAAGAAGCTAAAGGTAAGTCTCTCTGCATATGAATTATTGAGAATTTCAACTATTAGAAATGTAGTTCTAGGAGCTTACAATGCAAATTCAGTATCACAAGATAAATCAGTTAGTGAGAGTGTCAATAAAGCATCCAATTCCTAAGTAGTGAAAGGCCAAAATCAGATTCATAATCAAATCCATATACCACCTGGAGATAAAGGGAAAGAGAAAGATAGAACTCAAGTTGCACAGGTGGATGGTCCCTTGAATCTGTTCTAGGGGAAAATGGACACTCCTCCATTCCTAATCTCTGTTCGTATATTTGGTGTCTATAGAGCCTTAGGTATTACTCTTGCTGGCTCCCAAAAGAAAGTTACTCAATTGTATAGAATTGAGGTTAATGTTGTAGGGGAATTGAACATGATTCATATGCAAGTTGCCTTTGACCCTAGAATTCAGCAAGTTATTAATATACAGGTGGTGGATATATCGGATGCTTACGGTTTGATTCTGGGAAGAGACTTTACTAGGGCCCTGAATGGATATGTATCAAATGATCACTCTCATATGTGGCTTCCCTGGAAGGGAGTGGAAAACTAGATTAGGATTGAAAGAGAGCCCAAGATGAAATATATGATTACAGAATATCAGAACACTTCGAATGAGATTTTGATATCAGAGATAAGTATGGGTAATTACATACTTGCAACCCCTTTTGAGGAGTCAAATGAAAAAGAGGTCCTTATGTTGCATACAATGCCTATTGATCTCACAACATAATCTAGTAGTACTGGAGCTTTGGTGGAACCAATTGAAAATGATGATGTTCCTGAAGATAATCAACTCATCTTGTTGGATAGTTTCTAAGAATTCATTCAAAAGTGCATTGAGGATAAAATTTAGTTGTGTAGAGGAATGAATTTTGGAGAATTACTCTTACCAAATTGGTGTAGAGTCCATAGTGCCTCCCACTATGAATTGGATTGCATTGCTAGTGCCAAACTGCAGTAGAACAAGTGCAGAAATGTATCAACCCTACTCCAGCAGTCAAAATCAATATTCAGAATGTTCAGGAGGATCCTAAAGGAAAGAAAGTGATGCTTTCTAAAGAACCCTCCAACAACAACAGTGCAAGAGATGCAGCAAGAAAGTCTACAATTGCTGGTTGTTGGACCTTAAGATTTGATAGATCTAAATCAAAGTAGGGAGGTGGGGTATGATTTGAGTTAATCAATCCAAAAGGTAAAACCTTCTTTGTTGCTCATAGACTTCAATTTTATTGTACTAATAATGTAGCAGAGTATGAGGCTTTGATTCATGGGTTACTTATGGCACTAAAGAAAAAGGTCAAGATTTTACAAGTCTTTGGGGACTCTGAGTTAGTGGTTAAACAAGTCAGGAGCTAGTACTCATGTCATGACCAACGGATGACCAATTATAGGAATAGAGTATGGGACCTTATTGAAGGATTTGATGCCTTCAACATTCAGTTGATACCACGTAATAATAACCAAACAAAAAATTCCCTTGCTCAAGCAACTAGTACCTTACATCCTTTGTCTCTCTCTAGATTGAAGAAGTTTATAGTGGAATTAATCCTCGCGCCTTCAGTACCTAACAATGTTACCAATTTCTAGGTATTTGAAGATGATAAGCATATTTTGGATTTCATCACAAGTTTAGATGTCTTTGCTTCTCAGATTATTGATGAAATTGAACCCCAAGAAGCAGAGAAGGATTTGGAAGGGGTCATTAATTTGAAGACTAATACTATTCCAAGGGGAATGGTGTAGCTGGAAAGGATTTTTGATCTAGATATGGTTAGAGATCAAGAGAAAGATGCTAAGGAGTCCATTAGTAGACAATGTGAGGCATATAATATGGGGACTTGGGATGATGTCAAGAATGTCTTCATTGGAAAAGTATGTACTCCAAAAGAGAGGAAAGGAATAATTGATGCATTACATACATATCATGATGTGATAGCTTGGAGTTATGAGGACTTGAAGGCCTATGACACATCAATCATCACACACACCATTCCTTTAAAATCAAGAGCAAAACCTTTTAGGCAGAGGAAAAGGCCAATTAATGCCCTGGTGGAGCCCATAATTCAAAAGGAAGTGCATAAGTTGTTTTCTGCTAGAATCATATCCCTTGTAGACACCGAAATCTAGTTTAGGCTTGCGACTTCAATATTCTTCATAATTCGTATTCTTCATAGTCATGATTAAATAATGTCAATTATTTAATTATTCTCTATAGTCTTCATTTCTTCTATTAATTAAATAATCTTAATTATTTAATTAATTCACATTTTCTTTATTCTATCTGATTAATTAAATAAATGCTTTTTATTTAATTATGTTAGTAATTAACCTTATCCTTCTTGTCAAATTAAATAAATTCTTATTTAATTTACTCTTTATCATACTTCAACTATAATTAAATAAATTCTTTATTTATTTAATTATTCATTTAAATCCCTTCATCACTTAATTAAATAAATCTTATTTATTTAATTATTCTTCAAATATCGAGTCTTGAATTAAATGAATTATTTAACTCATGAATTCTATTTTAACGCATTCCTCTATATTTAGAAAAATTGTGTGAGTTATCTTAAAGATTTATTTTAATCGCTCAGTTAACTCTTGATTTAATGTCTGAGTGGCGTTCTCGAGTAATCTCTTGTCAAATCATTCAATCGTCCAGTTCTAACTCATTTGTGTGTACATGCGAATTGATTAAATGTTCCTATTTAATTAATTAAACCTTGTGCGTGCATTCAAACAAGAGTTGCTTTAATCCATATTCATCTTTGTCATGCAAAGATAATTCTTCTATTTTTGAATACCAAACTTGAAGATTAAATCATTTATTTAATCTTTAATTCTATTTCTAATTTGTATCACTCATGTCATTATTGACAGTTATCATAATGCATGACTAATCAGTCAATCTCAACCATTCGTTGATCTTTCGATCTTGGCCTATCATTCGAATACTCAATTTTCTATAAATTGATTTGTCATTCTTCATTCCTATCTCTCTTGAAATTGAAATCTCTTTTCGAATCTTGTGAGCACTTGTCTTGAATCTTCGATGTTTTGCTAAATCTTTATCATAGGCTATACTTGCACGAACTTATGAGAAATCTGAGGGCAATTATACTACACAAGTAAAATGGAGAAGGGCAATCAAGATGAATCATGGAAATACATTTGAAATTGGTGAGATTGTTTCAGTTTGTTCATGTTATTACTTTCCTTTGTTCTTTGTTGCTTAGCATTAGATTTGCATTTAGATTTAGTATTGCATGTTTGCTTTAATCTGTTCTTGTGCACATTCTTGGCGTTACATTTGGTGAACCTAATGTGAAGACACCATCTTCGCATATCCGTAGACTTTTATTTTGATTTTTGCAGGTTTTTTGTACAGAACGACTCATCAGTTTGACGAAGCGATGCAATTGACTTCCTAAACCACATCTGACACCAGAAATGACGCATCCACAAAATCATGACGCAATTGAATAATCCTGAATCGCAATTGACTAGTGAATACTAAGATGCAATTGAAGAGAATATCGATGCATCTGACTGGTAACACAGCGACGTAATTGACTGGTAACCTTTATTTCTGTTTTCAAAAATCTCAAATTTTTAATTAATTTGTGTTCCTAATATATAATTTTCAGTGTGTGGCCTTTTGGAAGTTAACAAGATTTGCAGGATGATTGACGAAGATGATATTGAAAACTCCTAACGAGTTTTTTTGTAGGACGCTTGTCAAAGACCCTAGTTAATTTTTGAAATAGATTGTTTGGTAGCGTAGCAAATCTTTCGTTTGGTTTAAAATTAACAAGTTTCTACTGTGTTTGGTGCGAAAGCACAAGTTTGGTTACCCTCACGACTTGGTACATCAAAGTATCCTCTCCCCTTGCGCATCCGTGCGATCCTGGGTGTAAGAGAAATGGTTACCAACTCTAGAACTTGGGCCTATTCTGGTGGGAGAAAGTACTCACCCCAGGACGACTCAGACCGGTAGCACCCTGAACCCGAGGGACTTCCAGTCGGTATATAAAAGTGGATTCTTGGGGAAAGTTCAAGAATCATGCGTATGGTTCTGATGAGATGGATTCGAAAGGGGACTCTCGCCACATGGATCATGCCCTACGAACGAAATTCCCGTACTAAATACCTTTTGTTTTAGAGACCAACCTATTTGTGGTCGTTGCTTGGTATAGTGCAGGGTACAGTATCATGCTCGAAGAGACTCACTACTGATTCCCTTGAGTAGAGATACCAGTTCTTGGGAGGTCATTGCCCAAAGCATTTAAAATTGGTGTGCTCGAAAGACATTAATGAGTCGTGGAGGGTATCCAATGCCACCAAATTTCTAAGCTATCCGCTCTCGAGAAGGAAAGGTGTTTATCACCAATCTAGGGTATTTCCGGTGGGCTATACCAAGTATACAAACCCTAGGCCTTTGGCCTATTAGGATGTGCTTGTCTGTTATCAACTTAAATGTTCTTTGAGTCCAAAATCAAAACTGAAAACACTTTGTCTTATGATTGTCTTTGATTGCCAGAATTTGATCATAGAAAACGGAGTTAGTTTAAATCTCATCACTGAAAATACATAGAGAGTCGCAACTGTTCACCAGAAGGTCACAATTGATTTTTAGAGTCACATCTGTTTAACTTTGAGTCGCATATGTTATTACGAGTCACATCTATTTAACTTTAAGTCGCATCTGTTATTACGAGTCACATCTATTTAGCTTTGAGTCGCATCTGTCAGTATCAGTTGCATCTGTCTAGCGTAGAGTCTCATCTACTAGTTTCGCTCACAATTGCTTTGCGAGAAACTGCATGAGTTATATTCTGAGTCACAATTGTAATTATGAGTCACATTTGTTAGAAGGTTAACCGCATCTGTCAGAGTCACACATTGAAATTTACTAGAGAAACGCAATTGATCACTGGAAAACTGCAACTGTTAACTTGAACCGCATCTGTGAAATCCCACGATGCATTTGTCTGATTATCAGAAAACCAAAATTCACAGTCACTATCCAGTCAACATGATTATACTAGTTTCAGTTGTCTTTACACAAATAGTCCTTGAATAGAAACCTGAAACAATTTGCTCAATTTTGCATCCTTTAGGTTCATTCGATCATTACCATAGTTGTCTTAATTCAGAGTTTAGTTTCATCTTAGAATACATATTACCTTGCATTAAACTTCTAGAAAGGTCACTTTTACAAACTTTAGGACTAGTTCACCATCTACACTCTAGAAAAGTCATAGTGTCAATGAAATCTATCATTGAACGTAGTTTTATCAGTTTATCCTTTGTCCTATAGAGAGTCATCCTAGCTCATCAGTCTAGTTAGGAAACTCAACTTGTTTTTGATCCTCGTCCTATATTGGTTCCTTGACTTAAACTAAATTGACGCCTTGGTTAGAATTTAGGTAGTTGGTCCCTTCATCTTAAGGTTTATAGAATTGATTATTTTAGAACCTTTCTTAGGCCTTGCATCTTTAGATTTTAGGCTAGTGTCATCCTAGAACATTCCTTATTTTGCATCAGAAAATCCCAAAAACTTAGACTAGGGTCATACTATTCATAGATATAGTTTTGCATTTCCCGCATATTGAGCTTGTCTTACATGGTTGAAACTAGGTCTAAGAGAAGAGAGAGAGAAAACATGTCAAACCCAAACAAATTCATCAATCCATTTTCTTCAAGACCTCATAAAACTCTATTAGACAAATTCACCACTAGAAACACTCAAGGACATATTGCAGTAGAGGACATAGAGGCTACCGCACAGGACCCTGAGTTTGCCTCTTTCGTAGATGAGTACCTAGGAAATGATCGACAATGATACTTAGCCAAATTACTAGCTGAAGGCACTACCTTACCTATAGGATTTGATATCCGTACCTTACAAAATCAACCTACACAAGGGACAAATACCACAACTGCTAGTATTACTATACCTTAGGTTAGCACATCTATGCCATCTAGCACACACACACATAGTACGATAGTCCATACGTCCCCATTTGGTACATCTAGCATGACATCGAGATTTAATTTCACTATAGGGGCTTCATCATCCACTGCCTTCGGTCCTCTTGTTGGGAGTAAAAGGCCTGAAACCTCAACCTCTACACCTTATGTCGGTGTCACAAGTTCATAGTCAATGGTTATACCTAACGCTAGTATCACGAGCACCATACCACAGTCAACGACCATACCTAGTGCTCCGGTCACTAGTACTATACCACGGATTACACAAACAGGGGGCATTCCCTCCTTCCCATATGGAAATCACAATCCATTCACACAGATTCCGAGTTAGAATCCATTCTCCCAAACTGGTACTCATAATCCATTCACATAGATTCTGAATCAGAATCCATTCTCTCAGATCGGTGGTCATGATCTATTTGCACAGATTCCAAGACACCAATCATTTACACAGATTCCCAATTAGAACCCCTTTTCCTAAAGTGGTACTCAGAATCCATTTACACAGATCCCAGGTCAACACCAATTTATGCAGATTCCATACCAGAACACATTTACCAACATTCTGAATCCAAATCCACCTCATATGCCAACGTTCAATCGAAACCCATCATGAGACTTCAGAACACATACACGGATCCGCACAATCCCCCTAGCACATCTTTGACCCAAGTTGACGTCTTACAATCACAAATGCATGCATTACAAATGCAAATGGATAACATGTCGGTGTCAACTAAGAAATCATTTTCAACAAAGGACATATGCCCATTCCCCTTTGATAGATCATTATACATGACCCCTTTCCCTCACGGATATGTCATACCGAATCTCCCTAAGTACAATGGCAAACGAAATCCAATAGAACATATAAGGGAATTTTCTACCATATGCATAGATGTCGCTTATGACCCCACGTATCTTATGAGGCTATTTCCAAGAAGTATTGTAGGAATTGCACTAGAATGGTTTTCGGGTCTAGATTCTGGAATTAGATCTTAGGGTGAACTGGTTGAGAAATTTGTGGAGAAATTCTCATTCAACATAGACCACAAGATAAATATAGCAACCTTGTGTCACACAATGCAAGACGAAGGGGAAACATTCATTGCTTTCTTCCAAAGATGGAGAACTATAGCTAGTAGGTGTCCTGTCGAGATACCTGAAAAACAAAAAGTTACAATGTTTCAAGAAAACCTTCATGCAAAACTCAGGAGTAACTTAAGGGTACATTGTTGTACATCTTTTTTGGAACTAGTGGAAAAAGGGGTTATAATAGAGAAGGATCTCATTGAAAAGGGCGAATTCAAGACATCAACATCCAATAGAAACCCAAACATACAAAACACCCCCACTGACAAAAACATATTCTGGTCTCGCAACAAAAATGTCACCAATGATGGGGTGGTTGATGCTAAAACGCTACAAGCGGGACCCCTCCTCACATTACAAGGAGCTCATACTTTTTCCAACATGTTTAATACTGTCAATCAACCTCCTAACGTGGTAAAAAATACTCAATGTCCACAACAAAGAAGATTTCAAAAATGTGAGTTCACTCCCTTAGGGGAACCCATTGAGTCGGTGTTCAAACAACTGTTACAACATAATCTTATACAGCTCCAGGAACCAAGACAGTACGATCCAGGAAAATTTAAACCAGCTTGGTGGGATGACAATTCCTTTTGTGATTATCATAGAACTAAAGGACAACCTACAAAACTGTCGACAACTAAAGAATATCATACAAGATCTTATCGAAAGGAGAATTATTGAAGTTAGTGGACAAAAATAGAAGTCAAAAAACACTGATCATCAAGTATTTTCTGACCCACTACATGATCATGGGAAAGGAACTGTCCCCAGTTCGAGTACTAAGACCAATATGTCAGCCAACTATGCCAATGTCAAGCACGATTATAATAGTGGAAAAATCATTCACTGCCTTCACGTCGCCGATGAGAATATCAATACCATTATTATCAATACTAATCTTGAGTGTGCAGTCAATGCTCATCGTACTAAGTTCACTATCCAAGGCCCTCCATCGCAGCAAACACCCCAACCTTCCAAGTTACAATATAACCTTCTTGACCAGTTGAGGAAGACCCCAACCCAAATCTCAATCTTGGAATTGTTGCGTATTTCCCCTGAGCATCGCTCTATCCTCAATAAGGCTTTACAGAACACCATTGTCCCTAATGATCTTGATGTCAATCGTTTCCAGGAAATGGTGGGCTACTTGACCAATAATCACCATGCCACATTTTCTGAACAAGACTATGCAACTGAAAAGATGAACCACAATGACCCTTTACATCTAGAAGTCCTTTTTGATGACACCAAAGTTAGACAAGTTTTGGTAGACGAAGGAGCAGGGTTAAATCTGTGCACTTTAAAACTAATTAAGGCTTTAGGTATTTTAGAAGCATTCATAGACACGACCAAAAGTATTATCATAAAAGCTTATGATGATGAGGAACGAAAATCAAAGGGGGTGGTAACACTTCCTATCATAATTGGTCCTGCAGTAATGGAGACAAAGTTCTAGGTCTTGGATCTCACCCTCCCTTATAACCTTCTGCTAGGTAGACCATGGATTCATGCCATGAAGGTAGTCCCTTCCACATATCATCAGTGTCTTAAATTCCCTTACAATGGCACAAAAATAACTATAGATGGTGATCCGGATCCCTTCCAGTATTGCACCAATCTAAAGGAGATCCCCCAATGCCAAGTGCCAGTAAACCAAGAGGCCACATCGTCCAATTCATCCTCCTATGTTGATCCAACCACACTCACTCGAACATCTATTTCACCCTCAATTCCTACTATTCCTAGGGTTGAGATCCAAGACAAGGGTTGTGGAGAGTATTACATGAAAACTTCTTATTGTGTTAGCCATTTGATTCCTCCTAAGTCATACGGTTTACCTACATTGGATAGGAGACAATCTATGGTCACTATACACATTCCTCCCACAACAACTTTTACTAAATGGGGTGAATTAAGCAAAGAGGTCGTAGATACAGAAGATGTCACTTCCTGGCTGTATAGGGAAGATGATGAGGAACCCCTCTTACTTGCTCATATTCCTACAAATCTATATGGAAAGGGTTTCAAAATCATGCAAAGCAAAGGATATGATGGACATAGTGGTTTAGGCTTAAACCAAGATGGGAGGATTGAACCAATATTTGTTTCTCAGTGCCAAAAGGAGTAGGGCTAGGGTTTCAACCGATTCAGATTGGTGTTCCTAGTACTCCATTACCCTTACTTGAGGAAGTAAGTGCTTCAGAAGATATTAAGACATCTCACGAACTAGTGGACCAATATCATTGTGACTCCCCTGACTCTAACGATTATGAGTGGGATTCCCTATCCTCTACTTCTTCCATGGACCTTGACAAGTTATTTTGAGAACTTGACTTGATGTTAAGTTCCTCACCAAATCCCTTGAATTCCTATCCACCAAAGAAAATGACAAAGGAGGAGTGGTTTAAACACTACTATTGGGAATCACTTGATCCTACCTCATGGCAACTTGAGCCACCTGTTTCCGATAGTCAAACCTTGGCATTAGGCCCACCTATCCATCCACCTAGACTCAAACCTAAGAGCAAAAAGGACCTGGTACAAGACTTTTGCAACCACATGAATAATTAAATCTTTACCTTGACCCCATTAAACTTTGATAACTCTGACGATGACATGCCCTTAGTCTATCCCCAACTCATTGATTGGGATCAACAAGACACACCCGTCTTAGACATTTTTGAGAACGACAAAGCAATCGCTGATTTCCTGAGATTACTAGAAGGCATACCAAATAGTGATCATAAGGCTGGTTTTACTATTGACTTGGACAACAAAGCATATTTTGGGGAATCTGTTTAACCCTCTAGTTGCAAAAATGAGAAAAAGAATAAACAAGATAAAAAGAGCGAGTCTCTAGGTGAAAACCAAAAGGCACCTTTAGACAATGAAAAAGTAAAAAGAAAGGACACATCCGAAGGTGAGAACCCCTCTGAGGCACCTAAGGATGGAGGTCTGAACATTCTCCCTGTTGCATAGAAAAGGTCACCCATGCTTGTTGAAGAATCAGTACAAGTCAACATAAGTACCAAAGAGAATCCTCGACTGGTTTATTTTGCAGCGTCCTTGACAACAGAAGAGCAGTCAGAGTTCCATAACTTCTTTGCACAGAGATAGATAAATTTTGCTTGGTCATATGCCGACATGCCGGGGTTGGATCCTAAACTTGTTCTACATCATTTTCCTTTACAACTAGGTGCCAAACTAGTGAAACAAAAATTGAGGAAAATGCACCCACAAATTGCTTTGTTAGTCAAGGTAGAACTCAAGAAATTCTTAGATGTAGGTTTCATCAGATCTATCGACTATGTAGATTGGATTTCCAATCTTGTACCAGTCACTAAACCAACTGGGGGCATCCACATCTGCACTGATTTTAGAGATATCAACAAAGCTTGTCCTAACGATGACTTCCCTTTTCCTAACATAGACATGATAGTTGACATGACAACAGGATATGAGATGTTGTCCCTTATGGATGGATTTTCAAGATATAACCAGATCAGAATTGCAACTGAAGACCAACCTAAGATGACTTTCACTTGTCCTTGGGGAATGTATTGCTGGAATGTTATTCCCTTCAGACTCAAGAATGCTGGAGCAACCTATCAACGGGCCATGACTACTATCTTTCATGATCTAGTACACACTCTTATGGAGGATTATGTCAATGACCTTATTGTAAAATCCAAGACAAGGGCAGAACATTTACAAGTTTTAGACAAGATCTTTCAGAGGCTGGAGAAGTATAAAGTGAGACTCAATCCAAAGAAATGTGTGTTTGGAGTCAAGTCGGGAAAGTTGTTAGGTTATATCATTTCTAGACGAGGCATTGAAGTGGATCTGGCTAAGGTAAAAGCAATCATGGACATGCCTCCACCCACTAATCTTAGTCAACTAAGGACATTATAGGAAAGGTTGCAATCTATTAGAAGATTTATAGTGCAGTTAGTAGATAAGACACATCCTTTTCAACATCTAATTAAGAAAGGAGTACCCTTTGCATGGACAACCAGGTGTGGAGAGGCTTTTTAACTGATTAAAGAATATTTACTCACACCACCTATCTTAATACCACCTGTTGAAGGAAGACCATTGATTCTTTATATTACGACAACCCATTCATCACTCGGAGCATTGCTGGCACAAAATGACAATGAAGGTCATGAAAGGGAAGTCTATTATATCAGTTGGACTTTGGTAGGCTATGAGCTCAACTATAGTACCATTGAACGTGCCTGTCTTGCAGTAGTATTTGCTACTCAAAAATTGAGGCACTATATGCTAAACCATCAAACAATGTTGATTGCTAAAATAGACCCTCTGAAATATCTTCTCAGCAAGGCAGCATTAACAGGGCGACTGGCCAAATGGGTTATGATAATTAGTGAGTATGATATCTAGTATGTAGAAAGAAAGGCTATTAAAGGATAGGTCATTGCTAATCAATTAGCTGACACACCCATACAGGCAAATCACCCATTAGTTGTAGACTTTCTTGATGAGTTCATATTCACAATTGACACAAACATAACATGGAAACTGTACTTTGATGGCTCACATACAAATCATGGTTCGGGGGCTGGTATACTGTTTATTACACCATAGGGTGATTCCATCCCTAAGTCATTTAGGATTGCATTTCCATGCACTAACAACATGGTAGAGTATGAAGCTCTAGTGACAGGGTTACGTATGGCAATCAAGTGGAAAATTAAGATTTTACAAGTATATGGGGATTCTCAACTAGTAATCAGACAAGTAAATGATGATTATGAGACTAGGATGAGAAGCTTTCTCCATACAAGCGCATGGCTGATAGCTTTAAAGAGTACTTTGACAAAGTCAAATTTCATCAAATATCTCATGTTTTAAACAGAGCAATAGACGCTATGGCTACAATTGCATCACTTCTTGACATTCCTAACAATGTGCCTAAGTTTGAGTTCTTGGTAGAACAGCTTTTGGTCCCAGCCTACGATATCCTAGATTTTGAAATGGTGTGTGACATTGTTGGTCCTGATTCCCATTGGTACAAAGAAATCTATGATTACCTTCATGCCGAAGTCATACCCACTGGCCTATCAAATAACCAACGTAGGACATTCCTCCGCAAGTCAGCCAAATACACCATCGTCAGAGACACTATATAAACGTGCCTTAGATAATACCCTACTGAGATGTCTTGATTCTATTGAAGCACAAGCAACCTTGCGTGGGGTGCATGAGGGTATATGTGGTTCCCATTCTAGCGGTCCTACCTTAGCCAAAAAGATTATGAGACTGGGTTATTACTGGCCTACTATGGAAAAAGACTCATATGTCTTTGTAATGAAATGCCACCAATGCCAAGTTCATGGAGACTTGATACATGCACCAGCACAGGAGCTCCGTCCTATAACGTTACCATGGCCCTTTGCCCAATGGGGACTCGAACTCATAGGTGAGATCCACCCACATCATCTAATGGACACAAATTCATTATCACTGCCATTGAATATTTTACGAAGTGGATTGAAGCCATTCCTGTGACATACATTACCGACACACAGATTTCTAAATTTATCCTGAACTATGGTGTCCCTTAGTCCATAATCACTAATAATGGCTGCCCATTTAAGAACCAAGAAGTTTGCCACCTATGTGATGAATTTCATATCCAACATCACTTTTCCACTCTATACTACCCACAAGGTAACGACCAAGTAGAGGCATCTAACAAGACCATCATTATAATCCTCAAGAAGACTGTCAATGATGTTGGTCATGACTGGAATTTATAGCTTAACCCTGCCTTATGGGCTTATCGCACAAGTATTTGTACTCCCACTAGTGCTACTCCATATTCACTTATATTTGGTTCTGAAGCTATTCTACCTATTGAGGTCAAGATTCCTTCCCTAAGGGTATCCCTGAAAGGCCACATTGATGATGAAGAGTACTGAGTATCAAGACTCCATGAGCTAGAATTCCTGAATGAGCAAAGGCAGAAGGCACTAGACCATCTTCAAGCATGTCAGAATCACTTTCGTCATAGCTATAACAGAAAGGTATTGAACATAAACTTTGACATTGGTGACCTGGTTTTAATGGAGAACCCAAAGAATCAAGCAGAAAGAGAAAAACCAGAAAAGTTTGAACCAAATTAGTTAGGACCTTATGTTGTTACGGAAGCTTTTGGATCAGAAGCGTACCAACTCTCTACTCCTGAAGGGGAACCATTGTCCTCACTAATCAATAGTCTCCATCTGAATAAGTTTTACACATAGCTTCTAGGAGCCTTTGTCTTAATTAGCAAAAATACAAAAAAATCAGAAAATCACAAAAATCATTATCAAGGTGAAAACCTAGAAAAAAGGCATCTTGGTAACACCAAAATAAAATAAAATTAGATAATCTAGAAAATAGTAAAGACAAATCATTCATCCAATAGTGAAAACCACTTCGGTGGCGCTTTGGATAGGTACCATGGTGAAAACTTGGCAAACATGTGCCATGTGTAGTTAACTCTGCTCCTTTGTCTACTATTATTCTAATCATAGTCCTTATCCTTGTACATAGTCCTTATCTTTGTACATAGTCCTTATCATTGAACATAGTCCTTATCATTGTATATAGTCCATGGCCCTATACATAGTCCACTCCCCTATACATATCCCTTATCCCTGTACGTACTACCTATCCCTGTACATATTCCTTATCTTTCATATCCATCACTTGTATATACCATTCGTAATAAGTGGTAGTCTTTCCCATAACTTGGAATGATTGACATCGAGTGCAATTCATATCCCCCATTTTACCCTATTCATAGTCAATTGGTCTTATACTCGACTAGGGGCAAACACTTGACATGTGTCATATTGCTTCTTACATTGGTTGTGTTGGAGACGTTAAACCATGGAAAATCCACGAACATTGCAAAATGACCTAAGAAAACACAAAAACATCAGAAAACTTCAAAAATACAAAAACATTAGAGTTAAAGTTAGTCGCACTTGTCAGTCTTTGTCGTTTGTCAAACTATGTTGCCTCTGCAACTGAACATAGGCAAGGTCATCTGCCGATGTGCCCCCGAGGCATTAGGTCAGTCTGTTTAGGTTTGTCTATATAAATTCATGATTTAATCCAAATGTCTATATGACAAGGTCGTTGGTCGTGTCGAACTACAAGGTCTTTGCATGTATAACGTAGGAAAAGCCATAAATCGATGAGCCCCTGAGGCCACACTAGGTTAGTCCATTAGGGTTCGTCACATTCATTTTCACACACGTCTTCTCTTTGTAGTCAATCTTGTCAGTCGAAGTCAAGTCGAACTACGAGGTCTTTGCATGTATAACGTAGGCAAGGCCATCAATCGATGAGCCCCTGAGGCTACACTAGGTCAATCCATTAGGGTTTGTCACATTCATTTTCACACACGTCTTCTGTTTGTAGTCAGTCTTGTCAGTCAAAGTCAATTCAAACTGCGAGGTCTCTGCGTGTATAACGTAGGCAAGGCCACCAATCGATGAGCCCCCGAGGCTACACTAGGTCAGTCCTTTAGGGTTTTGTCGTCACACACAGTCAATTGTCAGCGCATCGTCTCAAGTCATGCATCAATCTAGTGAACTTGAGTTAGCACTGTCTCTAAGTCAAATCAAACAACTCGCCAAACAAAACAATTAAAAAAATAGATCAACAAATGTCTGCTACAGGATGTGTCCTTCCTGGAAACAGACATCATCATCATGGAAATCAACCTGTATCTTGTTCAGGATGAGTCCTTCCTGAATACTGATATCAACAAAACAATCTATGTCTTATATAGGATGAGTCCTTCCTACATAATCGACATTGTCAAACAATCAAACATAGCCTTACACAGGTTATCACATCAACGACATCTGACTCAACGTCTTATACAATACATGTCTTTCTAAAACTAGGCTTTGTCATGCCTTATATAGATAGTCATAACATCAAAACCAAACTCAAAGTCTTATCTGATATGTGTATCTCCTGAAATCAGGCTCTGTCAATCAATCCTTTTATCAATCAAAACAAATCAAGTTTTGGAAAATATTTTTATTGGATTTTTGACTTTTTGACTTATTTATCTTATCCGTTCAGTTGACTTTATGATGGGAATTATGTTACTAGTCTTCTCAAGGATGTCCCATGAGGGATTTAGAGAAGCAACGATGTATCCAAATTCTATTTTCTTTGACTACTGTCTGTCGACTATCTTTTAACTTTGATTTTTGATTCATGTTACTAGTTTCCTCAAGGATGTCCCATGAAGGATTTAGAGGAGCAATGACGTCTCATGACTCGTCTTTTACTTTGTTTGTTGTCTGTGGTTTGTCCTGACAAAAAGACTGGGGCAACTTGTGCCCTTAGTATGAGTTAATGACAATCCTTATCTGCGACTATCTATTATTAGCAAGTGGATGACCTTGTACACCTTGATTTATGTCATATCATGGTGTTTTTCTCCATTTGTATTAGTCTCGCCGAATGATGATAAAGTGCAATACCTTTTGTGATACAGTGAAACATCAAAGATTTCTAATACTAACATCTATCTCCCGTCTTTCGTTCTTTCTCGATCTTTCTTTCCGCACTAACAGTTCTTTTTTCTTGCATTATGACGGAGTCCTATGACACAAAACATTATACATCATCCTGCATCAACATACATGTTAGAAAAATACATACATATAGACATATTTCATATCTAGATCATCATGGCATAATAGACATTCATCATCAAACAATACATATCATAAGCATTCCATGCACAAAGCAACTGTAAATACATGCATCACATTACATTTGTATAGCATCACATGTAGCATGCATCATACATATAACATCATATAGCATCTATAATCATAAATTGCATACATCATATAGAATCAACATTATATCATTAGCTGCATATACACACCATAAAATAGATATCATCAGCCATCACATAGGCATATCATATAAACATCACATGTATAAATAAAGACTGCATAATCAATACATAGAAATGCATATCATGAGAATCACCACCAAAATCATATATATATATCGCTCAACCATGTCACATCACAATGTCATAATGTATCAATAATACATGGAAGCCTGCAGGCTATAGGATCATAATACAATGTCTCGATGCATCTCAAGAAGTATCCCTATCCTGAACTGCCACTGCTATCATGTTTGGAGTGTGTGGGGGAATGATGATGGGAACCTGATGACCTGTGAACTGAGGGAGGTCTGTCATACAGACCTGCTCTACGTGGCTGCTCCACCCCCTCTGTGCTAACTGTCCTAGTGTGGGTCCTAGTCTAGGACCTGCTAGTATGTGCCTCTGAGAAATTGGGAGCCCGTCTCTCTTGTGGAACCTTTGCCTCATAAATATCCCGATAATATCTCTCTCTCCCTAGTTCTGACTAGCTCTCTGGCAAAGGCAACTGATGGCCCAGTACATAAGGCTCTAAGCTCTGAGAATCTCTGCTCTGTATCCTATCGCTGAGCTATAACCTAATCTTTATCCATCACCGCTTTGTCCCTCTCCATCCGATACGCATCCCTCTCTAACATTAGAACTCTCATTTGCTCCTCCAAGGATGCAACTTGAGCACGCAATGTACTTGTGTCCGGATCCATTGCCCCTGTCTCATCCTGTCTGCCCCTCACTCTCCCATCCTCCTCATCTAACTCCTCTAGGATCTGATCCTAAATCTCTCTCTCATGATCATCCTCCTCCTCATCATCCTCCTGGTAGGTGCCCAACAAACCCAAGGCATCAATCTTTGCCTCCTGTCTGCCTGCCTCCTTGGTACCTACCTCCTCCTCTGCTGGGATGTCTGGAATAGCCACCTTTGTAGGCTACACCTTCTCTCTACCTATCGTAGTATCCACCTCCCCTCCTCTCCCAATGTCTGGCATGGCCACATCCTCCTCTCCTTGTCCCTCCTCACGGATCGGTGACAATGGTGGCCCTCATCCCCTCTGACCACATCTCCCTCTCCTGCCTCCATGCCGTCCACCTCGGCCATCATCTCCTCCATCACCACGGCCTCCTCTGTCTCCCCAACCTCTACCTCTACCACGCCTGCCTCGTGGACATGTCCCTCGCTGCTCTACTGGAACTAGCTGCTCTGGATCTATCAGTGGAATTAGTCTATGTACTGCCCACCACTGATCATACTCCTCTGTGGTCCCTGGATTTGCTGGACCATCCCTCCATCCCCATGGAACTACCTATAGTGCATCAATGTTGGCCTCTGCTGTGGCAATAGGAATCTCTGGACCCCATAGGGGGACCTCTCACGATGATCTCGCAAACTCTGCCCATCCTCTAGGCACATCCTGCACCTCTCCAAACTGCCACAGGACACGATCTGGAAACTGACGCTCTATAATGTGGACATGTGACATTGTTCGCCCAACTAAGAACTGTGTCTGTCAGAAAAATGAAAAATGCTCATCCTCATGTGACCACTTGGCACAGCCCAAGTATGGTCTCCATGTAAATTGCTCCATAGTGTCTATGGCATGTCTGAAATAACCTGTATCTCCTATGTGGTGCTGAGTGTTAGCCCCCGCATAGTGGAAGGCATAAGGAGCTCCATGTGGAAGATCAACTGTCACAGGTGGCCGAAAAATTGCGATGTGTTCCCACGTTCATACCATCAGGAGCGTGGTACCACAACTCATGGACTGTGCCTCTCGGTAGGCAATATCATGCAAATGAAAGTATAACATCCCAAACACACATGAACCCCAAGCATACACCACTCGATGCTCTAGCATGCCTACTAGCATCTCCCCCCACCCCACGGGGAAACCATGACCTCGGCGGTCAGGAAGTACTATGCCGCCTATCAATGTACACAATAGACAGTCTAGCTGCCTATACCTTTGAGCCAACACACGCCACCTAATCTCATAGTCGTCAAATCCTAACTGCCTAATGTCTGCATGTGGGTAGTATCTGCACATCTCGGCTGCACCCCTCTGGGTATCATACATCACCCGTGTGCCTCTAATAGGAAGTCTGAGGATCCTGGAGACATCCTCTAAGGTAACAATGGCCTCTCCAGTCGGTAGGTGGAAGGACGATGTCTCCGAGTGCCACCGCTCACACAAAGCTGTCAATAATCCCTGATTCACCCGAATCTGGGGCATGTTTGTCACGTGAAGTAGACCTAGGTGCCATAGGATCCGTCGCTCCGCTGGCTGCAAACTATCTCTGAATAGAAACGTCATCGGTCTCGACTCCCATGTATATATCGTGTCTAGCACAATGTGCAATGGCATTATACATGTCTCATGTCAGCCTCAATCATATATTCTAGTGCAAACTGACTATACTAAATAAAATTCAAATGTGTCATTATTTTGCACATGCGTCGCTCTTTAACATATGCGGTGCATAAAATTCATATGCATCGTTATTTTTCAAATGCGGCTAATTATATCACATGCGTTACACTAAATTCATGTGCATTGAAAAATTAACATTGAGTTGAAAAATATTCAAATGCGTTTCAAAATAAACAAATGTGGCTATTCAAAATGCAAATGCGATGCAAAATTTTAAATGTCATTCATAAATTTACACATGTGTTGAATCGCACACAAACTATGCAAAACAACTAACATAAAATCGCAAATGCATTGTTCTGCAGATAGATGCATTGTTCACGCGATTATATGCAGTGATTTATTAAAATGATGCATAAAAAAACTTGAATTAAATGCATAAAAACACGTGCAATGCAAAAAATTTCAAAGGCCAAGTTTGAGGTACATACCGGGGGGTCTGCGTCGACTGGCCTTTGGAAGGTCTGGATCTTGTAAGCGTGATGGTGAGTGTGCGGAACAAGTGACATCCTCGCTGTGGGTGCAGAGCAAATTCTCAATTCTAGGGTTAAGTTGGTGAAAATGAATTGGTTTTTACCCATATTCCTATATATACCTAAGGCTTAGGTGGCATTTCTATCCTACTAGTTGTGTTAACTTCCCATTTTGATCAGCCTGTACTCGTTCCTAACATTTCCAACCTCAATTCTGCAAACTCCACTGCATTTCTGGCCATCCAATGGCCTAATCGGGACTATTTCCAAATTTTTATTAACTTTTTCAAAAATTTGTCAATTTTCCCGAGGGGGCATACCTTCACCTGTTTTACACTAGAGCATTACTGGGGCATATTTCTTATCAATTTTCTTTGACACAACGCCGAAATGACATTGTATCAAAGAGGGGCAAATGTAGACACCGAAATCTGGTTTAGGCCTACAACTTCAATATTCTTCATAATTCGTATTCTTCATAGTCATGATTAAATAATGTCAATTATTTAATTATTCTCTATAGTCTTCATTTCTTCTATTAATTAAATAATCTTAATTATTTAATTAATTCACATTTTCTTTATTCTATCTGATTAATTAAATAAACGCTTTTTATTTAATTATGTTACTAATTAATCTTATCCTTCTTGTCAAATTAAATAAATTCTTATTTAATTTACTCTTTATCATACTTCAACTATAATTAAATAAATTCTTTATTTATTTAATTATTCATTTAAATCCCTTCATCACTTAATTAAATAAATCTTATTTATTTAATTATTCTTCAAATATCGAGTCTTGAATTAAATGAATTATTTAATTCATGAATTCTATTTTAATGCATTCCTCTATATTTAGATAAATTGTGTGAGTTATCTAAGTATTCACTTTTACTCGACTTAAAGATCTATTTTAATCGCTCAGTTAACTCTTGATTTAATGTTTGAGTGGTGTTCTCGAGTAATCTCTTCGTCAAATCATTCAATCGTCCAGTTCTAACTCATTTGTGTGTACATGCGAATTGATTAAATGTTCCTATTTAATTAATTAAACCTTGTGCGTGCATTCAAACAAGAGTTGCTTTAATCCATATTCATCTTTGTCATGCAAAGATAATTCTTCTATTTTCGAATACCAAACTTGAAGATTAAATCATTTATTTAATCTTTAATTCTATTTCTAATTTGTATCACTCATGTCATTACTGACAGTTATCAGAATGCATGACTAATCAGTCAATCTCAACCATCCGTTGATCTTTTGATCTTGGCCTATCATTCGAATAATCAATTTTCTATAAATTGATTTGTCATTCTTCATTCCAATCTCTCTCGAAATCGAAATCTCTTTTTGAATCTTGCAAGCACTTGTCTTGAATCTTCGATGTTTTGCTAAGTCTTTATCATAGGCTATACTTGCATGAACTTACGAGAAATCTTAGGGAAATTATACTACACAAGCAAAATGGAGAAGGGCAATCGAGACGAATCATAGAAATATGTTTAAAATTGGTGAGATTGTTTCAGTTTGTTCACGTTATTACTTTCCTTTGTTCTTTGTTGCTTAGCATTAGATTTGCATTTAGATTTAGTATTGCATGTTTGCTCTAATCTGTTCTTGTGCACTTTCTTGGTGTTACATTCCCAGTTAGGCATTCAACATGGGTTGCAAACTTGGTTCTTGTGAGAAAGCAGAATGGGGAAATCAGACTATGTTTGGATTTCAGGAACCTTAATAGAGCATCAAAAAAGGACAACTATCTAGTCCCTTCACTGGATGAAGTACTTTAGAGTGTTAATGGGTCCCAAATGATGTCCTTCTTGGATGGCTACTTTGGATACAACCTGCTTATGGTGTAGTATGAGGACATGCATAAGACTTCCTTCACCACAAAGTGGGGCACTTTTTCCTACCGAAGAATGCCCTTCGATTTGATCAATGTTGGAGCCACATTC
Source organism: Sequoia sempervirens (assembly GCA_007258455.2). Classification (NCBI taxonomy): domain Eukaryota; kingdom Viridiplantae; phylum Streptophyta; class Pinopsida; order Cupressales; family Cupressaceae; genus Sequoia; species Sequoia sempervirens. The sequence goes on along the minus strand of VDFB02086081.1, from coordinate 63,801,978 downwards.
CAAAGAGCCATGAGAATTGATTTTAATGACATAATTGGTAAATGCATAATCATTTATATGGATGATCTGACAATATTTTCTAAGAAGCAAGGCGATCACATAGTAGACTTGTGCAAAGTATTTTAGAGGTGTAGAGAATTTAGAATCTCTCTCAAGTTCATAATCTTTTTGAAATTCTCACTGTCACATCAAGTACCCTGTATTGGCAAGACAATTTGAACTCTGGGTGACCCTTTATTTTTTATTTTATCCAATGTTCATCAAACACCCTGTTGGTCAGGGAGAGACAATGTCCTTCTCACTAATACATCGTTTATCCTTTTTATCTTTTGTACATATCACCAAGAGTCATTTCGATGATCTTTTGATCAATTCGCATGTTCATCAGCAAGAGATAATGCTTCACTAAGACATTATGTAGTTTCTCCAATGCTACAAGTCTCCCCAATGTTCATTCCTTCGATCTTGAATATGTCACCAAGACTCTCACCAATATAACTCTCATCTGTGTGACATGGAGAGTTGTGAGAACCTTTTGAACTCACACTGATAACTCTTTTTTTTTTTTTTTTGATATGTTTTTCTACGCTTGATGGGTAAGACACAACTGCTCGGTATGATTTTCTAGCTTCATTTTGATGATACTTGTCTTTCCGATGAGTAGTTTCCTTTGTATCATTGGTGTGAGTACAAATGTCTCATCGATATATTTCATCGGCAAAACTCATAAGCTTGGTCTGAATGATAGATCTCACACAGATATCATTTGTCTTGCCGATGATCCCCTACATCGGTGAAACTGTGAGATGTGTCCTGATATGTGTTCGCCTATGTACTTTGATTGATATGAAAACTTGGATTTCCCATCGATATGTTGAAAACACCTTCAATGGAATACAATGGCTTATGGATTGAGGAGACTTACACCAACTCTTGCTGATATGGATTAAAATGTCATTTTCTTAGAGGATTTTTTAGGGATCAAATTTGATTGTGATCTTAGGGAATTACATCAAGATTTGGTTTTCTTGGAGGTATTTATGAATATAAAATTTTCAAAATTTATAGTTCCAACACTAGGAAATACTATTACACTAGCTTCAAGTAACAACTGTCTACCCCTTTTAGGGGTCACGTTTTGCACTTCACTGTCTATATCATCTTTCAACCTTTTCATCAATTGTTTTTCATTTTTAGGGGTAATATTTGGGATGGATTCCCTCAACCTTTTTCCTTTGTAATTATATAAAAAATATTTAAATTCTCTTGACTTGACAAACTCATTATCAGAAATAAAGGATTCATAGGTTGTAAGCCTATCATCTTCATCTACACGCAATTCCTTGGCTACTTGTAAGTCCTTGTCAGGGAGTTCTTCATATTCATCATTCATTATCAGAGAGACTATTCTCTATTGTGATTGTGCTTCATTTTCTCCCATAGATTCTTCTTTAGATGAATCATCCATTTCTTGCAACCTTTTTTTTCTTTTCTCTAACTCCTTCATGAAATTTTATATAACCTCCTCTGCTTCTTTGTCTTCTTTGTTCTTAAACACATCTTCCCCCGGTATATGAACATGGGTGTATCCACTAAGGTTTTTCTTTTTCTTACAAGAGTGTATGTATCCTTCAGGGTCATAATTCATTCTTTGTGCATACTCCTTTAATTTGAATTCATCCAACAATAAAAGATAACAAGATCATTGGTAGTGGGATGTTAGGTTTTTAGGTACATCAATTATAAATTAAGGTCGCATACCATGGTAATTAACTAATTATACGTTGTTTGTGAATTTCAATATTTTTTTATACAGTTGGTTGAGAGTGGGATGCACTACATTTGTACATCACAAACAATCTTGATTGGATGATGGTATGGATTGAACAATGTCAACAATTTGGTCGAGCATTAATATGGGAAGGTGTGGCTTCATTGGTTAAAGAAGCTCATCGTAATGGAGATTCCAATGTTACACCAAGGGAAATTGATTTAGCATATGGTTTAAGAGATAAAAAGGTACATATAAATATATTAATCACCCATATTATTTAATTATTTTCAATTATATTGATGTATATATATGTTGAGTTTTTTTTCTTTGCATACATTCGGCCAAGAATAAATATGTTTATCAACTGACAATGCAATAATTTTTACATGTTTGACATATTGCAGTTGAAACACCACAAGGCTATGTGGTGCAATGGTCATAAATTTTGAATCAAAAAGTTGGATGACACGAAGAAAACTTGTTATTTTGGGATAATTGTAGTCTTTCAGGTGACTAATGTTTCATCTAGAAGTGACATACATCCAGAAGTCTTAGAAAATCAATACTATGGGATTTTGGATGATATACTTGAGTGTAACTTTAAGTCCTTCAAATTAGTTATGTTTGTCGTCCAATGGTACAGGCTACGATTGAATGAAAATGATCCCGAGAGAACTGTTATTGAACATGATAATGGATTTTCCATGGTTAATACAAGGTCGATTGAGCAAGCTGGAAATGAGTTGTATGTTCTTCCAAGCCAATGTGAGAAAGCATTTTACTCAGTGGTTCCAGGTAAACTGGGTTGGTCATTTGTAGTTAGACATGATCCAAGAGGAAGGCCGATAAAGTATATAATGTGGTGGAAGAAGAAGATACCGAAGAACTAGAAGATGATGTAGATGATTATTAGGATCAATAGTTAGTTGATGATGTGCTTGAAAAAGATGTTGAAGAATAGGAACTAGATCATGATGATGTAGGAGATAATGTTCATGAAGATGATATCCATGTGGATAATGACATTATCAGAAATGATATCAATGATGATGATGATGATATGACCAATCCTTACAATTCCAAATCTAGATTGGATGATACAGACAAAGAGTTGGATGAAGAAGAAGATCAGTGACATTGAAATGTATGAGTTATGCAATTATATTATCTATTTGATATTGATTTCTTGATAGAATTATATTTGACTTATATGGTTAATTAATTCATGATGTACTTTTTAATGTTGTTAATTCATGATGTTACAACTATTGTAGCTCTCCTAGAAATTTCCATATGATCAAATCCTAATTACTCTATGACTATTTATGATTAGATATTATTTGATCATATCTTTGGTTATTTCATTCCCAAAAAAATAGCGTTTCCTCATGTTGACCCCACATAGTGACATGTGAATGGGTCCAATGTTGAAATTTTTTCAATATGTGCTTGTATGCAGTGAAACTTGACATAAGCTATTTTGAGATTTAGCCCCACGCGTGCAGGAGAACGACATAGCATACTGCATCGAGACCCTAACTGGAGAGTTGCACCAAGAACCACTGCATCTAGCCCCTGAGTGGAGAGTTGCAAGACTTCACTGGAAGAGTGTTGCAATGCCATTGAGTCAAGGAGGAAGACTGGGAACCATTTGGTAGGAGGAAAGCTAGAGCGAGAGGTGAGGGCACTCAGAAAGGGAAAATTGACCAAGGGACAATGACTATAAGTGATTCTTCCCCCACATTTAGAAATCTTGTTGCAAGTACATTGATTTAGAAGATAGATGCTTCCACATAAATCACATACATACATCAAATAGTTCACTTAGTGCACGCGCAACATCTTCACTGCCTATGCCAAAATGGGAGCTTTGAAAAAGGGTATCGACATTTTGCATTTGCTTGAAATTTTCTAAACCATTTTCAACAAATCCATTTTGTGCATATCTTTCAATCATGGCATTTGACGAGAACATGTTTCTTGAGGAAAAACCTTATTTTATTGCTAGCTACTTATCATACACAATTTGATACCACTTCACACCATTTCTTCCTTTGAAACTATCACATTAGACAACCTTAGTGTCTTTGTTGACTTCCAATGTTTGGTCTCCACCATGCTACCCTTTGTAAAAACACATACACTTTGGTCCTTGAGGTGGTGCCATTGTGATCTCACCCTCTTTTCACATTCTTTCCCGCAATAAAAGTATGTATGTTAATTGTATCCCTTTAAAGAAATTATCATTCAATACTTTGCTATAGGCTGTTCCCTAAAGGCCTATCATCTAACCTTATATGTGAGGTTGTCATTATCTTTGAAGCTCCTTTGATCATTTGACTATGCATTGTCTACAAAACCTCTACCTTCTTGATTAATGACTATCATGTTATCCCTTTTGAGATGATAGACCATTATTCAATGATGCCTTAACCCTTGTTAGGGAATGACCGTGAGATTCTCTTGTAGGACTATCCTTTCAATTAGGTAGCTTTGAATTTTGACAAGTTTTTCCTATATGCATTTAAAATTGTGTCTTTTTACAACTACCTTTTCATAGCTCAAGAATGACATGACTGATATTTATGAAATGGATTGTCATTATTTACTATATAGTAGGTATTTGCTTCATGAATCTCATAATAGATGTAATCTTTTGGAAAATTCCTATAAGTATTGATTGTTTTGATGATTTATTATTGATTATTTATGTCATATTGATTTATTTTCCTACCATATAGAAAAATTGAAACACCCTTTACCTAGAGGATAGTAAGAAACAACTTAGATTAGTGACCTAATATATTAGATGGTAACTATTAGCCTTGCTTGATTTTTGGATTATTTCTTGTAGGTAGTAGCTTGGAAGCAATAATAGTTTTGTAATATAAAAATTGTCATGGGTTATGGTATTAACATAACTAGTTCGTAACTTGGACAACTATATATTTAAGAGTATGTGAGAAACTATACTATATAATATCTAATTTTAGTTGTGTTAATCTTTAAATGTATAATTATTATGTTTGTTTTATAAATAAATAATCATGATGGTGATTTTATGTTTAAATTAGTTTAGGAGAAATATAATATTACTATATTGATAATATCAAAGCAATTTTTATTCCTATTAGGTTAAATAAAGAAATCACTATGTGAAAGAGTAATTTAATTTTAATGCTAAAGTAAAATTCAAAAGTACATAAATTATCATTATAATGTTGTTTTGTGTTTATATGCATTATCCATACTTGAAAATTGATTATATATTATAAGCCAAACTCAGTAATGTAAACTAGACATGTTAGTGACAAAGGAAACTACTAGATTTATAACCTTTTTTATTCTAACTCCTTAAAGTAGATTCTTACATATTTGTAACATAAAATATTTCATACCCTTAAAATTTCACATTGTATTTTGGACCCACTTTGATGTTTGTCACCCCTAGAATGTTGTTAGGTTGATTTGGCCCTTAGATTTTTCCTCTCATGGTGCCGAAATCATGCCTCTCATGGTCCCTTTTGTGAAAGGTCATGTTTGAGATTTATTAGCCTTGTAATTTTATAGTGTTTGGCCTTTAAAAAAATTAAAACTATCTAGACACTAGTATTACATGTAGACATCCATGTGTTGCACTAATAATTTCTATAATAATTTGTCATTTTTTAGTATTTCACCACTTGTTACTTACCATTGTTGGTGTTAATTGATCTAAAAAAATTCAATGGATTTCCAACCCCTATACTTGCTCATTTTCCATTCTATCTTCTAATTTTGAATCTCTCATTCTCATTCAATCCATCAATCTCTTACACTCTCAAGCTTGTATAAGTAATTTTTGAAGCTTTATACTATACTCTTCAACATTATGATTTGAACATCTGAGCATGCTATCACTCTAAAACACTTTCCTTTGAAGGTGTTTTCATCACTCTATAAAAAAATCTCTTTTCTTATTCAATAATTTAAGGTGTATTATTTTATTTATTATGCTCTTACCTTCAGGTATTTATTGTATTCATTACTATTAAATCATTTGTTTTTACACTTGGGACCTTGGGATCTCTATTTTTTAATCTCATTTTGCACACTAGTTTGAACTCCTTATAGACCCAGGCCAGTGGGCCTAGCTCGATTGGCTAAAGCATCCTCTAAGAAAAAAGACAATGACTCCTCTAGATGTTCCCAAAACCCAGGGCTTCAAAACACAAGGCTAGTAACCCTACAAACCATTCCCATGCTTACCAAGTGATCTCTGATCATCACACCCTTACAAGGTTTATTGATACATTCACAACTATTGTTACCTCCACATGCATTTGACTAGTAGTGACAACCTTGGCTTTTAATCCTCCAACCCCATACCTTGGGATCACATTGTTAGCTCTCAAAAACGTAGGCAGGATGCCTCAAGAGGTTGCCAATCTCTTGATACGTTTTAGGGTAACAGAACAAGGTTAAAAGCATTCAACCTTCTACTCTTTAGGTGCTGCTAAACCTAGACGGGTGTACCTCTCTGAATAAAGCAGACTTGTCTTCTGATTATATTTCTCGCACAATGGTTTGTCCACAATGGCAGATGAAAGTGAACAAATGGAACCAAACTTGATAGCAATAGCAAAAGCAATTTTCTAATCTAAATCCTAAAATGCTCAATTAACAGATGTAAAGAAACTAAATGAATCAAATGATGAAGTGCAGAGACCAATGCCTTATTGGGTATGCAGAGTCCAATGAAATAGAAATGGGCAACTTATTCTGGTAGAAACTCAAATTGCTGGCATATTTTTCATTTGTAACTTGTACAAACATGCAAGATTATGACTACTAAGCTCTACTTTAATAATCCAGACGAATCTCCCTAATTACTATGACCAACTAAAAGGATTTAATCTTTTCTTGAGAGAACCAGTTAATTAACAACATAGATACAACAAATGTGCACTGATAAACTAAAAGTAAACTTGTTACATCAATTTAAACAACCAGAAAGAATCAATCATGGAGACAGCTTAGCAATACTTTTCAGTAAAATCAACAGACAATTGACACTAGAAATAACCTGCCACATCAACTAACTTTCATTAAAATGGCCATTTGAAAACTTGCAACATAGCCTCTGTTCTGAGAAACTTATTCTACTGTTTCCATCTCTACCTACTGTATATACTCTAAAATTTGATATCTGTTATTACATTTGGGAGTGCATATTTATACACCAGCACTAGAATAGACATATCACTTCCACATTCATGTCGGCCAAAAGCCATATCAGCCAACCATAGAATTTGAGCAAACCTATGTCGGCCTGCAACAGTATTATAGAAGTTTTCATGTCGACCACAATATTTGAACTCTGTTAATCACTCGTTGAGACAAGTCAGCAAGTATATCAAAGGAAATTATATCGTCAGTCACTCCTTTGCTTATTTGCCTTCACTGTGACTTTCCACTATCAAAGAGATATTATATTGATCTCAATATGTTTCACCGAGAGCCACGAGTCTACTTTAGATTTCCAAAATAATTCCCATCTCACACTGAGAAAAACCACCTGTCCCATGTATGTCGTTGTAACCTCCAACTGTCGGGGAGACCTCATGTAGACAATATTATATGACACCGAAAGCCATCCAAAAGACCTATTCGGCAAGATTTGTCGGGTTCGTGGAGACTCTACTCCAAAGCTAATACCTTTTGCTGATAAGTCAATTCTTCTACCACAGGTCGGCGAGACAATAAGATATCATTATAACTTCACACCAAAAACAACCTGCTTGGACGAAGTGAACATTTGTGCAAAGTTGGTAAGACATATGGAGATCGCCGTGACATTACACTGATGCAAAGCTTCACACTGATAGGCATCCTCCTTCACTGGTCGGCAAGACAAAAGATACTCACTAAGAGATAACATCGACGCCCAAACTGATGTTGATAATTGCCAATGAGTAAACTCCAATCGTCGCGACACAGGAAACGTCTTGTCGATAGGCAACACAAATGTTTACAAGCAAAAGAATGGATCGGGGAGACCTCAATACTGTCACGCCAATAGAAACAAGAATGTGAAAAATGCAGACCGATGGAAACTATGGGGGAAAAATATGCAAAGTGTAAGTAGAATATCATGATGGAAGGGAAGATGTGCTTATGATAAGGACTCATATGGGAACTTAGGGGTATGAAAACTTGTGAAAATATTTAGAAATTTACAGTCCCAACAGTGGCTCCATCTGGGGATGAATGATAGTAAGATCATTGCAAGGATCCAGATCTATGGGTGAGGAGGCCAGACACAAAATGAGCAACATGGAAATGGACAAAAAGCATGATGGAATGAATGCAAAATAGAAATGGACATGAATGGAAAATGAATGCAAAATGGAGGTGAACCAAAATTATAAACTACTATGCATGGAAAAGAATTTTCAAGAGGACAAGCATGAGTTGTCCATGCACTAGAAACCCATAATCCTCTGTATTTTAATTCCACTTATCCTGAGCTATTACGATCTAAAAGTCAAACCAAGCTTTCCCTTGTCAAATACCTTATTTTCTCTTGAGTTCATCAGATTCCTCTTGAAGAAATTCATGCAACCTGCCCTATCACTGTTATTAAAAGTTCTTAGAGAATCATCATGCTCGGTTTGGCCCAAAATCCCTACACCATTCAACAATTCAAATTCTTCATCATCATGGGACAAACCCTTGTTATCTTCAATAAATAAAATGCATGCATATTCAATGCAAAATTCCTCATTATCTTTCTCACTGTTATGTATTATAAAACACTTTCCCAGTTGTACTGAAAATTCACCATCAAAGTGCCTCTCTTGAGAAACAAAAGGTTTTGTTATATCAACACTGTCTGAAACACAAAAATCTAAAACCTTTTGCACCTCTTCCAAGTCGTCATTTGGAGATAATATTATATTTTAGCTCACATCTCCAGTATCAAGCATATATGAACCAATAAAATCTGGACTTCTATCATCCTTGGTATGCAAACAAATGTCTTCTTCACATGAATTAGAAATTTTAAAATCACATACCTCATCCTGAATGGACACAAACCTTTGAGCAACACCAAAGGTTTCACTTTAATTCCAAGAAATGCATTGAGAGTCATAAAAATATTTACACAAAGATCTTTCACTGTCAAAACAAATGTAAGCTGGACACAAATCTTCAAGATCACCTTCATGTGCACATCTCTGATATTTAGGAGTTAACAAATCTGAAATCTGTTCATAGCTAAGTGAACAAATCTCATCATTTTCATCACTACAATTATCCTCTTCACTTTTGTCATCATCAAAAAGAGGTCCAAGATCATTAGAGAATGAAAAATCAGAAACATTACTAGCACAGTCATTTGTTCCATCATTTTGCTTGTCTGAAAATATCTCCTCTTTATCATAAAGTGGATTTGAAAATACTTGAAGTTCATTCATGGGCATACCTTTACAAAATATCATCTAATCTTCTTTTAACTCTTCATCATACAGTGGGTTTGAAAAAGTTTAGAAACTATTATCAAATGTACAAACCTCTTTTTCATCAACTGTATCCTCATAATAGGTAGAAGAATCCCCTGATTACAGATTAAAATCCTCTGGTTCATCATCAGAATCTGAACATTCACTGGATTCCTCACAACATGCATTGCTTTCCTTGTCATAATCTATTATGCAAGAGAGATACCTTTCACCTTCATCCTCCTCATGCAAACTATCACATGAATCATCTTGATTTGCAAATGTCTCATCTTCTATTAGTTGCATCATCTGATCAATTTCTTTATACTCATCAGAAATATAACTATTGGATTCAACATTGATAGTGTTCTGATACCTTATTCCCTGGGATAACGCCTGGATGAGGTTAAAAGAGGAGCCTTCTACCTTAGTCCCTTTCTTTTGCTCCAATGTTTCTTCTTTGTTGGCTTCCTTCTGATCAGTCTCTTGCATCTGTTTGTGTAATTCTTCAACTTCTTGCTTTTGGATAGGTTTCTGTTCACCTTTATCATGCTATCTCTTTTCTGCTTTCTTCTTAGCCCCTTGTGTTTTCTTCTAATCTTTTATAAAAATTCCTCTAGGGACACCCTCATTCTCATTTACTGTCCTACTTCTCAGCCAGTGCTTACTCTTTGCTTCATCAACTACAGCAACAGTTAGTCTCTCTATCCCCTCTTTGGTGAGTCTGCTCATACTGCATTGAGTAGGCGCCTCAACAGAATGTGGCTCTATATAATCTTCCTCATAATCAGAAAAGACCTACTGCTCAACCACATGGACCTTGTATTTCTGATTTGAAACATCATGCTGATGACCTTCATCCTCTGAAGATGAGTACCTCTCCACAACATGGTGAAAAGTGTTTGAAGTCAAATATACTGTGTGATCTTCTCTATTGTTTCCCATCAACATTCCCTCTTACTGCATTCTTTGGGTTACAAAACAATAATTTGGGGAATGTGGCTTATCACAAAATTCATAGAAGTAATTGTTACTTACCATATAGGTTTTTGCCTTTGTTAATGGATCAGGAGTTTCTTTGCTTCTAGGCCTAGCTGTTATAGGTTTTTCATCCTTTTGGTCTGTATTATAAGGCATGTCATGCAACCTTGTCCTTTTATTCCTGTATGTGTTCTCTTATCTGTACTGATAATTGTTGCTTTGCTGAGGAATCTTAGGATTATCTCTTTTATCAATTATCCTCTCCTATTGTTTTCAATTGTCTACGCCATCTTCTGTGCTTCAGGAAAATCTCTTGGGAATCTATTTCTGAGCTCATATCCTATCTTAGGATCAAATACATTTAAATAAACACTCAATGCTACAAAATCTAGAAACTTTGATCTAGGAGGTATTCTATTATGCAACTTATTGAATCTCCAATTAAAATAATAAATTGTATCATTTTGATCTTTCTTAATGCATATTAATCCATGAAGAGCAGCATCTAGTACACTTGGATTCCCATAGTGCTCGGGAAATTGATCCTGAAACCCTTGGAGAGAATCAATAGAGATTGCTGGTAGGCTATTGAAGCAATCCCTAGCGTCTTCAATAAGTGATATCATGAATAGCCTCATGCGTAAATCTTCATATGGCACATCCAAATCTTGGATGAAAGCATTGAAACTTCTCAAATGCTCCTTAGTAGTGATTGCATCACTCCCTGTGAACTTTGGAACAATACCTCTCCAACTGCCATCCATTGGGTAAGGGGATAATTGAATCCTTGCCAAATCAAACTATCTGATCATTGTTGTGCTAGGTGGGTACTAATGCTGGTATCATGGCATATACTGCTAACAATGAGGTGGCGCTTGAGGAATCCAATGCCTGCCTGCATTTGTGTACCCATTCGTTCCATACACAAACTCCATTCTTTATCAAAAATTTTCTAGAGTCGCCACCTACTTTTCCAAAAGGAAAATGATTATTTCTGATCTTCTCCTAGCAGAATCACTCTTTCTGAATCTTCTCAATTTATAACCTTTTCTTCACTGACTCTATATGATGGTCTTCAATCAAATTTTTTGAAATTCCTGAGCAAAGTCGCCAATTTGTTATCTCTCAAAAATGTAGGCGGGATGCCTTAAGAGGCTGCCAATCTCTTGATACATTTTAGGGAAATAGAACAAGGTTAAAAGCATTCAACCTTCTACTTTTTAGGTGATGCTAAACCTAGGCAAGTGTACCTCTCTGAATAAAGTAGACTTGTCTTATGATTATCTTTCTCGCACAATGATTTTTCCACAATGGCAGAGGAAAGTGAACAAATGAAACCAAACTTGATAGCAATAAAAAAAGTAATTTTCTAATCTAAATCCTAAAATATTCAATTAATAGATGTAAAGAAACTAAATGAATCAAATGATGAAGTGTAGAGACCAGTGCCTTATTGGGTATGCAGAGTCCAATGAAACAAAAATGGGCACTTATTCTGGCAGAAACTTGAATTGCTGGCATATGTTTCATTTGTAACTTGTACAAACATGCAAGATTATGACTACTAAGCTCTACTTTAATAATCTAGATGAATCTCCCTGATTACTATGATCAACTAAAAGGATTTAATCTCTTCTTGAGAGAACCAGTTAATTAACCACATAGATACAACAAATGTGCACTGATAAACTAAAAGTAAACTTTTTACATCAATTTAAACAACCAGAATGAATCAATCATGGAGACAACTTAGCAATAGTTTTCAGTAAAAGAAAAAGATAATTGACACCAGAAATAACCTGCCACATCAACTGAATTTCATTGAAATTGCCATTTGAAAACATGCAACATAGCCTCTGTTCTAAGAAATTTATTCTACTGTATCCATCTCTACCTACTGTATCTACTCTAAAATCTGATATTTGTCATTACATTAGTGCATATTTATACACCAACACTAGAATAGACATATCGCTTCCACATTCATGTCGGCCAAAAGCCATATCAACCAACCGTAGAATTCAGGCAAACCTATGTCGGCCTGCAACAGTATTATAAAAGTTTTCATGTCGGCCACAATATTTGAACTTTGTTAATCACTCGCTGAGACAAGTCGGCAAGTATATCGAAGGAAATTATATTGTTAGTCACTCCTTTGTCTTATTCGCCTTTGCCGTGACTTTCCACTATCAGAGAGATATTATATCGATCTGAATATGTTTCACTGAGAGCCATGAGCCTACTTTAGATCGCCAAGAGAATTCCCATCTCACACCGATAGAAACCAAATGTCCCATGTATGTCATTGTAACCTCCAACTATCGAGGAGACCTCATGTAGACAATATTATATCACATCGAAAGCCATCCAAAAGACCTAGTCGGCAAGACCTGTCGGGTTCGCGGAGACTCTACTCCGAAGCTAAGACCTTTTGCCGATAAGTCAATTCTTCTACCATAGGTCGGTGAGACAATAAGATATCGTTATAACTTCACACCGAAAACAACCCGCTTGGCTGAAGTGAACACTTGTGCAAAGTCGGTAAGACATACAAAGATCGCTGTAACATTACACTAATGCAAAACTTCACACTGATAGGCATCCTCCTTCACTAGTTTGCAAGACAAAAGATACTCGCCAAGACATAACATCGATGCCCAAACTCATGCCGATAACTGCTAGTGAGTAAACTCTAATCGTCGTGACACAGGAAATATCTTGCTAATAGGCAACACATACATTTACAATTAGAAGAATGGATCGGGGAGACCTCAATACTGTCACGCCGATAGGAACAAGAATGTGAAAAATGTAAACCGATGGAAACTATGGGGGAAAAATATGCAAAGTGTAAGCAAAATGTCATGATGGAAGGGAAGATGTGCTTATGATAAGGACTCATATGAGAACTCAGGGGTATGAAAACTTGTGAAAATATTCAAAAATTCATAGTCCCAACACATATCACCATGAAAGAACTTCATTCAACATCCTTATGAGTGCAGGTACCACCACATAGGTATTTTTTAGATCTGTCTTCCTCGAGTGAGGGAAATTCAAGAAGAGAAAAGGAAAGTGAGACATGTAGTAGGTCTAAAAGAGGGAGATCAACTAGAGGTCAAAATATTAGAATAAAATTCTATAAACACATGGAATTTTTTCTTACTGAAGGGGGGTCATGTTCTTATGATGATGAGAGCTTAGGTGACATCCAAGTGCCCTTGAGGTACAAACATCTACGGAAACAATGGGTACCCAAGGAACTTCCTCCAATAAACACTAATTTTTGTGTCAATGAAAGGATATATCACATAACACCATCATCATTACATGGTTTGAGCCTATTTTGCATGGATAGCATAAAGGTCTATTGTGACAAAGTTACTAAATTGATGGAGTATGTCAAACCCTATTATAGTTACAAAGATTGGATGCAGCTAGTTCTATATACATGAAGTATGTGTAGGTATGCACTATTAGCAAATTATATACAACTAAAAGATAAGGATCAAAATAAAGGAGTGGCTATGTACATTGATAGAAGGCCAAAAGCATTAGGGAATATTGTAGGGTTTATAAACAGTACATGACCTAGGTCAACAAATAAGCAACCCAATTGCATATTTGAGGTGCGCGAGGGAAACCGTGTATTCATATGTGTGATAAAATCAATAACTATAGGGGAAGAGTTGCTAATCAATTACAATTTGAATCACATAGATACAAACACAGTTACTATGGGGGTGGTATATACTATATACCATTTTACCCAACCTCCAATTAATGACTCCAATATACCATTTTATTATTATGTTTTTTTTCATAACTCTATTGGTTTCATTTTGGTAATTCTTTTTTATATTTAATTTTTGTCACAGTGGGACATTGATCATAGGGGGAAGGCTTTGACCCAGAGCATAGATCACGATGAATCTTCAGGCGCTTCTACCTAACAAGTTTACCTCATTGTAATTGTACAAATTAGATATGAGCAAAATATTTTATTATTATGTTTTTTTCATAAGTTTATTGGGTTAATTTTGATAATATTTTTAATATTCTTATCCCAGTTGGATGATCGGGGAAAGGAACTAGCAGTAGAGGAGAGCATCCATAGGGAGGTGCAGTCACTATTATGTGATGATGACATCGCATATTCCACAAAACCTTTGGATATGATAAAGAAGACCAAAAAAAAATGCAATGAAGAAATCCTTCAGTTGTTATTCATAGTGTCTCAAATAGATGAGATAAGAGAAAGGGTTAAAATATTGACTGAGAGAGCATGAAACTTACAAGTAGGCTATTATGAGATCTTTAATTATAACATAAGCTCATTCATACTTTTATATTTTGTACTCTTTTATTCATGAACTAAAATATGTGTTGTTTTTATAGGATTTTTTGTGTCCTCATGATATTGCTGGCCATGATCAGGGTACTACAGGTGTTGTCTAGGGAGTAGGGGTTGGTACAAACATTGATGTTGATCTTCCTATGCATACATCACATCATTCGACCCCATCATCTGTGCCTATATTGTCAACTGAAATTTTGGCAACACATAGCATGAAGGCATCAGGTAGTGCACCCTCTAGCAGTAAACACATGCCAGAACATGTGTCAGGACATGTACCCGGGGATGCAAAGGGCACTAGTACTGGTGATGTTTTAGCAATATTTCCTCGACCTTCCTATATTACTAATACAGAAACACTATCGGGAACATTTGTGGTGACCGTGAATTTCATTCCCATAAAGATAGAGAAGGTCCTAGGTACTTTAAAATGTTTTAATTATTATTATATATAATCCAATTGAAATTTACTTATTGATCACTTTTTTTAAACTAATGATCCCATGATCATTTTGTAAGAAAACATATTTTTTATGATATTACATTGGAGATCTTTGGTCCCACCATACGTACATGGTGGAATGCCCAAAATCAAGATTTAGAAGATGAGCTCATTAACTGTTTAGTTGTGTTGTTCAGTAATAACACATTCAACCTAACCAAGGTCCTTAAGAAAGTCGGTACCTAACTAAAGTATGTGAGGGACCAATATAGGTCACATTTAGAGAAGAACAAAAAGTACGAGTGTCCCCCCATGATTTCGTAGAGGGAGTGGAAGGACCTGATGTTAGATGGAAAGGAGAAGGCTAAAAATAAAAAAAGAAAGACACCACTAGGCCAAGGAAGGTATGTGATACTATCAATAATGTAATTATATACTGATTACTCTTTCTTTTTACATAATCTAATGTATTTCAAAATTTCCATAGGCTACCCATCACATCGAAGGCAACAAAGGCAAGAATAGAAAAACACAAGCAACACAAACTTGGTTCTGGTGGTTATATGAAATGAGCTGCATGAATTGTAAGTATCAATAAATGAAATATTACATCCAAATAATAAATTGCAAACAATTTTAGTTTTATCACACCATAGAAGCAAAATTCATGATCTTATGCAAAAATGCAGGGCTTTGAATTCAATAGAGTTACCATAGAAGAGGAACTGAAAATTTCCTTCTAGGAAGGCTATGGAGCCATGGTTGAACACTTAAGATTCTTGACTAGGAAAACACAAGCTTCCACTGCATCCGACACGTAGGTAAATAAACTCAATGAAGTTTATTTAAAATTGAACACTTGTGCAATCTATTCAATATTAATTTCCACCATAAAGTAATTATGTGCCTATTATTTTTAAATAGGAAAGTAATGATAATACTACACATGACATTGGAATGTACCCTGGTGAGGGTGGAGCACAATCTGCAGATGACGGTCATGGTGTACATCCTGGTACTAGATGTATTCATTTGCTATACTAAACGTAGTATGGATTAATGTACAATTAAACATCTTTAATTGCAGTTGGTGTATTAATTAATGTAACATTTCGTGTTTCAACTTTAGAGCATGTAGAGTGTGATCAACATGTTTAGTATGATCAGGCTAGACAAGATCAAGAACATGATGTGGTCCCATCAGGTAAAGAGGACCACTCTAATGTTGTTTTAAACATATTTAATTGCAATTGGTGTATTAATTAATGTAACATTTTGTATTTCAACTCCAAAGGATTTAGAAGGTGTTTAGCATGTTGAGCATGAGGCCATAAGACAACATCAGGAACATGATGTGGCCCCATTAGGTAAAGAGTGCCACTCTAATGTTCTTTTAATTAATGAAATACTTGTAATAATAATAATAAAATATATCAATTTAACATTTCTTTGTTATTGTAGTGGACCCCCTTGCAGCGGCCTCCACGTCGTGAGTACACGACTTGGCATGCTGTATCAATGAGATTTTTTTTAGTTTTAGCAATGATTAGATCATAAACATAAAACCCAAAGAAAGTAATGAAGTGCAAAGGAAAATAAATGAAAAAAACAAAATGAAACAAGCTCAAGTGTCTTCAATCTCCATGGTTGATCTCCATTACACCTTCTAACTTGTTGAAAAGATGTGTTGCCCTCAAATTCAATGTACGAACAATTTAATGACAAAGACAATGAAAAAATCCTAAGAAAGATTTTGAAGGATTTTAAATGACTATAATGCTATCATCCAAATGATAAACATTGAACTAATGTCTAAACTATGCCAAAATAAAGTCTATGGAAAGAATGTAAGAATTCCTAAGATTCAACAATTATGCCAAAATGAAATATCAACAAATTGTCAGCCTACGAAGTGTAAGTCAAAAAAGCGAGCAAAATTGGCATTTTATAGAAAATGCAATTTTGGACGGATGACCAAGATTAAAAGTTGATGGAAGCCTAAAATTAGAGGTCAAGATTGCATGTGACAATCCCTAATTAAGGTTAGGGAAAATTACTAAATGAGTGGCCAAGATGCCATTTGAGAAAATCAAATTGGCGGTCGAGAATAAATGTGATAATTAGTCAAAAATATAAAGTTTTTTAAAAAATCAAGAAGATAAAGACTACTTCATTTGTAAGATTTGAAAAATAAATAAGATAAGAGTTGAACTGAAAAGCAAATTTGAAAAATCAATAATTTACTCAATTACTTGATTTTTGGAAGAAGATTACCATTTTGAATTAAATAAATTCAAAATATGGATTTTATGTGACAATAAATAATCGATTTTTAGATTATTTACCAAAATGAAGTGATAGTTAATAATGTGGGATCATTTTAAATAATTAATTAATTTAAAATGAAAGAAATGTTAAATTAGGTAATTAAATAATTAAAAATAATTATTTAATTTAGAGGATTATGACCGATAATTAAGTAAATTAATAAATTCATTTAATTATGAGAATTAGTGACATTAATTAAATAAATAAAATTCATTTATTTAATAATTGAGAAGACATAAATGAATAAAGGTAATTAAATAAATTAAAAAAATTATTTAATTGTAAGAAGATAATAGACCCTTAGTGACGTATTGAATGAATAAATATAATTTATTTATTTAATAATCATGAAGAATGCAAGAGACATGAATTAATTAAATAATAATCAATTATTTAATTAACAGTGGAAAGTGGACCAAAGATATAATTAAATGTCACAATTATGTTAAGATGAAAGTGATAAAATAAAGCTTGCAGGCCTAGGTCATTTTTAAGTGTCTACATTTTGCCCCTTTTTGTCATAATGTAGCATGTCGCATTGTGAAAAAGAAAATAAGTCAAAAATATTCCCCAGTGCAAAATAGGATGAGGAAGAATGATGAGGAAGGTAGTGATATGCCCCTCAAGAGGACAAACAGGTTCCAAGAATATAGGTGTGCTCTTGAAATTAATGAGAAGACTAGAATATGAAAAGACAAAGAAATGTTAGTGCAAAAGATATGGATGATTTTATGGATGCAATACCTATATGAGATGGGTGAGAGAATTAGATTACAAAAACAAATAAGATGCATGTTAGTTCCTAGACCAAATCCTTCAAAACATTACCAAAGGACTTTAATAGTTATTACTCTTAATCATCATTGGACAGATTATTGTAATGGCTAACAAACACCATGATATGACATAGATCAAGGTGTGTAAGGTCATACCATCACATGAGATTAACAATCACATAAAAGGATGATCATGACTCATACTAAGAATGCGATTGCCCTAGTCTTTTTGTCACAATCAACTATGAGCATAAAAAGACAAATAAAGACAATAAAGACAAGTCATGAAACATCATTGCTCCTCTAAATCCTGTTGCCAGGACATCCTTGAGAAACTAGCAACATGACTGCCTAAAAAAGACAAAACAAGACAATCATCATGATACATCATTGCTTCTCTAAATCTTGTTGTCAGGACATCATCAAGAAAATAGTAGCATGATGAAAAATCAAACCAACCATCATGATACATCGTTGCTTCTCTAAATCCTATTGTCAGGACATCACGGAGAAACTAGTAACATGACAGTCCCAAAAAAGATAAAGTAAGACAATTATCATGAGACATCACTGTTTTTCTAAATCATGTTGTAAGGACCTCGCTAGAAAACTAGTAACATGATAAATCCAAAGACAAGATAAGAAAATCATGATATGTCATTGCTTTTTAAAATCTTGTTGTCACACTAATACATTTGACTGCAAAATACGATGAAACTGTCTGATGAAATATGTAAAATTCGATGTTCGTCGGGTGCTTGTAAAATTTGATGTGTAATTTCCAATTTTTTGAAAGTTTATCCCCGACGTTCGTTGAAATTTCGACGAACCTGGGGTTTGTCGAAATGTCAGCTATTATTTTTGTCGAATTTTCGACAAACATGAAAAATTTAAAAAAATCAAATTGTGGCCAACATAAAGAAAAATGAGTTCGCACCTGATTTATTGCGACAATGTTTTGCTCTACTTGACATAGTTTGTGGAAAACTAAGGACAATTTTCTTGGGAAAAATTAAAAAAAATTCAAGAAGATATCAGCAGGTTGAGGGTAGTCATTGTCTTTTTGTAGAATTCAGTTGTGTTCAGTCAGATTTGTAGTTCCAGGTTTAAAAATCATATTTTAAAGCAACATCTCATCAGATTTCATTTTTAGAGGTTAAGGGTTTTGAGAATTTCATTTCCAGATTTTGTTGTGGAATCACCATAAGATCACAATGAAGGAACATATTCTTGTGACTGTAATTATGTGATCCATAACTATATTGGTCATGTGGCACAATTGTGCTATAACAAATACATGATGCATTCATGTGTGACCCAAGTTTAATGTGGCTATGTTGTGATAGAAATGGAGGCACTCATAAAATGTAGTTAATTCAGGTTGTATAATGTAGGTGTCAATAATCATTGGGTGCATTCAGGTTGTCTCAAGTTTAACAGGATAGGATGTAATTATAGCATAATCAAAAAGTGATTACCTCTTGCTGCAATAAAGAGCCTATAACTTTGGTTGATATGCAGAGTGGTTGTGTTATATCAATTATGTAGTGCATTCAGGCACAACCCATGTTTAATGGGCTATTCTAGAGAGTGATCAAGATTTTATAAACCTTATGAATGTTACTTGACATATATTTGCATAATCTGAAATTCCTTTAGAGGCTTTTGAAGTATCAATGTATCATATATAGGGTTTAAAATAATTTCTTTTAATTAAAAAAATAAATAAATGATGTATTTCCCTATAATTAGATAATGTGGAGATCTCCTAAATCTTCTCCAGCACACTATCCTCTTTGGCATTGTATTTATTACTCCAACTACTAGGTTTTTGCATGTGACATCTTTAATATCTTCATAACCGTGGCTTTTAAATAGATCTTAGTCTTTTCTTTAATCCTTTTCATGGTAACCCTTGAGTTCCATAATCCACCTTCAATCTCTTCTAAGAACGATGTCTTAAGCTAGACTGCATAGTATGCATATAAAGCAAGTCCTTCATACATGCCATTGTTCCAAACCACCACTCACTGCCTTGCTTAAAATGTTGCCTCCATAAGCACAATAGCATGTTTTAAAATCATGGTTGCCAGTGATTGACCATTAAACTCACCACTTTCATCATGAAGATACAATGAGATTTTTGTCTTCAAACTCAAGGCATTATGGAAGATAACATTGTGAATTGTTTGTTGTGTATGATTCGATTTTCTTGCACATTTACTGCTTTGCTAACTTTCTTTAAGACTGGGTATTGCACCCTCAGCTGTAATCTCAAACAGCTCACTCACTATCACTTGAAAATTTCTTTCATGAGCATCCTTCTATAAAATCAAACTATGCCCTATAAACTACTTACTTACTACAGGGGATTCATTGTTTCATGGTATTGTAGTTCTTAAGATCTTTCAACCTTATTGACACTACTTCACAGTCCACAAGGTATTATTCACTATTTTCCCATCTTTAGTGAGTCTCAAAATACTGCACAAACATGCAATCCACTACCTCCACTATACAATATTAATGGCTAAGAAGAAACATTGAACCTATGATTACCACTGTTACTTCATTTGGAAAGTCATTCCCTGATTGCATTTACTTTGTCTAACACTACCAAAAGCATTTGAAAAACCCTTAAGGTCAGCAAGGGGGTAAGGAAACTCACTGTTAAAATCTCCACTTTACTATGCAAGGTTTGAGCTTTATTATTTTGTCACTGCTTAGCTTGTTTTTAACTATCACATCTCAAGTGACTGTCATTCTTCTTACCATAGATTGCATTTACAAATGTCAGTAAACTACATAGTGTGCTTGTTATTGGCTACAATCTTTAGATTGCAAGATTTTGTTATTACCTACAATGTCTCAATCTTTCTAGTATTGCAACCTCACTAATCCGCTATAGTTATTGTTTATATTTTTACGGAGGCCTAGGGTTTGTACCCTAATCATGCTCTTACCAATGCTTTTGTTGTTTTTTATTAGGGCTCTCTCAATGTTGAGGGCCCTAGGGATAAGCTCGTCATAAGAAGTGACACATTGCATCTTTAACTAAAAGGATAAATCGTATTGACATTAGCAATGATGATTCTGACTTGTTGCTCCTTAGGAATGGGTCACTTGCTCTTACTAGCTCGCTACCTCCATTGTTGTAGGAATTTTGTGATCAAGTTCAATATTCTGATTTTAGGAGTCTTAATGTTGGAAATCATAGTAAAATCAGAATTTAATAAGTTTTGGAATTAGCATTGTAAAGTATTTTTGGGGTCATTAACTTTAGACTATCTTCTCTTTTGCAAGGGTGGTTGCATGCCAAATTTTTTGATATAAAATATCAGAATTATTAGATTTTGTTACCTATCTATGAATAAAAATTATTGGAGTGTGAGTTTGATATTTTGTGAAGATCTAAATAGTCAAGCTTGGTAAAGAAAAATCATGTCAGATAATATTAGTCCAAAACAAAATGAAGAGACACTTGATAGATTGTTGGCTAGATTGAAAAGAAAGGGTGATGGAAAATGTTATTGTCCTTGCAATAATTGCAAGGGCTTAAAGACGAGATGACTTTTAATCACAAAGCTAAGAAACATTGTAGGCAACATGGTCACATTGAAGAGGGGCATGATTATCGTCCATTGGTAAGTTGCTCATTATATGTGTTTATATTGATTGAATTTGTAAATGTTTATATTGTTTTAACATTATATATATATAATCACTTGATTATGATCATGGTTTATTTGTGTCTATCATTATTATAAAGGTGGGGGCCCTAGGGCATGATATGGATTATCGGGCCCGGAGAATGTGGTTTTGCAAGCGGATGAACATGGAGCTGTGAATATGAAGATGAAGTTAATGATCCTATGGAAGAAGATGATCATGCACCAGAAAACATAGTTGAAGATGATGGTATGAATACATTGATCCATGCCACATTTAGTGGCAGAGCTGATCATGATGATCAAGATGACTTTGATGATGTTCATGATTTACCTATACTTGACAAGGCATACGAGCCCCTTTATGAAGGCTCTGAAACAACTCTTCTCTCTGCTATATTCTTGTTGTTGAACTTTAAGGTTATGAATGGTTTATCAAATATAACAATCTCATGGATGTTAAGGTATGTCATATATGTCATCTTTTTTCACCTATTTTAATTGTTGTTAGTTCATCACTAGTAAATAAATGATGAAATATGTACCATTAATATTCTTTATATGAACAAATTATTTTTTGTTGTAGATTGATTGGTGAATTTTTGTTACCATCATCAAATATTTTACCTCGCTCATACCGAGATTTATGTGTCATTATGAAAGATATCGGAATGGAGTATCAAACAATAGATACATGTACTAATGATCATATTATATATCATAAACATCAGGAATTTGCAAAAAAATGCCCAGAATGTCATATCAATAGATATCGAACAAATCAAGTAACAAAAAAGGTGTCTCGCAAGGTTCTTCGTTATATTCCCATTATTCCATGTATGCAATGATTATTTAGGTGCAAAAGCTTAAGGCAATTGATGGATTACCATGCATGGAATAGAAGTGGAGATGACATTATTCGAATGCCTGCAAATGGTTCTGCATTTAGGGACATGGAGGAAAAATGGCCACACTTTAAAGAAGAACCTCGTAATCTCAGACTTTCATTGGGAGCGAACGGTGTCAATCCATTTGGAGAGCTGAGATCTATTTACTCAGTGTGACCTACTTTTGTTATCAACAATAACATTCCTCCATAGATGTCAATAAAGAGGGAGCACATAATGATGTCAATGATTGTTCCAGGTATTTGTTTACATCAATTTTCTTTAACGTAGTAGCATCTCATTTGTCTTATTTGTTGCATAATGAATTATATTTTTTTCATTCAATAGTCATGTACATTAACTTATATATATTGCAGTAAAATGGTTATAATAATTATGTAATGTTTATATTCATTCAACTAGGTAAGTATCAAGTGAAAGATATGAATGTATATATCAAGCCTCTTATCAATGAGTTACTAAAGTTATGGAATGGAATCACTATGTATGATGTCTCTAGACCAATAGGACAAAGAAAATTTCAATTTCATGCAATGCTTGTATGGACAATTCATGATGCCCCAGGGCTAACACATTTTTGTGGTATGTTATAACATTCGACTGCACTTTAACAATATTTAATTTGATGAAGTAGATATCATGAATGTTTTTAAAATAATCTATTCATTATATATAATTATAAAAATTGACATATTTAATCCAATTATATATCATCTTGCAGGTCTTCAAACAAAGGGAAAATTTGCATGTCCAATTTTTGGTCCAAAGATGAAATCTCGTCGTTCAACAAGTTTAGGAAAGCAGGTGTTTGATGAGTATAGGCACTTCCTCCATAGAAATCATAAGTATCAAACTACTAAAAAACATCTTTTCAATGGGAAAGATGAGACTACATCAAAACCATGAAGAATGTCACCTCACCTATGGAAGTTGGAATATAATAGAATTAATTGTCAAGGTTATACATCGGATCAAATTTTTTATCTATCATATATGTTTTGAATTTATATTTTTATATTGTGTTGTGTTTACTCATGTTGTAATTGACAATGATTGTTGTTGTTAATTTGTTCAACTTATATGCTTCTTGAAGGTCATTAAGGCATTAATGGTTGGCTTCCACAGGGACTGAAAAGTTATCCCAGACAATTTAGTAGGTTGCCCTATTATGAGTAGCTACAAATTGTGCATTTGTTTGATACAATGCATATCAGAAAGAATATAATAGAAATGTTATGGAAAATTTTGATGGAAGGAATGACAAAAAAAATTGTCAAAATTTATAGTGACATTCAGGAAGCCAATCATGCAATAAAAAATGTCATTCAATTGAATAGTGATGGAGACCAAATTAATATAAGTGCCCTTCCTTGGTTATTAATAGAGCAGCAAAGCAATGTTATAAAAGAAGTCATAGAAAAAATTCGATTTCCCATAGGATTTGCTGCGAATATAAACAATATAATAACAAAGAAAGGTGAATTTGGGTCAGGGATGAAAACACATGATTGGCATACCTTCATTAAGGTAATTATTTTGGTATATTATATACACTTGTATAATGTATGTACTTTTCAGTGTATTGTGTTTACTACTTTTAGAAAAATAATGAAAAGATCATTTTATAATTGTTGTAGTACGTTCTACCTTTATATCTCCCAGACAACTTTGACAACAATGTCAAGCAAATTATCTATGATCTTAGAAAATACATGAGGTAAGTAGCGAGATTTATTCAATTCATTGTATACATCTTATAATTGCAATTTGTTTTACTTGTTATGTAATATATTGTATATTTTTATTAAATATCGTTAATATATTTGGTCCTTGAATCACTTGTAGATGGCTATCATTTAAAGAAATTCATAAAGAAGATATAAATTATTGGAAGAGAAAAATTCTTCATCTAATGTGTGAAATGCATAAGTGTCTACCTTCAACATTTTTCAATGCACAAGAACACTACCTCATACACCAAGTTGAGGAGATTGAATTGTGTGGACCTATACACACAAGGCCAATGTGAATGGTCGAGAGGCACTTGAAATTTTTGAAGGCTTTGGTTAGACAAAGAGCACATCCTGAGGGTTATATGGTGGAAGGATATATGGTATACCAGACCATGGTGTACATTAGTGAATATCTTCCTAAGTTTGTAGCAAAGATCCATTTAGATTGCATTTGGGATCCCAACTCTATTAACAAATCCGAAGGGGAGCACCTGTTGGGGAAAGGTAGATTGAGGAAAGTGAGAGGTAATTATAAGATGGTCATGGAGATTAATTGGAATGCATTTTACATATGGTTTTTATGTATATTGTACTTATTTAATTTTTAATCTTCAATATATATCAATTATAAATTAAGGTCGTATACTGTGGTATTTAACTAATTATATGTCATTTGTGAATTTCAATTTATTTTGGTACAGTTGGTCAAGAGTGGATGTACTACATTTGTACGTTGCCAACAATCTTGATCGGATGACGGTATGGATTGAACAATGTCAACAATCTGGTCGCACATTAACATGGGAAGGTGTGGCTTAATTGGTTAACGAAGCTTATCGTAATGGAGATTCCAATGTTACACAAAGGGAAATTGATTTAGCATATGGTTTAAGAGATAAACATTTATAAATATATTAATCACCCATATTATTTAATTATTTTCAAGTATATTGATGTATATATATCTTGAGATTGTTTTCTTTGCATACATTTGGCCAAGAATAAATATGTTTATCAACTGACGATATTGCAATAACTTTTACATGTTTGACATATTGCAGGTGAAACACCACAAGGCTATGTGGTGCAATGGTTGTAAATTTTGAATCAAACTGTTGGATGACATGAAAAAAACTTGTGATTCTGGTATAACTATAGTCTTTCAGGTGACTAATGTTTCATATAGAAGCGCCATACATCCAGAAGTCTCCAAAAATTGATACTATGGGATTTTGGATAATATACTTGAGTGTGACTTTAAGTTCTTTTAGATTAATTTTGTTCATCGTCCTATGGTATAGGCTACGATTTAATGAAAATGATCCCAAGAGAACTGTTATTGAACATGATAATGGATTTACCATAGTTAATACAAGGTTGATTGAGCGAGCTAGAAATGAGCCCTATGTTCTTCCAAGCCAATGTGAGCAAGTATTTTACTTAGAGGTTCCAGGTAAATCGGGCTGGTCATTTGTTGTTAGACATGATCCAAGAGGAAGGCCGATAAAGTATAATGTGGTGGAAGAAGATATCGAAGAACTAGAAGATGATGTAGATGATGATCAGGATCAACGGTTAGTTGATGATGTCCTTGACGAAGATGTCGAAGAGGAGGAGCTAGATGATGATGATGTAGGAGTTAATGTTCATGAAGATGACATTTGTGTGGATGATGACATTATCAAAACTGATATCAATGACGATGATGATATGACCAATCCTTACAATGTCGAATCTGGATCAGATGATACAGACAAAGAGTTGGATGAAGAAGAAGATCAATGACATTGAAATGTATAAGTTACTTCATTATATTATCTATTTGATATTAATTTCTTGATAGAATTATATTTGACTTATGTGGTTACATAATTAATTCATGATGTTTTTAATTTTTATGCCATTACATGATTAATTTGATGATGTACTTTTTAATGTTTGAAATGTCAAAAAATTAAAATATTTCAATAGTGATGTTGACAACCTTGAAATTAGTGTGTTTTATGTTTCATGTGATCATAAAAGATTAAAAAGTCAGTTTTAGAGGTGGTTGTTTAGTGGTTGACGTGTATGTTGGTTCTTTTTACAATGTAACCAGGTTTTTCTTCTAATATACCTATGGAATTGCCAATTCCAATCGAAGGCAGCTCAAAGGACTTGGACCAACTAACAAGGACTTTAAAAGCCTTGTACACTTCAGTCTCTACAAGACTCGGGAGGGTGATCCCTTAATGTGTTTACAACCTCTGCACCATTATTATAAACAACATTAACAATAGTAGATGATCTCACTTAATAGCTCAACATGATAAGATAATATGAACTAGAATTGGCTGTTCATAGACAATATCAACTATCTAGAGCATGAGATAACTAAACATAATCCATTGTATAAGATAGTCAATGATTTGCAATTTGTAGCAAGCTCTAGGAAAAGACAAACAAATACTGAACTACACAAATAATTACAACTTAGATCAGTGCCATATATCCATTGCAAGAGTCAAATTCATAAGCATCTAGAGGTTTATAACAGATTTAATACATCACATATAAGATCCCTGACAATATTGCATTACAATTTCATCAATGTGCATTCTAACCCAGGACTACTTATCAAATCCTTATACAACACATATCCGCCTATAATCCCATTCAAGCATTTTGATTAATTCCTTGAATTAAAGCTAAAATAGAATCATACACACCACAACAGTGAGATGGATAAACAACCCTTAGTTATTTCATTCAAAGTTCATATATGCATGTACAATGGAGAGACATGAGTTTGAATTTTCATTTCAACTCAAATGCTAGCATTATACAATATTAAATCTCTATGAACTCAAACTCACTACATAATGACTCAAACCTAAATTGCACTTAAAACCATCGACTTTACACTTGGCTCACAACTTCACCTAGACTAGACAAAGTTATCTAACTTGCTAACCCATACTTCTAGCCTTGAAATCCTTCTTATAGAAAATGAAGGAGCAAACAAGCACCGGCCGAAAGTACACCTGCCACTAGTCAATTGGAGCACCGGTGATATTCCAAAATTTGTTACAACAACCACCACTTTGAAAAAATATTCTTGTTAAAAATCATTACAACAACAATTATTCTGGAGCATATTCTCATTCATCATGTTGGTGGAGGAAGGTTGATGCAATAACAAAAAACCACGCGAAACCCACACCAAGAAAGTCATCCATACAAAACTGAAAATGTTGTAACCGCAACATCTAATTTGCCACCTATAGGTAGCCCACTCTTTTTAGTCATCATCATTCAAATACTTAGCCACCCACCTCTGGTATTCTTCGTCAGTTGGCTAGTCAAAATCAATCACCTCTTTTACATTTGTACTATAAGGCAAATACTTTATCGCTACCTGATTAGCATCTCTTTCAAAAGATTTCAAAAATGAGTAGGTACCAATAATCTTATCCATATAATTTACCAACAAATCATAATTTGAGTCATCAAAAATTATTTTAATTTGATTATTGATGACTTTAGTTGCTTGATCCTGCCATTGTTGGAGTGTTCTGATTTCCCCCTACTCATCAGTTATATTAGGTAATAGTGTGTTACCCCAATCATTGAAGTTCTTTACCAACTCCCTAATCTTCCTACTTAAATCATCTGGTAAGGTCTAAAAACTTTGCAATGATTTAACTAATATATAAGTAGGCTTCAATGATTGGGGCTTGTTATTTCCATCAAACCTTGAGACTTTAGTCATAACATCTAGATTATTTGCCCTAGGGATCCAATTTTGAATTATTGGAATCACTATCCCCTGATCCATATCAATATTATTTATTGCTTCAGATAACAAAGAATACAAAGAATGTATAGAGGGTAGTTTATTATCCACCTTTTCATTTAAATGCTCTAAAACAAGAGTAACAATTTCTTTTTCTTTTGAAAGAAAGCCCTCCTCTTTTACCCTTAGTGATGTCTGTAATTGATCAAATTCCTACATGAGCTACCTCTTTGTTGGATCAACAGAGCACTCTATTTGTTCATCGACTTGTTCTAGAGGAGGGGTAAGAGCAGGATTTTGAATGGGAGACCCTGGTGTAGAAACATTTGGAAAAGCAGGAGGCATTGACCCTGCTATGGGAGGTGATGTGCTGGTTTCTGGAGCATTGGATGTTTCCCCAGTATGTCTATACTTGAACCTTTCTACTTTAGTTTGTAGCTCAACATTCCTCTGTTGTATTTTACTATATTCTTCAATTAAAATGTTATACTTCTCCATTAGGCTCTTTCTTTCAGCCTCCTCCCTTTTAGTAGTCTTTTGGGCCAATTTGGCCACATTCACAGTTAAACTAGTGAATTTTGTTGTTGTAGTCTCTGAAGCCCTCTTTATTATTAATCCTCCTTTGAAATTTGGATTAATATTAGCAATGTCTGGCTTTCTTCCTTGTGGAGCCAATACCCAAATTGCCAAGGTCTCATATTATTCACTGAAGGCAGAGTTTTGTAATGCTACTTTAACTTCTTCTTTAGAATCCTAAAAGAGATTCTTTGAATTCATAATGGCACTAAAAGCCACTGCATCTGCGATGTCCCATTTAGGAAAAATAAAAACACCAGCTTGATTCACTAGTTGTCTTCCTTCTTCAGGAGTGATGTTTTTGAACTCTTCCATTAGTTTAGCTTTCATTTCTTCATCATTCTCCTAATCTGACTTGTCAGTCCTTAGTTCTCTTCTCTCCTTGCATTTATTTTGATATTCCTCAAATTTCATCCTCCATGCCAATTGCAAGAATACATGAGTCTTTACAAATGCATTGTCATCTAAGAACTCCTTGCAAGCCTCCATTCTTGCATCTTGCACACTCTTACCCTTCATATCCAAATCAGATAGAACCAATTCAGCTAACCTAGGAGGGGACGAAATACCAACCTACATGTCTTGATCAGTAACAATAATTTCATCTGTGAGATCCTCAAGTAGGTGATCAGTTCTTTGCCTCTTAGGGCTTGGCTCAGGTGGTGGTGATGGGGGACTACGCTGTGGTGAAGATTTTAATTCAATGATTTTGATAGCCCTAATTACTTTGAATTTTGGGCCTGGTCGTGAAAGCGCCTTCATTATTTTGTTCCATTTTCTGTCTACTTCCTCCTCATCACTGCCAGTATCCCTTTTCCTCCTATAGATGGGCCGCCTTTATGTAGGATGACATACTAGCCTTGTTTCAATTGGCATATCACTTTGTCCTTACATATCCAAACTTAGCCTTAAATTTATCTTTTTGGTTGTCAAGGTGTCCATTATCTCCTTGAAATTCTTCATTAAAAAATCAATTTTCTTGTGGTATGGAGTGAATTCCATCAATAGATCATACGTCGGATCCATTTCATGCACAATATCCAGTAGCTTACTATAAGCTATCCACTTTTCCTTGTTCAATTCCTATTTATTTAAATCAAATTCATTCCTGATCAGGTCCTCAGGGAAATTGAACTCATGTGCAAATTTTCCACCTTTTATTCTTTGTCTGAAAAGAGCAAAGAAACCTTTAGGATCATGTTGTCGCCTTGGACCAAATCTCAAATGGTAATCAACAAAGAATTTGTCAAAATGTGTCCAGCCTCCCTTTGAAAATGTAAAGTTAGACACTACTGTATAATCCAGGAATAATGTTCCCTTCCCCTTTCCAATTAGGTTATCTTCATGAATACACCCCATCTGCCACATAACTTCTACAAACCCTAGTCTTGGTGGCACATTGTATGGAAGTATGTGAGGGGTTCCTTGAAATCCATATATTCTCAGGACAGTGCTAACTGGATATGGGATAATGTCACCCCAGTTATGTAAAACCCTCAATTATGGTTTCCTCTCCTTCAGCCTAAGGAAATCATGTAGTTCCTGAGGGATCCTAGGTACATTTACCATCAATCTAGCCCTCAATCTTGCAGAAAAATAATTATCAAATTGCACATAACTAGTGCTTTCCTTATTATAAGACAAATCTGCAACCCATATCTGTACTCACAATCTTTCTCCATTAACTGATTGTCTTAAGTTTATCTTTTCAGCAAAGAAATCAGCATTCCTAAACAAGAACATATGCATCAACATGGAATACCAAAAGAATTAAGTACCAGTATCACCATTCTGCAGCTTCGACAGTCCTTCATCTATCCTTTCCACCAAAAAAGAAGCAAAGTCATATGTTAAAGAGAAGTTAGGGTGTTGTATTTGCACCCCCATGAACATGTATGCAATCGGCATTACTGCACTAGGGATGAAATCCAAAATCTGACATAGTGAATAGAAAGTAGTCAGGAAAGGCTTTCCAAAACAATTCAATTTGAAGGATTCCTGGTCACTAGGGCTAATGTGAAATTGTGAACCCTCTGCCTTAACCAGATGAAGTGGAAGCAACTTAACCCTAAAAAGATATTGGAATTTTGTATACTCCTGCTTCATTTCTTCAAGATTAATAGGAACCAAGTCATCACTTGGCTCACTCAAATAAAAAATCTGTTGGCTAACATCTCTGTTAATTTCTAATAGAACCCCTCCATCATTATCTCTGATTACCCGTGTGATAGGGTCATATCTTTTGGCTACTGCTTTAAGTAAGTCCACATCAGGGAACACATTTGGAACAACCAGCTTTCCCATGTTGTACATCCATCCATTTGAAAAAGGATGAGGAAAATTCTTCTGTCCATACCATAATCTAAACATTTCTAAGCCTGTGAGTGGAACCCTAGCATCAGCAATGTTGGAATTAGTACACACCAACCCCTCCCCTAGGATTTTCCCTCGCATCAACACCAAATCTTTCCTTCTCTCATTTGTTGATAATGGAAATTGATCTAGGAAATCATCGTACAAGTTTCTTTTCAAATACTCAATGTGGCCAGAGTGCTGCTTGGTTGGCGCCATTTTAGAGAAACTAGTTCCTCACTACAATGTTACACTTGAAGTGGCTATGACTAAGCAGAGATAGGAAATTACAGAGTAAAAATACCACAATTCCTCACAATTTATGATTAAACAATAACCCTAACAAAATTTTTTAATGAACTTAGTGACAAGCATAGCAGACCCCTCTTTCCCAAATTTAGGTGCAGAATGACTGGGAAATAGAAAAAATTAACTCACAGATTTTTTTGCACAAACTCCAATTTCTGGCAGTAGCTGCTCACAATTTCAGCTTTGGCTCTGAAACTATTTTTATGAAATACTTGGATGCTTTGTGATACAAATGAGACGAGTAAATTGATTTTATGTCGATCAAATTCCGCCAGTGGATATCTCATATGCCATTAAAGCTCACTCGTGGGCTACACGAACGGCTCCAACCATAATTTTATACATATTTAAATTTGAGCCATTGATCCTTCAGTTTGATCAAATCATCGATGACCATCTTCAAAACACACTGACATAATCACCAACATGGAAATAAAGGGGCCCACTATGTCATACGCTGCGAAGGAATGCCATGTGGTGGTTGCCCGTGATGTCACAATCCTTTGATTTATCATTGCGGGATGATGGGCACTATCGATCTTTTTACCATAAAGCCTGCTCCTTAAAAAATGGTCGTCATCCTTTCCTTTAACTGTCGAGCAGCTTTTCCCTTAAAATCATACATTGAAATAAAACACGTGCATCTTACAAGCACATTAGTAATCCGCCCCGTAATACATTTAAAACTAGCGAATGCTTTCTTCACTCCTTAGGCTTCATTGGATGAGACACGTGGTAGGCACCCGCGACATCGCGATCCCAAAATTCCTAATCACAGGATGGCGAGCACCGTCAATCTTAAAGAGACAACTCATCAATGGTCATGTAGATTTCATCCTTTATGAAGGGCACGTGGCACCCTCCTGTGATATTGCGATCATTGTAATCGCTAATCGTGGGATAGTGGGCGCCGTTGATCTCGTTCCTTCAACACAGTCGCCAACCATGTCGTTAACCTTCAAGCAGCTTTTCTAGTGAGATTATAACATATCTGTGGATTTAGAACATGTGCATCTCGAGAACACTTTAGTAATCCACCCCTTAATACATTTAAAGCCGGCTAGTGTTTCCTTTACTCTTTAGGCTTCATCGGATGAGACATGTGGCGCCCGCCCGTGATTTCGCAATCAACCCAAGCACCATCGCGGGATGGTGGGGAACGACTCAGATCAAATGGTAGTTGGTCAGCGATAGCTCAAATTTAATCCCCCGGATAGGACACATGGTGCCCATCCATGATTTCGCGATCCTTGAATTCCCGATAATGGGATGGTGGGCACCGTTGATATCTGCAAGAAATAGATCAACGGCAGCACTAAATCAACCCTTGAGCTCCCTCGGATAGGACACGTGGCACCCACCTGTGATTTCGTGATCCTTGAATTCCCGATCACGGGATGGCGGGCACCGTTGATATCTGCAAGAAGTAGATCAATAGCAACACTAAATCAACCCTTGCAAAATAAAACATTCATTAAAAGGAGAACTAGGCATTACTAGGCGGACGACAAATAAAAAAATTATATTTATAGAAGAAAAATAAAATGAATCTACAATTTGTTTTATAATTTCACTTTTAAATTTAAATGTATGTTCACTCATTAAGTTGTATTTTTTTTACAATCACATTTTTATTTTAGATGTTTGTTTATAAAATATAAAGATGCATTAAAAATATATTAGAAATATTTTTCTTTATATTATATAGCATTCATAACATTAAATTAACATAGATAATTTCACAATATCACTTAACCAATCAAGAAAAAAATTAATCATTACTATGCAACATTATTCTCACATCAAACTAACAAATAAACATTGAAAACAATTTTTTTTTATATATTATAACATTAATAACTTAAACCTTTTATACACAATATCAAGTTAATTATAAAAAACACATAAAATTATTTATAAGCAACTTAAATTTTTTAACAATTTAATAAAATATAATTTAATATAATTAAGAAAAATTAAATAAGAATTATAGATAAATTTATGAAATATTGATTTACTTATCAAGAAAAAATCAATTATAAATTTACTTATTATAGATAAATTTACTTACCAATCTATTTTAACCATCAAGAAAAAATTAATCATTAGTGATTGCAACATTATTGGCACATCTTTTAAACTGACAAATAAACATTGAAAACACATTTATTTTTTAGTTCCTGCCAAGGGAACTATAGGCGACCCCTTTTCCTTAACAAGTTATTAATAGCTTTGATTTTAACAAATGAGAACTCAACTTTTCTTCTGTTTGACAAATATTTGTATATAGTTAAAGTAAATATGCAAGATTTTTAACTTTTCAAATTTCAAAAATTAATTTTCCTCAATTTTATTGGCTACAAAACTTTGAGCGATAAGGGCGGATTTTCAGAAGCATAAACTTTTTATCGCAACTTTTCAAGGTTTTTTTGCCACAAAGACCATAATCAATTTTTTTTTATTTTTTTCACTTGTAATTAATCTATTTCGTTATTTTGAATCTTTTTAGTTTTTGGATATCATCATAATTAATAAATTTAAAACTTATCAACTTCAAGTATTTTATATTTTGTATGTACAAATGAAAAAAAAACAATATAAAGAATACTTTTAAATTTAAATTTTAGTCTTTGGTTTTTGAATTATTTTAAAAGGATCATGTACTTCTATTTAATATTTAATTCATTTATATCACATAATCATTATAATTTAATTAATTATGAATTTAATAATTAAGCAATAAATATTCTATGAATTTTAGAAAATAGAATTTAGTTTAATTTTAAAATGAAATTTAAGTTTTTAAATATTGTGTTGATTTGATTATTTATTTGCTTTATGATTGGTTATTCAAATTTAAAGAACAACACAATTCAACTCAAAAATATAAAAATAAGCATGTAAAATATTTTATGATTTTTTGAAGTTGGAATTTAATATGATTTTACAAAATGAAATCAATTGGATGCAAAGAAATAAAAAAGGTTATTTTATATATTTTTTCATTTCTTAATTTATTCTCAAATTATAATTATTTATTGGTGAATTATTTTGAAAATAATATTTAGTTTTATTTAATTATATTAAATATAGTAGAATGATCAACCAGTATACCAATGCATTGCAAATAATCCCCGCATACACCAAATCAAACCTTTACAGATGTATACATTAGATAGGATGTAGTTTTATTTAATTAATTTATATTGAATAATTAATATAATTTAACTGATTATTTTTAAAAATAGATAATAAATATTTTATAAATTTTTAAAATTAAAATTTAGTTTAATTTTAAAATTAATTGTAAGCTTTAAAAATATTAATTTACAAAATTATTGGTTATTCAAATTTAAAGAACAATATATCTAATTGAACTCAAAAATACAAAAGTAGGCATGCAAAGTAGTTTTTGATTTTTTTGATGTTAGAATTTAATGTAATTTTAGGAAAATAAAATAATTTGGATGCAAAAAAAAAGAAAAAGAAAATTTAGTCATATATATATATATATATCTTAATTTATTCTAAAATTATAATTAATAATTGTTGAATTATTTTAAAAATAAAATTTAGTTTTAATTTAATTTATTTGTAGTAGATGATTACTATAATTTAAATGATTATTTTCAAAACTAGATAATAAATACTATATAAATTTTAGAAATTAAAATTTAGTTTAATTTTATAATTAATTCTAAGCTTCACAAATATTGTTGTGATTTGATTGATTATTTCTTATGATTAATAGTTCTAATTCTAATAATACTTCATTTCACATACAAACAAAATTCTAGATTAAAATACTTATTTTTGTTTGTAATATTTTTCATTAATGTCAAATTTATAAACTAACATATTAAGACATTAATAATTCTAACCCTATTAGTACTTAATTTCACATACCAATAAAAATATATACTAGCTTTTCTTTCTTTAATATATTTATCATTAATGTCAAATTTATAAACTAATATCAAGAAATAAATAACCTTAACCCGAAGATTTATACTAGAACTCTAATTGAACCCTAAACCTAACCCTAATTCAACCCTAACAATAGGATTTAATTACGGTTAGGGTTAGAGTGAGAATTTAATTATGGTTAGTGTTAGGGTTAGAATTAGAGTTTAATTAGGGTTAGGGTTAGGATTCAATTATGATTATAGTTAGGGTCAAATCTATAAGCTAATATTAAGATATTCAAAACTCTAACCCTAACCTAACCTTAATCTCCATCCTAGAATGCTAATTAAACCCTAATTGAACCCTAAAAATAAGGTTCAATAAGAGTTAGGGTTAGGGTTTAACAAGTAGGTTTATGGTTGGAATTAGGGTTCAATTACCTGGTTAGGGATAGAATTTAATTAGTGTTATGATTAGGGTCAAGTTCAAGTTATAGTTAGGGTTTATTTAGGCTTATTTTGGTTAATCTTACAATTGCAGGGTTTAACTAGAATGCTAATTGAACCCTAATTTAACCTAACAAGGTTCAATTAGAGTCAGGGTTGAGTTCAATTAGGGTTAGGGTTGGCATTCAATTAGTGTTATGATTAGAATCAAGTTCAAGTTACAGTTAGGGTTCAATTAGGCTTATCTTAGTTCAATTTACAATAAAGGTTTAATTAGAGTTAGGTTTATGGTTCAATTAGGGTTAAGGTTAGGGTTCATTTAGATTAAGGTTCAAGTAGGGTTCAATTAGGATTTAATTAGGGTTATGATTATTGTTTAAATAGGGTTAGGGTTAATGTTAAGTTAGGATTAAAATTATTAATCTAGAATAAAACTTGAAGCTAAGGTTGGAGCTATGGTAAGTGGTAGAGTTAGGCTTAAATTAGGGTTTAATAAAGGTAGGGTACAATAAGGTATAATAATATTGGTTAATTTTTAAGTCATGACCATGCTAGATGCCAATTTGGTTTAAAGACCCTTGTTGAAGCCCACAAGACATTTATTTCTATATACCTTAGATATTGTTCATATTTATTATCATTGTGTTTGACCTCATGAGAATGCTTCAGAGTAAAGTACACCTTGCAAATCCACCTACACCAGGAGAACCATTCAATCTCTCAAAATGTTACTGTTATTTTGGAATGATTATCAAATTGGATATGTCCAAAGCCTTTAATAAGTTGACTTGGCAACTTCTATACTGCATATACCTTTTGTCAACTTCAACCAGGGGAGTACTAATTGCATAATGACTTGTCTTCTTTTTCAATTTGATTATTCATCCCCCATAGGGTCTTCTTCATAAATTAGGGAATTAAGTTAAAGAGACCCATTATCATGTATTTTTTCCATCAAAATGGTAGAGGCCCTTAGTGTAGAACTTATACTAGCCAGTATGTTACAAAAATTTACATGACTTCCAATTCTAGCAACACAAGCTAGTACATAGTGTTTGCAGATGTTACCTGACTTACAAGATAGATGAGTTTCTAGAGGAGATGCAAATAAAGACAAATTTTCAATTTGTTTTAGTGTCTAGTGTGGAGTATCTAAAATTTATTATTAATTATGAATCTGAAATTGACATATATCATTGAACTAAGATTGATACTACTGTTCTGATTCATTTGCAATAATTATTGGATCAGTGTGAAAAATCTAGAGATTTGTGTTTGACTACAAAGAGTTATCTCTTGTGATTTATCAACAAATTATTATTTCTATTCATGGGCTTCTTACACAAGACAATATATTTATGCATTTCTTGTAGAGTCTATTCTAAT
Organism: Sequoia sempervirens; assembly: GCA_007258455.2. Taxonomy (NCBI): domain Eukaryota; kingdom Viridiplantae; phylum Streptophyta; class Pinopsida; order Cupressales; family Cupressaceae; genus Sequoia; species Sequoia sempervirens. The sequence goes on along the minus strand of VDFB02086081.1, from coordinate 63,764,777 downwards.
TGATCATAATAAAAAAACTTCTAATTTTGAAAATAATATAACATAGAACCAAATAGTAGTGAAAATACCAAACAAAGATTGTCAAGAGTGTATCTCATTTAGTTTTTATTTAATCTTTCTCTTTATGTCTACAATTTCTTGAAGTTTTTTCTGATCATCCAAATAATTTAACGTTGATGGATATGTAACACATTTAGTTCATTCATGCCCTAGTTCATCATATTTGGCAAAGAGCATGCCCATCTAGAGATGACCTTAGAATTTGGTTATGACTTATCCAGAGATAGTGATGTCAAAAAATTTAAAATGAGACGTCCAAGAAGATTTGAAGCCATGTATACATCAATGTATATTAAACAATTAATACCCTAGATAAACATCACACAAAGGATGAGTATGTAGTAATGAGTTGCGATTCTAGATAGCAGGCGAGCCAAACTTGGTTCATGGTGATTGGCTGAAACCTGGTAATACTTCACTGATCTTGGCTTAAATGCGTATATTATGTATGACACCTTCTAACCTTTTTCAAAAAAAAAATTGTAAGTAAAACATGGTTACTAATATATACAGCTCCCAAGCCAGTAAATAAGGCATGGTGTGTTGGTTTATGTGGCATTGTTGTTATTTCCAATAGCGTTCCTAAACCCCATTACAGTGGTATTGTTGAATGGTTGCAGCCCCTGCCCAGGCCCTACCAAAAGCGCTTACTCCCTTTGAATAAAAAATATATATATAGAAAATTAAAACTATTGCTTCTACTTTTGCATGATCCTAGTGATAAAAGAGAATACCAATTAGTTGGTCATGTTTCCTATGAAGAGGATTCAAGAATAACTTCATCAATTAATCCTCTACCTTGTGGTCTTAGTCTAATGAATATTGCAATGCTTTTGTCCACTACTCTACAATCAACAAAACGAGCATATGGGTTCAATTGAGATTTTTGATGTTTGATCCATGCCTTTTGCAATACACAACAAATACAAACAAAACTATTCTAAAAAACTTTTTTATGGTAGAACTTTCACAGCTCTCATAGCCTCTTGTTATATATTATAACATTCATAATCTCTAAACCTTTTATACACAAATGTCAAGTTAATTATAAATTCATATTTTGTATTTCATATCTCTCATATATCAACATAGGTAAATTTGAAAAATATTTTAAATTATATAATTTCAAAAAAAATTGAAATGAATTTATAGGAAGATTATTTTTATTAAAGTGATAGAATCTAATCCCAATACTAACATTAATTATAAGTCTAACCATAACCCAACCCTAAAACTAACACTAATTAACTTCAAACCTAACTTTAATTTTATATCCAACCCTAAACATAACTATGATTCTAAAACTAACATTAATGAAACCCTAATTGAACCATAACCCTAACCCTAATACTAACCCTTGCCCCAATTGAACCCTAACACTAACCCCAAGCTCTATCATAGAACCTTAATCTTTACCCCAACCCCAACCCTAATCCTAATAGAATCTTATACCTAATTTTAATTAAAGTCTAACCCTATTTGAACCTTAAACTTAATTGAACTCATGTTTAGGGTTAGGGTTCAATTAAGGTTAGGGTTGAATTATGGTTATGATTAGGGTCAAAATTCAAATAGGATTATGGTTGGAGTTTAATTAAGGTTGCTATTCACTTAGGATTAAGGTTCAATTAGTGTTATAACCTCAATAAGGGCTTAATTAAGGCCCGGTTATGCTAGTCTTGTAAATTAGGGCCAGGATTGGCCAGGGTTCAAATTAGCGTATGGCTATTGTCTACTTAGGTTAGGGTTCAATCTAGAGTTCTCTAGGGTTTTGATACAATTAGGTTACTGACATAGCTCAATTAGTGTTAGAGTTAGGGTTATAATACAAGTTCAATCAGGGTAGGTTCAAGGTTTAATTAGTGTTAGAGTTAGGGTTGCAATAATAAAATTTTCCATAATGATATGGAAAGGAATTCAATTGGATTCATATACAAATGCATAAATAAGAATTGGTAATTAAGAATTCTCTAGAACTAAAGTTATAACAACAAATACAATCCTTAGCTTAAAGATTTGTTCTTGTTAGGGTTGGGATAAGAATTTAATGGGTCCAACTGAGACTTAGGAAATAAAACCTTGCAGAGGAAATAAAGCATTAAAATCAAAGTTGGGTTTAATTTTAATCTAGTGACGTAAGCCTAAGCCATTAACTCCAGTGGTCATGTCATCGATGGCTTAGCCAAAGCCTTTCATTAAATACTAGTTGTGCAATGTGTAGGTTTTCCAGATTCAAAGATATGGGAGAAGATCTCAATCGTACCCTGCCAACCCGCAAACCTAAGGTGTCACCCTGTTATTTGGTGCGAGGTCAGCAAAAGGCAGATGTGTGTCCTGTATGGAATATGGGGCCCAATCTCCACTATTGAGCTCATAACCTGTGGTTTTAGATTGACAATGAAGATCAAAAGCTAATGTAAATCTCTGTTGTTCCCTGCTAGCTGGCAAGAGGAAGATGAAGGTTGGTGAAGCATTAATGAATTATTCCTTGCTTGTGTAGTCACGTTGATCTCAATCTATGTGAAGATGTTGTTGGCAATCATGAAGGGTGATCTTTGGATTCTCATGTAGCTCTAGTTAAACGGTGACAGTACATACGCCGCCAAATTGCCATGTTTGCACATGCATTTTTACTAAGCATTGATGAAGGTTGTCATTACCTTGCACAATAAATAGAAGAGGAATTAACTACTAATAGTGTCATTCTTGTAGCAGTTAGAGCACTTTGTGGGTTGAGTCTAATCAAGTTTGAGTGCTTGTCTAAGAAGAGAAAATGAGTAAGTCAGTAAGGAGGTATGTTCATTTGAGCTCACAAAAGCTCGGTCCTACTATTCAGGAAGGTACTTTGGTTGACAAGCTTAGGCTTGTGCCCACTAGATGCAGTAGAAGGTTGTAATTCTAGGACATTGCTGCTCAACCGGTAGATGAAAAAGTTAAGCAGTCAGTGGTGTGCTCCATTACTAGTGTTGGTAGGAAAATAAGGTATGGGCATGGCTCCTCTAGATTCCAACACTCACTCATTGACCTTACAAGCAACACTTATGATGATGTAACCAAGACCGACTCAGACTACTATCGGTATTTACCTCTCTTCAATTACGGTCTATTCTCTGATGATGAAGAGATAGCTGTGGTGCCATTGGTTGTTAAAACCCCAAGCGGACCGACTCGAACTGTATTGGGCAAGGACAAGAAAGAAGATGAGGCTAAGAGTCTACCGTATTGGGCAACAACTAGAAGCGGGCATGTATACCAGGGTCTGAGTGTTGGTAAGGGCAGGGTGGCAGGTAAATAAGAAGTTGTTGTGGTGCCTTCGTGGCAATTTGGTTTCCTAGTTTTTTGTGTGGATAGCGACAAGGGGATTTTGATGACAATTTGTGTTCCCCTATTCTTTTATGCTACCCCAGTCCATGCAATATATATGTTTGGTAGATTCAACATGTGGGAAGTTTTGAAATTAAATTCAAATGCAATGGAGATTTTGTTCAAATTAAAACCCCAAGCGGACCGACTCGAACCGTATTAGGCAAGGACAAGAAAGAAGACGAGGCTGAGAGTCTACTGTATTGGGCAACAACTAGAAGCGGGCATGTATACCAGGGTCTGAGTGTTGGTAAGGGAAGGGTTGTGGGTAAATAAGAAGTTGTTGTGGTGCCTTCGTGGCAATTTGGTTGCCTGGTTTTTTTGTGTGGATAGCAACAAGGGGATTTTGATGACAATTTGTGTTCCCCTATTCTTTTACGCTACCCTAGTCCATGCACTATATATGTTTTGTAGATTAAACGTGTAGGAAGTTTTGAAATGAAATTCAAATGCAATGGAGATTTTTTTCAAATGAGAATTTGTGGTGAAATTACATTTGAGCCTGAAGCTTGTTGCTCCCTTGTCATATAAAAGGGAATTCAAGGCTCATTTGTAGGGAGAGAACTGATAAAAGCTCTAGCTAGGTTTTGAGTTGAATATATGGGTAGAAAGATATATGTCCTCTAATGAGGAAGTGATATCTGTGGTGCCATTGGTTGTTAAAACCCCAAGCAGACGGAATAAAATAGATAGCCTGTTTTGAGTTTTGGATGAATATATGCAAATTATCTTAAATTGTATGTAGATATGACTTATAAGCATGAATAAACTTATAATTCTAATATATTTTCTCTCCTTATGTGGATTTGAGTGAATTTTGAATGAAATGTTAATGAAGTTGTCATTTTTCTTTTGAGAATTTGTTCAATTGTGTGTCTATGTTTTTTCTTTGATTCAAGAAAATCAATTAAATGCATAAATGGAGTCACAAGTTTACAATTATTTACAAAGGATTTGATAAGTAGTAATATATCAGAGAATTGAGCTCCATAATGCAAGTATTATATGAGGGCTGGGCTTAACCGACACAGTCTAAGGGTACACTCCCTTAGATGTCCGGCACCATGTGGGGCCCTCTTAACCCAACCTCTCTCTCGTTTCTGTAGCATTTCTTTAACCGCACCATTTCAAATCTATGTTTTCGTAGTACTCCACCGTTGTAGTTTACACTTGCCATTCCCATTCCCATTCTCCTTCCATAGTTGTTCGTGTTTTCCGTTTCCACTTTACATATTTGCTCAGTCATTGGATTGGGGGATTTAGTCTTAATCCCACATTCATTTCATTACATGAATTGTGGTGATTGTTCCTTTTATATTATGAAGTATCAGTTCATTTTCTTTGTTAGGAAATAGAAAAGATTTATCTTTCTTATAACTTTAATAATAACTTTTTTTTTAAAGATTATATCTTATTTATAATATTTATTAATGTTAATTATATTTAATTGTTTATTTTAATGAAAAAATGTTTATTATGTTTTATTTAAAAATAATATTATTTTTATATTAGATGATTGATATTTAAATTAAATGAATTAAATGTGATGTTTTTTGAGATATAGATGTTGATTATTTGAAGTGTTAAAAGAGGTTTTGGACTTGATTTTATAAATGCTTTTAAATATGTGAATTAAGTGTTCTTTTCTTTGGTTCAAATATGTGTACAAAATAAAACTAGTCTACAAGCTTCAATCTATAATTCCAATAATCAACTAGTAAAAAATTAATTTTTGAAATTGATTTTTATCTTTTAACATTTACACTTTATTATGGATTGACAATGTTTACAAACATCATTTTTTTTTAAAGCAAAGGCGGTAAGCCTATATATTTATATATTAATATAATAAGAGTGAATATACATAGTATTACAAAATCTACTAAATTGTGAGGCTTGTGTTATCTTCATTTAGATCCCTAGATGGTCAATAAATGTCTCAAAGTATTGCTTTGGTTCATATCCATGTCTGAGAAACCAAACTAGTGTGCAAATATAAATCTATACCATAAGAATCAACTAGCAAATAATTGATGTTTAGAATTTAGTTGTGTTGATCTTCTAATATTTGAACCTCAATATAGATAGAAAGTGTTTAGTAACATTTTTAGGGAATGTGCTAAATTGTGAGGATTCTATTCTCCTCAATTAGAGCCCTAACCAAACCAATTCCATGACATAGGAATAATGATTAGAGACATGATGATATATGTTATGAGAAAATGTTATTACATTTCTCTCAATAAAAATGTTCTTTTGATAAATCCTCATTGTCCTAATAATCTTTGATCATTTTAAATGCTTAAATGATTTTTTTAAAGTAAAATACAACATGCAAATCAAGATAAACATGCATTAGGTAAGCTCACAATGATTAGTGGGAGGGTGCTGTCAAGATTTAAATTGAATTTAAATTTTAAATGTGTAGGGTTGATAATTACTACGTCAAGTTTGCACTAGTAGATCTTATGCAAGGTAGGGTAATGTCATGAGATTAATTCACACAAGAATATCCCACTTGTAGACTTGTTATTGAACAAAGGACAATCTATTCAAAGTTTACCAAAAATAGTAATGAAAAAGGGCATGAATATATATTTTTTCTCTAAGATTGATGTGCATGAACTTCTATTATGGTGTATGTTAAAGTAAACAAGATATCAATGAGGAAACTATTTAAGTAATTTTAAATACTAAAAGATATAGATTTACTTAAAATATATATAGTTTACAATTATATTCTCCTTCCAATAGTAACTCCACCAAAAGCATACAAAATTTAAAAAATATGTAATGAATAACATATATCAAACATTTAAAATAAATATGAGATTTTTTTTGTTTAATTGTGTATTTGTATTAATTTAATATATATATATATATTATTACTAAATTCTAGATAGATTCTTATTTTCTCAGTATTTGGAGATCATTATTTAGTTCCTTTTTTTTCCCTCAATTTCCTTATATAATATTACACCTCTTTCAATGCAAAAGAGTCAATATCTAATCACTTGCTCAACCTAGATTTCATAGGATTTTCCAAATGACTTATATTTGTTAAACCTTTCAATCACACAATTATCAATACATAATATCTCTAAATCATCAAAAACCAAAGGTCCATCTAATGCATGTGTTAAAATATTTAAATTATTTTTAAATTAAAAAGTTAATATTTGCTAAAAAATTTAATTGATAGGATAAAAATAGATAGAGATAAAAATAGATAGATAGATAGATGAGAGATGGAAAGAGTCTATATAAGGAGATATAGAGAGAGAGGGAGAGAGAGAGATAAGTAGAAAGATATTAATATTTATTTTTTGAAAAATATGTAATTTTTTAAACCATTTTGCTATATATTTAGTATTAAGATTTTACATCTTTTAACAATTCAATATATAATACAAATAAAATATAGTTAATAATTTAATTAACTAGCATACCTATATTAATTAATAATATATGTAAAACATGCTGAGAGTTATCTTTATCAAGATGCCTATTGACTTGAAAAATGCTTACATTTTCATGAATATGAATTTGGAAAGCAATCAATTTGATTTCATTATTGTTTGTGTCATTGTTTATCTCAATTCCCATATATAAGGGTACACATTGAAATTTTAAATCATACCAACTTGTCTATAACAACAATCAACCAAGAACAATAAATTTAAAAGCAAAAATGTTCATCAATCATTAGATTTAGTATTGATAGCATCAAAGAAGTATATCATGATAAAATGGCATTAACTAACTTAGATATATCTGTTGAAAAGGACCTTTTGTATAATGTGTGAAAACTTAACATCATCTTGTTTTTCATGCTTCAAAATGTTCAATTCTTTTGTTGTTACACCCATAATTTCTTCTGCCACTTCTTCAAAAGTTGTAATCCAAGTGAATGAAGTATGGTCTTCCACTTTGCATTGAAGTATATATTTATAATCACATTTAGGGAAAGTTTTATCACATCTTCCACAATACCACTGACCATTTTCATTAGTGTTTACCTTCTTTTTGCAGTGCCTATCTCCAATTTTCAAGGGGCATGTTATATAACAAACATTTTCTACCTTAATGAAAGATAAGGTAGCTTTTATCACTATCCAATAAGGTTTACTAGAGTTGGCAAGGTCTTGATCCTGTATTTGTGAGATACTAGGGTTAGGAACAAATAGGGTTAGGGTTGGGGTTCAATTACGGCTAGAGTTTAATTAGGATTAGATTTCAATCAGGGCTAGAGTTTAATTAGGGTTAGGGTTCAATTAGGGTTAGGGTTAAGGTTATGGTTTGGGCTAAATCAGGGTTAAGGTTGAATTAGGATAATTGTTCACTTAGGGTTATTGTTAGGCTTAAGATTGAGCTTAAGATTTACTTATATAGTATTTTGGATAATAGAAACAATTTTGATTGATTTAATATTTTCTAAATTCATTATTGAATTTAAATATTATAATTTATTCTCTAAATTCATTATAGAAACAATGTATGAGAATTTATTCTATTGATTTTGAGGGTGAAAGTGTGGCTACATATATAGGGTTTCTATACATAGTATTTGTAGGAGAATGGTATCTCTATTTTGAATTATTCTAAGCGTTGTTTCTATGTAGTAGTTTTTAAATTTATTTTGTTGTTATAATCTATAATTGGTAGTTTATATATTGTACTTTCTCTATACATGATATTTAGCAAGATTGGGGACACTAATAGAACCTTCACTTATTTTTTTTTTTAAAAGACTAAGAAATGTATGAAAATTTGACAACATGAAAACCATGAAAATAAAAGTGAAAATAAAAATTTAACATAGTAAAAATGGCCAATAATGTGCAAAATGAAAAGAACCATTTGTTGTTACTCTAATATTTCAACCACATACTAAATTACCAAGTGCATTTTATAAATGTATCATGCAATTAGCACAATATTGGAATCAATGTGAATGATTCTCATCAAGAAATTAGACAAGCTTTGAGATTGAAGGACCCAAGCTCTTTGTAGGTTTTCAATGAAGATTTAATTAGCCACTAATAGGAACAATAAGAAAATAGATAAATGTGAAAATAAATCCTAATCTCTAAGAGTGTTGTGCTAAGAATTACATACACATCTCATAAATTTCAATAGAGACATGAGACACATTTATAGAAATAAAGGAAAGAAATAACTATTTAGATAGTTATTAATCTACAAAAGATTAGGACCTAGGTACTTCAAGAGATTAATAAAAAAAAATTATTTATAATTTTTAAATTAGATAATTTTGAAATTATCATAGATGTAAAGTAAAGATAAAATATTTTTTAACAAAACAAATAAAAATGACAATCAAATAATGTGATTAATCAAGAATAACATGATATTGCAAAAAATATAATAAATAAAAGAATATGCATAATTGTACATAAGCCATCAAAAGTCTAAATATACCTATCTTTATCAAAAAATAAAAATCTTTAAAATGACTAAAAATTATTAAAACTTATTAAGCTCCATGAACATAAGACATCTGCAAGGTCTTGCCGAATTTCTTCTTAGAGGAAAATTATGACCAACTGGATTGAGGAATGTCTTCCAAATGAGCTCCCTAGAAAACATCACCATGTGTGTGATTTAATCCTGCAAATTTGATCAAAGGATAGTTGATGAACAGTTGCACAAATTTGATCCCCAGATGGGACACGTGTCGCCCGCCTGCAATATCGCCATCCTCCAATTCTCAATCACGGGATGGCAGGCAACCGTTGATCTTGAAGGCATTTTGATCGACAACAGCGTGAATTTCATCCTTCTGAAAAATAAAACATTCATTAAAGGGAAAGGGGACATTACTAGGCTGATGGAAAATTTCCTCGGGCCCCACCTTGTACAATCCACATGGCAACCGCCCGTGATTTCACAATCAACCAAAGCACCATTGCGGGATGGCGGGGAACGACTCAAATCAAAGGAAAATTGATGAACAGTCACGCAAATTTGATCCACAGATGGGACACGTATTGCCCGCCCGCGATATTTCCATCCTATAATTCCCGATCATGGGATGGCGGGCAACCGTTGATCTTGAAGGCATTTTGATTGATGACAACGTGAATTTCATCCTTCTGAAAAATAAACTAGCATATATATTTAATAATATATATAAAATATGCTGAGAGATATCCTTTTCAAGGCGCCTATTTTTTAATTGTTGAATAGGCACCTCAAGAAGGATATATCTCAACGTATTTTATATATATTATTAAATATATATATGCTAGTAGCAGTCGCAATGCAACATGTAATATTTTAAACAAATTATTATAATAATTAATATATTATAATATGGTAGTAAAATATTTGTAATTCAATTTAAAAAAATAATATATATAATTTAATATTTAAATGTTAAGTTAATATATATAAATATATTTTTTGTATATTTATAATATTATAATAAATAAATGTTATATCATCAATACTTAGTTAGTATTATTAAAAAAATATTCAGTTAGGATTAGTTTTATGTGAGAAAATTTATTAAAAATAGAAACCCTAATCAAAACCCTAATTAAATCTTAACCCTTTTTGTAATTGTAACACTAACCCTAGTCCTAGTTGAATTATAACACCAACCCTAACACAAAAAATTATCATAGAACCCTAACCATGATTAAACATCAATTGAACCTAACCCTAATTGAATCTTAACCCTTATTAAACCCTAAATCTAATAGTAATTAATCCCCAACCCTAACCCTAACCCTTACTCTAACATTGACCCTAATCTTAACTTATAACTCTAAACTCTAATCTTAATACAAATATAGCCCTAATTATGACTTATAACTCCTAACCCTAATCCTAATAGATACCTAACCCTAATTCAACACAAATTGTAGTGTAAAGATCTATCTTAGAATCCTAACCCTAACCATAACCCTTATCTTGTTGAGATTCAACCCTAATTGAACCTAAACACTAATCCTAACTTTAAGTCTAGTTGTAACCCTAATTGAACCTAAACACTAACCCTAACCTTAAGTCTAACTATAACCCTAACTAATTAAACCCTAAACTTAAGCCTAAATGAACCCTAATTATAATTAAATATTAATCCTAACCTTAGTTAACCCTAACCCTAATTGAATATAAACCCTAACTATATCCCTAATTAATTCCTAATTGAATCTTAACCCTTACCATATTTGTAACCCTAACCCTAATCCTAATTGAATTCTAACCCAATCCTAAGCATTGCCGCAAACTTTATCCTAGAACCCTTACCCTAATTGAACATCATTTGAACCCTAACCCACCCTAATTGAATCTTAGTTGTAATTAAATCCTAACCCTCACACTAATTAATCATCTAACACTAACCCTAACCCTTACACAAATAAATAAATAATCATCTAACACTAACCCTCACACTAATTAATCATCTAACACTAACCCTTACACTAACCCTAACCCTTACATAAATAAATAAATCAAAGATAAAAGATAAATAAATAAATCAAAGATAAAAGATAAATAAAAAATGATCACAAAGATTCAAATAAATAAATCAAAAATGAAAATAAATAAAAAGATTCAAGATAAATTAGAGATTTGATCACACATAAAACAATCAAAAAGAAAAAACAAAGATATAAAATATAAATCAATAAGAAATACTAAATAAAATAAACCTAACAAATATTTGAATACATGAGGTTAAATTAGGATTTTGTATAAGGTTTAATTACGGTTAGGGTTTAATTAGGATAAGATTTTGGATTAGAATTTTGGGTTAGGGTTTAATTATAGTTACAATTCAATGGAGTTTAAGGTTTAAGGTTATGATCCAAATAGGATTACAATTTAATTATAGTTATGATTCAATTAGGGTTAGAGCTCAATTAGGATTATAGTTAGGGTCATGTATAGGGTTCAAATAGATTTACTATTAGGGTTAGGGTAAGGTACAATTTGGTTTAGGGTTACTATTAGGGTTGAATTAGAGTTAATATTAAATTAGGGTGAAGGTTATTGTTCAATTAGGGTTAGTGTTCACTTAAGGTTATGATTATGGTTAGGGTTTGGGTTAGTGTTCTATAATAAAGCTTGGGGTTAGGTTACAACTTGAGTTCAAATAGAGTTATGATAAAGGTTAAGTTTATGATTCAATTAGGGTTTGAATTAGGATTGTAGTTAGAATTAGGATCAGTATAAGAATTATATATATATAATATGCTGAGAGATATCCTTCTCAGGCATCTATTGCACTTTTATGTGAGAAATTGATAAAAAAATAGACGAGAAAGAAGGATATCTCTCAACATATTTTATATATATTATTAAATATATATATGTTAGGGTTAGAGTGTAATTAGGATTAGGGTTTGGGTTCAATTAGGGTTAAGGGTTCAACTAGGATAAGGGTTAGGGTTAGAGTGTAATTATGATTAGAGTTTGGGTTTAATTAGGGTTAAATTAGCATTAGATTAGAATTAGGTTTAGCATTAGGATTATGGTTAAGGTTCACTTAGGGAGGGTTAGGGTTAGAGTTAGGGTATGATTAGGGTTAAAGATAGGGATAAGCTATATTTAGGGTTAGGGTTGAAGGTTAGGGTTAGTGAAAGAATTGGTGTTAGAAATAGGCTTATGGTTAAGGTTAGGGCTAGCATTAGTGTTAGGCCCTGGGTTATAAAACACTAAATGTAACCTTAATCCTAATGCTAATCCTAAACCTAATCCTATTAAACTATTCTTCATGCTAACCCTAACCCTAATTTTGATGCAAACCCTAGCCCTCATCTTAATGTTAACCATATTTATAACCCTAACTATATCTCTTAACCATAACCATAAGCTTAACTATATCTCTAACCCTAATCCTAACCTAAACCCTAAACCTAACTATATCTCTTAACCCCCACCTAACCATAATCCTAACCCTAAACTTGATCGAGAACATAACTATAACGCTAATCCTGATAACCTTAACCCCAATTATTACCCCTAACCTAACATTAACTATTAACCCTAAACTTGACAACAAACCTAAATGTAACCTTAATCTTAATGCTAACCCTAACCCTAATTTTGATGCAAACCCTGACCCTCATCATAATGTTAACCATATTTCTAACCCTAACTATATCTGTAGCCCTAATCCTAACCTAAACCCTAACCCTAACTATATCTCTTAACCCCAACCTAACCATAATCCTAACCCTAAACTTGATCCAAAACATAGCTATAACCCTAATCTTGATAACCTTAACCCCAATTATTACCCCAACCCTAACTATATATATTAACCCTAAACTTGGCCCTAAACCTTATTGTAACCCTAATCCTCATGCTAACCCGAACCTTAATCATAAGCTTATCTTGATGATAACCCTAACCCTAATTTTGATGCAAACCATGTTTGTCATCCTAATATTAACCCTAACCCCAATCCTAACTATATATTAACTCTAACCCTAACACTAACTATATCTCTAGACCTAACCCTAACCTTAACTATATCTCTTAACCTTAACCCTAACCATAAGCCTAACTAAATATTGATGATATAATATTTTTTTATTATAATATTATAAATATACTAAAAATATATTTATATATTTTAACTTAACATTTAAATATTAAATTATATATATTATTTTCTAAAATTGAATTACAAATATTATACTATCATATTATAATATATTAATTATTATAATAATTTAATATAAAATATATAAATATAAAAATAATTTCTTTAAGATATTACATGTATATAACCCTAACCCTAATTTTAATGCAAACCTTGTCTCTCATGGTAATATTAACTCTAACCGTAACCCTAACTATATCTCTAGACCTAATCCTAACCTTAACTATATCTCTTAACCTTAACCCTAACCCTAATCCTAACTAAATATTGTTGATATAATATTTTTATTATAATATTATAAATATACTTAAAATATATTAATATATTTTAACTTAACATTTAAATATTAAGTTATATATATTATTTTTTTAAATAATATTACAAATATTATACTATCATGGTTATAATATATTAATTATTATAATTATTTAATATAAAATATATAAATATAAAAATAATTTATTAAAGATATTACATGTT
>VDFB02086081.1:63717675-63751131 GCA_007258455.2 Sequoia sempervirens | reverse complement strand
TGCTGCTTTGTTTAAAACATGAGGTATCTGATGAAACTTGACTTTGTCAAAGTACTCTTTAAAACTATCAGCCATGCGCTTGTACGGAGCAAGCTTTTCATCCTTAGTTTCATACTCATCATTTACCTGTCTTATTACAAGTTGAGAATCACCATATACTTGTAGGTTCTTGATTTTCCACTTGACTGCCATGCGTAAACCTGTCACTAAAGCTTCATATTCCGCCATGTTGTTAGTGCATGGAAACGCAATCCTGAATGATTTAGGGATGGAATCACCCTGTGGTGTGATAAACAATATCCCAGCCCCTGAACCATGATTTGTATGTGAGCCATCAAAGTACAGTTTCCATGTTATGTTTGTGTCAAATGTGAATATGAACTCATCAGGAAAGTCTGCCACTAATGGGTGATATGCCTGTATTGGTGCATCAGCCAACTGATCAACAATGACCTGTCCTTTAATAGCCTTTCTCTCTACATACTGTATATCATACTCACTAAGTATCATGACCCACTTGGCCAGTCGTCCTGTTAATGCTGCCTTACTAAGAAGATATTTCAGAGGATCTATTTTAGCAATCAACATTGTTTGATGGTTTAGCATGTAGTGTCACAGTTTTTGGGTAGCAAATACTACTGCAAGACAAGCAGGTTCAATGTTACTATAGTTGAGCTCATAACCAACCAAAGTTCGACTGATATAATAGACTACCCTTTCATGACCTTCATCGTCATTTTGTGCAAGCAATGCTCTGAGTGATGAATGGGTTGCTGTGATATAAAGAATCAACGACCTTCCTTCAACAGGTGGCATTAAAACAGGTGGTGTAAGTAAATATTCTTTAATCAGTTGAAAAGCCTCTTCACACCTAGGTGTCCATGCAAAGGGTACTCCTTTCTTAAGTAGATGTTGAAAAGGATGTGTCTTGTCTGCTAGCTGCACTATGAATCTTTTGATAGATTGCAACCTTCCCTGTAATGTCCTTAGTTGACTAAGATTGTTGGGTGGTGGTATGTCCATAATTGCTTTTACCTTAGCTGGATCTACTTCAATGCCTCGTCTAGAAATGATATAACCTAACAGCTTTCCTGACTTGACTCCAAACACACATTTCTTTGGATTGAGTCTCACATTATACATCTCTAGCCTCTGAAATACCTTGTCTAAAACATGTAAATGTTGTGCCCTTGTCTTGGATTTTACAATAAGGTCATCGACATAATCCTCCATACAAGTGTGTACTAAATCATGAAAGATAGTGGTCATGGCACGTTGATAGGTTGCTCCTGCATTCTTGAGTCCAAAGGGCATAACATTCCAGCAATATGTTCCCCAAGGACAAGTGAAGGTTGTCTTAGGTTGATCTTCAGTGTCTATTCTGATCTGGTTATATCCTGAGAATCCATCCATAAGGGACAACATCTCATATCCTACTGTCATGTCAACTATCATGTCTATATTAGGCAAAGGGAAGTCATCCTTAGGACAAGCTTTGTTGATATCTCTAAAATCAGTGCAGATGCAAATGCCCCCAGCTGGTTTGGTAACTGGTACAAGATTGGAAATCCAATCTGCATAGTCAATAGGTCTGATGAAACCAACGTCTAAGAGTTTCTTGAGTTTCTTGAGTTCCGCCTTGACTAATAAAGCAATTTGTGGATGCATTTTTCTCAACTTCTGCTTTACTGGTTTAGCATCTGGTTGTAAAGGAAAGTGATGTAGAACAAGTTGAGGATCCAACCCAGGCATGTCGGCATATGACCAAGCAAAATTAATCTATCTTTGTTCAAAGAAGTTGTGGAACTCTGATTTCTCTTGTGTTGTCAGTGACACTACCAAATAAATCAATCGAGGATTCTCTTTTGTGCCTATGTTGACTTCTACCGATTCTTCCACGAGCATGGGTGACTTTTCTTGTGCAATGGGGAGAATGTTCAAACCTCCATCCTTAGGCGCCTCAGAGAGGTTTTCACCTTCGGATGCGTCCTTTCTTTTTACTTTTTCATGGTCTAGAGGTGCCTTGCGGTTTTCACCTAGAGACTCGTCCTTTTTATCTTGTTTATTCTTTTTCTCATTTTTGGGACTGGAGGGTTGAACAAATTCCCCAAAATATGCTTTATTGTCCAAGTCAATGGTAAAACCAGCTTTATGATCCCCATTAGGTATGCCTTCACGTAATCCCAGGAACTCAGCAATCGCTTCGTCGTTCTCAAAAGTATCTAAAATGGGTGTATCTTGTTGATCCCAATCTATGAGTTGGGGATAAACTAAAGGCATGTCATCGTCGGAGTTATCAAAGTCTAATGGGGTCAAGGTAAGGATTGAATTATTCATGTGGTCACAAAAGTCTTGTACCAAGTCCTTTTTGCTCTTGCGTTTGGGTCTAGGTGGATAAATAGGTGGGCCTAATGCCAAGGTTTGACAATCAGAAAGAGGTGGCTCAGGTTGCCAAGAGGTAGGATCAAGTGATTCCCAATAATAGTGTTTAAACCACTCCTCTTTTGTCATTTTCTTTGGTGGACAGGAATTTAAAGGATTTGGTGAGGAACTTAGCAGCAAGTCAAGTTCTCCAAATAACTTGTCAAGGTCCATGGAAGAAGTAGAGGATAAGGAATCCCACTCATAATCATTAGAGTCAGGCGAGTTAGAATGATTTTGGTCTATTGGTTTGTGAGATGTCTTAACGTCTTCTAAAGCACGTACTTCCTCAAGTAAGGGTAATGGAGTACTAGGAACGCCAATCTGAATCAGTTGAAACCCTAGCCCTACTCCTTTTGGCCACTGAGAAACAAATATTGGTTCAATTCTGCCATCTTGGTTTAAGCCTAAACCACTGTGTCCATCATATCCTTTGCTTTGCATGATTTTGAAACCCTTTCCGTATAGTCTTGTAGGAATATGATCAAGTAAAAGGGGTTCTTGATTATCTTCCTTATACAGCCAGGAAGTAACATCTTCTGTATCTATAGCCTCTTTGCTTAATTCACCCCATTTAGTGAAAGTTGTTGTGGGGGGAACATGTATAGTGATTATAGACTGTCCCCTACCTGTTCTAGGCAAACCATATGACTTAGGAGGGACCAAGTGGCTAACACAATAGGAAGTCTTCATATAATACTCTCCACAACCCTTGTCTTGGATCTCAACCCTAGTAGTAGTGGGAAGTGAAGGTGCAATAGATGTTCGAGTGAGCGTGGATGGGTCAACATAAGAAGATGGATTAGACGATGAGGCCTCTTGGTTGACTGGCACTTGACATTGAGGGATGTCCTTTAGGTTAGTGCAATACTGAAAAGGATCAGGATCACCATCGATAGTTATTTCGGTGCCATTGTAAGGGAATTTAAGGCACTGATGATATGTGGAAGGGATTGCCTTCATGGCATGAATCCATGGTCTACCTAGCAAAAGGTTATAAGGGAGGGTGAGATCCAAGACCTGGAACTTTGTTTTTATTACCGCAGGACCAATTCTGATAGGAAGTGTTACCACCCCCTTTGATTTTCTTTCTTCATCATCATAAGCCTTAATGACAATACTCTTGGTGGTGTCTATGCATGCTTCTGAAATACCTAATGCCTTAATTAGTTTTAAAGTGCATAGATTTAACCCTGCTCCTCCGTCTACCAAAACTCGTCTAACTTTGGTGTCATCAACAAGGACTTCTAGATGTAAAGGGTCATTGTGGTTCGTCTTATCTGTGGCATAGTCTTCTTCATAAAACATGGCATGATGATTATTGGTCAAGTAGCCCACCATCTCCTAGAAACGATTGACATCAAGGTCATTAGGGACCGTGGTGTTCTGTAAAGCCTTATCGAGGATAGACCGATGCTCGGGGGGGATACGCAACAATTCCAAGATTGAAATTTGGGCTGGGGTCTTCCCCAACTGGTCAAGTAGGTTATATTGTAACTTGGAAGGTTGTGATGCTTGCTGTGATGGAGGGCCTTGGATAACAAACTTAGTACGACGAGTATTGACCGCACATTCCGGATTTAGCCTTGATAGTAATGGTATTGATGTTGTCCTTGGCGGCGCGAAGGCAATGAATGATTTTGCCACTATCATAGTCATGTTTTATATTCGCATAATTGGCTGACATATTGGTCTTAGTACTCGAAATAGGGACAGTTCCTTTCCCATGGTCATGTAGTGGGTCTAAAAAGACTTGATGATCAGTGTTCGATGTCTTTTGTTTTTGTCCACTAACTTCAATGATTCTCTTGTCAACAAGATCCTGTATGATGTTCTTCAGTTTTCGACAGTTTTGTAGGTTATGTCCCTTAGTCCTATGATAATCACAAAAAGCGTTGTCATCCCACCAAGTTGGTTTAAACTGTCCTGGATCGTATTGTCTTGGTTCCTGCAGTTGTATGAGGTTGTGTTGTAACAGTTGTTTGAACACCGACTCAATGGGTTCCCCTAAGGGAGTGAACTCACGTTTCTGGAATCTCCTTGGTGGTGGACGTTGAGTGTTTGAGACCATGTTGGGAGGTTGATTGACAACATAAGTGTGTTAGCAAAAGTATGAGGTCCTTGTAATGTGAGGAGGGGTCTTGCTTGTAATGTTTTAGCATCCACCACCCCATCATTGGTGACATTTTTGTTGCGAGACTAGAATCTGTTTCTGTCGGTGGGGGCATTTTGTACGACCGTGTTTCGATTGGGTGTTGTCATCTTGAGTTCACCCTTTTCAATGAGATCCTTCTCTATTATCACCCCCTTTTCCACTAGTTCCAAAAAAGATATGCAACAATGTACCCTTAAGTTACTCCTGAGTTTTGGATGAAGGTTTTCTTGAAACATTGTAACCTTTTGTTTTTCAGGTATCTCGACAGGACATCTACTAGCAATAGTTCTCCATCTCTGGAAGAAAGCAATGAATGTTTCACCTTTGTCTTGTGTTGTGTGGCACAAGGTTGCTATATTTATCTCATGGTCAATGTGGAAGGAGAATTGCTCCACAAATTTCTCGACTAGCTCTCCCCATGATCTAATGCCAGAATCTAGACCCGAAAACCATTCTAGTGCAACCCCTACAAGACTTCGTGGAAATAGCCTCATAAGGTACGTGGGGTCGTAAGCAACATCAATGCATATGGTAGAAAATTCCCTGATATGTTCTACTGGATTGTGTTTGCCATTGTACTTAGGAAGATTTGGTATGACATATCCGTGAGGGAAAGGTGTCATGTACAATGATCTATCAAAAGGGAATGGACATATGTCCTTTGGTGAAAATGATTTCTTAGTTGACACTGACATGTTATCCATTTGCGTTTGTAATGCCTGCATTTGTGTTTGTAGGACGTCAACTTGAGTCAAAGATGTGCTAGAAGGATTATGCGGATCCATATATGTATTCTGAAATCCAAAGTCTCGTGATGGGTTTTGATTGAACGTTGGCATCTGAGGTGGATTTGGATTTGGAATGTTGGTAAATGTATTCTGGTTTGGAATCGACATAGATTGATGTTGTCCTGGATTCTGTGTAAATGGATTCTGAGTACCACTCTGTACAAAGGGATTCCGATTCGGAACCGAGGTGAAATAGTTTTGGCCTAGAATCTGGGTAGACAGATTCTGACTACCAATTTGTGAAAAGGGGTTCTGATTCGGAACCGATGTAAATTGGTTTTGACTGCTAGTCTGGAAAGGTGGATTTTGATTGCCATATTGGAAGGAGGGAATGCCCCCTGTTTGTGTAATCCTTGGTATAGTACTAGTGACCTGAGCACTAGGTATGGCCATCGACTGTGGCAAGGTACCTACAATGCTAGCAGTAGGTGTGGTTGTTGATTGCACACTTGTGACACCGACATAAGATGTATGGGCTGATGTTTTAGGTCTTTTACTCCCGCTAAGAGGACCGAAGGGAATAGATGATGAAGCCCCTGTAGTGAAACTAAATCCCGATGTCATAGTAGGTGTACCAAATGGGGACGTATGGACTGTCGTACTCTGTGTAGATGTGCTAGATGGCATAGTCGTGTTGACTTGAGGTATAGTAGTACTAGCAGTCGTGGTATTTGTCCCTTGTGTAGGTTGAGTTTGTAAGGTGCTAGTGTCAAATCCTGAAGGTAAGGTAGCACCTTCAGCTAGCAATTTTCCTAAGAAGCGTTGACGATCGTTTGCTAGGTACTCATCTACAAAAGAGGCAAACTCAGGGTCTTGTGCGGCAACCTCTATGTCTTCTGTTGTAACATGTCCTTGTGTGTTTCTAGGGGTAAATTTGTCTAATAGAGTCTTATGAGGTCTTGAAGAAAATGGGTTGATAAACTCGCTTGGGTTCAACATGTTTTCTCTCTCTCTTCTCTTAGACCTAGTTTCAACCATGTAAGACAAGCTCAATATGCGGGAAATGCAAAATTATATCTAGAAACTGTATGACTCTATTCTATGTTTTTGGGGTTTTCTTATGCAAAATAAGGGATGTCCTATGATGATACTAGTCTAGAATCTAAAGGTGCAAGAAGTCTAAGTGAGACCCTAAAATGATCAATTCTATAAACCCAAGGTAAAGGGACCAACTACCTAAAGTCAAACCAAAGTGTCAATTTAGTTAAGTCAAGGAACCAATGTAGGACGAAGATCAAAGACAAGTTGAGTTTCCTAACTAGACTGATGAGCTAGGACGACTCTCTGTAGGAAAAAGTATATGATGATAAGACTAGGTTCAATGATAGATTTCGTTGACACTATGACCTTTCTAGAGTATAGATGGTGGACTACTCCTAAAGTTTGTAAAAATGACCTCTCTAAAAGTCTAATGCAAGGTGATATGTACCCTATGATGAAGCTAAACTCTAACTGAAGACAACTATGGTAATGACTAAATGAACCTAAAGGATGCAAAATTGAGTAAATCGTTTCAGGTTTCTGTTTTCGAAGACCGTTTGTATAAAGACCACTGAAACTGGTATAACCCTGCTAACTGGACAGTGACAGTGAATTTTGGTTTTTCTGGTAATCAGACAGGTGCGTTTCAAATTTAACAGTTGCGGTTCAAACTGACAGATGTGACTCAAAATTACCAGATGCGACTCAAGCTGACAGATGCGACTCAGAATATAATGCATGCGATGTTTCTAAAACAAATGCGAGTCAAACTGACATGCGTGACTCAGAAATTTCAGATGCGGCTCAAAACAACCAGATGCGAGCCAAACTGACAGATGCGACTCAAAACTTACAGATGCGACTCAAAATTAACAGATACGACTCTAAAAATCAGATGCGTGTTTCTGGTGAACAATTGCGACTCTCTGTGAATTTTCAGTGACATGAAATTTAAACTGACCCGGTTTTCTATGATCAAATTATGACAATCAAAGACAATCGTAAGACAAAGTGTTTTCAGTTTCGATTTTGGACTCCAAGAACATTTAAAGTGATAACAGACAAGCACATCCTAATAGGCCAAAGGCCTAGGGTTTGTATACTTGGTATAGCCCACCAGTTATACCCCGGATTGGTGATGAACACCTTTCCTTCTCGAGAGCGGATAGCTTAGGAATTTGGTGGCATTGGCTCCCCTCCACGGCTCATTAAGGTATTTTGAGCACACCAATTCCGAATTCATTAGGTAATGACATCCCAAGAACCACTATCTCTACTCAAGGGGATCAGTAGTGAGTAATCTTCGGGCATGATACTGTACCCTGCACTAATACCAAGCAACGGCCACAAATAGGTTGGTCTCTACAACAAAGGGTATTTAATTCGAGCATTCCGTTCATGGGGTGTGATCCATACGGCGCGAGTCCCCTTTCAGATCCATCTTGTCGGAACCACACTCGTGATTCTTGGGGTTTCCCCAAGAACCCACTTTTGTATACCGGCTGGAAGTCCCTCGGGTTCAGGGTGCTACCGGTCTGAGTCGTTCTGGGGTGAGTACTTTTTCCCACCAGAACAGGCCCAAGTTCTAGAGTTGGTAACCATTTCTCTTACACCCAGGATCGCACGGATGTGCAAGGGGAGAGGATACTTGATATACCAAATCGTAAGGGTAACCAGACTTGTGCTTTCGCACCAAACACAGTAGACACTTGTTAATTTTAACCAAATGAAAGATTTGCTATGCTACCAAATAATCTGTTTCAAAATTTAACTAAGGTCTTCGACAAGCGTCCTGCAGAAGATATCATTAGTAATTTTCAATTTTGTCTTCGCCAATCGTCTTGCAAAAGCTTGTTAACTCCAAATGGCCACACGCTGAAAATCAAATATCAGTAACACGAAAATCAATTGAAAATTCCAGATTGTCGAAAGCAGAAATAAAATTTTACCAGTCAATTGCGTCGTTTTGTTACCAGTCAGATGCGTCGTTTCTTTTTCAGTTGCGGCTCGGGATATCACTTGCGATTCAAGAATTTCCAGATGCGTCGTTTCTCTGTCAGATGCAGTTCATAAACTCAATTGCGGTTCAAAAACTTCACGTGCGGTTCCGAAAAATCAATTGCGGTGCAGAAACTTCACATGCGGTTCAAAAATTAGTTGCGGTGCAGAAACTTCACATGCGTCATTCCGTACGAAAAATCTGCAAAATCAAAAATTAAAAGATCTACGGATTCGCGAAGATGGTGTCTTCACGTCGGGTTCACCAAAATGTAACGCCAAATAAGAGCTTTGCACAATAGACACACCAGAATCAAGATTAGAAGCACACACGCGTATACAAATACTAAATCTAACATGCAAATTCATACGTTAAGAAACAAAGAACATGGGAAAGTAAAAACGTAATTAAAACCAGAACAATCTCACCAATTTTCAAACGTATTTCCATGAATTATCTCGATTTCCCTTCTCCATTTCGCTTGTATGGTATAATTGCCCTCAGATTTTCAAGTTCGTGCAAGTATAGCCTAAGATAGTGATTAGCAAAATATCGAAGATTCAAAACAAAAGTGCTCTCCAAAAGTTATCAAATTCACGAGAGAGATTGGAATGAAGAATGACAAATCAATTTATAGAAAATTCATTATTCGAACGACAGGCCAAGATTGAAAGATTAACGGACGGTTGAGATTGATTGATTAGACATGCATTCAGATAACTGATAGAAGTGACATGAGTGATTCGAATTAGAAATAGAATTAAAGATTAAATAAATGGTTTAATCTTCAGTTCGGCATTCGAAAACATAAGAAATATCTTTGCATGACAAAGATAAAGATTGATTAAAGCAACTCTCTGTTCGAATGCACGCACAACACTTAATTAATTAAATAAGAATATTTAATTAATGCATGTACACGCAATTGAGTTAGAAGTGGACGATTGCATGGTTAGGCGAAGATTACTCAAAGACGCCACTCAGGACATTAAATTAATAGTTAACTGAACGATTAAAATAGATGTCGAGTTGAGTAAAAGTGAATACTTAGATAACTCACATAATTATCTAAAATATAGAAGAATGTGTTAAAATAGAATTAATGAATTAAATAATTCATTTAATTCAAGAGACTCAATATTTGAAGGATAATTAAATAAATAAGATTTATTTAATTAAATGACAAAGGGGATTTTAAATGAATAATTAAATAAATAATGACTTTATTTAATTATAGTTGAAGTGCGATGAAGAATAAATTAAATAAGAATTTATTTAATTTAACCGGAAGAATAAGGTTAATTAGTAAGATAATTAAATAAGAAGCGTTTATTTAATTAATTAGATAGAATAAAGAAAAGTGTGAATTAATTAAATAATTGAGATTATTTAATTAATAGATGAATTAATGTTAAGATGAATTAATTAAATAATTGACATTATTTAATCATGACCATGAATAATAAGAATTATGAAGAATATAGAAGTCGCAGGTTAATAACCAGATTTCGATGTCTACAGCTCTCCTAGAAAAATAAATGCAACATATCAATCATTAAAGAAATCTATAACTATGTATATAAATGTGTATTTCTAAATGCAAGTGTAAATGCAAAGAGTATATGGTTTTGTAGTGTTATAGATACAACATATCCATAAATTAATGTAATTGAAATTCTAAAGTCTTCAACACATATAATATGAAATCGATCATGTTGGTGTTTTTTCCTGTAAACCAGGTTGGTCTTCTAATCTACCTATGGAATTGCCAATTCCAATCAAGGGCAGCTCGAAGGACTTGGACCAACTGATAAGGATTTTAATAATAACCTCCTATACTTTGGGCTCTGCAATACCCAGGAGGGTGGTCCCTATAATGTGTTTATGATTTCTACACCAAACTCATAAACAATCATTAACAATTCATAGATAATCCCAAAAATAGCTCAACCAAATAGGATACCACTAATCAGTGCCATATACCATTGGGAAGTCAAATTCACAAACATTCATGACTCAACAATAGATTTAAATACTTATCACACATGATCCCTAGCAATATTGCATTGCAATAGTGTCAATTCCTATCCCAGCCCAATACTTCTTACTAAATCCCTCTACAAACATACCCATCCATGATTCCATCCAAGCACTTTAATTAATTCTTTGAATTAAAGCCAAAACGGAAAACACACACATCAGAGCAATGAGATGAACGTCATAATCCTTGATTATTCTATTCAAAATTATGATATGTTTGTACAAAGGAGAGACATGAGCTTGAGATATAGCATCATAGCTCAAATGCTAGTGTTGCTTATGAAACATCAAATCTCCATAACTTTAAAACCCATTATAGGATAACCCCAAACCTAAATTGCCTTAACATTCAAAAAGGTTCTTACAATCTGCTCTACAACTATACCTAGACTCAACCTTCAAAATATCTGACTTGCCAACCATTATTTTTGGCCTTGAAATCCTTTTTATAGAAAACGAAGGAGCAACAAGCATCGGGCCAAAAATTACACATCCCACCGGTGAATTGGACCACTATGTACCAATTCAAAACTATGATAAAAACCACCAAGTCCTGGAGCATCTTTTCATTGATTTCTACTCATTACACAATAGCTGCAGCATTTGTTACACCTCAAAACCTGTTCTCAAAGCCGCCATGGAAACAAAACCATAATTAGTTATAATATAACCATTGAGCTGTCAATTGCCAGTAATAGACACCATTTCACTCCTCTTTGGTTAAGTACTTGTCCAACCAATTCTGATATTCCTCATCTGTTGGCCAATTAAAATTCACCACCTCCCTCACCTTGGTATTGTAAGGTGTGAATTTCACCACAACCTGGTTGGCATCCCTCTCAAATGACTCTAAGAACATGTTGGTATTAATTATTTTATCCATGTTGCTTACCAACAAGTAATGGTCCGAGTCATCACAAATCAATTTGATTTGTACATTAATAACCTCTTATGCCCTATCTTGCCACTGCTGCAGTGTCTTAATATTTCCTTGTGCATCTATTACATCTGGTAGAAAAGTGTCATTCCAATCATCAAAACTCTTTACTAGTTCTATAATTTTCCTACTCAAATCATTAGGTAGGGCCTGGAATCCCTTCGATGATTTCACAAAGATTTGAGTAGGCTTTAATGACTGGGGCCTATTATTTACATCAAATCTAGAAGCCTTAAACATAACATCTAAATCAGTGGCCCGAGGGATCCACTTCTCAACCAGAGGTAGAACCACTTCCCGATCTTTGTTAATGTTTTGTATTCCACTCAAGAATAAAGAATATAAAGAATGTACAGCTGGCAATCTAGAATCAACCTTCTCATTTAAATGCCTCAAAACGGTGTCAACCACCTCATTGTGTTTAGCCATAGCACCATCCTCACTCACCCTTAGGGCAGCCTATAATTCTGTGATTTTATTCATCTACTTTTTGGTAGGATCTATAGAATACTCATCTTCCTCTTCGATTGGCCCTGGTGCAGGGCTATTAGTAGGTGTCTGAATTGGGGATCCAGGAGTAGAAATGATTGGGATAATAGGGGTAATGATCCCGAAGTAGTAGGTAATGCTCTGATAGCAGAGGCACTGGAGGATTCTCCCACCTGCCCGTATCTCAATCTATCTACTTCAGACTACAGCTCAACATTTTTTTGCTACATTCTACTATACTCCCCAATTATTGCATTGTACTTTTCCATCAGGCTTTTCTTTTTAGCTTCATCTCTTTCAGTTGTCTTTTGGGCCAATTTGGCCACATTCAGTGTCAGGCTTGTGGCTTCTGTTGTTGAGGTTTTAGAAGCTCTCTTGATAATGACCCCGCCCCTTAGAATTGGGCTAATATCAGCCACATTTGGTTTTCTACCTTGAGGTGCCAGTGCCCATATGGCTAAAGTTTCATATTCCTCACTAAAAGCAGAGTCTTGTAGAGCTGCCTTGACATCTTCTTCACTATTTTGCATAGGATGCTTAGACTACATAATAGCATTGAATGCTACAGCATCAGCTATGTCCCATTCAGGGAGGAGTAAGACACCAGCTTGAGATACAAGTTTCCTTCCTTCATCAGGAGTGATGCTTTTGAATTGCTCCATTAATTCAGCTTTGACTTCATCATCATTCTCCTGGTCAGACCTATCAGGTCTTGATTCCCTCCTGGTCTTGCATTTATCTTGATATTCTTCAAGTTTCATCCTCCAGATCAATTGCAAGAACACATGAGTTTTCATGAAGGCATCATCATCCAAGAACACCTTGCAAGCCACCATCCTGGCATCCTATACACACTACCCCTTTATATCCATATCAGTTAACACCAATTATGCTGATCTAGGAGGGGAGGGGATACCAATCTACATGTCCTGATCAGTTATGATTATTTCATCCACCAGAGCCTCTTGTGACTCCTCAACTCTTTGCTCTTAAGGCTTGGCTCTGATGGAAGCTCTATAGGGTCATTTCTAGGTGGTGAATCTAGATCCATAATCTTTATCCCCTAGGTTTCCTAATCCCATGACTCGGTTGTGATGATGTTTTCATTATTTGTTTCCCTTTTTTATCTCCTCCTTCTTCATCACTGCTATCATCTCTCTTCCTCCTATATAGAGGCCTGTCCACTGGTGGCTAATAGGTCGACATTGTTTCTTCAGGCCTCACCTCTAATCCTTGAATTCCCTAGTCTAGTTCCAAGTTTATTTTCTTGGTTCTCAGGGTGCTCATGATTTATTTGAAATTATTCATCAATAAATCAATTCTTTTATGAAATGGAGTGAACTCCATCAGTGGATCATATTTTGGATCTAGTTTATGCACTATGGCCAGCATTTTCTCATAAGCAATTCACTTCTCTTTATTTAATTCCTGCTGGCTCAAATCGAATTCATTTCTAATCAAATCCTCAGGAAAATTGAAAACATGAGCAAACTTGCCACCCTTAATTCTTTGCCTAAATAGGGTAAATAATCCCTCAGGGTCATGTTGCCTCCTACATCCACTCTTCAAATGGTAGTCGTCAAAATATCTGTCAAAGTGAACCCATCCTCCCTTGGAAAAAACAAAGTCTGAAACAACAGTATAACCAGGGAACAAAGTCCCTTTTCCTTTTCCTGTCAAATTATCTTCATGAATGCAACCTAGTTGCCACATTACCTCTGCAAATCCCATTTTTGATGGTACATTATATAGGAGAATATGAGGAGCTCCCTGGAAACCATAAACCCTTAGGATAGTGCTTACAGGGTATAGAATGATGTCACCCCAATTATGACACACCTTCAAAACAGGCTTCCTCACTTTGGGTTAGAGAAAGACATGCAAATCCTTAGGAATCCTTGGCACATTCACCATCAGTCTAGCTCTAAGCCTGGAAGCAAAGCAGTTATCAAACTACACAAAACTAGCATCTCCCTTGTTGTAAGACAAGTATGCACTCCAAGCCTGCACTGGTAATTTTTCTCCATTCATCTCCTGCCTCAACTCCATTTTCTTTGAGAAGAAATCAAAATTCTTGTACAAGAACATATGCATTAATAAGGAGTACCAAAAGAAAGGAGTACCAGTGTCCCCCACATACAAGTTCAACAAACCCTCATATATCCTTACAACAAGAAAAGAAGCATAGTCATACACTTTAGAAAAGTTAGGATGCTGAATTTGAGCCCCCATAAACATATAAGCAATGGGCATCTCGGTATTAGGGCTGAAACCTAAAATCTGGCAAAGTGAATAAAAAGTTGCCAAGAAATGATCAGCAAAACAACTCAACCTGAAAGGTTCCCGGTCAGTTGGGCTGATGTGAATCGTTGAACTGCCCACCCTAGCTAGATGAGGAGGAAGCAACTTTAATTTGAAAAGAGGTTGTGCCCTGGCATATTTCTGCTCCATTTCATCAAGGTCTATCCGGACCAAGAATGAGTTGTATTCACTTAAATCAAAAACCTGCCGAATCTCATCTGCATTTATATTTAGTAAAACCCTGCCATCATTATCCCTGATAATCCTTGTGATAGGATCATATCATGCAGCCACTACCCTAAGTAGGTCAACATCAAGAAATACATTTGGCACCACAAGTTTTCCCATATCATATCTCCAACCATTTGAAAAAGGATGAGACATATTTTGTTGCCCATACCATCTCCTAAACATTTCCAAGCTCGTCATTTCTACCCTAGCATCTGCAATGTTATAGGTTTTATATCTTAATCCCTCACCTAAGGCTGTCCCATTTATTAAGATCAAACCCCTCTTCTTGTCATTTATTGACAAAGGGAATTGGTCAAGGAAATCATCATATAGATTCCTTCACAAATAATCAATATGGCCAGAATGTTGCTTTAGTTGTGCCATTTCAAACAACCAAGGCTTCTCCTAAGATCAAATTTGTGAACAAACTAGGGCTACCCAAAACAAAATTACAATAGAATTTTTCAATTTCCCACAATTTAAAAGAACCAATAACCCTAGAACCTTAATCCAAAAAACCGCTGACCAACACGAAACAACCCTCCACAAGAATCACATTCAAATAGAAACAGTGATAAAGAAAGTAACTCATGGGATTTTGCGCCCTGCAAAAAATCAATCCCTACTGTAATTGCTTTGAAAAAACTCTATCTTTGGCTCTAGACCGCTTGGAAAACACTTGAATGCCCTTGTGGTGAAGATAGTCTGAAATTAAATACTTAGAATTTATGAGAAATGGCCAGAAGATGTCTCATCTGCCATTAAATCTTACTTGCATGCCGTGCCAACGGCTTCAATTGTATTTGACACAAATTTAAATCTTTGTTATCAATCTCTTCTTTCTATCAGATTATCAAACGGTCACCTTCAAAGAAGGTGACAACATCTCCACATCATTATCAAGGACCCACCATAATATGCAGCACCAAAAGAATACACGTGGCTCCCGCCCGCGATATCACAATCATTAAACTCCCTTAAGTTTAGGATCACGCGATAGCAGACAACCGTTGATTCCCTTCATTGGTGATCACGATCATACATAACAGGGAGCAACATCAATACCTATCCGTCGAGCAACTTTTTTCAACAAGGTTAAAACATCGCCATTGATCATGAGCACGTGCATCTCAAATGTGGTTTAGTAACCCACTCCATAATGCACTAAAGTCTAATACACATATTAAACACTTTTTTTTTACTCTTTTCAGCATCAAAAAACTGGGACACGTGGTGCCCACCCGCGATATCATGATCACCAAACAACTAGTGGTGGTGTCATCGCAAGATCGTGGGGAACAGTCAAAATCAACTGTAGGGAAATCAACGGTCATCAAAATAACCCTTGCAAAACATTAAAAATACTTAGAAGAAAATAAGGGGAAAGGGACACCACCTAGGGCAACGACTGTCAATGACTCAATGTTGATTCAAAAGCATGAGGCACATACTGACCCAGACTTTAATAAATAAAAGGGGCAGGCAAAATATTTAGCATTTTTATTAAAAAGGGGCCTAGCCTAGATGATTCAATGGGACATAAGTTGTTTTTAGAACCCCTCCTCTAAAGGTAACGACAAAAAAACCCAACCCAAAGATAGAACACCAAGGTTTCATGGAATCAAAGCAAAATTCCAGCCCCAGGTACCTTCCGAATAATCAAGACAAACTAGTAACAAAAGGAAACCAAGGACTTAAATTTTAGGCTCCATCAGATCAAACTATTAAACTACATGAGAAATAAATGAAAACAGTAAATGCATATGTATGTGTATTTGTAAATGTAGGTGTAAAATATAAGGAAAGGTCTCTTCCCTTCTTGGTAGTGATAACCTCCTCCACACACAACCCTTAAAAATTATGAATAGAGGAATATAATCTTTGAAGAACTCAAAGTTGATTCTCTCCTACTTGATGCAATTAGTCATTTTATCCTTACAAACATTTATAGTGATTACTAGAGGCACATAGACCAATTCTTCATAATAGAAGAATTTGATCATACTTTTCAATGATGGCATTATGAGAAAACCTTAGGTTAAATGAATAATTCCTAGCTAAGTTCTTTAAATCATGTCCAACCGTATAAGAGAAGACCGGCTATGTACCTGGATACCATGGAGAAAGGCTAGTCTTTGGGCTCTTTCATCAATCATCCTACCTTAAAACATACCAAAAATCTCCTAGCAATTAGACATAGGAAGATTTAATATGACTTAAAAAAAAATTATTTCCAAAGTGTAAACTTATGATAACTTAACCAGGCCTAGTACACACTCCCTCCCCATTAACCACCTAGACATATGGAAATTAAATGTTAATTTGCTTCTATTTTTAGTCATGTAGGTGTCTAATAAACCACTTGGTGGTGTTTCCCTTCAAGTTTATTTACTTGAATGAAGATAAAAGGTCCTTTGATTACAATTAGAGAATACATTTGAGGCCTTGGTTGTGTAACTGGTGGACCATAGTCACATTTAACACTTGTTACAAAGTTTGGGAGTTAAAACATTAAGTAAATTTGATTTGTGATTGACACATTTAGACGGTAGTAACAATAGCTTGCAATCTATCAAGACTTGATTACCTTATAACCTGTGAAATTCTAGTGATGAAATGATAGATTAATCATAATGTCACCTTGGGATCACATCACCATGAAAGAACTTCATCCAACATCCTTATGAGTGCAGGTACCACCAAATAGGTATTTTCAGATCTGTCTTCCTCGAGCGAGGGAAATTTAGGAAGAGAAGAGGAAAGCGAGACATGTAGTATGTCTAAAAGAGGGAGATCAACTAGAAGTCAAAAGATTAGAAGAAAATTTCATAAACGCATGGAATTTTTTCTTGCTGAAGGGGGGTCATGTTCTTATGATGATGAGAGCATAGGCGAACGTCGAGGTGCCCTTGAGGTACAAACATCTACGGAAACAATGGGTACCCAAGGAACTTCCTCCAATAAACACCGATTTTTGTGTCAACGAGAGGATATATCGCATAGCACCATCGTCATTACATGGTTTGGGACTATTTTGCATGGACGACATAAAGGTCTGTTACGACAAAGTTACTGAATTGATGAAGTATGTTGGACCCTGTTACAGTTACAAACATTGGATGCAACTGGTTCAATATATACAAAGTATGCGTAGGTATGCACTGTCAGCAAATTATATACAACTAAAAGATAAGGATCAAAATAAAGGAATGGCTATGTACATTGACGGAAGGCCAAGAGCATCAGTGAATATTGCAGGGTTTATAAACAGTACATGACCTGGGTCAACAAATAAGCAACCCAATTGCATATTCGAGGCACGCGAGGGAAACTATGTATTTTTATGTGCGATAAAATCAATAACTGCAGGGGAAGAGTTGCTAATTGATTACAATTTGAATCGATTAGTTACAAACATAGTTACTATGGGGGTGGTACGTACTATGTACCATTTTACCCAACCTCCAATTAATGACTCCAATATACCATTTTATTATTATGTTTTTTTCATAAGTCTATTGGTTTCATTTTGGTAATGTTTTTTTATATTTAATTTTTGTCACAGGGGGACATTGATCATACGGAGAAGGCTCTGGCCCAAAGCACAGATCGTGATGTATCTTCAGCTGCTTCTACCAGACAAGTTTACCTCATTGTAATTGTACAAATTAGATACTAGGAAAATTGTTTATTATTATGTTTTTTTCATAATTTTTTTGGGTTAATTTCGATAATGTTTTTAATATTATTGTTGCAGTTGACTGATCAGGGAAAGGCACCAACAGTAGAGGAGAGCATCCATAGTGAGGTGCAGTCAATATTTTTTGATGATGACATGGTTTATTTAGCAAAGCCTTTTGATACGATAAAGAAGCTCATAAAAATATGCAATGAAGAAATGACTCAGTTGATATTCAAAATGCCTCAAACAGATGAGATAAGAGAGAGGGTTAAAATATTGACAGAGAGATTACAAAACTTGCATGTAAGCTGTCATGAGGTCTTTAATTATAACATAAGTTCATTCATGGTTTTATATTTTGTACTCTTTTATGTCATGAACTAAAATATGTGTTGTTTTTATAGGGTTATTTGCCTCCTCATGATGCTCCTAGCCATGATCAGGGTACTGCAAGTGCTTCCCAAGGAGTAAGGGTTGGTACAAGTGTCCATCCTAATCTTCCTAGGCATACATCACATTATCTAACCCCATCATCTGTGCTTATATTATCGTTTGAAATTTTGGAAACATATACCATGCATGCATCCGTTAATGCACCCTCTAGAAGCGAACACATACTAGAACATGCATCAGGACATGTACCTGGGGATGCAGAGGCCACTGGTACTGGCGATGTTTTAGCAGCATTTCCTGGATCTTCGCGTATTACTAGTACAGGAACATTGCTAGTCACACTTGTGGTGACCGAGGATTTCCTTCCCATAAAGATAGAGAAGGTCCTAGGCACTTTAAAATGTTTTAATTATTATTCTATATAATCCAATTGAAATTTACTTATTGATAGCTCTTTCTAGACTATTGATCCCATGATCATTTTGCAGGAAATGATGTTTTTTATAAACATCTAAGTGATATTACATTGGAGCTCTTCGGGCCCACCATACGTACATGATGGAATGCCCAAAATGAAGATTTAAAAAATGAGCTCATTAACTGTTTAGTTGTGCTATTCGGTGATAAAACATTCAACCGAACCAAGGTCCTTAAGAAAGCTGGTACCTATCTAATGTATGCGAGGGACCAATATAGGTCACATTTAGAGAAGAACAAAAAGTACGAGCATCCCCCCATGATTCTGGATAGGGAGTGGAAGGACTTGGTGTTCGATGGAAAGGAGAAGGCTGAAAAGAAAAAAGGAAAGACACCACTGGGCCAAGGAAGGTATGTGATATAGAAGCATAAATCTGCAAAAAATCCTGATTAATCGCGATTTTTAAAAAAATCTACAGGCTGGACGATTTTTTCCTTGATTTTTTGAAAAAATCATTGACTTTTTGGTCAATAATTTTTTTTTGTTTCAAACTGCAAAATCGCCAAAAAAACGTGTTTAAAATGCACTTGAACATGAATAAAATTGAGCTGATTTTTGCAAGCAAAAAAATGAGAGACCATGGCTTGTTGCTTACTATTATGCTTTGATAGATTTTTTCCAAGCATCCATAGCTTGTTTGAAAGCACTTGTTTTAGGCTTTTAGCCATAGCAGCAAGGCAATGAACTGTTTGATAAAATGCTTTGGTAGACATGTATGAAAAATGTAGTAGCATAGACAAGGCAATGAATAGCTTGAAAAAATGTCTCAAAGAAATGTAGTCTCATGGTGATGGAATGCCATGACGAATGCCATGACAAGAAAATTGCTATGGATTGTCATGGCATTCCATCATCGTGAGACTACATTTCTTTAGGCATTTTTTCAAACAATTCACTACCTTGTCTATGTTATTGCTTACTATTATGCTTTGGTAGATTTTTTCCAAGGATCCATAGCTTGTTCGAATGCACCTATTTGAGGTTTTACTTTTTAGCCATAGCATGAAGGCATTGAACTGTTTGATAAAATGCTTTGGTAGACATGTATGAAAAATGTGTAGCATAGAAAAGGTAGTGAACCATTTGAAAAATGCTTCAAAAAATGTGGTCTCATGGTGATGGAATGCCATAACGAATGCCATGACAAGCAAATTTCTATGGATTGTCATGGCATTCCATCGGCATGAGACCACATTTCTTTGAGGCATTTTTTGAAATAGTTCACTGCCTTGTCTATGCTATTGCTTACTATTATGCTATGATAGATTTTTCCAAGCATCCATAGCTTGCTTGAAAGCACTTGTTTTAGGATTTTAGCCATAGCAGCAAAGCAATGAACTGTTTGATAAAATGCTTTGGTAGACATGTATGAAAAATGCAGTAGCATATACAAGGCAGTGAACTGCTTGAAATAAATGTCCCAAAGAAATGTAGTCTCATGGTGATGGAATGCCATGACGAATGCCATGACAAGCAAATTGCTATGGATTGCCATGGCATTGCATCACCATGAGATTGCATTTATTTTAGGCACTTTTTCAAACAATTCACTGCCTTGTCTATGTTATTGCCTACTATTATGCTTTGGTAGATTTTTTCCAAGCATCCATAGCTTGTTTGAAAGCACCTGTTTGAGGTTTTTACTTTTTAGCCATAGCATGAAGGCGTTGAACTGTTTGATAAAATGCTTTGGTAGACATGTATGAAAATGTGGTAGAATAGAAAAGGTAGTGAACTATTTGAAAAAATGCTTCAAAAATGTGGTCTCATGGTGATGGAATGCCATAGCGAATGCCATGACAAGCAAATTGCTATGGATTGTCATGGCATTCCATCACCATGAGACCACATTTCTTTGAGGCATTTTTTGAAATAGTTAACGCCTTTTCTATGCTATTGCTTACTATTATGCTTTGATAGATTTTTTCCAAGCATCCATAGCTTGTTTGAAAAGCACCTTTTTAGAATTTTAGCCATAGCAGCAAGGCAATGAACTGCTTTGATAAAATGCTTTGGTAGACATGTTTGAAAAATAGTAGCATAGACAAGGCAGTGAACTGCTTGAAAAAAATGTTCAAAGAAATGTAGTCTCATGGTGTCGAATACCATGACTGAATTCCATGACAAGCAAATTGCTATGGATTGTCATGGCATTCCATCAGTGAGACTACATTTCTTTTAGGAATTTTTTCAAACAATTCTTGCCTTGTCTATGTTATTGCTTACTATTATGCTTTGGTAGATTTTTTCCAAGCATCCATAGCTTGTTCGAAAGCACCTATTTGAGGATTTTACTTTTTAGCCATAGCATTATGAAAAAATGTGGTAGCATAGAAAGGTAGTGAACTATTTGAAAAAATGCTTCAAAAAATGTGGTCTCATGGTGATGGAATGCCATAACGAATGCCATGACAAGCAAATTGTATGGATTGTCATGGCATTCCATCACCATGAGACCACATTTCTTTGAGGCATTTTTGAAATAGTTCACTTCCTTTGTCTATGCTATTTCTTACTATTATGCTTTGATAGATTTTTTCCAAGCATCCATAGCTTGTTTGAAAGCACCTATTTTAGGCTTTTAGCCATAGCAGCAAGGCAGCAACTATTTGATAAAATGATTTGGTAGACATGTATGAAAAATGTGGTAGCATAGACAACTGTCACCATCCGATATTTATGTAGTTGTAGTATGTTTTGTGCAATGTAATCAGCGATATGAATATAACCAACAAATATCTATTTTCTATAATTCATGGATTGAACTTTGTATTTTATATGCTCTCAATGTCTATACGCTATGGAAATGCCATTATTTTTTTTTTTAAAGTAGTATGCTATGTGTGATACTATCAACAATGTAATTATCTACTGATTACTCTTTCTTTTTACATAATCTAATGTATTCCAAACTTTTCATAGGTCAATTCGACACATCGAAGGCAACAAAGGCAAGACTAGAAAAGCACGGGCAACACAAACTTGGCTCTCGGTGGTTATATGAAATTAGCCACAAATTGTAAGTATCAATAAATGAAATATTGCATCCAAATTATAATAAATTGAAAACAATTTTTGTTTTATCACACCATAGAAGCAAAATTCATGATCTTCTGCAAAAATGTAGAGCTCTGAATTCAACAGAGTTCCCATAAAAGAGGACTGAAGATTGCCTTCCAGCAAGGCTATGAAGCCGTGGCTGAATGCTTAAGAGTCTTGACTGGGCAAACACAATCTTCCATTGCATCCGACACACAGGTAAATAAACTCAATAAAGTTTATTTAAAATTGAATACTTGTGCAATCTATTCAATAATAATTTCCACCATAAAGTAATTACATGCCTATTTGTTTTAAACATTCAAGCAATGATAATATATACTACACATGACATTGGAATGCAGCCTGGTGAGGGTGGAGCAGAACGTGCAGATGAAGGTCATAGTGTGCATCCCGGTACTTTAGAGCATGTAGAACGTGTTCAACATGTTGAGCATGATCAGGCTAGAGAAGATCAGGAATATGATGTGGCCCCATCAGGTAAAGAGGACCACTCTAAAGTTCTTTTAAACATATTTAATTGCAATTGGTGTATTAATTAATGTAACTTTTCATGTTTCAACTTTAGAGCATGTAGAGCGTGATCAACGTGTTGAGCATGATCAGGCTAGAGAAGATCAGGAACATGATGTGGCCCCATCAGGTAAAGAGGACCACCCTCATGTTCTCTTAAACATATTTAATTTCAATTGGTGTATTAATTAATGTAACCTTCGTGTTTTCAATTGCAGATAAGGATTTAGAGGGTGTTCAACATGTTGAGCATGAGTCTATAACAAAATTCAGGAACATGATGTGGACCCATCAGGTAAAGAGAACCACTCTAATGTTCTTTTAATTAATCAAATACTTGTAACAATAATAATAAAACATATCAGTTTAACATTTCTTTCTTATTGTAGTAGATCCCCCCTTGAAGCGGCGTCCATGTCATGAGCAGACAACTACGCATACATTAAGATCACAAGCAGAGGGCAGGACAAGTAAAGGGGAGATATATATTGATTTAGAAAATGATACTCCACTTCAACTTTATGTAGCTTTGAAAAGAAACAAAAAAAGTGATTGTAATCATATCATGACAACCATATTTTTGATAATATGTAAAAATAAAAGAATGAATATTATATGTTAATGAATGAATGTGAATATGTTAATTAATGAATGTTATATGTTAATGCATGAATGTTATATGTTATTAATGGATGAATGAATGAATGTTATATGTTATTAATGGATGAATCAATGATTAATGTTATATGATTGGGTATGGTGAATTGAGAGTGATGTGAGGGGGGGGAGGGGCCAAATGAGCTTCCACCGTCACGTGGTTGGCCTTGTTAAGTAGAGAATATTAAACTATACTCAAAACAAAGAGAAGCTCAATAAGGTAATGCACTTTTCAATATAATAAATGCATCGTTTGAAGCATCAAACCAATATGTAGTCTGTATGTATGATCAGTCATCAGTCTCCGCAATGGTACATTTTCACGAATATTTTTTTTTTAAAATTTTTGCTTCTTCATCGCAATTTCGACGACAACCACCAATGAATCAATAGAAAGGCTCGAAAAAGTTGCTATAGCTGCAACGATGATTTCGTCATAACTCCCTACCCATTTTGTTGCACTTTCGACAAACTTTTGGTGTTCTTCCAATGCTACTCCTTGCTAATTTTGTCGCAAAGTCGACAAACTCTTGGTGTTGTTTCGACGCTACTACTTGCCTATTTTGTCGCACATTCAACAAAATTTTGGTGTTGTTTTGATGCTACTACTTGGGTATTTCGTCAAAATTTTGACGAACATCTTCTATTGTTTCAACGCTACTACTTTCCCATTTTGTCAAATCGGCGACAAACTTTTGGTGTAATTTGTCAGTGGATAAACAAAGTTTTCGTCAATATTCTGATGAAACTCTGAGGTATTTCATGATGTCTTCGATCAATGATTCTTCGCCGTTACTTCGACGTTTAATTTGT
Organism: Sequoia sempervirens; assembly: GCA_007258455.2. Classification (NCBI taxonomy): domain Eukaryota; kingdom Viridiplantae; phylum Streptophyta; class Pinopsida; order Cupressales; family Cupressaceae; genus Sequoia; species Sequoia sempervirens. The sequence goes on along the minus strand of VDFB02086081.1, from coordinate 63,727,193 downwards.
CATTGGCCTTGAGATGAAAAAATAGCGACGAAAATATTTCGCCATTGCGTCGCTCTTCCGACAAAGATTTGTCGAATGACCGATGAACGCCTGTCAGAAAATGGTGTCAAATCCAGTAGTGTCAGAACATCACTGATAAACTAGTAACATGAGTGTCAAAAGACAAGAAAACGGTCATGATACATTATCGCTTCTCTAAATCCTGTTGCCAGGATCTCACTGAAAAACTAGTAACATGATGAAAAAGGAAAAGACAAGTGCTAAGTTTTTGCCAAGTGTGTCTGGATGCCAAGTGTTTTAATGTCAAGATGTTAGGTTTGATGATGTTAAGATGCTAGGGTGTCAAGGTTTTGACGATGCCAAGATGATGAATTTTGAATAGTGCCAAATTCAGGAAGGACACATCCTGAATAATGTTGATGTTGAGAAGATTGATCCCTAAATGTCAAAAGGGATCCCTCAAAATGCCAGTGATAGTGACAGTGACGATGTCTAGGAAGGACACATCCTAAGGCATAAATGATAGAGTTTGTTCTTCAAAAGGATGCATCTAAAAGATACTGATGTCGAGAGGAGTGATCCTTAAATTTTGAGAGGATCCCTCAAAAATTACAGATGATAATGATGATGCCTAGGAAGGATAGATCCTAAGGAATAAATGACAAAGTTTGTTCTTCAGAAGGACACATCTGAAAGATACCGATGTCCAGAGGAGTGATCCTTAAATGTCGAGAGGATCCCTCAAAAATGTTAGATGACAATGACAATTCCTAGGAAGGACACATCCTAAGGCATAAATGATAGAGTTTGTTCTTTAGAAGGACACATCTGAAAGAAACCGATGTCAAGAGGAGTGATCCTTAAATGTCGAGAGGATCCCTTAAAAATGTTGGATGACAATGACGATGCCTAGGAAAGACACATCCTAAGGCATAAATGATAGAGGTTATTCTTCAAAAGGACACATCTAAAAGATAACCAAGAGTTGATAGTTTGAATGGTTATGATAAATTGACTTGTTTTGACTAAGTTTGACTGAAGTTGACTGAATTGACTTGTGTTGACTACATGTCGATGTTGACATGCTGATGTGATTGTCATGTTTATTAAGGAATTGCCAGAGTTTGTTTTAAGAGTTTTTCTTGTTTTGAAATGACTTGTTTGACTTGAAGACATTTTGATGTGTGTGCTAGTGTAATGCCATGAACCCTAATGGACTAACCTAGTGTGGCCTCAAGAGCTCATCTATAAATGGCCTTGCCTACGCCATTCACTCAGAGACCTCGTAGTTCGACATGACCAATGAATTTGTCTTGATGACCAAATATTGTGTCATGATTTTATTCTTACACACTTAAAAGGACTGACCTAATGTCTTAGGGACTTGAAATTGAGTCTTGCCTACGTAATGAATGTGCAGAGACAATGTAGTTTAGACAAATGAAAAAGACTAATTGATTGACATGACAAACTTTCAATGGGAAATTACTTCGTTTTGCATTCTTGAGATAATTTGATGTTTATTGGGGTTTCTTCAGGATGCTTTTCAAGTTTTAGGTCTTTTTTTAGGACATTTTACAATGTTTTTGGTCTTTCTTCAGGACATTTTGCAATGTTTTTATCTTTTTTTAGGACTTTTTGCGATGCTTTTTTCCTTTTTTAAGGACTTTTTGTGATGTTTTTGTTTTTTTCAAGACTTTTTATGATGTTTTTATCTTTCTTTCAAGACTTTTTATGATGTTTTTGTCTTTTTTCTAGGAATTTTACAATTTCCTAGACCATGCGTGATACCCACTGCAGTCACATGATAAAATTTTTGCCCCTAGTCAAGTCCAAGACTTAGCCAATTTTAAAGGACATGAAAGGGATATGCATGCGATGCCGGATGGACAGTATGTAAGACTTGATGTCAATCGTTTGTCAACCATGAGAGGCAAGGTATGATGTTATGTCAAGTGTTGTGGTGGTGACATAAAATGTACCTCATCATTGGCAAAGATAGATAAAGTGACAGTAGATGGGAGAGTAATGATTGATTATTCATGGCGCTTGTTTGCCAAGTTTTCCCCATGGTACTTATCCAAAGTGCTTGTTTGCCAGGTTTTGACCGTTGGATTAAAGGATTTCTCTTTACTCTTCTTTTTTGGTTTTTTTTTATATTTTAATGTTTTTGGCTCGACTTTCTAATGCTATGCATAGAACTTCCGAAGATGTAAACTATTGATAGGCTCTGTCAATTGTTCACCATCTAGAGTAGCCAACTGATATACTTTAGAACCAAAAGAGGATATGGTGACGTAAAGACCCAACCAGTTTGGTTCAAACTTGCCTAGCTTTTCTCTATCAACCTAACTCTTAGGGTTCTGCATGAGGACTAGGTCACCAATGTCAAACGTGTTGACCATGAATTTCTTGTTGTAACTCTGACATAGATGGTTTTGATATGCCTACAGATGGTTCAGGGAATTATGCCTTCTTTCCTCTAGTATCTCCAGCTCGTGTAGGCACGACTGTTTGTACTCTTCATCATCAGTTAGACCATTTAGGGATACTCGTAAGGAAGGAATTTCAACTTCAATGGGCAAGATGGCCTCAACTCTAAAGACCAGGGTGAATGGAGTGGCTCTTGTGGGTGTACGAATGCTGGTGTGGTAAGCCCATTGAGTAGGGTTGAGTTGAATATACCAGTCATAACCAACATCATTGAAACTCCTTTTCAGGATTTTAACAATGGTTTTATTTGACGCCTTGGCTTGACCATTTCCCTACGGGTAATACAAAGAGGAAAAATGATGTTGGATGTGAAATCACTCATATAAATCATGAGCATGTTGGTTCTTAAACATATGTCCATTGTCAGTGATGATGGATTGTGGAAGACCATACCGGAAAATGATGTAGTTAAGAGTGAATTTGGAGATTTTTTTGCCAATTATGTATGTCAAGGGGATGGCTTTGATCCACTTCGTAAAATACTCAATGGCAATGATGATGAATTTGTGGCCATTTGACGAGGTAGGATGGATCTTACCCATGAGGTTGAGTCCCCATTGTGTAAAAGGCCAAGGAGAAATGATCAACCGAAGTTCTTGTGCTGTAGTGTGAATCAAATCACTGTGAATCTAGCATTGGCGACAAGTCCTAAAATATTCTAGTGCATCTTTCTCAATGGTCGCCCAATAGTACCCAAGTCTCCTTATCTTCTTGGCCAGAGTAGGACCACTCGAATGAGACCCGCATATACCCTCATGTACTTTGCATAAGGTTGTGCATGCTTTGTTGGTGTTGAGACATCTAAGGAGGGTGTCGTCAAAGCTATAGCGGTAAAGGGTGTCACTAACAATGGCATATCTTTTGACTTTTTGGATAAAAGACTTCCTCTAGTTATTGGACAGATTAGGAGGGAGGGTTTGGGATTTAAGGTAGTCATGAATGTCTTGGTACAAGGGGGAATCAGGACCAACAAGCTTAGGGACCATTTCTAATTCTGGAATGTCATAGGCAAGGACCAACAGTTGTTCTATTAGGAATTCCAACTGAGGCATATTGCTTGGAATATCGAGGAGAGAGCCTATTGTAGCCATTGCATCTACTACCTTGTTATGTGCTCTCAAAACCTGCTCAAAAGTCACCGTGTGAAAATATGTCTAAAATTTGTCAATCATTCGTTTGTAGGGCATTAGTTTCTCATCCTTAGTATCATAGTCATTGTTAACTTGGTTGATGACTAACTGAGAATCCCCATAGACATGTAGTGCTCTTATTTTCCATTTTATTGCCATTATAAGTCTTGTGACTAGTGCCTCATATTCTGCCACATTATTTGTACATGGGAAAGCTATGTGGAAGGATTTAGGAATGGAATCTCCTTGAGGGGTGATAAATAGTGCTCCTACCCCCAAGCCATGATTAGTATGAGATCCATCAAAGTAGAGTCTCCAAGGTGACTTTGGTTTCGTATGGAATATTGACTCATCTGGGAAATCTGTCACTAAGGGATGATCACTTTACATAGGTATGTCCGCCAGTTGGTCTGCTATGACTTGTCCCTTTATTTCCTTTCTTTCTACATATTGCATATCATATTCACTCAAGATCATTACCCATTTTTTTAGACGTCCTATTAATGTTGCCCGACTTAATAAATATTTGAGGGGATCAATCTTTGCTACCAATTGTGTCTGATGGCTCAACATATAATGTCTTAGCTTCTGAGTTGCAAAGACAACTACTAGACAAGCCCATTCAATTGATGTGTAATTTAGCTCATACCCAACTAGTGTTCGATTGATATAATATATGGCCCTTTCTTTCTCATCATGGTCGTTTTGTGCTAGTAATGCCCCCAGTGTCGATGTAGTGGCCAAGATGTATAAGATCAAAGGTTTGCCTTGAATGGGAGGCATAAGGATGAGAGGTGACAATAGGTAGTCTTTTATTTGTTCAAAGGCATCTTGGCATTTATCTATCCACACAAAGGGGATGCCTTTGTGCAAAATATATTGGAATGGTTGACACTTGTCAGCCAATTGTGCTATGAAGCATCAGATATATTGCACCTTGCCTTGTAAGGTTCTGAGTTCACTGATTCCTCTGGGAGGAGGCATGTCCATGATGGCTTTTACTTTTGTTGGATTGACCACAATGCCTCTTCGAGACACTATGTATCCCAAAAAATTTCCAAATGTTACGCTAAAGACACATTTCTTAGGATTCATTCAAACTTTGTATTCTTCTAGTCTCTTGAAAATTGTGTCTAACACCTTTAGATGATCTTTTCTTGTTACTGATTTAGCCAAAAGGTCATTCATGTAATATTCCATTATCTTATGCATCATGTCATGAAAGATTGTGGTCATAGCCCTCTGATATGTGACACCTACATTTTTAAGACCAAACAACATGACATTCCAATAGTATGTACCCCAAGGGAAAGTGAATGTTGTTTTATGTTGATCTTCGAGGGCAATATGAATCTAATTATATACTGATAAATCATCCTTGAGGGACAACATCTCATATCCTTCCATAAGATTGATGATGATATCTATATTTGGTAGCGGAAAATCATCTTTTGGACATGTATTTTTTAAGTCTCTGAAATTTGTATAGACTCAGATCATCCCATTTGGCTTTGTTACTGGCGCTAGGTTAGATATCCATTCAGCATAATCAATAGACCATATGAACTCAACATCTAGAAGTTTCTTGAACTCATCCTTGACTAATAGAGTGACCTGAGGATGCATTTTTCATAGCTTCTATTTAACTAGTTTAGCATTTGGAAATAATGGTAGATGGTGCAGAACTAGTTATGGGTCTAGTCCAAGCATGTTCACACAGGACCATGCAAAGTTGATTTTATGTTCTGCAAAGAATTTGTGAAATTTTGGTTTCTCTTCTTTAGTCAAGGACGCATCAAAGAGGACCATTTTAGGATCTTCTATGGTTTCCTCTATGAGCATAGCTAATTTCTCTTGAGTTACGGGGAGAAAGTCCAATCTACCATCTTTGGTGCCTCAGAGAGGTTTTCACCCGCATATGCGTCCTTTGTTTTTACTTTTTTATTGTCAGAAGGTGCCTTTCAGTTTTCACCTAAAAACATTTTATTTTTTGATTAATTCTTATTTTTAATTTTGTGACTGGAGGAAAGAGCAGTCTCCCCGAAGTAAGTTGCACAATATAGGTCAATGGTGAATTTGGCCTTGTGATCACCATTGGGTATGCCCTCACGTAATCCCATAAACTCTGTGATGGCTTCATCATTCTGAAAGGTGTCCAGGACTAGTGGGTCTTGTTGGTCCCAATCGATTAATTGTCGATAGACTAGGGAAATGCAATCGTCAGCATTGGTGAATTGAGGGGAGGATGCAGAAAGAATGCAGATGGATTCGGAGACTTTGAAGATGAAGTTGTCATCATCCAATTCCATGTCAAACTCAATCCAATATTCCCCTTCACTTGTTTCATATTCATTGTCAAAGTATGGGATGAAGGAATCAAAGTCATGAACGTCAGTGTCATGTGGTAATTCAGATGGATCTGACTAATAGTTATAAGATTTAGATGGTGGGGCTTGTATGTCATGGGGAGGGTAAATAGGACTATGATTATTTGGTGCCTAATCGATTTTAAATGTTTGACAAAAATTTTGTTCAGAGGTAAGCTCCCCAGTTTCAATGAACAAATCATCGAGGCAACAGTCACTTAAGGATCGTTGGGAGCCAAATTCCCACTCTTGGGAGTCAGTTTGGTAAGGGGTTCCTTAATAGTCTCGACACTTTCCAAAGCATGCATGTGCTCACTTGAAAGTCCATTGGTACGTCGGTTGTCATTGTCGAGCAATCCATACCCTAATCAAAGATACTTTGGTATTTTGAAAGATTTTATGGGCTCTCTTCATCCAGTTTTATTTTTTCCTAGGCCACTAGTTCCATCGTAGCCCTTAGCCTTCATCATGTCATATCCCTTGCCATATTTATTAATTAGTAATAGGGGTAGATCTGCCATTTCTTTATAGAACCATCTTGTAATATCGACAATGTCCTCATTACTTATGTATCCCCATTTGATGAAAATCATTTCTGGTGGAACTTTGAACATTTCTTTGGGTTCCATTCTAAAACATGGTCTACCATAGGTCTTTGGTGACTTAGGTATTGTCATGATGCTATAAGCCATATGTAGTTTGAATTCTCCATAGCCTAGGTCTTGGATCTTGACAGTGGGCTTAGCCTTAGGAAGTGTGGAAGATGGTGGCATGGTGGAAGATGTGGATGGAGTGGACGTGGAAGATGATGCTAGTGTAGATGGGTCAATGTATTTGGAAGAAAAAGAGCTAGGAGCTTCTCGGTTGATTGGAACTCAATTTTTGGAAATACCCCTTAGGTGTATGCAACTTAAAATGGTCACCTAGATTTTGGGCCCTATTTATTTAATTTGTCAACATCAACTTTCTGAATCAATGATTGTCGCATTTTCAAATCAAATTTCTTAATCAATTCATGACTATTTCAAATGTTTCACTTTTCCCTAAGGTTTGAATGCTTCATTAATTTTATTTAATCAAAAGAAATAAATCCCTTTTAATAAATAAAATAATGTTATTTAATTGAAGTTAATATTACTTAAATAAAATGGCTATTTAATTAAATCTATTTTTAATTAAATAATTTTATTTTATTTTATTAATATTCATTTCTAAATTACATAATCTTATTTTATTTTATTAAAAGAGATATTATCATCTTAAATAAAAAAAATAAATGAAATATCCTCTCAAGAATATCCTGTGATGAAAAAAAGGAAACAAATCAGTTAAAAGGGAAATAAACTAAAAAAAGAATTCCAATCAAGATTTGTTTCTATTTTTCTATTTATCCCACATTGCTTCTGGATTTGCCTTCAATTCTACTTTTGCCTATAAAATGAGCCCTCTCATTCTCATTTCAAAAAAAGAGAAAGAATCACGAATTTTTACATCAGACTTATGCTACAAATTTAAATTTTATCATTTGAGATTACATTAGTTTGATTTTATAAGCATTTTAGTTTTAGAGCATATAGTTTAATATTGCATTTTAGCTTAATCTTCATAGTAGATTAATTTGCAAAATAATTCATTTATGGCATTGCATGTAGATTAATTTTCATTTCAATAAATTAGTTTGGTTTATTGCATTTTACATCCATTTAGATTAGTTTTCATTGTTGCATTGTAAGAACAGGATTCATGGAGATTGGCATTCTTGCTTCTCCTATTTGAATCTCTCGTTTCGAGATTGTATTTGCAGGGGTAACATGGTTAATCTGAAGGCCACAATATCAATCCCTGCTCTTCTCAGATAGAGAGCTGTGAATTGATTTGTAAGGACTCATTATTGAGTATCCTTGCATGCAAGGATTCACAGAAGTCTAACATATTTTCAGTTATATATTTTGGCGCCCACCATGTTTAATTTTTAATTTTTAATTTAGTTTAGTTTTTAATTTAGTTTTTAATTTAGTTTTTAGTTTTTAATTTAGTTCAGTTTTTAATTTAGTTTTTAATTTTTAGTTTTTTTAGTTTAGTTTTTTATTTAGTTTTTAGTTTTGCTTCATAAATCTAGCTTCCACTCAGTTGCAGGAAAAACGATTTCTGGGTTTTGTAGCCAGGGTCGAAATCTGATCTGGGTATTTTTCAGTTTTTTGATTTCTTTCACAGATCTGAAGAAAATAGCTGCACAAAAACCGTCGCGCGTCATTTTTTTCAGCTGGCTAAAGATTTAAAAAAAATATTTTTTCATCTTCTACTTGTTGGATCAAAAAATGATTTCTGGGTTTTATTTTTTGCTTCAAAAAATTTCTGGGTTTCTGTTTTTATCTACTCATTATAAACAGATTTTTCAGAAATCAAATTTGAAGATTTTTATGCATGTTTTTAATTTAGTTTTTAATTTTTAGTTTTTAATTTAGTTTAGTTTTTAATTCTAATTTAGTTTTTAATCTTAATTTAGTTTAGTTTTTAGTTAGTTTGGTTTAGTCTTTAATTTAGATTTTTAAATTAGATTTTTTTAGTTTCTAAAATTCAAATTAGATTTTTTAAACTTTGTTAATTTAAAGTAGATTCTTTAACTTTGTTAATTTAAATTAGATTTTTTTTACTTTAGATTTTTTAACTTTATTAATTTAAATTAGAATTATTAATTTAGATTAGATTTTTTAATTTTATTAATTTAGATTAGTTTTGTTTTAAATTTTTAGTTTAGTATTAGATTAATTTAGTTTAATTTTAGTTTTGTTAACTAATTCCTTTTAGATTAAATTTTGACTAGATTAAATTAGATTTTTTTAATTCTGGTTCTTCTAAATTCTTTTTTCACAGCATAATAGTTTTTGCAGGACGCCAGTCAGAAACTTGAAACACACTAACGATTTGATTGCAGGACGCGTGACAAAGACTTGAAAACAAACACTTACACTTGTCAAAGATCTTAAAAAAAAAAATATTGTGTCTGTTTTCTTGCTTTTTAATTCACATAGTCTAATTAGGGCGTCATTAAAATTCTTAGGAGTTTCGATAGTGAGTAGGGAATTTGGCTCTTTGTTACATGGAGGTGATGACCATGGACAAATCCAGGCTCCTGATGATCTTACTAATATGATGAATTCTTAGGGAGCGGAGCAAGGTAGTGAATTTTTAGCACTTTCACTCATCAGGGGATTATGCTCTTCTCTCATTGAGAGAATCAGAAACCTAAAAACGTGTGGATTTGGTGAAGTGAAACTAGCTCGGTGATTACGGTTGTTTAGTGTGTTTGGGTAAAGAGACGGGCTAGAGAAGTATGCTCTTTTCCTTTTGAGAGAATCAGAAAATCAAAAACCCGAATCCGAGCCATGTCCAGTGTCACCTTTAGAGGGCCTGCCGGAAGTTGAACCTCTGGGAACGACCCAAGTGAGTACACACCTATCGTCGGTGATTCCACCTCACTATAATAAAGAACGTCTTGTTGAGTTTAAAGACTCCAAGACCATAGTAA
>VDFB02086081.1:63490797-63717575 GCA_007258455.2 Sequoia sempervirens | reverse complement strand
ACCTTTTTCATGATCTTTCCACAACCTTTGCATGAAATATCAGAGTTTTCATATTGAAAGGCATATAATATCAATTAAACTATGAATTCCATTCAAAATTGATATACAATTGAAGTTTGGAGGGGAAAAATCTTTCGAAAAATTCAAATTGTTGAGGGGTTTGAAGAAAGAAGAAGCAAAGGCTACATAATTGGGTAGAACTCCTCTATTTGAAACTCTGGTTTTTTAGGTATGTGAAGTCTTTACACATTTTCTTTCATTCTATTATGGCTTGCTTTCATTTTTTTTTATTTTTCATATTCCATGTTGATCATTGTTTGTTTGTCATTATAACCTTAGCTTGTCAATGCACATTTTAAATTACACAATTCTTTACACTTGCCGATTACATTTTTAAACCACATCTTTTTGAGGCATTTTTTTATTTAACAATTGACTTACCTTGTGTATGCTTCCACATTTTGTATACACATATATATGACATAAGTTATGAGGAAGTAAAATAAAACATCATTTCTCAATCCTTTATTATGGATGTGCATACCACTCTCCAAAGCTTTTATTTTGGTATAGGCATGGGGGATGTTGGAAAATGTAGTTGAATTTGGTTTTACACCTACAATTTGCATATGCTTGAAATTTTCTAAATCCTTTTTAATAAATCTATTTTTTGCATATATTACAATCATTATAGTCCACAAGGACATATATCATTGAAGTATTTTTTCAAAAAGTTATACCAAGCAGCTGATTGCCTTGTCTATGCTACCAAATTTTCCATACATGTCTCTAAAAAATTAGAATATACTCCTCCCACATTGATAGATCTTTGAACCTATTTTGGTTTTCATCTCTATTTCTAAATTTACCTCATCACTAAACCTATTTCATCACTTATGTTGTGATATATTTTAGATTTTTCCTTGATTAGTCTACCTACAAGGGATTCTAACTCTTCTCTCCATTGTTTCAAGACTCTTTATTCAAGGCTAAGTCAAAAAAATGGTGAAAGGTGCAACTTATCTAACAATCATGGCTCAAAATGAAGCATGGACAAGTAATTTGAATTTTTTGACAATAATTTTTTCATATAAATGTATGCAAAATATGGTAGCATTGACAAGCTAGTGAGCTTGGCAAGATAATGATCTCACTCACTAGCTTGCCAATGCACCACTAGCTTTCCAAGGAATTTGAATTCACATGCCTTTTCCATGCTTCCATTTTGAGCCTATCTTGCAATCATGGCATGCCACATTACCACATTTCTTTAAGGAATTCCATTAGAAAAATTCATGTGACCTTTGTCTATGCTACAAATACTCTTCTACAGGATGATTGTAAGTATTTTGTATGAAGCCTTGAATGACATATATTTCATTTATTTGTATGGATTCATTTTTTAGGAACTAATATTCATATAATTACCATGCTATAGGTAAAATTATCCACCATGCCGAGGAAACAAACAAGGAATAAACTAACAAACGAAGAGTATGAAACCAAAAAAGAAAAGGATAGAGAATGGTTGAGGGCATATTGGGAAAAGAAGAAATTGGATACAATTGACAAAAACAAGCCAATTGAAGAGGAACCTCAACCATCAAAAAGAGAACAGGCATTGGCAACACAAAGCGCACAAATGCAAAAGCATTGTGGTAAGATAGATTCAGATACCATAGTTGGAGACACACCCTCTATGGCAAGTGAATATGAAGGGACACCATTAATCACAAGCGAATATGGAGGGACACCATCTACCACAAGTGAATATGGAGTGACACCATCTACCGCAAGTGAATATGGTTGGAAACCATCCACCACATCTCAAGTTGAGAGTACATCATCGCTTAGATTTGATGAAGAAGTTACGCCATCATCCCCATGTGAACCTCAAGGTATGACTTCTACTCCAACCTCGATCAAAGGTATGAAATCTATCCCACCTCAATTAAATGTTGATGAAATTCCTAATGTTGATATGTATGTACCTAGGAGAACACCACCTATAATTTTGCATAGAAATCCAAAGTATTTGATTAATATTGATGAGGATATTTTGCATCACATTGAAGGTAAGATTCCAGCACACACTTGTAGAAGATATGCTAATAAGATTTGGAAATTCTTCTTTGAAAGGATAAATGAGACCGGAAGTTGTCAACTATTTTTTGAAATGATGTGGGGTATAAAGTATAGAAACATCATGAAGACTCTTGGGTTGAGAACATCGAATGATTCAAGTGAAAACACTATTGTGAAGAATCTAATGGATGCTTATGAGAGTGTGGGTAAGACCTCATGCTCAAAGGAGAGCAATGTCACCCAACATGTCATTACATCAACTTTGGTAAGTAGTCAAACAAAGAGAGCTTGTATCATTAGAAAGATGAGTGAACAAATGAGAATTAGTAGAATTTTTTTTATCAAGAGCTATTCAAAGGTAGCAAAGAATTGAGGGCACTGATTTAAATGAACTATGGGCATTCTCGGGGATACTTCCACAAAAAGATAAAAAAATTGTTGAAGCATTGAGAACACTAATTGAAGAGTATTGGAAGAATAACACAAGGCCATCTCTGAATCAAAGGGACATGGTAAGGAGAATTGGTAGTCATAACTGTGAGCCACATCCAAAGCATTTTTTAGATACAACTCAAACCCAATTTTTTCATAAATTTCAACAGGATTATCTTCAAATTAGTATTTTTCAAAGATATTGTGAAATGCTTAAACCTTTTTATGTCAAGATAAATCACACATGCACTACTTGTTGTTGTAGACTACATATTGAATTCTCTAACCATTATGATGTTTATCATTCTATGTGTTTAGATTTGCATACTAACAATGTTTTGTAGGATTATGGCATAGAAGCCCTACCAACATCTTCAAGAGAGTTCTTATCAAAAAATTTATGTGAAATAGAGGATGGCCAAATATTCTATAGGAGACATACTTGGATGGTTCGCACGAGCGTTGCAGTGGCTTGTAGCATATGCTAGCACTGATACATTTTGACTCAAATTCCTACGACAATTTGTCAAAATTTTGACGCACTTTTGTCAGAATTATTTCGTCAAATTTCTGACGAACTTTGAAACGTCAAAATTTTGACCTAGGATTGTCGGCTGGGTCAAAATTTTGACGTTTCAAAGTTCGTTGGAAAATCGACGAAAGTTCGTCAAAATTTTGACAAACTTTCATTGGAATTTGAGTCAAAATGTATTAGTGTAGTATGTCAGCATATGGAAAGCACAGATGAGGTGGGAAAGAAATTAGTAGAGTTTAGGAAGTATAAAATAGTGGCATATGTTACAAAAGATGGTAATCAAGTAAAAAGGTGTGATTTGGTTATTCAAAAGATTCCAATGTATCAGTTTATGTCCATGTTTCATGACAAAATAGTGTATGAGTATGCAAGGCATACCCATAGAGCCTGATGGCTAGACACACAATTCAAGCTATGCAAGGACACCTTTCCAGCTAGTAGCATAGTATCAGTGGTTGAATTTGCAGAGAACTACACTCTATAGCCACATTGTGAGGTATAGTCATAATATTACAACTCCACACAGGTTTCAATATTTGTTCACATAGCATTCATTCATGCAACTGATAGTACAAATGACCAAAGGAAGGTATTGAGGGAGTATCACTTTTATATTAGTGATGATCACACACATTCTCTAGAGTTCATGCAAGGTTTCTTCTAGATGTTCTATAGTGATTTGGCTCAGAGGGGAATAACATACGGTCAGAATATAATATGGGTGGATAACTATGTAGCATAGTTCAAGTACTCACACATGTTCTACTGGATGAGTAGGATGCATGTCATTATAGGTGTTCAACATATGTGGAACTTTTTGAGGCCGGGCATGGGAAGGGGGAACATAATGGTGCAGGAGCATGTGTGAAAAGAGCATTAGCACAAGAAGAGTTAAAGTATAAAGAGAATGCAAAGTTGATAGATGCAAAATCAATCATCAAGTGGTGTAATGCTTTAATAGGTCTAGGTAATGAAGGTATGTCTTCAATTCATAGATTATTTTGGTTGATGGATGATACTAACATTGTACCATATGAGGATTGTTGTACACTAACAAGATCAAGTGAGATACACTTTTTCCTTAGCTCAAATGTAGGTTCATGGAGTATCAATACATGAAAGATGACATGCTTTTGTTCTTCATGTACAATGCAAGCTTGGAATGATTGTGAGTTAGAGGAGTGAGTTAAGAAATGGTTGACAAGTTATCTTAGCCCACTTCACACATATCTCCCTTTGACGATATTGGAACTAACACGGATGGAATCATCGATCGAATTTCACCACATATCAGATCTAGTTCAACTAGGTAATATATTTACTCACTTCTTTTTTGAAATTTCTATTGTTATCTTACTTTGTAGTGTATTCGTAATGTTGACTAATTTCAAGAGATTTGCTACACATATCAATGCAGGGCATGCTTATGCAGTTATTGCAGATGAAGAAAATGAAGAGGGAACAAATTATTACTTGTGTTATGTTGAGGCCAAAAAGAAATTGGAGGCCCCAGTTATAGATGGAGAAAACATTGAATACCTTATAGGCTCAATTCTTGTTACTGGAACGTGGCTTAGAAGGTACCTACATAAGAGTGTTAAATATTGGTTGTTTCAAGACTTTGACACACATTGTAAGATTCTTCATTACTCAAACCTTTTTGTGGCATCCAATGTTCATTTGAACAAATATGGGGGTAGACCTTTGAACAAGACCTTGTGGAAGGTCCGTGAGTCTAACCATGAGGCAATACTTGACATAATAAAGAGTAGAGTAGACCCGGATGGTTTGTTGGATTAATTTGTAAGTATGCACATTGGTTCTTATTAATTTATACTTTTATTTACATTAATTTTTATGATGTCAATGCTATCATCTTATTTTACTTTGCCTATTTGTAAGTAACCTACTAAAAATTGATTGGTGTCCCCTTGCAAAAAATACCAATTTATGAGACATCCAAGAGAATCTCAGCCAAGAAAGCAATGCAACATCCTTAATTTGATGATCTTGAAAAATATCAATTATGGTTTTAAGCCATTATAAAAGTGTGTGAAGCTTGGTGAGGGAATTTCAAGTTAACCTTATCATGAGCATCTATGATGTAGACATTATAAGAGCATCTTGAATTTTGATTTATTCTATTCATGAGAGGTGTTGTGTGCAATAGGTATCTTGGAACTCCCAGTGAAGATGTATGACCAAGAGTGACTAAGTTGAGAGACTGACATGCCTATCCTCAATGGAAGCATCAAGATTTATGCCTTTTTGTTCTTGAGTTGAAACCAAATGGTGTGGATTTATTGTCTATAAGTGTCATCCATCTATTTTCATTTCATTTCCATTTTGGATGCTCTTTTTTTTTCTTCTTTTACTTTGCATATTTGTAAGTAAACTAATAAAAATTGATTGGTCTTTCCTTGCAAAAAATGTTGATTTATGAGCCATCGAAGAAAATCTCAGCCAAAAAATAATGCAACATCCTTATTTTGATGATCTTGAGAAATCTCAATTTTGATTTGAAGCTATTATAAAAGAGTGTGTGAAGCTTAGTGAGGGAATCTCAAGTTATTCATTTGAAGTTAACCTCATCATGAGCACCTATGATGTAGAAATTATAAGAGAATCTCAAATGTATGAGTACCATTGTAAAAGATTTGTGAGAACATAGTACCTAAGGCATTGTGCCTACAAGTACAAGCACTTAGGTTTCAGAACGGTGTATGAAGCATATTAGACAATTGTAGCACAAACAAAATAATTAGGACAGCCAAATAAATCTCATTGTATTGTAAACATCATATTATTAATATAGTGAGTGTAATAACCATTGATGGTTACTAATCATTCTTTTTCTTCTTTTATTCTCTCCCTATTATAACTAGCACTAATTGACTAACTTATTATTAAAACTTCATTTATTAAAAAAATCAACCTAATGATTATATATCAATATCAATATAGCATATAGTCTATTGAAATAAACACTTGTAATGATATTTACTCAAATATTGAAATTTATTGTTGTCGTCAAACATTTGTAATCCAAACAACGCAATCCCTTAATAGTCCAAACTGTAAAAAGGAAACAATATTTGATGGCCTATTATTCAAATATCGTGTTAGTTATGGGAATTTTGTTTGAGGCATGAGGATTAAGTAGGGAACCTCTACAATAAACACTCAGTTTTTGTTAATCTTAGAGTCATTTTTCTGTGGTGTCCAATTTTGACTTGATGGAAAAAGTGTCAATTGCAAGCAATGTAAAGTTGCAAAGTGGTGCAACTTTCATTTTGTAACTCATGTGACCAAACAGACTGTTCCAACATGTATGAATGGGTATGTTTAATCTAGGAATGGTCCTCTTTTGCACCCAAACACGCAAAATCACACTGAGCTACATTCAACTAGATTGATCCCTTAAGGGTCCAAAGTGAAAAAGGGAAACAATCTTTGGTAGGCTATTACTCAGAAACCATGATGCTTACAAACTCTTCATTTGAGCCTATGGGATTGTGTTGGACCCCTCTACAATAATCTCTCTCAATTTTTTTATCTCAAAGTTATTTTCCCATGGTATCTTTTTTTCACTTGATGGAAAAAGTGTCAAATGCAAGTAGTGCAAAGTTGCAAAGTGGTGCAACTTTTGTTCTACAACTCGTGTGACCAAAAAAAAATTATTCCAACACATCTAGATGGATACATTTATGTTGGGAATGGTCCTCTTTCACACCCAAACATGCAGAATCACTCCAAGCTATATTCAACCGACTCGATCCCTTAAGGGTCCAAAGTGTAAAAGTGAAGTAGTATTAGATAGGCTGTTACCTGGAAACTATGGCACTTACAAACTCTACATCTACGTCTATGCAACTGATTTGGTCCCCTCTACAATAACCTCTCTCACTTTTTGTTATCTTAGAGTGGTTTTCCCATGGTGTCCAATTTTCACTTGATGAAAAAAGTGTCAAATGCAAGTAGTGCAAAGTTACAAAGTGGTGCAACTTTCATTCTGCAAATCGTGTGACCAAATAGACCATTCCAACATGTATGAATGGGTGGTTTTATGCTAGGAATGGTCCTCTTTTACACCCAAAAATGTGGAATCACTCTAAGCTACATTCAAACAGTAGAATCCTTTAAGAGTCCAAAGTGCAAACTAGCTGCAATGTTTGATAGGCTATTACTCGGTCACCATGATGCTTAGAAACTTCTCGTTTGAGCCTATGTGATTGTGTTGGACCCCTCTACATTAACCACTCTCAGTTTTTGCTATCTTGATGACATTTTCTCATGGTGAAAAACTTTCACTTGGGGAAAAAGTTGTCAAATGCAAGTAGTTGAAAGTTGGACAGTGGTGTAACTTTCGTTCTGTAACTCGTGTGGCCAAATGAACTGTTCCAACACATTTGGGTGGGTAAATTTACAATAGGAATGGTCCACTTTTTCAACCAAACACATTGAATCACTCTGAGTGTTAGAACCAGAATTTTCATAAAAATTCTAAGGGATTTATCAATTAAAAGGGCCTTGTTGACAAAGAGGGCTATATCTCATGAATTTGACCCTGACGAGTATGTCATAAGGAATTTGGTATATTTTGCTGATGTACTATAGACTAGAAAGAGATGGCTAACAATGATGAGGTGGGAAAATTAGAAGAAGGAAAAGAATAAAAGTTATAAAGGGTTTTTCACTGATGAACCTAACCTCCTAAAAAGGATGCAAATGATCCTTGAAAAATTTGATGAACTATACAAAATGGGAAAAGATGAGTGGTTGATTCCACTTCCCGCACCTCACCAACCACCTCATGAAGCTTCCACATAACTAACACCACTTCCATCACCTGCACATCCATCCTCTCCATCTCCTACTCATGAACCACAAGCCAAGAGACAGAAGATCGAGTCATTGGTTGATTATGGCTCAAGTGATGATGAAGAAGAAGAAGCAGTCATAGCTCCGATTGAAATGAAGGAGGTAGTAGAGCAACAAAAAACTCAAGAGCCCATGATCCTAAGATCAGGATTTTAGATGAGGGAGTTGATGAAATTTAGGAGGATGAGAGGGCAATGGCCTCTCTAAGGTTTATGGAAGATTATGGTTTTATCCATACCAATGAATTTAAAGAATTTTGGATTAAGATGAAGATGAAACAAGTTGATGAAAGATTGAAAATCAATTTTATAGGAGTTGATCAATGAAAGTAGGCTGAGATCAAGGCTTAGACATTTGCAGAATTAAATGTTGATAGTATCAATGGAATCTCCCAGGAGGTAAGAGAACTAGTATTGAAAAGTGATATGCTGATTATACCGGGGATGGAGCTATCGAAAGTGTTTCTTCTAGATCAGATCAAAGCACAAGATGATCCTATGTTAGTAGTAGAATTTGATTCAGAGGAAGGTGTCTCAAGAATAGGGTATAATCCAACTACCCAAACACTTGCTCTATGGACAAAAAAAAAAACACAAGGAAGCCTCAGCTCTTGGATGTAGTGCATGAAATGAGGGGGTCAGCTATAGTGAGAACAATGAAAGACACAAGTCCCATAAAGGCTACAACTATAACCATGAATTTTACAATGTTCACTAAAGATGTAGAAAATATTGAAAAGAAAATTAATGAATATGATAAGAGATTAAAATTGTCAAATGATGAGGTGAACAAATTGTTTATTGAGAATGTGAAGCTAAAACAATAGTTGCAATAGGCTACCACAGTAAGAGGGGATAAATTAATTGTCTATCACCCACCTATCCAGGAAGAGGATCCACAAATGCAATAATTGAAAGATGAAATTGTTAAACTAAAGAAACATAACATGGAGGATGTCAAGTAGCATATCATGGAGACTCTAAGGAAGATATTGGAGCATAGAATCAGGATATTGAAGGAGAATATAGGTGTATTACATGAAAGATTTAGCAATTTGAGTAAATATTTGGAGCAGATAGATGCTAACTTCCCTATCCTTGAAGAGATCCAGAATAGGTGGTAACCAACCTATCACATATTGACTACTCTGTGCAGAGCCACACAAAGGGATCCAGATGCCCCACCAAGACTCAAACCTACACAGGAAATGGTAAAGGGTGTAATTGAGGAGTATAAGTATTTGGTAGATATGAGGAAGAAAATGGAGAATAGGAGGATTGCATTTGACTCTATAAAATACGTCTTCAACCCTTTGATCTTCAAAGATAATAATCAGTTAAAAGGAATGGATGAATGGAGAGAATAATTTTATCAAATGATTCCTAAATGTTTAACACATGTATAAGATGATGGGGAGATTAATCTTGAAAAATTTCATACTCTACTTGATGGGATTGTCATACTAGACAATGGATACACAAAGTTTATGGTGGATATCAGAAACCTCCTAGATAATAGATGGAAAAGCCACCTTACAAATTTCATAGTTGCACAAGAATTCAAATGACTGAGTAATCTGATAATTAATAAGTGGCAGGAGAAATATTTGGGCTTTGATGAAGATTGATTATAAGCATCACGAGGAGAAATATCATATAGTAAAGGCTTTGAACAGGTCTTAGGTGACCATAGGCTTTTACTTGGAGATTAATGAATTAAAACACATGTTTTTTGTTAAGTTCCTTTTATTATGTTTAATTTCAAAATTATGTTTTGTTATCAAAAGACATGTCCTTTGGTTTGAAGCTTTTTTCCTCTCGTATAAATAAGAGAGATGGAGACCAAAGGAGATTATTAGATTAGAAGTAGGAGAAAATAATAGGTGAATAGGGATATATATAATGCTTACATTTCAAAAGACCATGATGCATGTATAAATTTTGAAGAAGTCAATGGAAGATATCTAATTTTGTGGCCTAATCTTGGTATCAACTATTTATTGGAATTATTCAATTATTTGGTTGTCTCTATTTTAAGGCTTCTTTGTTATTTAAATTGATATATCAAGTATATATTCAATTTATCAATGCACATTTATTGTATCTATGTGATATGATTAATTGGTTTCTCTAGAGGAATTAAACATCCTTCTAATCAATCACAGTAATCTGGAAGTAAGAAGAGCCACATAGTTAGGTTTGTCAATCTGTCTCCAATCTAGTGTTATCTTTGTTCTTGCATAATTTACTCAATTGGTTCTTTCAAGTAAAGATTAAATCCTTTTGATAAATTATAAGTAACCTGGTTGTGTCAGTTGGATCTATAAGTAGAGTTTTTCAATCATTTTCCTGCATGTTTATACAAGTTATAAACCAAATTTAATATGCCAAACAGTTTGAGTTTCTACCAAGTGTAAGTCACATATTGTAGATCTTCATTTGACTCCATCTACCTAACAAGGCACTGGTCTTATCCTTTTCATCATGTAGTTTTAACCAATTTATTTTCAAAACCTTACATCTGTTAATTGAACATATTCATAAACTCCACCTTGATATTGCTTATACAATTTATACCAAATAGGTCTACATATCTCGACTTCCAATTGCCATTGTGGATAGATTGCTTAAGTAGGAAACACATAATTTAAGTTTGCTCCATTCGCATAGGTATACCCACCTAGGTCTGGCAGAGCCTAAAGAGAAGAAGGTTCAAATACACCATTGGGCCTTGTACATTAGCCTAAAATGTACCAAGAGTTTGGCAAACACTTGTGATTTTTCAACCAGCGTTTTTGAGAACTAACACCGAGCTACATTCAACTGGTAGAATCCCTTAAGAGTCCAAAGTGCAAAATGGTTGAAAACTTTAGCATGTTATTACTCAGATACCGTGACACTTAGAAAATTATCATCTAAACCTATGGGATCATGTTAGGCCCCTCTACAATAACCTCTCTCAGTTTTCACTATCTTGGAGGCATTCTGTGGTGGCCAATTTTTATTTGGGGAAAAAGTTGTCAAATGCAAATAGTTGAAAGTTGGAAAGTGGTGCAACTTTCATTCTACAACTCATGTGACCAAATGAACTATTCCAATGCATCTAGGTGGGTACGTTTACGCTAGGAATGGTCCTCTTTCGCACCCAAACACACTGAATCACTCTGAGCTACATTTAACCAGTAGAATCCCTTAAGAGTCCAAAGTGCAAAATGGCTACAAACTTCAGTAGGTTGTTACTCGGATACTGTGATGCTTAGAAAATTATCATCTGAGCCTATGGCATCATGTTAGGCTCCTCTACAATAACCTCTCTCAGTTTTCACTATCTTAGAAGCATTTTCTCGTGATGGCAAATTTTCACTTGGAAAAAAAGTTGTCAAATGCAAGTAGTTGAAAGTTGTAAAGTAGTACAACTTTTGTTCTGCAACTTGTGTGACCAAATGAACTATTTCAACACATCCGAGTGGGTAAATTTATGCTAAGAATGGTCCTCTTTCACACCCAAACACACTAAATTGCTTTGAGCTACATTCAACTGGTAGAATCCCTTTAGAGTCCAAAGTGCAAAATTGCTGCAAACTTTTGCATGTTGTTACTCAGATATTATGATGCTTAGAAACTTCTCCTCTAAGCCTATGGGATCACGTTACACTCCTCTACAATAACCTCTCTTGGTTTTTTCTATCTCAGAGGCATTTTCCCATGGTGGAAAATTCTCACTTGGGGAAAAACTTGTCAAATGCAAGTAGTTAAAAGTTGTAAAGTGGTGAAACTTTCGTTCAAAAAAATGTTCCAACATGTTTGGGTGGGTATATTTATGCTAGGAATGGTCCTCTTTTTATCCAAACACACTGAATGATCGGTCTAAGCTACATTTAATCAGCAGAATCCCTTAAGAGTCCAAAGTGCAAAATTGCTACAATCTTTGACAGGCTATTACTTAGACATCATGACGCTTAGAAACTTCTCGTCTGATCCTATGGGATCACGTTGGGTCTCTCTACAATTTTTTTTTTGCTATATTAGAGGTGTTTTCCCATGGTGGAAAATTTTCACTTGGGGGAAAAAGTTGTCAAATGAAAGTAGTTGAAAGTAGTAAAGTGGTGCAACTTTTGTTCTGCACAAATGGGTACGTTTACACTAGGAATGGTCCTCTTTCATGCCAAAACATGTAGAATTTCTCTGAGATATGTTCAACTGACTTGATCCCTTAAGGGCCCAAAGTACAAAAGGGAAACAATCTTTGATGGGCTATTACTCAGAAACTAGACACTTACGAACTCTCTATTTGAGCCTACAGGATCCCATTGGGCCCCTTTATAATAACCCCTCTTGGTTTTTGTCATCTCAGAGTCATTTTTCCATGGTGTCTAGTTTTCAATTGATGGAAAAAATGTCAAATGCAAGCAATGTAAAGTTGCAAAGTTGTGCAACTTTTGTTTTGCAACTCGTGTGACCAAACAAAATACTCCAACACATCCCGATAGGTATGTTTACACTAGGTATGGTCCTCTTTCACACCCAAACATGTGGAATCACTCTGAGCTACGTTCAACTGGCTTGATCCCTTATGATGGCATGCAAAACAATCAAAAAGAGAAACATGCACACAACGGTTGAAAAGTACTAGTTTTCCATACAAAAAGCATATGACCATCCTAAGCTCTAGCAAGTGCAAGATGTTTTTTAATTATCCTCCTTTCCCTTGCAACAATATACAATCAATTGTAAATGCATACAATGGTGGAACTTGAAAACATTTTATTTTTCCTCAATTAACAACTTTGGTTGTGAAGCATTTTGTCATTTTCATTTGAAATGATTTGCTATGCTTGAAAATTGGAGTCTAAGAGAAACAAGTGATGCTCTCATGTACATTTATTATTTGGTATGATAAATAAAGTTTCCACCGTTGAGTCCATTTCTTATTTGTATTATAAATTATAACTTTCTTTCAACCAAGTCCATTTCCTATTCAAGAAATAATATTGAAAAAATTTGACATATACATCTTTTGACTTGTTTGTATGGTGATGGATCAAGAACATAACAATTCATTCTGCACGAAGTTAACTACTCATCATATATTATGAATATTATGTTTTGCAAGTGTTTTGAAGATTATGTATCCTTTGCTTAATTGAGTTGTTCCAATCAAAAGATTAAATATATTGGAATCATTTTATGAAACATTTCATGGAATACCAATTGAAAATGTGTTTTTTAATTTTAGATAAAGCATTTCATGGAAATCTTTGGATTAAATTGAATTGAGACATGTAAGAACAAGGGAGCATTAGGAAATACATTGCTCAAGGATCTTAAATAAGCATTCTCTCCTGTTGCAATTTTGGGTGGATTATTACTTTCAAAGTATTGGGAATGCTTTTCCTATTTTCTAGTTGGAAGTTGTCATTCTAGAAGGCTCATCTCTTGATATATTTTATACTCATTCTTAATCGATTATCAAGTTAATAATTAGTGCATTTAATTATAGTTAATCTTTTCTTTTCAATTTGTGCAATTTTGGAATTTGTAACTCTACTACTATTCCTAGAAATATTGAAGTTGTTTAGAATCAATCAATTAATATTCAAGACAAACCATGAAGGACAACAATGATCAATGCTAGGGCTAACCAATTAATAAGTATACACATGAATAAGTCAAGCATTTACATGTGAATAAGGAAAGCACAAGTACTCAAAAACACATAAGCCTTGAAGTATACACATGAATACATAGTATACATAAATTAATACAAAGTATATGAATGAATACAAGGTATACACATGAAAACACGTAAGTCGCAAAGTATACATTGGAATGTACGTAAGTCACAAAGTATACATGTAAGGTGTAAAGTATAGACTTGAATACACATAACTCATATCTATTAAACCATGAATTTATAATGCAAATATGGACACCATCGATAAAAAATATTTGTATTAAAACCAAATAGCCATGTAGGCATACATCAATATATGTCGATATAAGTATTAAATATAGGTAAAAAATAGCTATATAGGCTTACAAGAATGCCATATAGGAATACAATGTCAAATATATCCAATACAAAATATGTACAAAAATGCCATATAGGCATACAACAAAGGGCTCTGGAATCAAAAGTCATTGCTCTCCATGCTCTTGAAATAAACTCTTTCCCTTTGCTTGTCAATCGGATGGTGATACATTTGTCACTCATTTATGCTATAGTTGAGGAGTGCTCCTGGTGCTCCTCCTAGGGTTTAGTTCTTGTTCAAGTATTATCTGTTACAATAAGAAGTTTAGACATTAATATATATAAATTACATTATAAAAAATGATATATTTAACGAAACAATCATTTACCACCATCTGATGATCACTCTCCATGAGGGAAATATTCAAATTCCCATGCCGAGGCGTGCTAAAGCTCTATATAAACCATCCAAATAGAAATTAAACTACAATCAATAATGGTTTGATTTTTCACTAACTAACATCTATAACAATGAATGTAAATTAAAATTTAGTAATCTGCCTCATACCTCCCCTGCCAAAGCCATCAAGGAGAATATAGCAGATGAAACACCGATCTCCATTGCCCTCTGAACATTCAAGGGTGTATTCGCTTGTAACATCTAAAAAATAGAACAACAAATTATTCAATCATGAAAAATACAATAGTGATCCACGTCATGACTACAATAGTGATCCACGTCATGGCTTATAATGTATGAGATAATGAAATTTTTTTTGAGTACTTATTAAACTATATATTTCTGACTATCATACTTACTATTTTCCCTATCCATATCTTGTTCAAAAGCACATGTTTTTAAGCTTTTACCCATAGTAGAAAGGCATTGAACCGTTTGATAAAATGGTTTCATAGACATGTATGATAACTATGGTGGCATAGAGAAGGCAGTGACCTGTTTGAAAAAAATTATCAAAGAAATGGGGTCTCATGGTGATGGAATGCCATTACAAACAAATGTGTCATGGCATTCCATCACCATAAGACCACATTTATTTGAGGCATTTTTTCAAATATTTCATTGCCTTCTCTATGGTATTATGTTGGGATGGGGTGGATGGTATAGTGTGGTCTTGGTTATGAGATGAAGGGAAATCATGAAATGAAGAGGGGGGGTGGGGAGATGAACAAGTGGAATAAAAGAAGGTTCCATGGATTGGTAAATTGAGGATGAGGACCTTGAAAATAATTTGGAGGGGAATTTTGGCTAATTGGTTGGTTTCTATTCTGCTCAGCAAGTTATTTGAAAAAATGCCTTAGAGAAATGTGGTCTCATGGTGATGGAATGTCATTCTATCACCAAGAAACCACATTTCTTCAAGGAATGTTTTCATACTACTCACTACCTTGACTATGATATTGCTTACTATTATGCTTTGCTAGATTTTTTCCAAGCATCCATAGTTTGTTGGAAAGCGCCTATTTTAGGCTTTTAGCCATAGCAACAAGGAAGTGAGTAGTTTGATAAAATGATTTGGTACACATGTATGGAAAATGTGGTAGCATAGAAAAGGTGGCAAGTTGTTTGAAGAAAGGCCTCGAAGAAATGTGGTCTCATGGTGATGGAATGGCATTCCATCACCACGAGATCACATTTCTTCAAGTCATTTTTTCAAACTGCTCACTCCCAAGCATCCATAGTTTGTTGGAAAGTACCTTTTTTAAGCTTTTAGCCATAGCAGCGAGGAAATGAACTTTTTGATAAAATGCTTTAGTAGACATGTATGGAAAATGTGGTAGCATAGAAAAGGCGGTGAGCTATTTGAAAAAATTCCTCAAAGAAATTTGGTCTCATGGTGATGGAAATCACCATGAGACCACATTTCTTTGAGGAATTTTTCAAAAAACTCATTGCCTTGTCTATCCTATTGCTTACTATTATTCTTTCATATATTTTTTCCAAGCATCCACAGCATAGAAAAGGTAGTGAACTGTTTGAAAAGATGCCTCAGTAAAAAGTGGTCTCATGGAATGCCATGACAAGAAAATGCAATTGGAAGTTGCTCCTACTTATTACTTATACTATGTGAAGTAATTGCATCACTGCTTATGTTGACTTTCTAAAAAACTATATTGTAGTTGAAATTTTGTCATCTATCAACACCTAGTTATTAGTTATGGAATATGAAGTAATGCTTTAAGTTTGAAAGACGTGCAATGAAATGTACTCAACGATATGAATATAAACTACACAAATCTACTAAGTACAGTTCATTAGTTAAACTCTTTATTCTATTACCTACATGTAGGTTTGTCTAAATCCACTAGCACTGGGAGGTGTTCCCTCAAAACCTCCAATATTAGCCTATTCAAAATCCAAAATCACATATTAGAATACCATTCATAAAAAAATGCTATTAACATGTAATAAGTTTATAATTGTTTACTAGTTACATAAGGTCTCAATAGTAGATGCACTAGAGAAATAAGCGAGTGTAGGGCCGGTGTATCCAGTATCAATACTATGACCCTAAAATTTTATTAAAATCATTAAACTAAATTACTTAATCTTGCATTTAAAACTTGAAATTTAATAAAATAAATTCAATGAACATGCTAACACTTACCTGAGAATTGATGCCATAGGCCTCATTCAAAATTTTAGCTACCCTCACCATCTCGATAGCTACAGATGTATCCTATGTAGCAGCCTCCTAAGTGTTGGTAGGGTCATATGAACAAGTCGCCCCACAAGCCTAACACAAATGGGATCAAAGTCCACCACTCGAAGACTCCCCTAGATGGCACTGTAGTATAGGGTGGGCATGTTGGATGTCACTTTGGGTCAAATATTTGATGGCCTACAAAGTCTCTACCTCATCACTCTCCTTTGTGATGGAAGGGATAATGATGTGCTCACGAGGCAACCTAGCAAGAGGTCATCTCACTTGCCACCTAAGATCCTGATGTGTATCGGGTCTATCTTGAGCCGATCCCCCACCGAGCTCCCCTTGAAGTCCCTCATATCAAAATAATTTGGGATTTTGTTCAAGATGAAATCATAGTATAGTTTCCTTAGGAAATATTGCAAGACTTCACAATTGTTGCATGGTGGGTAATCAAAAACCATGTATCACCTATTCCAAAAAAATGTCCTAATCTATTGGTGGTGGCACTAATGGATAGGAAACCTCTTCACACTGAGGGTAAGATTTGAATTTGTGTGTGGGTCAATGAATAAGGAGCACAAATCTAATTTTGTAATTTTTAGATCTTTTACATCTTTATATGATAATTTATCTTGGTAATAATTCCTAGCCGCCTGCCTCCTATCTTGCCAACTAGTTAATTGTTTGTTGATTGAATTTATATGTTTTAAAATTTCTTTGAGTGAAGTTACCAAGGTCATTATTTCCATGGTTGAATTGTTTGGATTGTTCAACCTCCTAATTAACTCCTCAATTTTTTTTTTATTGTTTTCAATTTCACTCATTAAGTTTTGTTGAGTGCCAGGAGGATGTTGAGGGATTGGTGGAGGATATTGTGGTTGTGATTGTTGAACTTGAGGATTTTTTTTTGTTGTGCTTGTTAAGGATTTTTTTCTACTTGTTGTTGTTGTGCTTGTTGATGATTTTGAGGAGGGTTTGTAGTTTCATTAACATCTCCTACAAATTCAAAAAATAAATATAAAAAAAACCTAAAACTAACAAATTCACAACAAAAAAAAATACAATCCTTACCTCTCAGACCCCCTCAACAATGTGGTGGTATCTTGGCAATGAAACAACAACAAATTGATGAAAAATATTGCAAAATGGCTCCTCCCAGAACACAAGTGCTGAAATGAAGGGTTTTGGCTGCGGGCAGAAAAAATAGTCACAATGAAAATGATTTTGATTTCCTTTTTTTTTCTTTTAATACCTCATAACATGAGCACATTATAATGTTCTTGTGTTATAATGTGCTCATGTTATGGGATTTTTGTGGCTGAGCCTTAGGCTCTGCACACCAAGCCATAACCCGAGCGTGTTATAACGCACTCGCATTATGAGCTTTCAAGTTTTTAAGAAACAAATTGGCCACAAATTGGCCACCCATCTTTTTGCACCCACCCTTATATCATTGTAACATGATGATAATCAATCCTCCCTCTCCCATTCATATATTTTTTCTCCTTATCTTCTTCCATTCATCCTTGTTTAGCTTACCCTTTCATTCTTTATCCCCTAACTCTCTCATCTATCTCGATAGAATACTCATGTTCTTTGACATACATGCGCCATCTTGATGGGGTGTACCAAAATCTCATCCTCCTTGATGCAATGATAGGGAAGAAACAACCTCACTCTGAAATCTCATTTGACAAATCTCAAAACATTATTTGTTTGATTTCTCATCACTAATTCACTTTTCCTTTCACAAACACTTAACTCAATCACTCAAACTTGTAATCAGAGTTCTAAATTCCTCTAGGACTTTCAATACACCTTTAACATCATGAAAATGTTTGGTTGAAACCATATAGACTCCCTCAAAATTAGTTCATGACCACTTCCCATCCAAACTGTCCTCCAATGAACAATAATAACACTTCCTTGACCACAAGTACAAACTTTGGATTTCAGGATTCAAACAACCAATGCAAGACTTGAGACATCTCAATTATGGTTGGAAAAACATAGTTAAACTCATTCAAAACCCCAAGAATATAACTTTCCAGTTTGGTGAACATACCTTCATTGACTGTTCCAATTCCTTGTAGCACTCCTTTCACATACTATCAGAGATAACTTTCATCATGGACCTTATCTGAAAACTGTATTTAGTGTTTGGAATACCTTTTAAAGGTTTTTTATAACATATCAAAGAACCAACATGTGTTACTTTGAAACCTATGCTCCAAATTAGGACTATGTGCATACAAATTAGGCCTAATAGGCTTTGCTCCAAACAAGGTTTATTGAAATTACCATCTCCAGGCTTGATTTCTCCTAACCAACACTTGGAACACACCAAATTTGGTTTACTTAAATGCTTAATATTCCATCATAGGTCCTTTACAAAGGAAATTTCACAAACCCTAAGTGTACTATACACCAAACTCTATTTTTGCAAACTGTCACTAGATTTTTAGTCCCTAACTTCAACTTCTTTCACTTTAAACTTAATATTTTAGCCTAAAACTTCAAGAAAATGAAAGTAGATGATATAAATGTTATTTCCACCAAATATTATCAATTTTCATTGGAAAACTTAGGAGAAACACAAATTTTCATGTCTCTATTTACCCTAATTAGGGTTTTTGATAGTTTACAAAAAAACTCCAATATCTCATTCAAAATTGTACTAAAATATGTATGAAACAAAGTGGATTAGGAAGGTGATTGATTATATTCTCACTTAAAACCATTCAAACATTCCTTCATGGCTGTACAAGGCCGTGTGACATTAGAAAACATGGAAATTCTGAAGAAATATGCAAGAAAACAATGATTTCCTTTATTCAAATTTGGAATTTTAATTACCCACACTTGTTTAAACATAAAAATGACCTTTTAAAGGAATTTTACACTTGTAGCTTCAAATTATAACTATTTTCCAATGATCTAAAAAAAAAATGACCTTTCACTTTCTCAATTTGCCTCTTTTTGCATGTTTTGCAATTTTACATTTTTTGAATGACAACTTTTCACTTTTTTACAAAATTTGACATAATAGACTCAAATGACCATCCTAATGACTTTAACACATGAAAATTGACCCAAATGACCTTATTACATCTTTGGAACACCAAGATTGAATTAAATTTCAAAATTTCTTCATGGAAGCATGATGTTGTCAAGATGCTCATGCATCATTCTCCCGGCAAAATGAATTTCAAGTCCACTTGAATTTGAAGTCAAAAAATTTGCACTTTTTGTATCCTCTGCCACTAGTTCACCTTGAAACTACTCCTAAACAACTTCATTTTCACCTTAGGCTTGAACTTGTCCATGCAAATCAGCTTCCTATCTTGCTTGCCAACTGAAATCAGATTCATTATGCTTTGGTGCATCTCAGTATCTTGTTTCTCCCTTTGTCCGTTGATCTTCAATTTTTTCCTTGTCCAAAATATTAGTATTACAAAGAAATAATACATTGTTTCAACACAATACCTCCATATTTCTTCAAATCTTTGTAAATCTCCAAGACCAATTCATCCTTGATAATTTCTTCATCCAGTCTTGACACCAACTCAATATCTTCTTCCTCTAAAATCAGCTAGACTCTATCTCTATTTCTCCTTCATCTTCATGCTTGATAATGGCTGCAATCCCTTTGTCTTCTTCATCTATGAATTCTTCTTGTGCATATTCAAAGGCTTCTTCCTATTTTATCTTCATTTTCTTTCTCCCCTTGACTATCTTCTTCATGGGCCATGTAAATTTTCTTTGCTTGATCTTCAAGTGCCAACTTGTCATCTACTCCATCTTCATCATGGACTCTTGGAACTCTTTATCCAATCTTCTCACCTCTTGATTTAATGCTGCTACCTCTCTATCAAATTTCTCTTGCCTCTTTCTCTTTTTTCTTTCTTCCTTTATCTGCAAATGTCTTCTTAACACTTCCATCTTTTCCTCTTCTCAAGTAAGTCTCTCCTTGCTTTAACTTCTCTCAACTTTCTTTGCCATTTCTTGGAAAAACCAAGTTATCTTCTCAACCTACACACAACCACAACACAAAACCAACTCTTTTCTCCCAGAGCCTTCTAGAGCTCTGATACCAGAATGATGCAATGAAAGGGAAGAAACAACCTCACTCAATCTCATTTGACAAATCTCAAAACATTCTTTGTTTGATTTCTCATCACTAATTCACTTTTCCCTTCACAATAACTTAACTCAATCACTCAAACTTGCAATCAAAGTTCCAAATTCCTCTAGGACCTTCAATACACATTTAACATCATGACAATGTTTGGTTGAAACCATCTATTATCCCTCAACATCAGTTCATGACCACTTCCCATCCAAACTATCCTCCAATGAACAATAATAACACTTCCTCGACCGCAAGTACAAACTTTGGATTTAAGGATTCAAACAACCAACTCAAGACTTGATACATCTACATTATGGTTGAATCAACATAATTAAACTCATTCAAAACCCCAAGAACATAAATTTTCGGTTTGGTGAACATACCTTCATTGATTGTTCCAATTCTTTATAACACTCCTTTCACATACTGTCAGAGATAAATTTTGTCATAGACCTTATTTAAAAACTATAATTAGTGTTTGGAATACCTTTTAAAGTTTTTTATAACATATCAAAGAACCAACATGTGTTACTTTGAAACCTATGCTCCAAATTAGGACTATATGTGTACAAATTAGGCCTAATAGGCTTTGCTCCAAACGTGGTTTATTGAAATTACTATCTCTAGGCTTGATTTCTCCTAACCAAAACTTGGAACACACCAAATTAGGTTTAATTATTCTTAATTTATTCCATCAAAGGTCCTTTACAAAAGAAATTTCACAAACCCTAAGTGTACTATACACCAAACTCTAATTTTGCAGATTGTGGCTAGATTTTCAATCTGCAAAAATATATTTTGGTGTATAAATGCTATAAATGTTATTTCCACCAAATATTAGAAATTTTCATTGGAAAAATGAGGAGAAACACAAATTTTCATGTCTCTATTTACCCTAATCAAGGTTTTTGACAGTTTACAGAAAAACTCCAATATCTCATTCAAAATTGTACTAAAATGCATGAAAAAAGTGGATTATGAAGGTGACTAATTATATTCTCACTTACAACCATTCAAAAATTCCTTCATGGCTGTACAAGGCTGTACGACATCAGAAAATAGAGAAATTTTGAAGAAATATGCAAGAAAACAATGATTTCCTTTATTCAAATTTGGAATTTCAATCACCCACACTTGTTCAAATGTAAAAATGGAATTTTAAAGGAATTTTACATATTTCCCTTCAACTTCTAACTATTTTCCAATGACCTAAACCAAAAATGACCTTTCACCTTCTCAAGTTTGCCTCTTTTTGCATTTTTTTGCAAGTTTTTCAATTTTACATTTTTGAATGACAAATTTTCACATTTTTACAAAATTTGACATAATAGACTTAAATGACCATCATAATGACTTTAACACATGCAAATTGACCCAAATGACCTTATTACATCTTTGGAACACCAAGATTGAATTAAATTTGAAAATTTCTTCATGGAAGCATGATGTTATCAAGATGCTACTGCATCACTCCTAGTGACTAGGTCATTAATTACTAGTCCTTATCCAATGCCTACCCACTATGTTTCATTATTCATTGAAATGATGTTACTTTGCTTAATTGCAAAAACATATCAAAGAGGGGGGAAAGCTAGACACCTGAAATGTGACCATACTCTAACCATACCTAATTTTAGCTTATCTTAAGTTATTAATTAAATAAATATTTTGTATTTAATTATTTAATTTACCCATCACCTTTATCTCTCACTTTAATTAAATAATATTTTTTATATATTTAATTAATTTAACCTTTTCCTTTATCCCTCATTTTAATTGGGTATGTGCAGGATCATGATGGACCAAAAAGTGGCAATATGTTGGGTATGTGGCTAACGACTTTTTTTTACCCAAAATTGATGAAATAAAAAGGGTTTTTAAAGGAGATTATCAACTTTCCACCAATATAAATTATTCTTTACTTTAAATTTAATATGTAATTATTATTCATTTTCTATTCAAATTACGAGTAAAGTACTCATTGATAGGCTGATTGAAAAACATCCATAGCTTTCAAATGGTATCACATTTTTTGAATCCAAAACATGCATCACATTCTATGCTTCACATACTATAGGATTAAAAAAAAGAAAAATTGAATTTCATGAAGTTTTGACCAAGTTAAGGTGGTTAGACATACGAGTTTTTTATATTTTTTAAAAGTTGTAATAAAAAATTCATAATTAATTATCTATTTGGAAAAAAATTACAAAAAAATATGCATCGCATCCAGACATGAGTTGTCTACTTATTTCTAAAATATTATAAAAAAAATATTATCATTTTATTGTGGTTAGGGTGGTCAGATAGACACCTACTTCTTATTTTTTCCCTGAAATTTAGGTACTACTGCATTGAAATTTCAATTTTTTTCCAAATAGATTTAAAAAATAAATAAATAAACTTAGTAGTTTAGAAATTAAATTCAATTTTCTATAGATTCTATTCTTACATTATTTTGAAATAAGATAGATAACTTATTCAAATTTTTACGTCAATTTGCTTAACTCTTATTTTTCTAAATTTTTTGCCACTTAAGGGCATGTTTTTTCCATAATGATCCTGCACATACCCAGGGGTTCTATCCAAGGGGGTTTTATCTAAGGGGGTATTATCTATCCCTCTTAAATTAAAAACCTTTATATGGAACCTCTCAAGGTTTAAATCATTAGTTTTTATAAAAATGTTATTTCAAGAAAAAATCAGCATGTCCCAAAAGTGACACACTATTGTGGCAGCACCCAAAAAAAAACTTTGGGAGAGGTTAGGTTCAATGTGGAATAATTTTCCAAAAGAAGATTGCAGATAGGAGAAGAATGAAAGTGTAGAAAGAAATGGGATTGAAGAAGTCTTTCCAATAAATAATTTTTGTATTTTGTATCATATATTTGACTCTGATTTTTAATGTATTCCTTGAATCTAGATGGTTGCACATATTATATATTCATTTTGCGCATAAATCCATGAGTTGCAAGACACTATATGCAATAGAAGAAATTTTTCTTGTTGTTGGTTTTTTCTTTCTTTAATTCATTTTTTAGAATTGTTTCTTGTGAGTTTTAAATAGTGTTGAGAGTTGCAGGAATGCTACTTCATCAGTGGTATTAGAGTATGGTGATTCCCTTGCATCAATACTATTAGAGAATGTTGAGCCCTCTTGAATTAGTGGTATCAGAGCTAGTGTTCATGAGTGTGGAAGCATAAGTTCCAATTGGAGGCAATTTGCACTAGGACCTATAGGTGGAGAGTGTGTAGGTTTTTATTGTAGATGAATGCATAATTTGAAATAGGAAGGAGTTTTTAAGTTGAGGTTCTTGTGGTTGTGAATAAATCATCGAGTGTGAGGAAACTTGAAATAAAACCTGAAAGTGTTGAAGATTTATAAATAGATCATCGAACGAGAGGCAGTTTATAGGTGAAGAACTTGAGGATTTGTGAGGCCTTGAAAATGACAAAGAAAAAAGTTAAAAAAAAATTCATAGTTGTGTAAGTAGGTGAACAAGAAAGAGAAAATATTATAGAAGTATGTTTCGAGGATAGTGTGAAAGAAGATGGTGACATTGTAGCAGAGGAAGAGAAGCAAAAAGAAAGTGCAGAAATCAAAGAGGAAAATGATGTTGTAGTAATAGATTCATAGTGTCCTTTGGATGGCTTGAAAGTATTAGAAAATGAAAGTGTAGACAAGAGTGAGGGTGAAGAAAATATGGCAATAGACAGCGGTGAGAAAAAGGTTGTAGAGAAATAGGTAATGCATAATATTTTTCATTTTGTGATGAAGATGAGAGTCAATTTTTTGTAAATGAAAGAGTTACAAAAAAGGATAATATTTATATATATTTTATGAAATTTGAGAAACATGGTGATTTTCATATTTTGAATAAGTTGGTTCAAACAGAGTTTGCTAGTGATGTTTTGTATGTAGAATATTTGTTTGGTGTTGCAAAGTTTAGTGCAGGTGCATTTTGGTGGAGGTGGTTGGCCTATGGTGGGTTGAATCCCACAATATTGGAAGAAAGTGTGAGTTGAATTTGGCGGAGGTGGTTGGTTTATGGTGGAGTTGATTCCATATTGAATATGTTGAGTGCATAGAAGAATAGATAAAGGAGAAGGATACTTGTTCTAGCTAGGTGTTGGAAGAGGAGAAAGAAGAACAAATTAAAGGTACCGGTTTCAATGATGGATTTTTTTGAAGATTACTGTCAATTTGAAAGGGTGGTACTACCACTCAAGTCCATTTTGTGAATCCATATTCACAAAAGTTTCCTACCCTGAGTGTCTGATGCAAGAGCATCCAAGGTGTAAGAGAAATCTTGCATCCCCAACTATAGGCAGGAGTTAGGTGTCCAAGTTGTTTTGACAAAGAATTTTTTAAAATGGGCTCCTATTTGTGAATGGAGAGAATCAATGTGCCAGCTAGTGGAGGCCATTATTCCTGGGAGTGATTGTGCATGCATTAGAGAGGTACATATTTTAATTTTATGAATTATAATTTATTTTTCCTAGGTTGGGCATGGAGGAGGAGTTACAAGCTTTGTGGGGTTAGTGGTTGTAGGAGAGGTGATTTTGATAATTCATTTTTTACTTCATTTTCTAGAATTTTAGAGTTGGAGAGGTTAGGGGTGTGGATATTTTGAGGAAGAGGTTTTTAGAATTTGTTGTTGTAGGTTGCAAGTGTCAATTAGCATCATATAACTTTGGGAGAGGTCTAGTTTAATGTGGAATTGATTTTCCATAAGAAGGTTTTAGGCAGGAGAAGAATGAAAGTGTAGAAAGATATGGGATTGAAGAAGCCTTTCTAGTAAATAATTTTGGTATCTTGTATCAGATATTTGAATATGAATTTTAATGTATTCCTTGAATCTAGAAGTCTACACATATTATATATTCATTTTGCACATAAATCATATAAGCAATCTTTCTTGTCATTAATTTTTGCTTTGTTTAATTCATTTTTTGAATTATTTCTTCGAGTTTTGAAGTGTGTTGAGAGTTGCAAGAATGCTACTTCATCAGTGGTATAAGAGCATGGTGATTCCCTTGCATCAAAACACACAAAGTTAAAGAGATCAAAACCTATACATTAGTGCATTTTTTACATAGAAAGGTTACATTCACCACTTATATAATAATGCCTATGTTCTCATAGAGTTGATAGTGTCTATATATATATTAAAATTCCTTTTTTTCATAGAATGGATAATAATGATACATACATTTCAATTCATCTATTTACATAGAAAGGATGGGGTTCATACTTTCATTTTAATACCTCTATTTACATAGAGTGTAGGGGGTCATTGAACCATATAATAACATCTTTGTTGTCATAGATTTATAGGGTTGATGCTCAAAATAATTAGGATAATATGAATCGAGACCTCTAATTACCTAGGAAATGCATCAACAAAAGCTTGAGTAAGTCATAGTTGAGAGCTCTAGAAAATATCACTAAATATTTAATCCTTCTTTCTACCCAAGATAAAGGAGATTAAATGGTATAGGATTATAAAATATTTCCATAAACTTCTACTATTCACCCTATCACATGATTAGTTTAGGGTTTTAGTGCATAGAAGAAGAAACACTTAGTTCACATAGGGTTTCAAGATAGAAAATTGAACATCCAAATAAGCATTTGGCCCATATAGCCATAACATAAACATATGTTTATTTACATACAGTTAGTTGAACCTTACAAATCTATCAACATGAGAGATAAAGAGTATCAAATACATACCAATCTCTTATTGTTGTCAGATGAAAAAAATATTACCTCACTTTGTTCTCCTCCCATCGTCCTTGTTGTTTTCTTTTTACTCCTTTTACCTCCATGCTCTCCCCATATTTCTCCATCGATTTTTTTATGTCTATCCACTTCCTCTTTCTTCTCTTTCATTTTTTCCACTCCACCCATAGTAAATCCTCTCTTCTTTCTTCATTTACTTCCCTTCACTCCTACTCCTTTTAGAGTACTCCAACATTAAAACTCAATACTAGCTATTAATTGTAGATGCCAAAGCTAGCACTTTGGTTGTTGTCCATTTTTATTAAAAATCCACTTGCATGGATTTCTATGTATGCATAAATATACTTATATGTGCATATAGATTGTGTAGATTTATCTTTCTATCAATCTATATGTTTGTATATATAGAATCCATTATATAATACTCAATGATAACTATGTATGTGTATGTATATAAATACACATATACATACATACATACATGCATACACACATACATACATATTTGTGTTTATATATATATATATATATATATATATATATATATATATATATATATATATACATGTGTGTGTAAATGAAAAGTGAAGTTGTGAAACAATTACATTCCTCTACCCATAAATATTAAATTATTTGACCTTACTACAAATATTTCATTATTTTAAATAAAGCATAAATTTGAATGCCAACGATAATTATCTAAAGGAGGTACTTAATAGCAAAAGTCACCTAGAAAAAATAGATATTCCTATGAAAACACTTTATTACACAAAAATGGGAACATAAATTCATGATATAAACAACAACTGATTTCACAAATATTTAGACTCAAAGCTATATTGAAATCATAGGAAACAATTTTAAGTGCATAAGTGTGTGAAATTTCTTAGTTCCTTGATGACCAATGATTTTTCTCCTAGATCTTCCATCCTCTCTCTAGTGATGTTCCCCCTCTCCAATCTAGAGGGGAAGAAGGTCATCTCTTGCATCCACCACATTAAAATAGTCATAGCTATAAAATTATCAACACCAACAAATTTGGAGCCATTTGAGGCCATCAAAAGGACTAGCTAAAAAAAGTTACAATAAATACAAAAAAAATTAAGAGTTTCTTATGCCAAGGGTGTGGTGTGCCATAAGAAAAGCTAAAGAAATAAAAAAAGATACAAACCCTAGAAAATCCCTTACCCCAATATTAACATATCGTTACAAAGACTATATGTTAATTTTAGTTAAATGAAATACTATATTTAATCATGCATTTTGTTTTTATAACATTTAGTATATTATTTTGACATACAATTGACAATTATATAATTATCTACATTTAACATCTATTTTTTGTGTGACATGCAATGTTTAACATAAAATGTCAACATTGACTCTAATGATACATTACACAATGAAATCAAGAGGTAAATTAGATTCTATAGCTAAATGATAGTTTTTGATTGATCTTACAAGTCAACTTAGTTAAAAAGACATCAATGTTAGAGATTGGTGCTCTAATTAGGTGTGGTTGATTGTTAATGGTTGGCATAAAGGATTGAAGCACATACATTTATATTGACCATGGAAATAATAAGTTCTCCTATAGATACACCTATTGAAATTTGTTGCTTTTTACCACTCTTGATATGAAGAAGTAAACTTTTATTTTCGATAATAAAAGTTTTAATCTAAAAAAAAGATCTGTGTTCTAAAGACATTATTATTCATTGTTACACAATTTTATTTAAATAAAACTAAAATATAAACGAGCAAATATTTATGAAAGAATGAGAATATAATCGAAATGAACTATAATCAAATAAAATATGCGCCATTGTAACAAAAGTACATGTAATGAGTTGCATACAAACAAGAAAAAACCGCTAATATCTCTTAGCCATGAAAAAGGTTTTTGGGTTCTTCATATATGGCTGTCCTTTCCTATCTTGCTGTAATCTGTGTGTGACAGCTCCAAATTGACCAACCACTAAGTTTTGAATGTTATAAGTACTTATTATCTTCATTGTGTTATAATTTATAGGCATCATCAAGTTGCTCAAACATAATCTAGGTTGCTTATTTTCATATGCATTGGAGTCATCTCTAAAATAATATTATCACACGAAGGCATGGAACAGGTTCATAGGTTGCCTGGATTAACTGTAACATAATTACCAAGTAACAGAAGATCAAACTTATAAAGTTTAGAAAGCTATTCTAAAGTAAAATCCATAGATGCAGATCAGGGTTCCTGACTTATATTTATTTTACAAGTTGTCTGATCTATCCTCCATTGTCAGGCTCATGCTCCATGTCCAGGATTGGCCATCTCCCCTGGTTGGAGTATTGTCATGTTGTCCTGTAAGCTGCCAGTCTTTGATATATCCAGGGCGGCAATGTGGTGGATTAATTTCCATGGCCCCTCCTAGCATGGCAACAACCTGTGACATGGAAGGTCGTTGCGTGGGAGTTGCCTGTGTACATAAAAGAGCCACGAGAATCACTCTAAAAGCTTCTTCGGAGCAGTTGGAAAGCACGCTGGTATCAACTAAATCTAGAAGTCTCCCCTACTCGTACAACTGCCAGGCCTGCAAATTCATTGACTGATAATATAAGACATTGCTTTCTAAGAGTATATATTAAATAGCAATTTCTAATCAAAATCTGCTGAATCTTTGGTTAGGTGTCGAAGGATTTTAATTTGATAAAGTCAACAGAACAAATCACTTAAGTTGGAAATCTAGAAGAAAACATTCCTACCAAATCAAGAAGATAGACCATCTCATCTGGCAAGTTCTTGTCTTCATGACTTCTGTTGCTAGCAACTTCAAGAGCAACTACTCCAAAGCTAAAAACGTCAGCTTTCTCCGTGAGGTGTCCACGCAAAGCATACTCTGGAGCTAGATATCCACTGAAAGAATTAAAAGTATAAACTTTTACTATACATCCAAAGTACAGTGCCAATTCTCATTTTAAACCTTGTTAGCATTCTGCATTTGGGTGTTTTCAATAGAACATTGAAATCAAAATAACCTGCTTTGACTGAGTCCAGCCAGTATCTGCTTGGAAAAATAGTCAAACATATGAACTGTGCTACAGCCACATTAAATTTATTATTCTATCTTGAGCCCTACATTTACAATAACTGGAAAAGAATAAATTCTCAATCTCAACGTGATCAACCATTCAGCTGAGAAATTTTTCAATTTAGTGAAACAACCACTGGAAAACTCCTTCTGTAAGTATTATTGAGACAGAAATCTTACATTGTTCCTGCCACTCGAGTACTGATGTGACTTTTCGCGGCATCATACAGCCTCGCCAATCCAAAATCAGCTATTTTTGGATTTAGATATTCATCTAGAAGGATGTTATTTGGTTTGATGTCTCGATGTATAATTCTAATTCTCGATTCTTCATGAAGATATGCCAACCCACGTGCAACTTCAAGGCAAATGTTAAACCGTATAGGCCAATCAAGGCTTAGCTTAGATCGATTAGAACCTGAGGTTTATAATAAAAAATAATAACTAGTATTAATTGTAAATTAAAAGTTTTCAAAACACGAGTGGATTCTTAGAGTTCGTAGTTAGCATGTTAGAGAGATATATAAGGCTATACCAAATAAAGCTCGCCCGAGACTGTTGTTGGGCAAATATTCATAGATCAAAAGTCGCTCTTCGTCTTCAATACAACACCCATAGAGTTTGACGAGATTCCGGTGTTGCACAGCAGATATTGTGGCCACTTCATTTAGAAATTCCCGTTTTCCTTGACCAGACGTGGAGGACAGCTTCTTTACTGCCACAACTGTTCCATCTTGTAGCACACCCTACAGTTGAAATCATATATTGTAATATAAGCATTTCATTTGCTATTTGATTCATTCATTTTTTCCAAAAACAAAGCTCATACTCTAAATATAACTAAAGGTTGCATTTTAATTTACCTTGTAAACTGCACCAAACCCACCCTCTCCTATCTTATTTTCAATATCAAAATCTTTTGTAGCCATTTTCATTTCTGTTAAACTGAAAAGATGAGCTTTTCCAGCCATATTCTTCAAATCTGGAAAAACAAGCAACATAAGAAGTATAAGACCTAAGTTCATGGTAATCCATTGCTCAATACCATTTTCACTTACAAGAAAGCCGATCTAAGAGAGAAAAAGTTACTGAGCTGATCTAAAAAATGCATGGAGTTCAGTCTCAACTTAGCAACATATATTATCACCTTCGCTATCATCGGCTGAAGAAAATTTTCTGTTCCTTCTCTTGTTTCTTAAAACCACTAAGAATAAGCATAGTAGAATGCCAACCCCAACAATAACTCCAATAATAATTCCAGTGGTTCTTGTTCGGCTGTGGTTGCTGGATTTTTCAATGCCAATAATTGGCTTGAATTCTGCAACAAACAAGGGAAAGTATTTCTGAATTGACACATTTTCAGCAATGCAAAGCAAATTCCAGAATGATTGTCTCTTAAATTAAAATTAGAAAATTATTAATTTCCACAGCAAATGTCCTAAGATTAAAAACTGGATAATTACATGTTCTTTTAAGGCCAACATAGAATCTTACGAGGAATAACCCTAATTGCTGACACTAAAGGTCCACGCGTCTCAAAAGACGGTATGCCAGAAGTTCCTTTTCCAGCCCAAAAAAGATGCACATCAAGGATGTTTTCAGTCACTCTGACATTATAAGTCTTGTTAATTGCCACGTTTGAGCCTCCAGCGGCCTCCTTGATATTGAAATCTCGTAACTCTCGAGTTCCCTGCATAAAAAAGTGTTGCAAGAGTGAAAGCTATGTAAATGGTTGAAATGATGAAATCTTAGTGTCAGTGATATAACTATTACAATATCGGCTCAATCAACGCTCAAAATCACAACTGCAACGTCCAAGGTCCTCAGAAAATAGACCGTAATCAGTAAACATGATGCAACATCACAACACGATGGTGATACTGTCTACTTCCTTAACAACAATTAATATTGCATGTCATCCCATTGAGATTATTAAAAACGCTTGTTCGAAATTCAGAAAAAGGTTACATCCAAAATACAAAATATTATTACAGCAGTTCTGTGCATCACAGATATATTCATCTACACTCCAACTCCAAAGAAAAGAGCATACTTGGCAGATCACCCACGAAGGAAGATGAAAGGTCATCAAGAGAAGACAAAAGGTCAAGAGGTAGCGGTTACATCCAAGTAACGGTTATGCAGATTATTGGTCTTCACACATACCAACAATCTCCCACTTGAAGACCAATCTTTGTTGGAAGAGAGTTGCTTAGAGATATCCCCCACTTCAGGCTTATTGTCACTTCTTCAGAATGCCGAGAGAAGCTCTACAAAATTCAAACTTCTCCCTTGGTACTACCTTCATTAATGTGTCCGCCGGATTCACTTTAGTATCAATTTTCTCTACTTGCAGCTTACCCTCATCAAGAACATGGGATATAAAATGATATCTGAGTTTGATATGCTTCGTTTTATTATGAAAAGTGGGGTTTTTCGCCAAGTGAATAGCACTATTGCTATCACAAAATAAGGTGAAAACAGATTGCTTACACCACAATTCACCCAACAACCGCTATAACCATATCATCTCCTTTGCTCCTTCAGTGAGAGCAATGTATTCTGCCTCAGTAGATGAGAGTGCAACCACCTATTGCAACCATGAAACCCAACTGATTACTGCCCCAATAAAGGTAAACACATAACTGGTAGTAGACCTCCTTTTATTCAAATCTTCAGCCATATCCAAATCAACATAGTCTCACAGTTGAGTATCCTTTCCTCCAAAAAACATAAAACTTGATCTGATGTACCTTTCAAGTACAAAAAAATCCACTGTACTGCCTAGCAATGTGATTTACCAAGATTACTCATAAATCTACTCACAACTCCCATTGCATTAGCAATATCCGAACGAGTACAAAACATGACATACATAAGACAACCAACTACTGATGAATATGGAACACACTTCATGTGTTCTTGATCTTCTTGAGTTTTAGGACACATGGCTGAAGAGAAGCGAAAATGATTAGCCAATGGAGTACTAACAAATTTGGCATTCTTCATATTGAACCCATCCAAGATTTTGTCAATATATTTTTCTTGAGATAATTTGATTTCTCTCTTTTTTCTATCCCTAATTATTGTCATCCCAAGAATCCTCTTCACTACCCCTAAATATTTCATGGTAAAGCGTTGAGCTAAATGTTGTTGTAATTCATTCGAACAATCCTCACACTAGTCCTAGCAACCAACATATCATCAACATAAATTAAAAGAATAACAAACTCACCATTAGCAAGCTTCTTATAATAAACACATGGGTCTAATTCACAATGAGTGAAATGTTGTTGAGTCATGAATCTATCAAATTTGAGATACCACTGCCTCGAATCTTTTTTGAGCCCATACAAACTTCTCTTCAATCTGCAATATAGATGCTCCTGACCCTATTGAATGAAACCTTCTGGCTGCTTTATATACAACTCATCTTCAATATCTCCATGAAGAAATGATGTTTTGATGTCAAGTTGTTGTAGCTCAAGATCCAACATAGCTGCCATGCCTAAGACAACTCAAATCATTGTCATCTTTACAACTAGTGAGAAAATATCATTAAAATCAATACTCTTATTTTGATCAAATCCTTTCACAACTAATCCAGCCCTGTAGCGTTTACTACCACCATCTTCTTCTTTCAGTCGATACATCCATTTGTTCTTGAGTGGTTTTTAATTTGGCAGAAGGGTAACCAAATCCCAAGTATCATTTTCTCTCAAAGACTCCATTTCTTCTTGCATTTCCTCCATCCATTTCACTGAATTTTCATCTTTACAAGCCTATTTAAATATCATAGGCTTTGACTGATCTGAGGGAAATAAAGGTTCTCATAATCATCAAATTTGGTGGGACCCCTTCTCTCCCAAGTAGATCTCCGTAATTGAGGAGACTGTTCTTGCTGCAAAATTGTGTCTAGATTCAATCTTTGTAATTGATTTTGAATATCATCTATTTCAAACTGTGAATTTCCTCTTTCCTATACATTTTCATCAATACTCTGCCTTTGTAACTCAATTGGCTATGGTAATAAATTTCCTTGTATTGACACACTTCTCTACCCTATTTCCCCAA
Source organism: Sequoia sempervirens (assembly GCA_007258455.2). Lineage (NCBI taxonomy): Eukaryota > Viridiplantae > Streptophyta > Pinopsida > Cupressales > Cupressaceae > Sequoia > Sequoia sempervirens. The sequence goes on along the minus strand of VDFB02086081.1, from coordinate 63,683,974 downwards.
AACGAGCATGTGTAAAATCATCCTGAGCCTATCCAATAGTTTGAAGAGGTTGCATTAAGAATTGACTTCCTGACATTTCCACCTGCATGGGCATTTGACTAGAAGGAAATGTTTGATTTTGTGACTACTGTGTATGACATGTAGGCTACACACAAATAGTTATAGGCTGTGATGAACCAAGTAAAGGCAATGAATGGACAAGGGAATGTTGCACATCAAAATTGGAGGGCTACGTGGATAAATTCAAAGGCAATGTAACTTGAGGAGGTTTCGTAACATTCACATTTGAAGACTACGTACTACAAAGAGGAGGCTGCACAAAAGTAAATAGAGGTTGCCTATTAAAATGGGAAGGCATGATGAATTTTCAAATAGTTGGGTATGAAGAGTGGCACTAGCACTAGAAGGCTGCGTATGTAAACAATATTTTAGGGCTACACAGTCACATTTGAAGGCTATGAACAAACAAGTTGACACTGGATAGTCTCAGATGAAGTTGGTATACCAATAATTGAAGGCTTAAAATAAACAATGGGAATAATTCCCTATTTCTTAACCATATCAGTTCCATTATCAAACAAATCAACTTGTAAATAATCATTGGAAGGTGTGTTTTGTTTTTGCAAACTTGGGAAATTTTTCTCATTAAATATGACATCCTGACTGTAAATAATCTTTGATTTGGGATTGAGTTTCGTTCGCTACTCCTTAGGAATGTGCACAAAGGCTTCACAGCCAAACACACACAAATGATGATAAGAAATTATTTTTCTGAGCCATCTCTCCTCTAGAATATTGAAATCCAATCGAGATGAAGGAGCTCAATTAATTAAATACACTGCAGTATTACAAGCCTCTACCCAAAACTCTTTCCCCAATTTGACATTCCAAAGCATACACCGAGCTCTCTCAAGAATCATTCAATTCAACTGCTCAGCTGCACCATTTTCCTAAAGGGTGAAAGGAACTACCTTAATTCGGTGAATGCCATTATCTACACAAAAATTGTCAAATTGCAAAGAGAAAAACTCGCCAAGGAGGCATTTAATTTTGTTCCCAATATGATTTTCAACCATAGCCTTAAAATTTTTAAATTTTGAAGACACCTTTGATTTTTTGTTCAACATAGAAATCCAAATTTTGCGAGTACAATCATCAAGAAAAGTAACAAAATAGATAGCACCTCCAAAAGAAGTTACCTCTGTCAGATCGAAAACATCAAATTACATGAGCTCCAAAGGTGTAGACTTCCTCTCATGACCAATCTTCAAGAAGTTGGTCTGACTCTGCTTTCCATAAAGAAAATGCCCACTTAACTCCAAATGAACTAATTTTAGGCCTGGAAGTTGATCTTGTTGAAGCATATCTTCAAGTCTTCTTTTTCTCATATGTCTGAGCCTCTTATGCCAAAGCTCTAAACCACTGTCCACAACCGCCATTGTAGCTCCCACTTGACCATGGAACTCTAAAACATAAATATTACCCAATTTCTTTCCCTTTGCAAGCACCAAAACACCCTTGGTTACTTTCCAAGTATCTAAAGAAAATTTGACATTGCACCCTTGAGCAATAAGCTAGCTCATTGATATTAAATTACGTTTCAGCATAGGAACATGTCCCACATCTTTTGAAAGATCCATTTATTTCCATTTTTCAAAGACAATATCACATCACCTTTTCCTACGATTTCATATTCTTTATTATCTCCAAGAAAAACTCTACCAAATGTACCTTCTTGGTAATTTGTGAAAGCCTTCCGACATGGAGTAGCATGGAAAGAATCACTAGAATCGAGCACCCATGAATTGGAAGTCATATCACTTGCTGATAAAACCAAAACACCATCATCTACAACATTTACTTCATTCTTGCTTATCTTGTCTTGTGCCTTTTTATAATTCCAACAATTCTTCTTTGTGTGACTTGATTTGCCACAAAACCAACAAGTGCCATTTTTTCCTTTGGACTTCGATCTTGGTGCAAATTTGGACCTTCTTTTGTTATTGTTTTTTCCTCTTTCTTGACTTCTTCCCCTATTGTTAGTGCTTACAACAATTAAGGTGTCACTGAATGAGGAGTCTTGATTCTTAGTCCTCATGTCTTCACTAAAAAGTGTGACTACAACATCATCAAATTTTAATTTACTTTTGGTAGCCATCAAAGTGCTAACTACCATCACCACTCCTTCCCAATTGTTCGATAAAGAACATAATAACAAGATTTCCTTAATTTCATCATCTAAATTGATGCCTACTAAAATCAATTGGGTGACTAAGGTATTGAATTCATTGAGGTGGTTCGACATAATTCCACCTTCTCTCATCTTCAAATTATACAACATTTTCATGATGAAAACCTTGTTCAATGAAGATGCCATCTCATACATTGAAGAAAGTTTATCCCACAATTCTTTTGATGTCTTCTCCGCTAAAACATTGAATAAAACATTGGTGGACAATGAAAGAAAAATATTTTCCCTTACTTTCTTATCTAAATTCTCCCACTCTTCATCTTTTATCACACTCGATTTGCTAGCTTTCCTTGCCAGTACGAGTGAGAGATCCTGCTTGATCAACAAGGATTCCATTTGTACCTTTTACAATTTGAAGTTCTAGCCTATGAAATTCTCAATCTTCCATTTATTAGCATCATCCATAGCTCTGGAAATTCTTCACCAATTTTCAAAAAAACTGCTATAGCACTAAGCTTCTCCACCAAGCTTTGATACCAATTGTTGATCGAATTGCAGCTATATAAATGAAAGAAAAGATAACAGAAAATAATTAACAAATTAAAGACAATTTCACAAGCAAGAAGAACACAAATTTTTTATAGTGGTTCAACAACTGGCTACATCCACTTTCAGCAGGGGAAATCTTTTATTCAACTAATGCAATATATCATTATAGCAACTCTGTGCATTGAATAGATATATTCATCTACTCTCCAACTCCAAAGAAAAGAGCATAAGGTAGATCACACATGAAGGAAGATGAAAGGTCATCAAGAGAAGGCAAAAGGTAAAGAGGCAGTGGTTACATCCAAGTAACGGTTATGCAGATTATTAGTGTTCACACATACCAGCACTTACATATACACTTGGGTGCATTACATCCACGGTATTGTGGATTTTTACAGACATTACATACAACATTAACCACCATGTAGTACATTCTGAAAGGAGAAGTGGTAGAGTGGTAAGACGTTGAAAAATGTAGGCATGCGAATGTTAATGTCACAGGGTCGAATCACCTAGTAGATGAGGGAGCTTGATGGATGACCGTCTATTGATTTATAACCTATGAGGTCTACATGAATTTCAGCATATTCCAAAGAGCAAATCAAAGGACCAAAATCATGAAGGACCCCATGTCAAAATATGTGCAAGGAAACCATTCTCTCTCATTCATAGCATATCAATAACAAGATCTCTTCCTTTATATATTAAATATTTCTATTTAAAACATAATGATAATTCATATCCCCTTGTCTTAAATTACTTTATTTATAGAAATAGACAAATAGAAGCAAGTTAAACATCTAGATCGAGAAAAAAAATTATGAGTTAATCTATATAGAGTTGTGGATTTGATCTTTGGGTTACAAATTATTTATATATACATTTGTATATCAGATCTTATTCTTTTTTGGTGAAAATTTTGTTAAATAAATATTTATATTAGTCTATATAAATAAATTATTTAATTTTACAGTCATTTTTAATTAGAAAGGTAGGTACAGATAAATAATCAGATGTGTTTTGAAAAAATTAGTGAGTCATAGTAACTTCATGGGATTTGCAATAGCATCAAAGTGCACTTGTCTATAAATGGATTTGTTTATGGGTAATATTATTTAATCTTTATCTATTTATACTTCAAAACATTACCAATTATGCTTGGCATGTCTTTTGTGTTTTAGCTATGTGCAGGTACAAGGGAGGACCATAATATTGGTGTCAAAGTAATGACAATCCTCACCCTCCCATTGGAAAACTCTATACAAAATCTAATGAGTATGGAAAATTGCTAGCATTAGTTGTTCTCTTTAGGAAGCCTAGAGGCAATAGTAATGGTAGCCATAGTCATTAAGGTGAAGGTGGCACTTTAGGTTCAAATGTCTTGTACCTTTTCAATTTCAACCTCGTGATAAATCTTGGAAGTAAATTGAGCATTGCCAATCCATCTACACCATTAGAGGTCCATACACCATAAACATAATTAATATTTTTATATCTCACCCCTCTCCCAAATAGCATGTTAGAAGAGTATCTACAAGCAAAAGTCCAAACTATTTAATTAGATTGGAAGCCTTCATCCAAAACATGCTCAAACATGTATGATGTTGATTAACTTGGTCAACATATTGTAACTAAAATCCTTTAACACTATATAACAAAACCACCTTAAATAAGTAAAAAAAAGCACTTCTCTTGGGTAAAAGCACAAACCGGTGTCACACTTTATAAAGGAATTGACCAACCAAAAAAAAAATTGAACTTCGACCACATAAATGTAGAAATTTTGATGAAGTTTATTCCTGTAGTTTTTTCAATTTTTTTAAAAAAAAAATTCATTATTTTTTTATCAATTTAAGAATAGATTTTGGAATGTTGAATTTTTTTAAAAAAAGTGACAATGAAGTTTATTCTGTAGTTTTTCAAATTTTTAAAAATTGTTTTCATTATTTTTATCAATTTAAGAATAGATTTTGGAATGTTGAATTTTTTTTAAAAAAGTGACATTCACGGGACATCAAGAAACAAATTGAAAAAAAATCATTTTTCCCTAATTTTTTTTTCTTCAAATAGGTAACTTCAATATCTAGTGAATGGAAAAAAAAATCAAATTTTGATGTATATTTTTCTTGTAATAATATTTTAAAGTCAAACTTGTCAGAGTTTGACAGTTTTCATGGGATGTCAACTATTGTCTATTTTTTTAATTATTTTCAAAAACCAAATTATACCCAAGTTTGAAGAGGACTCTCTCCTCTAGTGCACCATATATATATATATATATATATATATATATATATATATATATATATATATATATATATATATATATATATATATATATATATATATATATATATTAATATATTTTACTATTTTATTTTTAATTTCTAATCAACCTCCTTTTTAACTTTAATAACCTACTTGCATTATTTTAAAAATAAAATATATTAATGCTAATCAAAATATTAAAAAAATACATATTCAGATTTACCACTCTGAGCTCTACAAAAGAGTATTTTTTTTTAAAACATCATTTTGACTGAAAAAATACTTAGTTGAAATTGAAATTTTTAGAAAATTATGAAAAAAAGTTGAGTTGGCAGCCAACTAGGATGCCACATAGACAGTTTTGGTAGAAAGGATTTCTATAGAAAGGGTTTCAGTCAAAACCCTTTCTATAGAAACCCCACACATAAAATAAGCCAATTTCAAAGCGAGGAAGGGAATTCTTTTTTCTTTTGGATTCGGCTGAAACCATGTGTGCCATGTATAGGCCACGTTGTTTTGGTTGAAACCTATTCAGCCAAAACTTTTTCGACCCAAAATGTTTCACTCAAAACTATTTATTTGGCCGAAATTGTAACACAACTTTGTGGTTTTACCCTCTTTCCATATCTCTTGCCATCCAAAAAATGAATGGGAATTTCCTCTTGGACCTTAAAGTTAAGAACATAATATCATGCCAATATCAATAAAGGTTGGAAAAAAATACATTCAATTAGGAGAATACAACAAGGAAAATTTCCAAAAAGAGAAGAGACACCAAGATTTGAATGATTTTTCTTGATTCAATGATGTTACACTTCGTGATATTTTATCCCTTTAAATACACATTTAATTGCTACACTTTGACACTTCTTGAAATAAAGTAGAAGAGCGTAATAGTATTCCTGCATTAATCAATGAGATAAGGTATGAACAAAAGTAATTTAAATCTTACATTTACAAAGAAAGAACACAAAACAATATACCATATGAAAGATGATTTACCCAGAGAAAACCCTTTTAGAAGAAAAAATCCACTCCAAAGCAAAGCCAATTGTATTAATTAGCAATGAATGAATTACAATACAATCTTTAGGTTTTGTCTTAAGTGCATCACTAATAAAGGATTTTGAAGCAATTTTGGTAGCATAACAATATCTCTCAATAATCTCTATGAAACCCCATCCTCATGTTGGAGTTGATAGTGAACCCCATAGCTTGCAGAAATCATTGCAACCAAAATGCCTATCACAAATGAGAGATCAAAGCAATTGATTTTCTATGCAACCAAGAGAGAAAATATTGAATCCACACAAGTATCACACAAACATCTGATATTTATATTAACCTCCAATTTTAATTGAATTAAATGAATTACATCTAGATTACAATGAATGTGCATGCTTAACAAAGCATGGAAAAACAAACCCTAGTTGAGGATTGCATTAGATTGTGACAAGTGTCTTAATCTCATGCAATGAGACAACTTTACCTATATTTATTCCAATCTAATTAAGAAAAAAATCTCATAATTTTAGCTTAAGTGAAAAAAGTAATAAGATACTTTATTAATTAATGGTTAATTAATTATCAAGTGATGCCCTAATTACTCCAACACTCCCCGTTAAGATCAACCTAGGGAGAAGCTATAAAAATTTGATATATAATGCAATGATGGATGGGTCCTAGATACAAGACCTGATGAGGTATCCATGTACAAATAAATGGATCTCTCATAACTAGAGAAAATGAGAAAACCACATGGGAAAAAATCCTCTCCAAAAGAGAGAAAATAAAATGATTGCACTAGTGAAAGAAGGATAGGAGTACTCAATGTGACCCCCCAAGGATTACTTTATATCACACAAGTACAATAGATGTCCCCTTGATAGGAGAGAGAAATAAAGGATAAGAATCCCCCCATAAAGAAGTATCTCCTATTCCAATGAACGCCTGAAGACAGAATATGATCCACTACCTGCAAACAACATTTCTCCCCTTGGAAGAAACAAATCCACTAGTGACAAGAGAAGACAATACAAAATATTGGTGAATCAAGAATCCAAATACAAATTATATGTTCTTCTAAAAAGTGCTCACATGTCCACATGTCAAAAAGAGATGATGACAATCCAAAATCTTGTGAAGACTGATGTACAACAAGCTGCAAAGGTGATGAAGATGGTGGTCCAACAACGATGATGTAACTATCAACAAATAGGAGATGGATGTCCTCAAATCAATCCTCTAGATATTTAATATAGGACTCTACAAACATGGATGATATGTCTACATGATATGAATCCCAAGTAGCTATGTTTAGAAGAAGATGGATGTTCTGGTGCACTAAACCGATAGGGGCCAAAGATGTGTTGATGCCAAGATGATCAAGAACAATAGGAGATGGTGATGAAGTCTCAATCTAAAGAGTGGGAACATCAAGATAAGTCTCTGAACCATTAGAACATGCAAGACCTATGATATACTCAAGATCCTCTAAAGTATTGTCATCAAAGGGTATGATATCTATATCTACAAGAGGGATGAGACAATTTGTAGTAGGATCCTTTGGGTATGGAGAGATATGAGGGTCTCCATAGATCTCTCAAAGATGAGTCCAAAGTGTGTGGGGACAATCAATGCTCGATACAACACACATAGTGTCAAGATCAACACTAGAACAAATAACATGTACAATATGATCACTGATAATAACCCATGTTCATAAACTCCCTGGTGTTGCTAGTGTAGGTATAAGTCAATAAAGATTAGGAAAAAGATCAATAAACTAGAGATGTTTTAGGATGTTGTTTCACCAAGACTCATAGTTATCCTTTATCAAGATAACCAAAAAAGGATGACCCAAAAAACCCATAATACTTTAGGTCAAATGATAAAATCAGAGACTAATAATCTCAGTACATATAAAACATATTAAATGAAGTCATCCAATGCAAAAAGATCCTTTCTAGGTGCCAAGACGTCCAAGTAATTGACATAAATGTGAAATTAAAAAAATGAATAAAATTTACTTGGGGTATATTTTGGAAAAAGTGTATGAATGGATCGAAAGAGATTTGAAATACCTTTCTCATGCTACTAAAATCATGAAATTTGGATATTCAAGAAAATTGTTATTCACTTAGAAGAAAAAAATGAAGATCTGACTTTGACTAAGAATAACAGGAACCAATAGAAAAATCTAATAATGAGACCTATAATACTAAAAATTAGATGGAACCAAATTTTTTATGATATCTTGTTTGCTTAATCTCGACACTGTATGCCGAAGTTATGCAAAAAAGAAAAAAAATTGCTCCTTTAGGGAAAATGGGGCTAGGAGGGTGCTTGAGGGTCGACTCTATGGCTAATGCCACATTAACATCAACAAATATTTGGGGAATATTCCCCTTGCCAGTCAAAAAAATAGGTCGTTTCAAAATTGATTTTGACAAAATGCTATTTTTTTGTTCAAAATATGCTTAGAAATCTTCTTAAATTCCACCAAGATTTTGTTGTCAGATTTGAGTGTTGGAAGAATTTAAACGTAGCCTATTTTTCACTATCAGGATGGTTTATCCACCATAATTTACTGCCGCCATTTTTTATCAGTTGAAGGAGTATCATGGGTTTTCTTGTTCATCCTTTTGTGGTCATCCTAGAAAAGGATAACAATGAGCCTTGGCGAAATGAAATCTTGACACATCTTAGGTGGCTTAATCATTTTCCTTATCTATGTGGACTCATACCTACACTAGCAACATCAAGGAGTTATTTGTTGGAATATGTGGCTCAAATTCACTAGTTAGACCCCAACTTGGTCATCGCAAGTTCATATCATTCCAAGTTAAGCATTCTGCCTCTTACCGCCATCATGTTGGAGTTCATAATGCCTTGCTAATGACTCGTGCAGTAGTGTGGTTCTACTGCTGTCTCGAACCAAGCCTTTGGCATGCTTGCAGTAGTGCAGTGTTACCACCACCCCACACATAGCACACAATAGAGTTGGTAGTATAGCGGTACCATTGACCCACAGGGGTGGATTAAGGGTGCTATCAATAGTGTGGTATTCATACTGCCTTACTACGACAGGGTTTTGGTGATACTTGTGGTTTTGTGATGGGAATTTGGTGTGTTGAATGATGTAACCCACTAGCTCACGATGTGTTGGTGAAACCCTTGGTGGGAGAGAAATATTGATGAAAAATGTTGATTGGATGACTTGGAAATCAATGCGGACATCTAAGAGACTTTGTAGTTTTGACAAGAGACCAGATTGAGTCCCATGGATAGTTTGACGGGTATTGGCAGTTAATGGTTGTGACCAATTTCCTATGGGATTCAAATCGAATTGACTCCATGGTTGAATGGAAAAACATAAAATGAATGTGAAAAGGAATTGTAACATTCTAGAATGAAGTGAGTACTATGAGGTTCAATCAATTCGGTGATGTTCTACATTGTATGATATACAAACATTGTAACAGTGTGAGAGAACAACTGTAATCAAAATTTGTGTATGAGGTTGATCTGGGAAATGTATGCTGCTGTGAATTAACATCTAGAAGTGAAGTTCTATAAATTTGTATGTAATCTATTTATTGTAATACAAAGTGGCTTTACTTGGTGTGCACGGGTTTTTCTCCAGTAAGGGTTTTCCCATGTAAAACTGGTGTTCAATTTTGTGTGTTGTTTAAATTATCTATTATTTTGTTATGTTGTTGTACATCTTAATAATTTGTAACTTGAATTAAAGAATTTTCTGCACTTATTTCTTGAGAATCTTTCATTTTGGAAGTAATTTCCGCATTGAGCTTTCCTCACAAGTGGTATCAGAGCCTGGTTGGTTGTGTTATCCTTGCGAGTAGGGTTGGTTTTTTGTGCTAATTCTCTTCAATGGAGTCTTATAGAGAAAAATGATTTTCTTGATTATAGATTGAGATGGCAAGAACATCAAGAAGAGTAGAAATTAAAAAGTTCAATGGCAGAAATTTTGAGTTGTGGAAACTCAAAATGGGATACTTGCTGGTGGATAGAGATATCTGGATTATTGTTTCTGGAACTAAACCCTCAAGCATGAAGTAAGAATATTGGTATCTCGCAAATAGAAAATCCAAAGGGATGATAAGGCTCTGTCTGGTAGACTCTAATATCCTAAACTTCCATGAGGAGAAAATTTCATCTTCGTTATGGAAGAAACTTGGTGATATCTATCAAGGCAAGTCTCTAGTGAACAATTTATTCTTGAGGAAGAAGTTATAATCCTTGAAGATGGAAGAAGGAGCATGTGTAGAAAACCATCTAAATTCATTTAACATGATTGTTGCTTAGTTGGCCTCTATGGGTGTCAAGATAGAAGAGGAGGATCATTGAATGCTTCTATTATGTTCCTTACCTAACACATGGGATCATCTGGTGATGGCTATTAGAAGTACAACAAACACTTTCAAGACAAAGGATGTGGTTGCATCGGTGTCATCAGAAGAAATGTGGATGAAATCTTCTGAGACAGCCAAGGAGGCCCTTGCTATTCGGGGTAGATCAAAGGAGAGACACAAGAAGAAAGACAAGAAGTCCAAATGCAAATCTGAAGGGAGATCAAAGTCTTTAGACAAGAAGTCCAAGGTGAAATGTTGGAATTGTGGGAAGACTATTCATATATGGAAGGCTTATAAAGAGGAGAAAAAGAAGAGGAAGAAGAACAATCTTCTAATAATGGTTCTTCTCCTGGAGTGATGTAAATTCCTTCATTACAGCCTTGGCAACTTAGACATCAGATGATGTCTAGCTGATTGACTCGAGAGCATCTTTTCACATGACATATCATAGAGATTGGTTCATGAAGTATGAAAAGTATGCTGGTGGAAAGGTGTACCTAGAAAGTGATTCATCTCTTGAAATTTTCTTTCGTGGAAGAGTCAAAATCCAATTTCTTGATGGAAGAATCAAATGAATTAATGGCGTAATGCACATACCAAGTTTGGCTCGTAATATTCTTTATGTCAGTAAGTTAAATGATGTTGGTGTGCAAGTTTCTTTCTTGAGTGGAGGCTGCAAAATGACTAGAGGTTGAATGGTGTTGGCTAAGGGTGCACACATAGGCACTCCAGGTACAAGTTGAATGCACGTGTTGTTTAATGCAACAACATCTCTATAAATTCAAATAAAGTTGCTCGCATAGGGGAGGAGAAAAATGTTCCTCTAGGTGCAAAATCTTTGGAGGTGAAACTCCCAATAGAGAAAACCATGCTATGGCATCATAGACTCGGCCACATAGGAGAAAAGGGCTTAAAAGTCTTGAAAAATAAAAACCTAGTAGAATGGCTTGTTGATTGTAACCTTGAGTTTGATTTTTGTGAACATTGTATTTATGGAAAGCAACACTGTGTCTTGTTTTATTCGAGTCCTCATAAGTCTTTTGTTATATTGGATTATGTTCACTTTGATGTATTTGGTCCAATGAATGTTCCTTCATTATCGAAGTCTAAATATAATGTTTCTTTTATTGATAATTATTCAAGAAGGGAATTTGTGTATTTTCTTAAAAGTAAATCAAAAGTGTTTATTCAGTTTAAAGAGTTTAAAAACTTGGTAGAAAATTAGATTGGAAGGAAAATTAAATGCTTAAGGATAGATAATGGCATTGAATTCTATTATGCAGATTTCAAAGGGTATTACAAAGACCATGGGATTAAAAGGCATAAAACTATGCCTTATACTCCATAGCATAATGGAGTTGCTTAGAGGTTGAACATGACGCTAATGGAAAAAGTGAGAAGTAGGTTGAGCAGTGCTCGTCTGGAGTAGAAGTTCTAGGCTAAGGTTGTGGCTACAACATGTTACTTGATTAATAATTCACCTAGTTTGGCTCTTGTTGACAAAACACCTTTGGAAGCGTGATCTGGTAAGAAGCCCTCTCTAAGACATATTCATGTCTTTGGCTATGAGGCATATGCGTATGTGTCGAATGAGAAAAGATATAAGTTGGAGAACAAGGTTTTCAAATGTATCTTCATTGGCTATGGCATTGGTGTGAAAGGATGCAAGCTTTGGAATCCCATTATTGAGAAGGTTTTGTACAATAGAAGTGTAATATTTCATGAGTTGGAACCTTCTGAAATTGATTTGTAGTCAAAGATAGAAGGAAAAAGAAAAGAAGAATGATGTAGTTGAAATTCCTCTAAAAAAAAGCAAAGGGGAACTAGGAATTCAAAGTGTACCTGAAACTTAGGAGAGCTCTAGCAACTTTGGGAGTTCTTAATAGGAAGAAGAACAACAACTTTAGTCGCAGCCTATGAGGAGGTCTACACGTGAAAAGTGACAACCTGAAAGGTATGGATTTTCCATGTTGAATTTGAGTTGTGCCTATGCTTTGATTACCAACATTGATGAGCCTAGGACTGTAAAGGAGGATATTAACATGTCTAATTCAGATTCTTGGTTGGAAGCCATGAATGAGGAAATGGCATCATTGAAAAAGAATGAAACCTAGGATTTGGTACCTCTACCTGAAGGTCAAAAGCATATTGGCTACAAATGGGTATTTAAGAAAAAGATTGGTCTGGATGGCAGTGTTGAGAAGTACATAAAGCTAGGTTGGTTGCAAAAGGTTATTCCCAGGTGGTGGAAATTGATTATGGAGAAATATTTTCTCCTATAGCTAAGCTAACATCTATCAGATTTCTATTGTCCCTTGTAGCTTCCTATGACTTAGAGATTGAGCAAATGGATGTGAAGACAAAATTTCTTCATGGAGATCTGGAAGAAGAAATTTATATGTCCCATCTTGAGCACTTCATTGAAAACGATAAAGAAAGTCTAGATTGCAAGTTAAAAAAATCTATGTATGGTTTAAAGCAATCACCTAGAATGTGGTACCAAAAGTTTGACACTTTTGTGTTGTCATTGGGATTTGTGAGATCAAAATTAGATCATTGTGTGTACTAAAAAATTGAAAATGATCATTTACTTATTATTGCCTTGTATGTGGATGATATGTTATTCTTTGGGAATAGTAAGCATATGATTTCTGATTTAAAATCTCAGTTGTCAGCACAATTCGAAATAGTAGATTTAGGTGTGGAAAGGTATATTCTGGGTATGGAAATCAGAAGGGATAGGGGAAGTAGAAAGATTTGGCTTAGCCAGAGAAAGTTTATTAATTCTATCCTTGAGAGATTTTGTATGACAAATTGCAAGCAATTGGTTGTTCTAGTGTTTGAGGGAACAAAGCTATCTATTGAAGATTGTTCAAAGTCTCCTATTGAGATGGAGGACATGACCAGGGTGCCTTATGCAAGTGTAGTTGGAAGTTTAATGTATGCAATGGAAGTTGGTTTATGGGTAATCCAGGAAGGCCACATTGGGATGTTGTGAAAAGAGTTTTCAGGTATTTGAAGGGTACTTCAGAGTATGCTTTTTTTTTATCATGGAAATTATGTTGGATCATAAAGATCTCTTAGAATTCATGAGTACATGAATTTTGATTGGGTAGGGGATGTTGACAACGAAAGATCCACCAATGGATACATCTTCATGTTATTTGGTGGTACAATTAGTTGGATGAGCAAGAAATAGGTTGTAGTCACTTTATCTACTACTGAGGCAGAGCACATGGCAGCAACACATGCTTGTAAGGAATTCATTTGGCTTAGACATTTGTATTCTGATGTTGGGTTTAAAGCAGGGCATATTATTGTTCATTGTGACAGTCAAAGTGCTATTTATTTGGTGAAAAATCCCACTTTCCATGCACGGATGAATCATATGATCGATGTTCAATATCATTTCATTCATGATATGGTGGAGGATGGAAAGGTTAATATTTAAAAAGTGGATACTCTAGAGAATGCCGATGATGCATTTGCAAAGCCTATGAGCACAGATAAGTACAAGTGGTGTGCTAGTTCAATAGGCCTTGGGGCCTATTATTTATAGTAACTTCAAGCATTGCAAAGGGCCCAATGAATTGTTCGTCAAGTGGGATCATGTTGGAATATGTGACTCAAATTCACTGGTTAGACCCCAACTTGTTCGTCACAAGTTCAGATCATTCCAAGTTAAGCATTTTTCCTCCTAGTGCCATCTTGGTGGAGTTCACAATGGCTTTTCAATGACTCATGCAGTAGTGTGGTTCTACCATTGTCCCAAGCCAAGCCTTTGGCATGCTTGTGATAATGTAGTGTTACCACCACCCCACACACAACACACAAAAGAGCTAGCAATATGGTGGTACCACTGACCCGTAGGGGTGGGTTAAGGGTGCTAGCGATAGTGCAGTATTCATACCACCTTATCGCGACAATGTTTTGGAGATACTTGTAGTTTTGCGGTGGGTGTTTAGTGTGTTGAATGTTGTAACCTGCTAGCCCATGATGTGTTGGTGAAACCCTTGGTGGGAGAGTTGGATTGACAAAAAATGTTGATCAAATGACTTGGCAATCAATGTGGACATCGAAGAGACTTTATAGTTTCAATGAGAGACTAGATTGAGTCCCATGGACAGTTTGACGGGTATTGGTAGTTAAACGGTTGTGACTGATTGCCTATGGGATTAGAAATTGAATAACTCCTTGGTTGAAAGGAAAAACATAGAATGAATGTGAAAAGGCATTGTAATGTTCTAGAATGAAGTGAGTACTCTTAGGTTTGGTCAATTTGGTGATCTTCTACATTGTATGATATACGAGCATTGTAACAATATGAGAGAACAATTGTAATCAAAAATTTTGTACGAGGTTGATCTGGGAATTGTATGTTGCTATGAATTAACACCTGGAAGTGAAGTTTTGTAACTTTGTATGCAATTTATTTACTGTAATACAAAGTGGCTTTAAATACTTGGTGTGTGGGTTTTTCTCCCGTAAGGGTTTTCCCACGTAAAACTAGTGTTCAATTTTGTGTGTTGTTTAAATTGTCTATTCTCTTGTTATGTTGTTGTGTATCTTAATAATTAGTAACTTAAATTAAAGATTTTTGTGCACTTCTTTCCTGAGAATTTTTCATTCGAAAGGTGTTTCCACACCGAGCTTTCCTCACATTATTCAATATGGGGTATTATCAGTGATCATGTTGTAGGGGTTATATGTTCTAACCCTACACAAAATTACTTATGTCATGCTTTTGCATAAATTAAAATTAAATTAATTTTTAGTCAGCTAATGTTCGGAAAGTATGTGTGAAATAACCGTGTCTTTCTGATATGCTTCCATAGCCAGTATACAACCTATAATAAGCATCCTAATTTAGTAGTATTGGCTTTTTGTTGTGAATGTAATTGTTATTGGAGGGATTTGATAAATCCTAAATCTCTGATAAATGTTTTGTAGCAACTCTTTTATGTTCTTACATATGGGTTTGGAAAATTTATGAATGGATTACTAAGTAGATGGACCTAGGAATGGTATTTTTTGATGTTTTGATGAAGTAGATCACCTACAATTTATCATTTTCTCTTTCCATTTCTTTTTGTCAACTATGACTCTATTATCATAATACAATGTTACAAAACATAACTAGCATCTTTGACCAGGTGGTGCATAAATTATTTATTTTAAATTATTTATTCAAAAATGGGGAGAGTGGAGGAAATGGACAAGTGGAAAATAAATTATTTATTCAAATTATTTATTTGGAGAAAATGGAAAAAGGAGTATTTAATTAAATTTATCAATTTAATTAAATGGAGAGATTAAAATTAGACATTAAATAATTAATTTAGATTAATTATGTAATAGGGGAGGTGGCATGGGATAGTTAAATAATTTTAATAATTATTTAACTATAGAAGAATTAAAGGACCATGAATAGATGATTTTACTCAATTGATGTTTATATAAAATTATAATGCAATGCAAATATTTTATTAAAAGATCAAAGAATTGTAATTTTTACTACTTTTGATTAATGATTATGATATCATGGTTGTTAACATACTAACAATTGTGATGGCCTCCTAAGTTGAATGCAAGAGTAGATTTTTCCCTCTTGGATGGAGAGGGAGAGTATCATCAGAGAGAAGTGTATAGATATGTTCTAACCCTACACAAAATTACTTATGTCATGCTTTTGCATAAATTACTTGATTTTAAAACATCTCTAGCATTAGATGAAACCCTAGTCTTATCATGCCAATATTTTTCGATCAAAGATTTAATTTCAGCATTCAATTTTATATCAGACCTCAGTAGTCGACCACTGAAACTCCAACATTGGTTGATAGGATCATTTTCTATACTTCCTCTTCTTTTTGCCACTCTTAGCAATGTTTTAGGATGTATTTTTAAAACTTCACTAATATTGCTTACCATTATTTTATTCAAAGTTTCTTTATTAACTATAGTAGTTGTTATAGCTCTTCTTGTTGCGTTTTTATCTTTAGATCGACTATTTTTTCCAATAGATTGAATGGCACTAGCAACAGTAGACATAACATGTTTTAATGATTGATCTTTTCTTTTTGGTTTAACATAAAAGCAAGAAGACGAGTCCATGAAACGTGGAAGTTTTTGCCTTAGAAAAAAGATTGAAATTGGCTTCAACAATACAAGATCTCATTTAGGTTCGGGACCTCGAGCCGAAAAACGAGATCCCATTCTAAAACGGGATCTCGCTTTTTAAAGAATGAGATCCCATTTTGAAAGTAGGATCCTATTTCATAAAAAAATATTTTTTTTATGATTTTGAGAAACAGGATCCCATTTCAAAATGTTATCCTGGTTTTTAAAAAGCAGAAAATGGGATCCCATTCCAAAAAAACATAATTTTTTTTTTTTATGATTTTAAGAAATGGGATCTCATTTCAAAACTGAATCCCCTTTTTAAAAAATGGGATCTCGTTTTGAAATGAGATCTTGTTTTTTAAAATCATAAGAAAATATTTTTTATGAAACGGGACCCCGTTTTTTAAACTTTGATTTTTTGGTCAAATTTTTGCTTTGTTTTTCAGTTTGGGAAAAGGCTTGGGTATCCAAACCTAAGCATTGGACCTAGTTTGACTTGCAAGTTGAAGGTCCTGGCAATGTCACAAGAAAATAGTGACTTTGGGCATATGCCTGAAAATATTTTTTCAGAATTTCTTGACAAAATTAAAACCCATTATAGATGAGATAGTGTAGATTCTAAATATGTAATTTTTTTACAATTGGATTAATTTTTCTATTTTTCAATAAATATCTAATGAAACTGGTCCATAAACTTGAAATATCAAGGTTTTTTACTATTTTAATAACTTTTTATTAAAATATTTTTTTGTAAAACAAATTGCACGAAAATGTACTTCAAAAAATTATTTTTAATTTAAGAAAAAATGAAAAATGATAATTTTAGGTCATCTTGTGCGTGACGTACACGATGATTTTTCAAAATGATAAATATGGCTGATAAAAATTTAACAAAAAAAAAATTCAATAAAAAATTACAAAAATATCAAAAATGTGCTTCAGTGAGTTACAAATATTTTCCCAAAAGGATTTAGAAAATATGATAATGTAGGTCAAAATATGGATGAGGTACACGTGCATGGTATGGTAAAAAAATACTTTTAAACAATGATTTTTAGAAATGCCTATTGAAAATCAATTGTTAGCATCTGGATATTGAAATAAATTACATATTTGGAAACTAGACTCCAAGTACTACATTTTATGATTAGTGACTTTTTTCAAGATTTCATCTCTAAGTGCTTCAAATTTTAAGGTCAAATGTGTCAAATTCTGAAAATCAGGGAAAACACTTCCACTTTTTGGCCAAAAAGTGGTCTCAACTTCTTGCCAGCACCTTGTTGTATTGGGCATTGATTGTCCCTACACACTTTGGACTCGACTTTGGGAGTTCCATGGAGACTCCCATTTTCTCTCCATATCAAGAGGATCCTACTACATATGGTCTCATTCCTCTTGCAAATGTGTATTTCATGCCCTTTGATGATGATACTTTAGAGGAGCTTGAGTATATCATAGGTCTTGTTTGTTCTGATTGTTCAAAGAATTGTCTTCGTGTGCCCACTCTTCAGATTGAGACTACATCATCATCTTATATTATTCTTGATTAGTTTGACATTGCCACATCTTTTTCCCCTATTGGTTGAGTGTGGTAGGAAATTCATCTTCCAGATAGCTATTTGTGATTCATATCTTGCAGACATATCATCCTTGTTTGTAGAGTCTCATATTGCAAATTTGGAGGATTAATTTGAGGAAATTCGTCTCCTCTTTGTTGACAACCATATCGCCGTTGTTGGCTCACTATCTTCATCACCTTTGTAACTTTTTTATGCTAGTCTTCATTGATTCCTAGATTTACATCATCTCTTTTCAACATGTGGGCACTTGAGAACTTTTCAAAGAAACACATCATTTGGATTTAGATTCTCGATTCACCCATATTTTTGGATTTTCTTCTCCAATCACCAATGGATCTGTTTCTTCCTAAGGGGACAAATTTTGTTTGTGGGAAGTTGATCATATTATGTCTTTAGGCATTCATCATTGGAACAAGAGCTACTTATTTATGGGGGGATTCATATCCTTAATTTATCTCTCCTATTGGGGGGACATCTATTCTACTTGTGTGACATAAGCAATGTTTGGGGGTTCACATTGAGTCCTTCTATCCTTCTTTCACTAGTGTAGTTATTTGTATTTTCTCTCTTTTAGAGAGGCCTTTTTCCCATGTGGTTTTCTCCTTTTCTCTAGTTATGATAGTTTCATTTATTTTTACATGGGTACCTCATCAGGACTTGTATCTAGGACCCATCCATGCATCCATAATTGCATTCTTCATCAGGGTTTTATAGCTTATCCCTAAGTTGATCTTAAGGGACTGGTGTTGGAGTAATTAAGACACCACTTGCTAATTAATTAATTATTAAGTCCCTTATTATTCTATTCACTTAAGATAAATTTAGGAGTTTTTTTAATCAATTAGATTGAACTAAATATAGGTCAAGTTGTCTCATTCCATGAGATTAAGACACTTGTCATAATCTAATGCAATCCTCATCTAGGGTTTTCTTTTTCATGCTTTTATAAGAATACACATTCATTGTAATAAACAAAATTCCATTCAAATCAATTTTAGGTTAATCTCAATATCAAATTCTTGTGTGATATTTGTGTGGATTAAATATTTTCTCAAGGTTGCATAGGAAATCAATTGCTATGATCTCTCATTTGTGATCTGGTGTTTTAGTTGTTGGGATTTTTTGGAATTGTGGATTTCACTATCAACTCAAAAACCTCAAGCATCATTAAATAGGAAAATATCAAACCACAAACCAATCAGGGTTTTCCAAAATCATAAGTAAATAAAATGACATAAAAATGGCACCATATTTTTTCCAAATTCCAACACCCAATTTGGTCATGGCCATCCCAAATAAAAAATAGAAGATGCTCTTACAACTATAAAATAACATCTCAATTTGGGTGCTCCATTTGGGATATTCAACCCCATTCATATATGTGTTATGATGAATCATATTTTTTTTCAAGATTGTAATGTTTCCATCCTATTACATGATCTTACATGTTATATAATTGATCATAAGTAGCTCTTATCTTATAATATCATAACTAATCTCACACATCATAATAACATTAAATACTCTTACAAATTTTACAAACTAAAAAATATCTAACAAAAAAGATATCACCTCAAAGTGGGACATCCTCTTTCCCATATGATAAAAAAACAATAAATAAATACAAATATTTAATATATGTGAATGTTGGAATGTAAGGTTGAGACATAGTTCTCAACATTCTCTCACTTGTAAAAATACTTTGCAAAAGAGCAAAGGGGAACTCCAACAATAAAATCTAACTACTAGGGGATGTGAGGCCCATAGAATTAACTACACAACCTAAATTCTTTTATTCTTCATCATATAATTTGTCAATGCATCTACACCATTCTACAAAGTGTCAAAATTTTGTAGCATCAACCTCCAATCCTCGCCATGTTACAAACAAAAAGGTTCTAGAAATATATATAGTTTGTCTTCACATGAAAGGTTGGATTCTTTTCTAAACATATAACACTCTAACGATTACAAAGAAATTTAATAGCCCCTTTGTTGAACACACTAAAATGATGAAAGGGGTTCCAAATCATCATTTATTAAAACTTAAACCATTCTATTTGTAGATTAAACATAAAATCACATTAACTAAAAGAACATAAATGAAAACATGCACCACACAAGGACACCAATATTTTTACATGGAAAACCCAATGAGGGAAAACCCATAGTGAGAGTTAACTCACAATATATGAAGCTCACTGCTTACAAAAATTACAATGTTGTTTAAGGTTGACTACCTTTTTGACTTGTAGGCTAAGGTGCACAACCTTAGGGTAAGATACAAGGACCTGATGAGGAGTCTTGTTGCCTGATATTAGGATACATTAAAATTAAAATGAAAACATGAACATGAACTACTACAAAAGAATCATCTATCATATGTTGATGTTGTACTCCCTTTTTTGCATAATTACTCCATCATACTGACTTCACACACTTCATATACATCATATTGGATAGTCTCACACAATATTTTCACAATTTATTTTATTCTTCTATAAATACTCTCAACAACATCTCAAAACACAATTAGGTTGGCTCCAAGATGACCTATAAAATGAAACTTGTGATACTATATAGGTTGTCTTCACACATATGAATTTATGAAAATAAAATGAGTTACAGATCAACACATAGTATAACAGGCCCTAAACACATCACAACACATCCTCCAAAGAAAAATAAATTAATAAAGATCAATTGTAGATGAAGGAAACAATACTATCACCCCAATCAACCTCAACACTACCAAAGCTGACAACCATTAATTTTTAAACCATTGGGGAGAAACCAAAACATCATGTGGAAAAAAATGACATGAATAATGTAGTCTATGCACAATATCTCTTCAACTTTCTTCTAAAGTATCTAATCATTATGAGCTAGTACAAGAAGAGAATCATATTGAACTAATGAAAATAAAGCATCCTGAATAGACTGTAAGACTTCAAAACTTAGGATATTACATTGTTGTATGCCAAAACATCTGGGAATTGCAAGGATGACCCATACACTTTTCTAAGCATATTCCCAACTTTTCACAACCACGTATATCGCTATAGAGGAATGCAAATCATTCCAATAAGCCTTCATCAACACTTTACTCTACAAGAGCTCAGACCAAAACTCTGTCACTTATAAATTTCATTGCAGAAGGTGTAATCACTTAAATTATTGAATATAACACTTTCACATCTTGACCATCTTATCTTCTAAACTGCAAGACATAATATTTCTTTGCAGAAGGATATAGACCAAAATACCATGACTCTATCTTAGATTATACACTGTGAATTCCTGAGCAAAATTTTTGTAACTTATCTCCATGTGTAGTACACAAAACAAGAATGATGCCAATGATATCATATTTTCAAAACATTAGAACATGTGTACCAACATCTACATCATACTTAGACACTAGGCTAATCACCATACTTTCACATATTGCATTGTTGACTTGTATTAACAAATATCTCTACACATCAACTATCTTTGGAGTATATATAATCTTCAACGCACACATTTGACATCAATGACAACAAATATTGAGTTGACATCAATTACAACACCTATTTCCAACAATCTCCCCCTTTTTCATTGATGGAAACACATATATCTACAAGACTTCTCTCCCCCTTTGACATCAATGGTGAAGGGAATAATATCTTCTACTTATAGCAACCCAAAAACCATATGAAATGACCCTTTCTATATGCTTTCTACAAACAACACTCCCCCTGAGATGGAGATGCACCCAAAAATGATTATGTATACATAGTATTTTAACCAAAAATGATACTACAAGCCTTCTCAAATTTATACGAAGCCAACAAAATGTCTTATCTACAATACTCTCATGACTCACTTAGATGGTAGAATGCCTTTGTAGATTACCTTGAGTTGGACAAGAGTAGATACCCAGTTTGTCTTTATTGAGGTAAGACTATGATTATGTCATTCAAATTGTATGTATAAGTCCTCAGCCTCATCCACATTGCTTGGAGCCTTCATTTTCTTATCAATATTTTTTGCTTCAACAAGAAACCCTGATAATGAAGCAAGTATCAAGTTGACTAATTCCCTTAGCTAAATAAATGGTTTCTTTAACTGCTCTCTAGTCCAGAAGCAATGATAACTATACATGAATATTTTTTGTTTGAGATCTTGTTGATCCATCCTATCCTTTGATTGATTATATATCCTAACCATTTGTGTGTTCTATGACTCAATGGAGTCAATCTTGTCTTTGATTTTCTTGGTGGAATTTGGCCATTTCAAGAAAAACTGATGTAGAGTTGTAACTTCATCAACACATTCCTTAAACATTTTTAGATTCTCTTGTATTTTTTTTATGTGCATTGAAACACTGATCAGATGCATCAGACATTCTTTGTCATTATCTTCCCCAAGGTCTCTTATTCTGCCTTTTTCTCCATGTAAGTGGAATGATCTTTGAAAGAATCCATTAAAAGTTTCAAATTTATTTTGGAGGCAAGGATGAATCAATGTTTACCTCTAATAAACCCTCCTAAATAATCTTTATTGCATCATCAATCAATCCAATTTTCTTCATATCTTCTTGTAGAATCGAGCCTTTCTTGTAGAACCCTATAGAATATCACCAAGCTGTAACTTATGAAGGGCATAAATTTTTGACAAGTCAAATTGTCCCTTATCAGTAGGAATTTACAAAATCTAGGGTGTCACCACAAGTTGAAACTGCATTTGCATCCCTAGAAGGTCCTTGAAAGAATATGGAGATGAAGAATCCTGACCTCCATCCATAGAAGCATCTTGTTTCTCAACTGTCTTCTTTTCATTTTGAACATTCTCAGGATCATCATCTTTCTCCTACTAATCATTTCCTGAGTTCTTCGAAGGTTGAATATTATGTTCTTTACTAGAATTAGTGTTCCTTGGAGTAGGGACACTCACTTCACCTTGATCTCCTGTACCTTGTGCACTAGTATTCTTGAGATGAGTAGTCTCCTCTTCTTTCTCCTTTTCTTTTTCTATCTCCATCATAGAGACTTCATGTTTAGCATGTATATGAGGGATACCTTCTCAATCTTGCTACTTAGAGGGTCCTTGTACTTCTTGCTGACCAGATGCATCTTGCTCATTTTTTTCTCTATAGAGGGGGCTCATTATCAGTTTCATATTTATCTGGAGGCTCCTGGGAATCAACATCTACTTCAATTTTTATTTCATTAATGATTTTCTTAGTAATTTCTTCAGTTTCACTTTGAATCTTTCTTTTAATATCCTCATCTAGGCTCATTAAGATATCTATTATTCTTTTGGTGTGAAGCTCCTTGGATTGTCTCCAAACAATATTTTCTTTTTCGTCTTGGGAAATAGGATCCCATCTTTCTAAATCGCTTGCAATTTCAGGTCCTTGTCAGTATTAATGGCATCTTCTCTTCTTTTCCTTAAAGCCTCAGCTAGGCTATCCAAATCTTTGTGAACAATGCCACTAAAGGAAATGTTCTAATTCAACATATATTGAATGACTAATTTTTAATTATTTTATTTTCCTTCGAAGGAACATCCAAATGTAGCTCCATTGTATCATTCAATAAGCCATATTTAACAATTCTATAAAAGATTGCACCAAAATTTAGAGGGCCATGTATGACCGGAGGAGTCTTCTCATTCTGCTCCTCAATAATATCCTTTCCTTTCTTTTTTTGAAAGGATATTTCTTCTTCTTCTTCTCCTTGTATTTTTATTTTCTCTCTTCTTCTCAAGATAGAATATTGAACTTCTTCTTCATCCTCTTCATCATCATCCACATTCACAAGATTAATTTTTTCCCTTTTTCCTATTTCTTGGGTCTTGGCTTATTCCTCTTTTTTTACATTGGTATTGTAGTAGCAACTTTCCTTCTACTAGGATATGTTTGAGTAGGTCTAAAAGGTTTAAGAGAAGTAGTAATGGAATCTAGACATACCTATTTGATCTTCTAGGAGCATGAGATGTAGTAGAAATGGTTTGTGATTTCTCCATAGAACCCTCAAGATTTCTAAACACCTTTTTCAACTGGGAAATCATCTTCCCTACATTTGACATCTTCTTCACCTTTTATTCTACCTTCTTCTTGATTAATTTAGTTGTTATCTCATCATATGTGCCAAACCTATCAACAGTGGGATCCCTAGGTTTGCTAAGAAAAATGTTAGCATATGCAATCCAGCCAAGTCTGGAGACCTCATAGGGAAAAAAATTTATCCATGAAGTCCTTGGTTCGACTACCTCCATGTATCAATTGTATTTATGCACCATAAAGGTGATATCATTTTTGTATTTCTCCAAAAATTATGAGGGTATCCTATCCCTCTTTTGCATTTCATTTTGAAATGTTTTGAAGAATCCCTCGAACATTGTATCACATTGTTTGATATTTGAAAAACTATGCATGTGGTCCCTAATCTAATGTGCAAAACAAATATGCCTTCTCTAGACCACATTCTTCACACCAAAAAATTCCTTCATGAAAAAGAATATAAGATAAATTATTAGAGTTCCATACTAGAAGTCGCAGCATGACTCATTGGTTCTATATTGATTCTCCAACAACTATTTCTATAAGAGTTCACAAAGATCATAATCCTTTCCTTCCTTCACCATCTAATTAGCAGTGTAGATGGCGGTAGTGGTAGCATACCCTTCCCTATTTTTGTAATAAACCTTGTAAATAATTCCCATTGTGTCATACTAAACCCCTAGGTTAGAGATGCCATGCAAAATTAGGGTTCTCTTGTCAAATTTTTCTCCTATAAGCTTCATAGCCTCTTCATTATTTATGAATTTCAGTGCTAGTATAGGTTTGATGGAGCACAACCTAGTCACATCTCTGATTGCATTCTTTGTGATCATATAAGGTTGATCAAGGTACAAGAATTCCTCATGGATCTAGCTTAAAATTATTTTTACCTATTTATCTTCAAAGGAAAAGTTGGGGAAAGCTTTCCATGCATCTAAACCTTTTTCTTCCACATTTGCATGTACTATGGATTAAGCTAAAAATCATCAGCCAAGAGATGATTGTATCTGAACTCTTCCAACTTTAGATGATTGTACTCATTTAGTTGTGAGTGAATATAGATGTAGACATCTTCTAAATGCAAGGAACATGAGAGAATCCCATCCTTGTTAGTCATAATGGCTTTGTATGAATATTTCTTAAATTTTGGCCTTAGTTATTCCACAATGTTGACAACCACAAGTGTTTCCATAATAACTCTTTCTAGAAATTGAGTATTTTATAATCATAACTAAGAAATACCTGTGAATATTACTATTAGGGTTTGCACTAAAAAAATTCTTATCTTCCTTAGTTCTCACACACACTTGATATATTTTGGATGAAATCAATTTTGATCAAATAGGGGTTAAATATGCTTCACACCAACCCTATTTTCTCTACTTTAAATTAATTTATTTTCTCTTGACTCAATAATTTTTTTACTATCCTAAGACCAATAATCATTCAGCAAGCTTCTGCTAAGAAAGTATTTTCTTTGGAACCTTGAGAAAATGTCATAGTATCATTGGCCAAAACATATCCATGTTGACATTAACCATTATGCTAAATATTTAAGCATCTTTAAATATAGGAAAAGGGGGACTATGATATGACCCTCTTTCCCACTATTTCATTCAAGAAATGAGATCCAAACCATGAAGTAACTATTAACCCAAAAGGTGAGTCAAATCCAGGTTTGGGGTCTTGTAATTTCTCCTTTTTGAAACGACGGGGTGATGAATCAAATCACAATTTGGGGAGAAATTAAACTAGCAAAAAAACTCTAAACCTAGGTCCACAAGATGCAATGAAGAAATAGATCACAAAACAAAAGGAAAATAAGGAATTCTCTAGAAAAACTAAGAATAAGGAATGTTGTGCACCTAGTCAAAACTTGTTGTTTCTACAATCTTATTAGAGACTCATTCACTAGGTGGTGAATGGATCCGGGTATACTTGTCTGAGAGGCTTCGAATCTATAAATGAAGATTGTAAACTATGAAAAAATTTTGCCCCTAAAATCCTAATAGGAACTCATTCTCCATGTGGTGAATGGGTCCTAGTAGGATCTTTCAGAAAGCTTTGAATTTGATCTTGAAGTTATAAACCTGCAATCCCTTCCTACAACTTGAAATTCCTATTTTCAGATCCAAATATGCTAATAATCTACAAAAAAAAATGAAGTTTGTTGATGGATGGGGGTTTTCCTTAGTCAAACCCCAAGTTTGGTAATTAAACCTTGATGATAAATGAAAATATGAAACATGAAATGTGTGTGCAATCCTAACCTTAAGTGTGTCTAAGAATAAGATCGCTAATGATGCTAAGAAATCCTACTCAATTTTGTTAGAATATGATCTTAGAATGAAACATGAACAATGCAAGAGACCTAATTTAGGAGATCCCAAATCCCCTTAATAAGTCACAAAACTGATTATACCTCTATTTAGGCTAAAAATAGAATGATCATGTAGAAGATGGAATCACTTAGGATACAATTTATTAGGATTGGTTCAATGCCTTGTGCATCTCCCCAAAACCTAGAATCCATCATGATTCTCTATAGGCATCTATCATCAATCCTTCAATAATGCTTGATCTTTGACAAAAAATGAGCTAGAAGACTATAATGTTGCTCCTAGGACCTAGTGAGGACCCATTCACTAGTGTTAAATGGGTCCAAGGTCACTAACCTAGGACACACTCCTTGCAAAATTAAGTGTTGTGTAATATTATTTATGAGTATCTAGCTTTATCCCTCAAAAAATGCAATTAATTAGAGGCTTGGATTTGAATTAAAATGACCAATTAACCTTAAATTAGCCTCAATTAATTAATAAAGCCTTATGTTAGTGTGAAAGTGTAAAGATACACTTTACAGGACCCTAAATAAGGCATCATTAATTCCATTTTATTAAAAAGGGACCTAAACATAATGTGAATGTGTAAAACACATCAAAACACTAAATCAAGGCATAATTAAGCTCATTTTAATATTAATTATTCTGAAATTAAGTGTGAAAAAAGGATACTTTCTTCTACACTATGTTTAGCCCCCACTTTAGTGGCCATATGATACTACGTGAATATGCAAGATAAGGGAAATAAACTTCCATAAAAAGGATACTCATATGGATTCATTAGGGAGAATGAAACCCCCACTGTAGTTACCTACAAAATCGCATTGTTAAGGACCACATCCTGCAACACAAGTTTGTTAGTCACTCAAAAATCCTCTTATCAATATTCTATGGAGAATTGAATTTGAGGGTAGATGTATGCCCCCTGATTCCGCTTGCTTTATGGAGGTGGAATTAGGGTGAATATGAAATTACATTGAATTACTTAGGTTGTATCATAGGGTATTCCCAAGTACCATACCACATAGTGATAGACATTTAATGAGACTGGGAGTGGAATTACGAATCCAAAGCAACAAACGACATAAAAAATAGAGTCCTCTAGCCCCCAATATGCTAATTTGAATAAAATTCCCTTTAAATAAAATAAGATTTATTTACTAGGGTTTTACTATATACTAATGAAAATGAAACTTTTTACTATTCATTTGACATTTAAAATTTTTCAAATTACTTTGGTGCAGAATGATTGAGAATGTTGAGTTGAAGGACCTACAAGCCGCATAGAGTGGACGTAGTTCACAGTGAGGTGACACAAGGCACACTTTGAAAGACAATGAGTGGATTATGCTCTACCTTTTCATTGTTTTCATGCATTTACTATAATTTTTCATGTAATTAGAGTAATTTTAGGAACTTGGAAAAGATTGGTGCAAATAACCCATCTTTATCACAAAGGATCCCTTTTTGGCGCAAAGTGTCCCACATTGGCGCAAAAGTGTCCAAAATTTTCTAAAGTGTCCAAGACCCCCATACACAAATGGAATAAGTGTTCACATTGGCCATAAAGCATCTTAGAGAAACTCTAATGTTATTTAATTGATAATTTTAGGATTTATTATGTATATTTTTCTATTTTAGATTCCTCATCGAGCCCAGTAGCACCTCAGAGGGAGACATTTTTGTTTCCTTCAAGATTCTATCAAGGTATACAATTGTTTGGGTTGTTATGGCCTATGGCCAAAAACCTTTAAAAGCTTCTTAAAAATAGATTTATAGATTCAACATTTTTCCTAATTCCACCGATGCTCCCATTTCTCCCATGCATCATCCATCTAATCATTCCCTTTTTTTTATAGTTACAAGGATAATTAGTAAATAATTAAAGGCTTTCATATATCCACAAGTTTCTATCTTCTCTTTGTATTTTATTAAATATCCCTACTTCATTAACAAATAGTGATAGGAACTACAAGGGATTATATAGGATCAAAGAGCTAAAAAGGTACAAAAAGGGGTAAAAATAAAGACACATTTATCCCTCATTGTTTCCCCCCATCTTAGGGTTTTTCATTCCTTCATGCAAAGGAACATAGGATACACACTAGATAGCTTTTGTATTACAAGTTGGAGATCTCTTTAACCCATGTTTGTTTCAGTGCATGCATTTGATCTTTGTGCTTAGAAATGGAAATAAGAGAAGTATCAATAATATTTTCTTGCTCAATGGTTGCTTTAAGCCGATCAATTTATGTTGCTTATGAAGAATTGAGGACCGTTGCATGTCGGACCTGCTTTTGTAGAGCTTCATTCTAATCAATTAATTTGGTCACTAGATTCTGCATGTCACAAATTTCATAATTAGTTAATAGAGGATTCTCCTAAAATTCCTCCTTTGCCTTTGCTTCCTACTCTTCTTCTTGTTCATTGTGAGGAATCTCAACATTTTCCCGATCTTGGTCAACCAACTCATTTTCCTCTTTCTTTCTCCCCTCTTGAGATTCTTGTTCTGCTTTCTGATTGTCAATATAAGGGGTTTCAAATCCAACAATTTGGACTATTCTACTAAATATTTTAGGTTGTCACCACTTGGTTGCTCAGCTAACATAGTTTCAACTTGATGGGTTTTCTCCTCACAAATACCCTCTTTGGAAAATGGGATTTCTTCTACAATTGAAGAGTTTTGGGGAGGCATTTCAGGGTCTAGTTTGGGCTCCTTTTGATCTAATAGAGTGGCCCTAGATTCTTCCCATGTCTTCTTTCTTTTACTCCTCCTTAGTTCCCTAGAGACTACCTCTATTCTCTTATTTTATTTGAAGACTATGGCCAGAATTATTAAATCACCAACCTCATCAATTTCCTTAGGGTTCAAAACATTACTAGCCACATTGGCTAAATTTTCTAGCTTATCCATCTAAACGGTTGGTGATTGTGTCTTATCTTGAGAAATCTCTGATACAACAGTTGAGGTTGATCCACTGTGTAATGTATTTGTACCCCTAGATTCAGGTGTAGTAGTCGTAACATTTTCCTGGTTAACATTGGAACTCTTGACCAGCTTACTGCTCGACCCTAGATTTTGTTTAGCCTTTTTCTTTGAACTACTAGGGAAATCCCCTAATTCACAACCCTCATTAGGTGTATTAGAAGGTATTTTATTTTCACTTCCTTCATTTAAAATCACATGACTAGACCCTTCTTCCTCAAAATTAACAGGATATTTTTCCTCACTAGGGGAACCCTTTTCCTCATAGTGTTTTGAGGTGTTAGGGAGGTCTTCCTTTGTAGAATTTTTTAGGGTGTCGTCTACAACAAATGAATCCCAATCCTGTGGAGGAGATAATTTTCTTAATTCCCTCACAATTAAAATTTTGATAATTTCGTGATGAGCTAATGAATTTTTTCTCCATTTTTGGACTACTTTTCTAATTTGCATTATAGAAGAATACAGAAAGAAAGGAAGGTTCATGAACAAACCCCACCACAAATGTATCATGAGCTGAATTTTTTTAGCATAGACATACACATCCTTTCCTTCGCAATTTATATACTGGATGAAAAACCTTTCCACTTTTTTTTTGGGGTGGGGGAAGTGAAGCTAGCTTCATGCCTTGTTCAGTGACGACTTCAACTGACTCCCCAAGTCAGAGGAATATCTTGCAAAGGTGCTTGATATCTTTTTCCCACATTGAGTTATCAGGGAAGTAATATTCCCCTGATAGTAGCAATCTAGTGACATCTTCTATAGCTTCAATCGAAACAGGAATTTCCAACCCATGGACCCATGCTCGTTTGTTGTGACATGTCATGGAAAATTCATGTGCCAACTTCTCATCATACCCTCACAATCTTTTGAAGTACACATCTCACCCTGATTTCTTAAATATTTTATAAGCTTCTGCCATTGTCAACACCCTTAATTCTTCCATATTCAGAGGCTCAAAATGGTGCTTGTGTTCTCCTACCATAATGTTACTAGGAGGTTTTTTTCAAACCAGAATAAGGCACTCTTGTCAACTTGGAATAGTGTGTAGACTGAATCTGTTAGCATATAGAGTAAACTACCACTGCTAAGGGAAGATGTTGGGAATGGTTTAGAGAAAGTTTCAGATAATAGGTAAAAATGGCAAGTTGTTAACTAAATTTGGATGGTAGTTTGAAATGGTAAAAATGGTAGGTTACGATCTACACAAAGGGGTGGCAGTGGTAATAATATTATGAAATGAAAAGGCCAAATAATAAAGATTTTCGGTGTGTCAAATAAATGAGGTTTCTCAAAAAATGAAGATAGAATGGGCAGAAAAGAAAGGCGAAATGAATATGACAACATACGGTACAATTATGATTGGACAGGTTCTCTCCCCCGGCTTACCATGTGGCCCATCCATGGGACACATCACCATTTATTAAAGAAAATAGAAGATATTTAAAATAAAACAACAAAGAAAAATATAAACTTGAAATATACCAATACCAAACCATCATGTATACAGAAGATGACATGGAGGCAGAGGAATGAGGAGTTGGAAAAATAGGAGAGGGAACCAATCAAATCACATGGTGTAGACATGAAGATGTCATCTGAGCAGTGAGAGAGCTGAGAGTAAGGTGACACATAATGATGTTGAGAACGATGCATCAATTAAGCACATCATTAAAGAATCTTCCCAAGTGGATGGCTATGGAGAATAATGTATCATCAATTTCATATCACCACATGGAAAATGAGGGTTGAGAGTGAGCAAGACTGAGCACATAAACATGTACCATGAGATCAATGACAAAGGAAGTACAACCAGAAATGATGCAGCGGCCAGATGAAAGCATGAAAATTCCCTCAAAATGTACAAACTAGTAGCAACACTAGGAAGTAGGTGAAAGAGCCACAACAAAAGTAGACAACTAGCAAGGAGTGCCATGTTGCAAAAATTGACCTAGAGCTTTTGTTCAGAAAATGATAGGAATCGAGTGCCAAAACAACCAGGAAAAATGCTTGGTCATAGGAAAATAATAGACCTAGTAGAGAAGAAAAACTAGATGTCCAAAAGTGGCCCTTAAGTAGCAGAGAATGAAGAGCCTTCCCTATGAATACCAAAGACGAAAGAAAAACAAGGGCTATGGAAAGTATAAAGCAGCTCCTGTTACACAAGTGACAGGAAGTGTCTTTTTAAAAAAAAATTAATCTTGATGAAAGACCACCAGCAACTTGGTTTTCATCCCATCACCGACTAGAAGCGTCAGGAACCTAATTTTCACCTCTAAGACTTATTTAGTAGTTAACGCCTATCAAGAACCTGATTTTCACCTCTAAGACTTATTTAGCAGTTAACGCCTATCAGAAACTAGTTTTCAAGCATTAACTAGCCAACAATTCCCAAGGGTTTTAATTGTTGGATCTTTTATTGCATTTTTTTTTTTTAACATTTTGAAAAGTACCTAAAAGGTACTGGGAGAGGCCAAAGAAACCCTATCAAGTAGATGGAGTTCCTTAGGTAGATTCGAGACAAACTCTTCCCTTGAGAGAGGTCTCTTGTACAAATTCAACCAGTGATTGTTGACAACTAAAGCCATGCGATCGAATTCCATGATGCGAAGCTTGACTACCCCATCATCGTAAACCATCTCAATTTCATAGGGTTTGAGCCACCAAGTGTGGAACTTTCCCTTAAAATCCTGAAAATGAGAATCATACAAGAGTTCCCAATCACTTAGTTGAAATGACCATTTTTGAATGAAACGATCATGCCAAAGAGCATGCTAGTTCTGGAAAATATCTGCATGGAAGAGTGCTTGTTGGTGAAGTTCATCTAATGAGTGGAGTTGTACAATTCATTCTTTTTGTACATCAAAAAAGTTCATACCCAGCTAGAGTGCGGTGCAAAGAGTTCTTACCTCGAACTCGATAGGGAGAACAACCCTCTTACTGTAGACAAGCTTGTAAGGTGTCAAACCAATTATGGTTTTCCATGTAGTGCGATAGGCCTACACAGCTTCAGGAATTCACATAAACTAGTCTTTCTTATGGAGGGCAACTGGCTTGGTAAGAATGTTCTTTAGTTCTCGATTGGTGACTTTGACCTAGCCATTAGCCTAGGGATGGTAAGGTGAGGACTTGCGATGTCAAATCTCATATTCACAACCCAAAGCAGAAATGAGGTCAGATGTGAATTGTGGACCTTGATTTGTAACTATCTCGTGTGGAACACAAAATCAGGTAAAAATATTAGAATAAGGTAATTCAACTACCTTGGTGTCCCTGGCATGCTTCAAAGCAACAACTTCAACCCATTTCATTACATAATCTATACAGACAAGGATGTATTGCTTGTTCTGAGATGGCAGGTTGATAGGTCCAACAAAGTCAAGTCCCCATTTTTTAAAAGGCTCAATGGACAACTGAGGATGTAGAGGAATTTCATCTGAGCACATGGGGTGACCCATACGCTGAAATTTGTCACAGTGTTGAACATAATGTTTAAAATCCTTGTGGATTGTAGGCCAATAGTATCTTGTAGTTAAGATCTTCTAAGCAGTCCTTTGAGCAAAAAAATTTCCTCCATAGGGTTTTGTGTGGCATGTGCGAAGTATGTCGAAGACATCATCTTCAAGCACACATTGGTGCATGATATTATCAAGGTCACAGCGGAAGAGCAGTCCATTGATCCATGTATAATCACCACTAAGTCTAACCAACTTTCGACATTCTTCCGAAGATAAATGAGGTGGAAACTTGCAAGTAACCGAGTATTTTTCCATGTCAGCGTACCATGGACTCTTTGCTAATATAGCAAAGAGATGTTCATCTGGAAATGCATCATCAACTGGAACTAGTTCATCATCTTATTGTTGTAACTTGGAGAAAAATTCTACAACCACATTCTCATGACTAGGTTTATCAAGTATAGTAATGTTGAATTCTTGAAGCAAAAGTAACCATCTAATAACACTACTGGTTATAATAGGTTTATTCATTAGAAATTGAATTGTATAATGATTAGTATGAACAAAGACTTTATATCCGGTAATATAATGACAAAACTTATTAATTGCATAAACAATAGCAAAGAACTCCTTTTCAATTACCATATAATTTACCTCAGCCCCTATGAAATTCTCGTTGATGTAGTAAATGGAGTAGAAGAGGTTATCTTATTTTTTTCCAAGGATAGATCCCATGGAAAAATTTGAGGCATCAGTGTGAATATGAAAAGGTAGTTCCTAGTTCAGACCTCTGAATACTGGTATGGTGACAAGCTTGTTCTTGATGGTTTCAAAAGCCTCTTGACATTCTAGTGTCTAGGAAAAAATGACATCTTTTGCTAGCAAAGCAAACAAGGGGGAGGAAATCTTACTAAAATTTTGGATAAACCTCCTATAGTACCCTACATGGCATAGAAAACTACGCACATCCTTTTGGCTAGTGGGTGTAAGAAAGTCCTGGATAATTTGTATCTTTTTGGGATTGACTTGAATACCCTTAGCAGAAATATAATGACCAAGTATTATCCCCTCTATCATAAGCATATGACACTTTTCATGACTTAATGATAAATTAGTGTCTATACAATGCCTAAGTACCTTTCCTAAATTTTCTTTAGCCTCTTCATAATTATTATCATGGACAGTAAAATCATCCATATACACCTCAACACAATCATTTACAAGATCTATTAGAAACCAAGATCATATTTGCAAACCGAAAAGACCTTCCACATAAGAGAAAATCAGAAAAAGTAGAGAGGTTGCAAAAGAATGTGCAACATAATATTATTCGAGAATTCAATAATTACATGATAATGATTTGCTTTATAAAAGAAAATATGCATAACCCTAATCTTATCTTGAGCAACAAGATAGCTCAAAAGATAAAGATGAGAATTAATTAACCTTGGAAATAAATAATACTAAGTAAAGTTATGCAAGTGTAATTAAATATTAATTACACTAACACCCCCCCATATGTGCAACTTAGGGAGACTAATAAAGCATGCACCTAAAACTAAGATGAATGCAAGAAAGCATGAAAGGGTCCTGACAATAAGGCCTGATCAGGTACCCAAGTACAAATGCAATGATGAGGTAGAGAAGGAAAACCCAGTGGGACAAAACCCCCCTATAATGAGATGACTGCTACAAAGAAGCACTGGAAGAACACTGTGGAGTAACACTGGAACCGCAATCTAACAAGCAAGGAAAGATACTTCTGTCTACAACTGAAACCAAAACCGGAATCATAATAATGTGACAGCAGACCCGATGCCACAGAACACTCAAAAACTCACAAATATGAACTACCTTGGAATCTATGAACCAACAGTAGATGAGATGATGAAAAAATTTGGAAACCGCGTATCTTGATGTCGATGCCTAACTATGATTGAAACTCTTCCATGGGAAGGAGTACCAAAAATAGACTCTAGAACAATAACCATAAAAACATGGCCCTCAAACTGAGAAGAATCTGAACCAATGTAGATCAAGAAAAATAATCTCTCAACTGAATTGTGAACCAATGAATCTGACATGTGTCAAGCTATAGCAAGGATGTGGCCAAAAGAAACTAAGAAACTAGATAGAATCATGCAAGTAAAATAAAATGCAAAATGGAGATCAAAGTGCATGCACACTCTAATCAGATTTATTATGCAAGAAACCCCCCTTGAATGGAACTTTATCATAGTTCATTTATTACAATAACCTGACGATTTTAAAAGGAGAGCATACAAACATGCATAAATAGAAAAATAAAATAGACCTTAGACCTATGTAGAGGACTGAATCAGCTTTCCAATGCCGCAAAAATGACGAATAACGGATCACCGAGTCAAAATATATGCCCTCTGAAGTGAAAACAACAACATCTGAGTTCAAATTCCTGCAAAAAAAATCTAGAGCAAGATCTGGTAAAAAAAACCTACACCACTGGATCGGCATTGAAATCAGCTTTCCAACAGTATCTAGTTTGCAAAAAATAGAAATCGTATGCAAAAAATACACCCAGTTTCATGAAGACAGCTCCAGAAAGGCCAATAAGGTCTACAAGCAACCCAAGGGGCTAAAAAAAATTAGCCCTTGGTCCCATGTAGGACCAAGGGGCTGGTGGCTGGGGGCTGGGGTGGAGCCCCTGGTCGCCCATATGATCAGTGTGGGTGTTTGGAGGCTGGGTGGGGGCTGGGCGCATAGCGCCTGGTCCCCCCACATGACCGGTGGCCACAGAATTCAAGCCCTCAAGGGCTGGAAGAGGGAGTTGGGTAGTCAGGAGTTGGGCGCATAGCGCCCGATCCCCCATATGACCGAGTGTTCTACATAAATGCCCGTGGGGGCTGGAGGAGTTGGCGGGTGGTGGGCGGTGGAGACTGGCAGTGGTGGTAGGTTGGTGGCTGCCGGGTGGTGGATCCGTTTAACTCTATGAGCGCCATACGAAAACCAAAAAAATGTGTTTTTTATAATTTATTTTTGATTTCCGTGCCTCGAGGAGCATGCTAGGGAGGCCATACGGCCCCCCAGGCAAACAAAATTTTCCTTCCAGACCAACTGCTCAGAAATCAATGAAACGAAGGGCGTTCTTAGGGATTTTGGCTGCTACGAAGGCGATGGTGACCTCTGTTTCTGCTCAAACTGCTCCAAAATTTTGGCTACCTCCAAATCTTGCAAAAAAAACCCTAAACTGAAACCCTCATAGATCTGGCAAATGATGGCCAAAATCTGCAAAACAAAAGCAAATCCTAACTTTTTTCCAGCGCTCTAAATCCAATGGTGAAGCCTAATCTGATCCAAAATGCCTCATAGATGAATTCAAGTCATGATACCCTCGCGGATTCCCAAATGAACCTTGCAATGATTTTCTCAAAAATCTGAGAAGGGGTTGCAAATCAAGGCTCTGATACCATGTTGAAGTTGAAAAACCAACTTCACAGTCTCTAAGAACACCTACAAGCAATCACCTATCACATGCAAAGATATTCAGAACAAGAAATGAAAAAGTTCTGTAAACCCTCAGAGTCAATGTGTGCAAGCAAAAATCAAAATTGTTGATTATTGAGAATATTTTTTTTATAAATAATACAAAAGCCTTCAAAAAGGAAATGATTGAATAAAGCAGGAAAAGACAACCCTAATATTATCTTGAGCAAAAGACAGCTCAATAAGATAAGATAAGAATTAAATGATAATTATCCTAGGAAATAAATAATTACCTAAGTAAACTTATCCTAAAGTTTAATTAAATAATTAATTACACCAACACCCCCCCATAAGTACAACTTAGGGAGAAGAAAATTATTATGCAAAAATGAGTCCCGAAAATAAGGCCTGATTAGGTACTCATTTATAAATGCAATGCAAACTAAATCAAGCAGGGTAAAGGAGAAAATCACATGGGAACAAAACTCCTCCCCAAAAATAGAATGTGAAAAGAAGGAAATGCACTAATGAAAGAAGGATAGGAGGTGGATTACATGATACCCCCCATAAACAACTTCTATCATATAAGTACATATACAATGGTCTCCATAGGAGAGATATAAAGAGACAAGATGGCCCCCCCCACAATGAAGAAACTCTTGTCGCAATAGATGCTTGATGAAGAATCCAAAAGGAGATCCTGAAGCACAAAATGATATTCCTCCCCTTGGGAAGAAATGGATCCAAAGGACAATATTGAAGAAACCCTGTGAAGAGTGATGAATGAATCTGTCTCAAGATGTGTGCCATGATATGATGTTGAAGAATCTCTTTGTCTGAACTGAAACAAATGATTCCAAATCCAAACTGATGTGGAGAATCCTAAAATGCAACCTCTAAATGCATGGATAATGGTGGGCGTACAGTGATAACCTGACTGTCAAGGTAGAGGAGATGAATGTCCTCAAAATAATCCTCAAGATTTGTAGTATGAGACTCAACAAACAAGAATGTGTCCGCAAGATAAGAATCCCACGATGGAGCAGATAATGAATGACCACTTGATGGTCATGATTTTGAAATGAATCCATAGGGGCCAATGTGGCGATACTAATGTCATCAAGAACAATAGATGATACATGTATAATCTCAGTCTGAAGAGTAGGAACTGTGAGACAAGCCTCTGATCCATTGGAACATGTAAGTGTGTCTAAATACTCAAGCTCCTCTAAAGTATCTTGATCAAAGGGTGTATTATCTTTCCAAGCAATTGGTAAGAGACAATCTGAAGCAGGATCCTTTGGGAATGGAGATATATTGGGGTCTCCATAGATCTCCCAAAGACGTGTCCAAAGTGGGTGGGGGCAATCAATGTCTAATATAGCCCACATAATGTCATCATCAACACTAGACAATATAAGTCCTACTATGTGATCTCTAATGATATCCCAAGCTAGTTTTCCCTCTGAAGTGGCTAGTTCAGGTATGAGATCATACAAATAAGGAAAAATATTAAGCCACCTACAATTTGTAAGTATTCCCTTTTCCCATGACTCATAATTACCCCATTCCAGAATTATAACCGAAGGGTGAGTAGAAAAACCCATGATAACTCTTCAAATTACAAAATCTGAGAAAAATGACCTTACAACATGTAGATCAAATGAAATAGAGCCTAACAACGCAAACAGGAGGTTCCCAAGTGCCAAAACTTCCAAGTAATTAAGCAAACTGTGAAAACACAAAACACTGAATAAAAACTACCTGGGGCAAAATCTGGGAAAATAAGTCTGATCATTGTGTAGATCACTAAACCATCTTTCTAACGCCTATTTGTTTGTGAAAAAGGGAGCTTAGATGCAAAAGATATGCCTCGTGAAGTGCAAAACCCATGATCTGACTTTGACTGCGTAAAAAAGCAACCAAACTAAAAAATAAGGAAATCAGACCTGCACCAAGATCAGATTTACAAACTAAAAAGACCTTCCATAGAAGAGAAAATTAGAAAAAGTAGAGAGGTTGCAAAAGAATGTGCAACATAATATTATTTGAGAATTCAATAATTACATGATAATGATTTTCTTTATAAAAGCAAAGATGCATAACCCTAATCTTATCTTGAGCAACACGATAGCTCAAAAGATAAAGATGAGAATTAATTAACCTCGGAAATAAATAATACCTAAGTAAAGTTATGCAAGTGTAATTAAATATTAATTACACTAACAAGATCAACAAAAATGCTTAAAACTTCCCTTTGAAAAGTAACAAGGAATTACATAAACCAAGTGGCAACACGTTATAAGAAAAAGTGCCCCAAGGACAAGTGAAAGTAGTTTTGTCCTATTCCTCGGGTGCTATGCAAATCTGGTTGTAGCCACTGAACCCATCCAAAAAAGAGAAAAAATTTTTACCTGCAAGAGGGTCCAGCACTTGATCAATAAATGGAAATGGAAAACAATCTTTCTTAGTAGCTTTATTTAGTGCTCTATAATCAACAAAAATTCTCCACTTACCATTTTTCTTTGGAACCACAACTAGAGGAGAGATCCACTAACTATCTAAAATCAGATATATAAACCCAACATTTAACAATTTTTGCAACTCTTCTTTAACTATCTCATGCAAGGTGGGGTTTAGTCAGCCCTATGGTTTCCTAACTGGAAAACTACCTTCTTTATTAGCTTTAAGCATGGAAATTAGATCTTGGATTTGTTTAGTGGTTAATTGTGGATTAATATTGAGTGTGTGATTAGGAAAAAATTCCATAACTTCTGATTATGCAGGTGAGTTAATGGCTAGAACTTGGGAGGTGGATGCCATATCACTAGAATTTCTAGAAGATGAAAATGAATTTTACAAACAATTATGAGGTAGCAATTGATCCAATGTGAAAGTGTTCAACAAATTGTGAGCTACCTACCAATGGAAATCTTCTGAAAGGACAAGGAACATTTATACCTAAATGGAGAACCATGCTTTCAAAAGATTCATTAAATGCATACCTATTCTAAAGAAAATTAACAAGAATATTATCCTCAGTAGGTTCTTCCATGTCTAAGGCTTGATCAATTTTCAAGATGGGAAATGACTCATCCAAGTCACGATCAACCCATACTGGATCCTCCATTTCCAACAAGGGTTGCATTGGCAGGTATAAAGTCAATTATTTCTTGTGCTCACCATTAGAAATGACCATGTTTCCCAACAAAAAATTGATGAATGCATTTGTAGCTGCTAACCAAGGTTGTTGCAAAATCAAGGGGTATCCCCCCAGCTAAATCTTTGGCTACAAAATCACAAAGTCAGTTGGGTATTCCCACGAATCAATAGAAAGGATTACATCTTCAATCATACCCTCTAGTTTGACCAAAGATTGGTTTTCCATTTGAAGAACTGTGGGAGCAGGTCTAAGTCCCTCTAGCGACAATTTTCCTTTGTTTCATTTGTCACAACATTAATTGATGTGCCTAAATCGACAAGGGTATTAGGAATGCTTACTTTACCAATAGATACCTTGATAACATGACTCCTTGGATTTGAATACTTTGGAATGGTTATGTTTCCAAGCATAAGATATGCTAGTTGTCCAATAACTTGGATGGTCTTCAAGTCTTGCTTCTTCTTTTGCCTATAAGTACATAGATCCCGAACTATCTTTGTATAGATGGGAATGTCCTTGATAGGTTGCAACAAAGGAATATTGATGTTAACATTACATAACTCATTAAAAAAATCAAATTTAGGTTGAGAGACTTCCATTTGTATTGGTTCAAATTGAAATCAATTGGGAAAGGGGGGTTCTTTAACTAGATCTGCTTCAGGTTCTTCATTGATCTCTATGATAGTGGTCCCTGGAAGAGCCTTTCCCGATCTTAATTGAGCTCCATCTAACTCTATTGTATTTACAGGATAAGTGGAGTAACTTGTTTCCTCATTATTATACATGGGTTGTGATGCCTTATTGTTGGGATTTGGGTTTGATTAGGATAGCATTGGTGTAGGCTTCAGTGGCTATGTTGGATTAGCTAGCTGAGCAAATGATGATGGTATGGCTGGAAGAAATTGTTGTGACTACTAGTATGGGTTGATCATGGGAGGAGGTGTAAATTTTGTTTTTGATGGAGATGGTTGTTGGTATGGTAGAGGTTGTGGTGATTATGGCCTCTATGCCTATTTCCATGGCTATGAAGCATACTGATATTGTGACATCCATTGAGGGTATGGTGAGGGTTGTTTCCAACCCCCATACCATCTAGGTTGATTTGGAAAAGAATTGGGTTGGCTGGGTCTAGGAACAAGATAATCATTCATCATGCCAAGGTGCATTACTTGAGGTGGAAAAGGTCACCTAGGGGCCATGTAGTAGACAGGTTCCTCAGAAAATTCCATATCAAGCACACCTACAGGAAGAGGCCTTAAGGTGGAAATCCTACTGAATTCTTCTAGGGATGAAATTTTTGTCCTATTGTGAGGGAAATACTCACTACCATGTCTCTTGTGACAAGTCAGAAAAACACAGCCAAGGCCATTTCGGCTTCCTCTTGCTTCCTATAGGTATAAAGAGTGTCTATCTATTTACCCATATGATTTAACAAATTAGTTTTAAGATTCTCAAGTAAATTTCCTATTTCATGCTTCGTTAGACTTATTGCATTACCTGTAGCATAAGGCTTACTTGGATAGTTCCTTCCTGAACACTAAGACCTTGAATAACTCCTACAAATGTCACAAATATCGTCAAAGTCCATTTTAGAAATGTTCCCTTTACCTATTAAATTTAATGCTTCCATAGTATCATCTCTTATGCCTCTAAGAAACAACATTTTAACAACATTAGGAGTTAGCCCATGTTGTCGTGTCATTTAAAACTGAACATGAAGTGTTCAAGGAAATCTTCCATGGACTCATCATCTTTTTGGCTCATGTGGAAGATTTTTTCCCACACATCTTTTGTTTTATAGTACTCCTAGTACTTGGTCAAATATAATTCCTTCATGACTTCCCATGTTCTATTATTCTTGAGGTTCATGAACCAATGTAGGGTTGCATCCTTTAATGTGACTGGGAAAAATTTGAGCTTCTACGCATCTGGGAACAATTTGAGCTTCTACGCATCACTCTGATAATCATAGCTATGAAACAACACATCAAACTCAAGTAAAAACATGTTAGGATCCTTAGTAGAAAAACCAAGAAAAAACTAGTAAAGCAGAGTGAGGAATATTTTTCATAGGAGCATCCTCTTTAGGGTGTGTAGTGGGGAACTTAAAGGTGATCAGGTTGTTGTGGGCTAATGCTCTCGCATCATGGTTGTTATTGTTATTAATGTTGTTGTTGGGATCAACCATGATGTCTAGTGCCCAAGGGGTAAAGTAGGTTTTAAATGGCTCTTGGTTCTTTGAGAATGGACTAGTTTCTGGCCTGTAAGATTCCTAAAAGAACTTTTTAACCTTTCTTTGCAATACTTCAGAAGAACTTGGATGAGTACCCATAGGTGTCTCAACGGTTGTAGACTCTATAACACACTTCTCGATATCGAGTTCAAGTAACTCTAATGATTTCAATTTAGTTTTCAATTTTTCTTGTGTTGAACTACTTCCTTCAACAGATGGCTTTGACCTATTTTGCAATTCTTCAGTTTGTGTTCCCTCAATGGATGCTTTTTTAAGTTTTTTAGGTTGTGAACTACTTCCCTTCTCTTTTCTAATAAATCTTCCTCTACTATCCCTACTATGATTCATGCACCTAAATGACTTACAACAACACAAATCAAGAGTATTAACCTTAATAAGGTCAACAATTGTCTAGGCTTTCCTCTTGACGTACTTTCCCTAACTCAACTTGGTATGATTTCAGGCCTTTAATATCTTTGCCCAGAAATAGTGCCAAAATTATTGGATTAAACTGTGGTTGATATTTTGAATATAACTATCCTTGTAATTCTATCTTGAATAGGTTGAGATCAATCTTTGAGAATTTCACAAGCTCCTTAGTTTACTCCTCAATGTCAATCTGGGAGTGTAGGCTTGTGAAAGATATTGGGGTTGTTTGCCTAAGGGTTGAACCTAGAAATCCAAGTGGGGATGGATGCAACTACATGCAAATTTCATTTTTTCAAAAATCTAGTGTTTTGACCTCCTATCACCTATGTGATAGGAACCCAGACTAAATAGTTCGTAGTAGCAGCAGGTTAAAACTAACCAACAAAATAGAAATATTAATTATTATTAACACTAAAACACCTGAAGCAAGTGAATGATGGAATGTAAAGTGATCAATAAAGTTCACACATATTACTAAGCAATCCAATTAACACTTGTTTGAAATAATCTGCTAAATGGAATTTATATAGAACAATAAACACTTTAATTAAATCTGATTGCAAAGTAGTCTGCTAGATCAAATGTATCTATAGCATGATATCAAAACAAGAAACATCAATCACCAATACATAGAATAACAATTAATAGCACTGTTGTCAAATAAAGTTGCACCCTTGCTAAGCTATTAACTATAGCAACCTATTGACACATGGGAACACTTCAAGGTTGTGGGTGACTTGGGAATGAAGTGGACCTCCAGATTATGGACTGGTTCCCCTTAAGATAACTTGAGAAAAGCTAAAGAAACGATAAGGAAAAGAGTAAGAAGGATATACTTGAAATTTGAAACCTATCACTAGCAGATGATACACCAAAGATAAAAATATGACAATATTGTAGAAAACTCACAAAAAATCTCAATAGAACTAAACAATCTCACAACACAGAGATTTATGTTTATAAAAGTGAGTCCATGTAAGGTTCCGACTGTTCTAATGCTTAACATAAGGAAAATGAAGATGTCTTCACAGATATGAATGCAATAGAAAGAGATCACTAACATAAACCTACACTATGACATAATATTCTTTGCATCTAGTACTGAAGGAATCTGATAAAATAGAGGATTACATAGAATTTTATCATGCAACTCACAACCAATACTTAAAACAACAAAGAAAATCAGTGAAGGAAATGACCTTCTATTGAGAAAACAAGGAGTCTCTGTGTTAGAGATCTATAGTATTCATGAAAAATGAGTTACAAATTCTGAATAATGCTCTTTTAGCAATCTCCTAACCAATAACTCCTTTACAAAGAGGAAAAAATGCCATATATACAATCCAAACCAAAAGGTGTTGGCCCTTGCCTTAGGGTTTACAAAAAAGAGTTAGTGCCTGGACACGTCGGCCCTAGAAGCATTTTGGAATGAAGTTAATGAGGCATTAAATGTGCATACCTTGCTCATTTCGATGAAAGCTTGCTCCTAGGCATGGCCTTCAAATTTTTTATAACGACCGCATTAACTCGTAGCCCTCATGTCCACCCTCAAGACTTCGTCAGAGCCACTTTGAATGCTCTATGGTATGGTCA
Organism: Sequoia sempervirens; assembly: GCA_007258455.2. Classification (NCBI taxonomy): domain Eukaryota; kingdom Viridiplantae; phylum Streptophyta; class Pinopsida; order Cupressales; family Cupressaceae; genus Sequoia; species Sequoia sempervirens. Next base: position 63,640,176 of record VDFB02086081.1, on the reverse strand, counting down.
TTAATTTCGACCCACTTTTTCTAGCTGACCTCCCAGCTGTTATTGTGACTCATGGCCTCTTCCCCTTCAACCTTCCTCTTGCTCTAGATATTTTCTACAAGTTGACCCCCTTCGAGAAGCAACATCAAATTTACCAAGTTAGATTCGAATGCAATTACTACACCGAGACGATCCATGCCGCACAAATTCTATGGATCTTTCTTTATAGGGGGAGTCAATTAGTAAGACTACCCATGACCATCTTTAGCTCCTTCTAATTGATCGAACTCGAGCCACATAGATTCCTAGATGGTCAAAAGATCACTCATCAGAATTGCATGTCGGTGAGACACTAGCCACATCTCCCCGATGTGATTATGTCCTTCAATAGTTATCGGCATAGCAATTGCTATCAGCCAGAGGTCATGATGAGCTTCTATTGGTCATACCGATATTCCCCTCTATTGTCAAATTCATTGCTATTGGAAAGACTTCTCCCAATCGACTAGACTTTATGCTGAAGGAAAACTCCTTCGAAGAGACCACCTTCGAGGTTTCCCGAAATCAAACCCTTCAGTGGAGTCAGAGAGAACCAAAACGGGACCGGGGTCAGAACGAGGGAAAAACCAAAGAGTTGGCGGAACCGAAACTGGAACCTAATCCTGACCTGAAACTTTTCCAAAGTTTCAATTTTGGATTTCGTTCCAATCCTGCCCCCCAGAAATATACAAGGCATGAAGGAAGAAAGAAAAACAAAAGGAAGATCAAAGAGGAGGAGACATCCCTTGATCACCGACCACACAAAAAGCAAAGAAGAGAAGAACAGGTGGAACCAGGGCCGGGACGGGAACAAAAATAGAAATTGGAACTTCGGAAATGTTCCATCACTTAGTTTCGGTCCGCATCTCAGGTCTGCCAAAACAAAGGAAACACCCAAACAAAAAAGAAGGAAAGGTGGGATTGGAACCAAAACTGATCCTAGGCAAAACACAACAGGGGCGGGGGCGGAAACAAACCTGACATTGAAACTTTTATCAAGTTTCAAGTTCGGATTCCATCCCGACCCCGCCTCTGACACCATACAAAGGCGATGTAAAAGGGATGAAAAAGGAAGAAAAAAGAAGGGGAGAAAACACCCCACAATAAAAGAACAAAGAACAAAGGCAACAAAAAACAAACAAGCCCGCAGAACCGGGACCGGGATGGTACCCGAACCTGGAACTTCAGAAAAGCCCCAGAGTTCAGGTTTGGTTCCAGTTCCGCCCCCAATAGAACAAAAGAAAGAAAAGGAGCTCAAAGAAAACAAAATAGAAAAAGGGGGAAAACAAGTCAAAGACATAAGATGAAGACCCTCAATAAAAAACTAAACACTTGCACACTAGGCTCAACCCTTATGGGAGCCTCATTAAAACCACGTGCCAAATTGAAAACATAATTTTCCCCTACAGCTGCACAAGAAGCAAAGAAGTTAGAAAATATGAAACCTTGATGCAAATGTTCCTCCATTTGGTCTTCAAGAACACCTGAAAGCATGGATTACCCTACCTGATTGATCCCATAGGTGAAAATCGAGTAACATTTCTGGTGACCTCAGCTGGATGTTTTCCTGCTAAACATGCAAACCAGTAGCCTAGTGCTAACCATTGGGCACAGAGTCATTGGAAACCTAGGCCTATCCTTAGAAAACACACCCAGATCTAGTAACTCAGAAGACTGATACATACGAGGCCTTGACCCATCCAAGACAAAACAGTAGGAGGAGAACTGTTCATTTGTGCTAAGACAACACTTAGGGAATGGAACTGCACGTAATCTAATGTGCAGAAGCACTTATTGATCTCTAGAATTTTAACATCTATGTACATAATTAGGTCCATACCTCAAAAGAAACGTTTGAGGTGAATCCCATTCACTGGGATTGGTTCCACTATACCATCCAACCTAGATAGCTGGAAAGCATTATGTTGTTTCTTCTCAATAATGATATATGGCCTTGTCCACAATGCATCAAATTTGTAGTGCTTTCCAAGCCTACTTTTTAATTCATCCCACTTTAGCACTATGTCACTTTCCTGGAACACTCTGGGAGATGCCTTCTTATTGAATGAACTTTTCATTTGAGCCTGATGTTGCTCAATCCTTTCACTGTTTCAGCTTTGAGTTCTTCAATTTCAATTAATTGAGCTAACCTTGCTATCATAGGCTCCTCCTCAAACATATCAAGCTAGTTTACCAGATCCAGAGCTGGGAGTTCAACTGAAATGGGCAGTCTTGCCTCCTTTCCATACACTAGCACGTATGGGGAGAGACTAGTTGACCTTTTAGATGTAATCCTATCAGCCCACAAGGCTAATTTCAGCTTGGTGTGCCAAGATTTTTGATTGTCTTCCATAGTTCTCTTAATGATCCTCAGAAGATTGTTGTTAGTGGACTCAGCCTGTCCATTGCCCTGCAAATAATAATTAGAGGATATATTTAGATATATACCATTTTTGACAGCCCAGTCAGAAATTTTAACACTCACAAAAGCAAGGGCGTTGTCTGACACAATAGAATCTGGGATAGCAAATATGGTAACTAACTCTTCATAGAAGTTTAGGACACTAGATTCATTAGCTTCTTTGAGTGCCACCGCTTCAGTCCATTTTGAAAATTAATCAATGGTTGTGAGTATCCACTTGTGGCTTGCACTTGATGGCGGGTTTATAATCCCAATGAAATTGAAACCCACTTCATGAAGGGCTGATCAATTTGAATCAGTTGCAGTGGGAGGGTTGCCAGCCTCTCTTTTCCAACAAAAATAGCACACTCTTTGCACTTTATTACCCACAAATGAGCATCGCTGAATAAGGTAGGCCAATAATAGCCTCCTTTCATTATTTTGAGGGCTGAGGCTCTTGGGGAAAAGTGTCTGCCAGATGCCCCTTGATGGAATTCATGCAATAATCTATCAACCTGATCAACTTCAATACATCTTAATAGGACACCGTAAAAATATCTTCTAAATAGCAAACCATTTAAAAGAACATAAGGTATGGATTGCAGTCGATAATACCTTCTTCTATATTTAGTTAGATCAAGAGGGCACTCACCAGTCAATAAAAAATGTGTCATTTTTGTGATCCAACCTGTAGGAGTAGGTATAGCAGCTTGTTGTCTGTCTTGAAGTGCTAAAACAAAACTTTCCTCCTCCTTTATATTGTTGTTGTTGTTGTCCTCAGTAAGTTTTTTGCAGAGACCTCTCCCTCTTATTAGTTTGGTAACCTTTATTTTAAGGTCATACTCCATCACCTTAGTGACCCAACCAACTCTTTTATCACTCAAATCTTTGTTTAATAGAAACTCTTTCACACTTGGATGAGCAACCATCAACATAATCTTTTTATTGGAAAGCATGTGCCTGAACCTCTTTAAGCTTCTTATGACAGCGAGAACATGTTTCTCTAGAAAAGTATACTTGAGCTCGTAATCTTTGAGTCCCTGACTGAAGAATTCCACGGGCTGTTCGGATCCCTCATCGTTTCGTTGAACTAGCATGGTTGAAAGTGAATCAATATTTCCATAGGCATATAAAATAAAATCTTTAGAAAAGTCAGGATTCAGAAGTGTAGGTACAGTTGCTAATGCCTCTTTTATAAGCTCAAAACTTATTTTCCCATCCTCAGTCCATCTAAAAGGTACGTTCTTTCTTAGCATGTGAGTTAGTGGACCTAATAAATCAACAATATCAGGGATAAACCTCCTAACAAAGTTAATCCTACCAATAAAACTCTAGTCACCTTTCTTGTGTGCTGGTAAAGGAAGAGTTAAGATAACACTTATTCTTTAAGGGTCAATAGTAATACCCTGCTTAGATACCACATAACCAAGCAATCTTCCTTCATGAACAACAAATACACACTTTTTGGGGTTAAGTCATATACCAAATTCCCTGCATTTTTCAAAAATCTGCCTCAAATGACTCAGATGATCCTTAGTCTCCTTAGAAAAAATAGTGATATCATCAAGATAGACTAAGACTATCTTGTACATTAAACCCTGAAAGGCCATATCCATTGCTTTTTGGAAGGTTTCCCCAGCATTAGATAAACCAAAGGGCATTTTCTGATAGGCCATAGTTCCCCATTTTGTGGTGAAGGTTGTCTTATACTGATCCTCTTTTTTCACTAATATCTGGTTGTAACCAGAATAGCCATCTAATAAGGAAAACCTTTCAGACCCTATAACTACCTTAAGTATTTTCTCCATAGAAGGCAGAGGATGACGGTCCTTTAAGGAGGCCCTATTTAAGTCACAAAAATCTACACAGAGTCTTATTTCACCATTTTTCTTCCTTACTCGTACTAGGTTTGAAACCCATGAGTATGCTTGATGGGGAAAATAATGTTTCTTTCAATCAACCTATCTAGCTTCATTTTCATCAAAGGCTCTAACTTAGGATTCAAGGGCCTCTGCTTTTGCCTAACAGGTTTGACATTAGACTCAAGTTCAATGGTATGTTGGGCAAGCTGGGGATTAAATCCCTTTAAATCAATATATTTCCAAGCATATATATCATTAAATTCTTGACAATGCTGAATAAAAACATGCTTCTCTTCAGCTGTACTTACCTTGCCTAACTTAAGAAGCTTTTCTTCAAAAACTTCAACTTTTTTGTAATGATCTTGTTGAACTTGAATACTCCCCTTAGGTTTCCTAGCTTCATCATCAGTATTAAAAATGGATTCTAAAGTGACCAGGCCTTTAGGAAACTTCTTGTTTTTTAGATGAATAATCTAGTCACTGTACTGGTGCTGTAACTTCTCTTGATTGGCATGTGAGAACTCAGCTTCTTCTCTTAAAATGTTGACGATCTGCTAGTCACTATCAAAGACTTTCCAGTGTATATTATTATCAGGCACAACAGGCCTAACTACAATCTTGATATGTTGATTAGTTTTATCGCTGCAAATCTCCTTTGAATATCCTATTCAGCTCCTACAGCAACAAATCTATCAACATGTTTATTCTGAGCTCTAGGAATGGAAATCATATTAAATGCCTCAAATCCCTCTAAGAGGTCCCATACCCTATTCCTGTAAGACCTGAGTATATCATTTTTAACAGCATTAAGCTTTCTCACCTGATTGACAACCAACTCGCTATCACCATAAACTTTTAGACAGCTGATACCTCTTTGTCTCGCCCACTCCAAGCCTTGGACTAGAGCTTCATATTCAGCAGAGTTATTAGAAAAGCTAAAACAAAATCTGAAAGTGAGATAGTACTTCTGACCTTCTAGTGATACCAGCATACATCCACCACTAGCACCTACTCCACTCCTTGAGCCATCAAAATACAGCTCCAACAGATCATTTTCATGTTGTTCACTATGTCATTCCTTTTCCTTTTCAATTTTAGGCATAAGGGAGCCAGTCTCATGCATCATATAAACACCAATGTCAACCTCCTCCAATTGCTCACCTGTACCAACTTCATGAGATTGAGGCGCCCACTCTTTAGGAAGAATATCTGATGTTCTTTCTATTTGAATCTCAGCCTCTTGAACAATAGGTTGCTCCATTTGTACACTTGTAAATAAGTTGGCATTGATAGGAGATGGATTGTAAGGTTCGATATGAACCTTGGCTATGGGTTTTGATTTAATAGTGACTCTAGTACCATATCTAGTCCTGAACAGCATGTGAGACCAATCAGAGGATAGGTAACCACCTATCTTGGCCATAAAATCCCTAGATAAACAAAGGGAAAAGTACGAGAGGAACTCAATAATGTATATATCTTGTGGTATTGCAAAATTTGGATAATCATGTAGAGTTAAGCTCAAATTTTTAATGACCCCTACTATGTTAACAATAGTACCATCTAATTGTAATACCCCCTTTTCTAGTGGCTCAAATTCAACTCCCAACCTATCGACAATTTGTTTGGGCATAACTGAACTACTAGCCCCTGAGTCAATCATACAATTGTGAACCAGATGATCTCCTATGATCAATGACAAATAAAAAGGAGGTGGCTTGGCCTTAGCAGCTTGCTATTCTTTATCACCAATAGTAGTATTAGCCAACACAACCTTCTCCTTTTCTACACTAGGCTCATCTGAGACACTTAAATTGGATAAAGCAAATTGAAGTAGGTCCTTTTAACTCGGAATACTCAAGGAATCCCATATTGACATGGGTACATTAATTTTGTTCATATGCTCTAGTATATTGAAAGATGTAGTAGGTTTAACTTGACCTTTGGGAGGAATAACATCACCTTTAACTGAAGGTGCCTGGTTTGATAAATCAGACTGTTGCTTACCTACCAAAGGCTGGCCCCTTGCTAGCATTCGAATCTGGTAAGTTTTTGATGGGTCAGGAGCATTATGATTCTAGTTTAGCCCTTGTTTCAATTGAGTCTGAACTGTATTAGGTTGATGTCCTTCATCTATTTCCCTCTTCTTATTGCATGTATTGTCTACAATTGAAGAATCAGCGTGGATCACTCCACAAAATTCTTCTCCTTGCTAGTTCAAGAATGTAGACTCATGTGTCTGTTGCTCTTGTTGCTGTACTTTAGTTGCTATAGGCACACTTGACTGTATTGTTGTACTGTTATGAACCATCAAGGTTTGGTTAAGCAACCCATTTACAAAGATACCTTGATTATGGGGTTGACTACACAGAAAGCACCACTCATAATCTTGAACTAAGTTATTTTGGATAGGTGCAAGCTCTTTGGAAGTGTTTCTAGTGTTGGAGTCATAAGCTTGATGTGGCCTTGGGTTAGGAGCAAACTTTTGGCCTTGATTATAAGGCTGATAAATTGGTCTATTGGTCTAATTTTGCTGGTAATTAGACTGAAATGAGGGTTGATAAGGCTTAAAACCTTGATTTTGTTGTTTTTTTAGATTAACCATCTCATTGCCAAAGGTCATCAGAAGGCCTTTAACCTCTTGTAGTTCATTAGACTAAGCCATAAATGGATTTAATTGACCATTAGGTTAGGTATCAGGTGCTGGGAATGTTGGTGCACTTGGAATAACAGCCAAAGGAGGTAATTGCATAGGGGTTGGAGGCTGAAAAGCGGGAAATATTGGCATAGATGGTCTTGGGGAAATTTTACCAGCCTGTATGACGCTATTTTCAGCTCTAACAACTACACCATATGCTGCAGGAAGTGTATCACCTCCCATCGATTGAATCATTACAAAAATATCACTATTTAAAGCTCTTAAATAGTATAAAAATGCATGATTAGCACTAGGTCTTACCGTTTGTGGGATTCTATCCCACATCCTCTGGAAACAGTGACTAAAATCTAACATAACTTCATGAGGAGCTCTTTTAATTGTAGACAACTACTCCACTAATGACAGTTGGTCAGATTTATCTTCAAGTCATTTGCACAACTAGCTGCCTAACTCATCCCATGTTGCTATGGAGTTGACAGGCAAGCCTCTGAACCATTGTAGGACTTTTCCTTTAAATGATGCTACCAGCAATCTGAGTGCTACATTTTCTTCAATCACATGATGAATAACACACAGGTAAGCGACATCTTTTATATGCTCCGTTGGGGTGGTATGATCCTTGCCATGAAAATATGGCAGAATTTTTAAGGCAGTGATAGGAATTTCATCATATTGAGTCAAATTCAGTGGGCTGCCTTGGTTAAAAGTAACAAATGGTTGATTCCTCATTGCTGGAATCATTGTCACTGGGATATTCCTAGTAATAACAATAGGAACAGTGGTGTGACTTCTTACAGAAGGATTCGACTTGGACCTTCTAAAATAAACAACTGCCTTTTGAACCTTCTGGATTTCCCTGCCCCTTCTTCTAGGTGGGGACAACTGCAAATACTCAAAAACAGGCGAGTTACTCCTAGTCTGCACTCTTCTCATGAGCAGTAATGCACTGGAATTGCTAAATCTGAGCTCAAAGTTGCCAAGTATGCTAAAATTTCTCTTAAAGACTACAATTTCTGCTGCACATACCAAACAGTAGTATGATAATTTTGGTTTAAGACTGAATACAGTCCTCTGTCCCACCGAGCATGCCAAAAACTGTTGTCAAATAAAGTTGCACCCTTGCTAAACTATTAACTATAGCAACCTATTGACACATAGGAACACTTTGAGGTTGTGGGTGACCTGAGAATGAAGTGGACCTCTAGATTATGGGTTGGTTCCCCTTAAGATAACTTGAGAAAAGCTAAAGAAACGATAAGGAAAAGAGTAAGAAGGATATACTTGAAATTTGAAACCTATCACTAGCAGATGATACACCAAAGATAAAAATATGACAATACTGTAGAAAACTCACAAAAAATCTCAATAGAACTAAACAATCTCACAACACAGATATTTATGTTTATAAAAGTGAGTCTATGTAAGGTTTTGACTATTCTAATGCTTAACATAAGGAAAACGAAGATGCCTTCAAAGATATGAACGTAATAGAAAGAGATCACTAACATAAACCTGCACTATCAAATAATATTTTTTGCATCCAGTACTGAAGGAATTTGATAAAATAGAGGATTACACATAATTGTATCATGCAACTCACAACCAATACTTAAAACAACAAAGAAAATCGGTGAAGGAAATGACCTTCTATTGAGAAAATAAGGAGTCTTTGTGTTATAGATCTGTAGTATTCATGAAAAATGAGTTACAAAGTCTGAATAATGCTCTTTTAGCAATCTCCTAAACAAGAACTCCTTTACAAAGAGGCAAAAATTTCATATATACAATCCAAACCAAAAGGTGTCGGCCCCTGCCTTAGGGTTTACAAAAAAGAGTCGGTGCCTGGACACGTCGGCCCTAGAAGCGTTTTGGAATGAAGTTAATGAGGCATTAAATGTGCATACCCTGCTCATTTTGGTGAAAGCTTGCTCCTAGGCATGCCCTTCAGATTTTTTACGATGACCGCAATAACTCATAGCCCTCGTGTCCACCCTCAAGACTTCATCAGAGCCGCTTTGAATGCTCTATAGTATGGTCATTAATGTCGACCCACTTTTTCTAGGCAACCTCCCAACTGTTATTGTGACTTGCGGCCTCTTCCCCTTCAGCCTTCCTCTTGCTCTAGATCTTTTCTGCAAGTTGACCCCCTTCGAGAAGCAACATCAGATTTACCTAGTTAGATTCGAACGCCATTGCTTCACCGAGCCAATCCATGCCGTGCACATTCTTTGGATCTTTCTTTATAGGGGGATTCAATTAGTCAGACTACCCATGACCATCTTTAGCTCCTTCTGATTGATCAAACTCAAGCCACATAGATTCCCAGACAGTCAAAAGACCACTCATCAGAATCACATGTCGGTAAGACACTATCCATGTCTCCCTAATGCAATTATGTCTTTCAGCAGTTATCGGCATTGCAATCACTATTGGCCAGAGGTCATGACGAGCTTCTATTGGTCATACCTATATTCCCCTTTATTGTCAAATTCATCGCTATCAGCAAGACTTCTCCCAGTCGACCAAAATTTATGCCGAAGGAAAACTCTCTCTGCGAGACCACCTTCGACGTTTCCTGAACTTGAACCCTTCAGCGGAGTCAGAGAGAACCAAAATGGGACCGGGGTTGGAATGAGGGCAAAACCAAAGAGTTGGTGGAACTAAAAATAGAACCTAGTCCGAACCTGAAACTTTTCCAAAGTTTCAAGTTCGGATTCCATTCCGATCCCGCCCCCCGGTAATATACAAGGCACAAAGGAAGAAAGAAAAACACAAGGAAGATCAAAGAGGGGGAGACATCCCTCAATCACTGACCACACAAAAAGAAAAGAAGAGGAGAACAGGAAGAACTAGGGCTGGGACCAGAACAAAAACAGAAAATGGAACTTCAAAAAAAATTCCATCGCTCAGTTTCAGTTTGCATCCCGGGTCCGCCAAAAAAAAGGAAACGCCCAAACAAAAAAGAAGGCAAGGTGGGATTGGAACCAAAACTGATCCCGAGCAAAACATATCAGGGGCGGGGGTAGAAACAAACCTGACTTTGAAACTTTCATCAAGTTTCAAGTTTGGATTCCATCCCGACCCCGCCTTCGACACCATACAAAGGCGACAAAAAAGGGACAAAAAAAGGAAGAAAAAAATAAGGGGAGAAAACACCCCACGACCAAAGAACAAAGAACAAAGGAAACAAAAAAAAAACAAGCCTAGCTAAACTGAGACTGGGATGGCACCAGAAACTGGAACTTCAGAAAAGTTCCAGAGTTTAGGTTCGGTTCCGGTTCCGCCCCTGACAGAACAAAAGAAAGAAAAGGGGCACAAAGAAAACAAAATGAAAAAGGGGGAAAACAAGGCAAAGACATAAGAGGAAGACCCTCAATAAGAAACCAAACACTTGCATGTTGGGCTCAACCCTTATGGGAGCCTCATTAAAACCATGTGCTGAATTGAAAACATAATTTTCCCCTGTAGCTGCACAAGAAGCAAACAAGTTAGAAAATATGCAACCTTGATGCAAATGTTTCTCCATTTGGTCTTCGAGAACACCTGAAAGCATGGATTACCCTACCTGATTAAGCCCGTAGGTGAAAATCAGGTAACAAGCACATTAAATAGTTTTAGGTTAACATAATGATTGGAGATGAAAACATATTTAAAACTAAGATTTAGTCTCATTACCACACAACACACAGATGCTAAAACTAGTCACTGGGCGATTGAGGAAGTGGGCCCTACCTTCTCCAATTTCTAGTGAAGAAACAAAAGCTTACTTTACTCTACTCAATGCTTATGCAAAACAATATTTCAAACTCAAGTCTTCCTTTAATCAAAATAGCAGCTTACAGATATATATTATCGATTACTAACTCAATTCTTAGCATACAAATAAAGAGAGATCATATGTTGTTGAGTTTATAAAAGACTAGTTCCAAAAAGGTATACGATTTTTTGGGTTGTTATGTCCTATGACATACAACCTTTAAAATATTCTTAAAAATAGATTTATAGATTCAACATCATTCCAAAAATAAAACAACCTAGGCCAAACTTAATCACAAGTGGCACATGACTCATGAGATGGTTCTTGTCCTAATTCCACTGATGCTCCCATTTCTCCTACACATCATCCATCTAATCATCCCCTATTTTTCATAGTCACAAGGATAATTAGTAAATAATTAAAGGTTTTCATATATCCACAAGTTTCTATCTTCTCTTTGCATTTTATTAAGTATCCCTACTTCATTAACAAATAGTGATAGGAACTACAAGAGATTCTATAGGATCAAAGAGGTAAAAAGGTAAACAAAGGGGTAAAAATAAACACATTTATCCTTCATCACCATGGGCTATCCATGCTTCTTTAGTTATGCATTTAGATGATCATGGTAGGAGGGGGATTTACTACATTGGAAGATTAGGCTTGATCGACTAGATGAGGATGATATAAATAGGAGACCATATCTCAAGATTCCCTAGTGGGTGGATAATAGGCATGAGCTATGCAGGCTACAACTAGAATGATTTCTTTAAGGTAGAAACAATTACATAGTGGGACCATTCTAATATGACTGTGTCATGCATCAGTTTGGGCATGTTCAAGTACCACCACGAGCTAGACCGATGTATCGATGATCAACATGGAGTGCTTCTAGACCCAGGGACAATAGTAGGCTTATTATTATTATTGAGGATGTATACATTAGTGGTTTAGAGGAGGAGGACCATGACATGCCCCCAATCTCCAAGGCTGATGACATAGGCACTACTCAAGCCTACGGTGAGTGGTGGATTGCAACATGACCAACTCTTGTCTTCCCTATACACTACCATGCAGGTCACACTAGAACCTCTTCTAGGCTGCATAGAGGATATAAATGGTGAGTAGGTAGATGAAGATATAGATGATGATGACACCGTGCCTGACATATTTCTAGTTTTAGATGAGGATGAGGAGGATGAGGAGGAGTCCTAGTCTATGAGTGAGGATAATGATGAGACAAAGGAGGATCTAGTTTCCTTTGATGGGAGAGATACACCTCCTACTAGAGTCACTAGATCACACAGCATACCAAATCTAAAGTAGAGATCTACACACATGGGAATGGGGAGGCCAGTAGTTGTAGGCCATCCACACCACCCACACAATGGAGGACCACCATTGTATGGTTATACCCTAACTGGAAGACTGGAGATCCAGGTGATGATTCAATATTTATGTTATTTCATTATGCTTTTATTTTTATGTATATGCTTTATATATGATGATGATGTGCACTAATACCTATTATGATTTTTATCTTGTAGGGTCCACATGAGAGTGGCATGAGTTCTACCAACAAGTGACCATTGAGATAGTGCCTCCACTACACACAAAGGATGATACACTCCTAGAGGACATGCCCCCACCTTCTATGGGGCAACATGCAAACCTCTTCGAGTCGATAGAAAGATTAGGCACAATGTACAAGAGAGCCACCAGTTGTGCCGACTAGCTTCTAGCCAAGCTTTCAGTAGTTAAAGCATCTTGAGGTCCTACTGATGGTAGGATAGAGGATTCCCTATGAGTAGAGATCTTAAGGCTATAGGAGGAGCTTGCTAGGGTACAGGTAGACTGAGAGCAGAAAAATCGAGAGTGTGTTGAGGCACTCATATGAGAGGCGAGAGTGGTTGGACTAGTAGAGGGGCTATGGGAATCCTTAGGCATGTTGCAATCACATTCTACTGTATCGAGATAGCCATGAGGACCACCAACCCTCAAGGGGTCTAGCATCCATAGACCTTACCAGCATTTTATTCAATGGTGTATATGTACTTAAACTTTTGATGATATATATGAGCATTGATGTTTATGCTTTTATGATCTTATGTTGAATTAAATGTTAATGTGATTTATTAAATATCCCTTGCAAGAATCTCTAATAAATATCCCCATGATTTAATGTTTATGTGATCTAGTTAAAATATTTTTAGTTTACCTTGATGGCATCACCGGTGTAATTTTTTGACAAGTTCATCATGAGCAATTAAGGTTAAAAGGTAGAGTTTTCAAAACATTTCTCACAGTTTGCAAAGAAGAAGAAGTTTCACGAAGCGATAAAAGATTGAAAAAGATAAGCGGGACGATGGAATCTGTTGATAGATAATCAAGTGGAGGTATTCCACTAAGGCTGAAGTGTTGTAGGTATGAGAAAGTTTTGTGGTGTTGTCATTAATGTTGCCATTGATGTCAACATAGTTTAGTATGTTACAGATTGTACATGTATAGCTGAGATGCTGCTGAGATGTTATGAGTACATGGAGCTATCTTTATAGTATTGTAAATTTTTGGTTTGATAAGTTTCCAAGTGCTTTTGAGAAAATTAAATAAAGTAGAGAAGTTAGAATGATAAAAGTGTTCAAAATGTGCTCCAGTATGTGCTCTGCATTTCTCCTATGTTGATCCTATGCTTGTGCGGATCTAAAGGTTTGATAATGGTGATTTAGTGGTGATACTTCCTAAGTTTTAGCTTTTGGTTTGATGGTACGTGAAAGTTACATTCACCGGTATGTGAACTATTCTGGTAAAGTTGGTCTTCTATGGATTGGCATAAATATTGTTGCTATGCAGTTTTTCTCTTTTTTCTTTCAAATCTTGTGGATCTGGAATATGTCTTGTGAAGGTATTTTCTATGTTCTGGAAAAGAGGTTTGAAGATTGGTGATTTGGAATTCATGTTTCAATAATTCAATGTGAGTTTATATAGTCTGGATGGGCTGGTGAAAGGTGTTCAGTGATTGAAGCTTGTTGTTTTGTTGTGGATGTATCTGGAAGATTCTGAGGTGTATTCTTGTGCTTAAGGAAGCATGTCATGGTGTCTATGTCACATCTTTTTCTTGGAAAGCATGTACATCAATGTTTATTTTTTGTTTTCATTAGTTTTGGCTGACCTGGTGTTTACACTCCATTCGAAGAATAAAATTTAATTAAGGAAGTGTGTGGCTATTTTGAGATATTATTTTTGATCTTGAAAAATGTTGTTGGTCCAATCTTATTCCTTTCCAATGCGGGAATTTTGAGTTGCCGCCCTAATTTGAATTTATGAAATGAGGTTTTTGTGGCTGACCTTGGAGAAATTTTCTAAGGTTGAGAATGATATAAAATCAAGTCGATTTGTGAAGAATTGTATGACAGTGTGATGCAAAGTGAAAAAATTGAGCCACAAATCATAAGAGAAGAAGTGTGTGTGAGTTGTGATAGAAGTTCTTCATTGTGTTGAAGGTAGTGAGATAAAGGTTTTTGCAATCCTACGAATGTGCATTGATTATTGTGGTGGATCTTTTGTTCTCTTTTGTATTTGTAGGCAGTGAGCCTCTCTGTTGGACTGTGAGTCCTTTCTATGGATAGTGAATCCCTTTTGTTGGCAATGAGCCTTTGTACTTGGACAGTGAGTCCTCTTTCCGGTAGTGAGCCTTTGTTTTATAATCTTTATATTGTGAGTTAACCCTCACCATGGTTTTTCCCTCATTGGGTTATCCACATAAAAATTGGTGTTCATTGTGTTGATTTGCTTTCTATTATTTGTATTTCATGCTCTTACTTAATAACAAAATAGTGTGGTTGTGGGATTAATAAGTGTTAAAGTTTTAAGTTTGAATTGTGTGACAAATGATTCACCCCCCTCTCAGTTGTCCTGAACCTATTTAACAATTGGTATCATAGCCTTGGTTCCTTGTTGGTGAGCTTAAGCGCTTAAGGAATATTTGATGGTGCACAAGCTGGAGATCCCTATGTTTGATGGAACTAACTACAATGATTGGAAGGGATAGATCATGAAAGAATATATTATCTCCTTTGGTTTCAAGACATAGAAGGTTGTTGAGACAAGATACACCCCCATCTGATGGTCTTACTACTGTAGATGAGATCTTTGCTTATGAAGAAAATGAGAAGGTGAAGTATGCTATTTTTAGTGTTTTATCTAAAAATGAGCGAGCGAAGGTTTCTTCTTTGGAAATTGCATATGAAGTCTATAATAAGTTGGAAGATATGTATAAAGGAAATGAAAGAGTGAAATTGACAAAGAAGCTAGTGGTGAAGCGCAAATTTGTGAATTTTAAGATGGAAGAAGGTGAAGAATTTACAAGTTTCTTTTAGAGGGTTGAACTGACTGCAAATGAAGTTAGAAATCAAGGAGGAAAATTATCAAATGAAGATATAATTGAAAAAATCCTGATAACCCTACCAAAGTGCTATAGTGATAATATCTCAGTTATTGAAGAAGTATATAATCCTAAGACTTACACTTTGGAACAGTTTTTTGGCACCTTGCAAGCATTTGAGTTGAGAAAGTTCCAGAAAGAAGACAAGATAGAAGAAAATTCAGAAATGACATTTAAGGCATTGAAGATTGAAGAGGAACCAGATAGTGATGATGTTGATGAGTTGGAAGCAAATGTCACCAGGAAGTTGAAGAAAGGAACCATAAAGTATAAAGGTATGTTTCCTTTAGTTGTGGTAATATTCGTCATTATGCTTTGAGATGTCCGAATAGAGCTTTGCATAAGAAGAGAAAGGATTATAAAGATAAGGATAGAAAGGATAAGAAATATAAGAAGCTATACTATGTTAAAGAAGAAGTAGGATTTTTTGATGATGAATCTGAAAATGAGGTTGATGATAGTGAATTATTATTCTTAGCTTTGGAAAATAAATTTATATCCACTAACCCTAGAAAATGTGTAAGCAAGAAAGCTCTGGAGAATTAGAGGAATAGGATGGAAGGTACTTTGGTTATCACTTTTCATGCAAGAGAGGATGAAGACTAGTGGGTAATTGATAGTGGATGTTATAATCACATGATTGGAGATAAGAGTAAGTTTACTAAACTTGAGAAATATGATGGTGGTTTAGTTATGTTTGGTGATGATTCATGAGAAAAGATCTACGGTAAAGGTTCAATTTGTTTTGATGGAGTGCATAGTACTGATGATGTATATTATGTGAAGGGTTTGAGGCATAACCTTCTGAGTGTTGGTCAAATGTATAGCAATGGTTTTAAACTTGTGTTTCAAAATAACACCTGTGAAATTAGAAAAGGATCCAGAAATGGAGATA
This sequence comes from Sequoia sempervirens, assembly GCA_007258455.2. NCBI lineage: Eukaryota > Viridiplantae > Streptophyta > Pinopsida > Cupressales > Cupressaceae > Sequoia > Sequoia sempervirens. Next base: position 63,624,143 of record VDFB02086081.1, on the reverse strand, counting down.
TGATTGCTATTGGAAGAAGAACTCCTAGAAACATCTATCAGTTGAAAGGATTTGATGGTCATTTCCTTGTATCTCAAATTAGTGAAATTTGGTTATGGCACTAGAGAATGGGATATGTAAATTTGATAACCTGGTCAAGATTAGTGCAAAAGAGATTGTTCAAGGACTACCTAGAATCACAAGACCTGGTAATTCTATTCGAAAAAGTTGTCAATTGGGGAAAAAAACAAGATGCATCTTTAAGGGAAAGAGCATTCTACTATCAGAATGCTGGAGTTAGTTCATACTGATCTTTTTGGTCCAAATAGAACTAGAAGCCTAAATGGTGATAGATATTTCATGTTGCTTATTGATGATTATACTTGAATGACATGGATTGATTTTCTCAGTGAAAAGAATCAGGCTCTAGATAGGTTTAAGGTATTCAAAGCAAGAGTGGAAAATGAAGTAAATTTTAAAATCAAGTGTTTGAGATCCGATAGAGGTGGAGAATTCACTTCTAGTGAATTTAGTGCATTATCTGAACAACATGGCATAAGAAGACAATTTTTTTCTATGAGAACCCCTCAGTAGAATGGTGTAGTTGAAAGGAAAAATAGAACTATATAGGAAGATGCTAGAACCATGATGAAAGAATCAAATGTACCAGATGTGTACTAGATAGAAGCAATACATATTGTTGTTTATGTTCTTAATAGATTCTAGATCAGATACAATAGCACAAAGACACCTTTTGAGTTATGGACTGGTAAGACACCTATTGTGAAATATTTTAAGGTATTTGGAAGAAAATGCTATATTAAAAGAGATGATGAAAATCTTGGAAAGTTTGATGCTATATGTGATGAAGGAATTTTTCTTGGATACTCCACTACTAGTTGTAGACATGGAAAATATACCAATCACACCTGATCTTGATTTTACTAACACTAGTTCATCCTGAATCATCTCTCTGCTAATCATTTAATTAAATAATCTCTATTTAATTAAATTCATCACATGTCATATCTTAATTAAATAAATCAATGTTATCTAAATAAGTCATCATCTCCTATTAATTAAATAAATCATTTTTATTTAATTAATCCTATAGTCCCTCTTTTAATTAAATTATTCATTTTATTTAATTAATCTCTAAATTCATTCCATTAAATTAAACAAATTGATCTTTATTTGATCTAACCATCTTCTTTAATTGAATAAATCAAAATATTTATTTAATTAAGTCTAAATCATTTTCCTCTCATTTTGATTTATTTCAATCCAAAAATCTAAATCAAATGGTCAAATCAGCTAATCCCTCATTAAATTAATCAAATCTTGATTAATTTAATCCTAATCACCTAAATCCTCTAGATTTTTCCACTTGCACATGAAAATACATTTAATTGATTTATTAAATCCCTATTTTCTCTCAATATGGCATTAAAGGAGAATATTCTTCCAAATTTGAAAATCCCTCCAAATGGGATTTTTCCTTCCAACTAAGCATTTAACTCCTCTTACATGTCCTTGTGCATTGAGCCAAGTGGCATTTAAGTCATTCTTTTCTCCCTCCAACAAGCCAACTTTCAAATTTGAAATTCCACCTAATATCATTTATTGTGCACATTCATCAAAATGTGATCAAGCTTCCTCCATTCACATCTTGACAAGTGGCACTTGCCCATTGGATGTTGAATGATCCCACATTGCTCCATTTTTCTCATTCCTCCATCTTGTCTTTCTATAAATAAGAGGATTTCCTTTGTATTTAGGATCGAAAACTTAGAGAAAAGTTACTCTATTCACATTGAGAGCTAATTTTATCCATTTCATATCAAGTGTTCATCATTTCCATGGTTTCATAGCAAGGTTATTCCAAAATCTCATCAAGGAGCTTCAATCATCCACAAATCTTCATCAAGCTTGCATAGGAGTTGGGAAAGGGCCAATTTCCACATCAAATTAGCACCAATTCCCCCATGGGATTAAGAGTTTGCATGTTTAAATAGGATTTCAATTACCTTCTTTGCATTGTTCTTCAATTTCTTTCCTATTTGAGCATTGTAGATTAATTTCATGGGGAATCTTGGTTCTTACTCATACTTGGATCTAATATTATGTTTGTTTTCTAGGTTTGTGCAAGTATAGGATAGGGGTTCTACACTAGCAAAGCATACAAATGCTTTAACAATAGATTGAGAAAGATTATTGAAAGTGCTAATGTGAAGGTTGATGAAGACATAATCAGAACTATTGAGATAAGTGAATTTGAACCTGATGATCCTATCTATGGACATGTACCTGAAGAAAATAAGGAGAAGGAAGATGAAGAGAAAGAAGAACAAGTGGAAGAAGAAGAAGGAGAAGAAAAAAATGAACTAGAACCTGTTGTCAGAACTCCTAAGTATATATAGAAGAATCATCTAGAGGATGGATAATTGGAGATAAAAGTGAAGGTCTGAAGACAAGAAGTAGAGTTGTAGCTAAGGTAAATCTTTGTTTTCTTTCTAAAGTTGAACTCAAATCCGTAAGTGAAGCATGTGAAGATGAGAGTTGGATGAAGGCTATGAAAGAAGAATTGTAACAGATAGAAAAGAATCGGACATGGGAACTAGTCCCTAGGCCTATGAATAATAATGTGATTGGCTCAAAATGGGTGTTCTAGAATAAGTTGGATGAAAGTGGAGAAGTTGTAAGGAATAAGGAAAGACTTGTATGCAAGGGATATTCACAAGTTGAAGGTATAGATTTTTGAAGACATTTTCCCCTGTGGCCAAAATGGAAGCTATTAGGATTTTTTTGGCTTTTTTTGCTCACAAGGATTTCAAAGTGTATCAAATGGATGTTTAGTCAACATTTCTAAATGGCGAGTTGGAGGAAGATGTGTACATGGAGCAACTTGAAGGGTTTTAGTTGTTTGACAAATCAAAAATGGTTTGTAAGTTGAAGAAGGCATTGTATGGGCTGAAGCAAGCTCCTAGAGCTTGGTTTGCAAGACTGGACAAATATCTGACAAAGCAAGGATTCAGCAAAAGTTTTGTTGATAACAGACTTTACTTCAAAGTGCAAGGTAACAAAATGTTGATAGTAGTTTTTTATGTTGATATCATTTTTGGTGGAAATGAAGGCATGTGTAAAAAGTTTGCTAATGAGATGCAAAAGGAATTTGAGATGTCTATGATCAATGAATTGAATTTATTCCTTGGTCTACAAGTGAATCAAACTGATAAAGGGATATTCATTTCACAATATAAGTATGTAAAAGAGTTGTCAAAATTTTTTGGGATGGATGATTCCAAATTGGTTTGTACTCCTATGGTAACTAGATGTAAATTGAGAAAAGGTGTTGAATCTACTAAGACTGATATGAGAAAATATAGATCTATGATTGGTGGATTGTTGTATCTTACTGCTACTAGATTAGACATTATGCATGCAATATGTTTAGTTGACATATTCCAAGCAGATCCCAAAGAAGCACATGTCACAGCTGTAAAGAGAATATTTAGATATCTTAAAGGTACACTAGATTATGGACTATGGTATCCTAAGAGTGATGATTTCACCCTGAGTGCTTATATAGATGTTGATTGGGTTGAATGTGTAGATGACCAAAAGAGTACTAGTGGTGGTTCTTTCTTTCTTGGTGGAAGATTAGTTTCATGGTTGAGCAAAAAGAAAGAATTGGTTTCTTTATCCACAATAGAGGTAGAATATATTGCTGCAACATCCTGCTACACACGGGTTTTATGGATGAAGTAGAAACTGAAGGACATTGGTGTCATATGTGATGAGCCTATTTCTATTTTCTATGAAAAAAAACAAGTGAAAAAAACATTTAAAATAACTTGGTTATGCATTCAAGAACAAATCACATATCTATCAAATATCATTTCCTGAGAGAAAAAATGTTGGAGAATGAGGTCAGATTGGAGTATGTGACAACAAAGGAACAAATTGTAGACATATTTACTAAGGCTCTTCCGAAGGATACTTTTGAGCATCTTAGGGAGATTTTGGGGGTCATTGGCCCTCCTAACTAGGTGCACATGAAGGTGCATCAGTCTAGTGAATTCACAAATTCTTCATTTATCAGGATTGATAAATGGGTCTACTCCACAAGGGGAGTAGAAAAGGTTTTCATTGTTGTAGTATGGGTGTACTCCTAAGGGGGAGTAATCAGTGTTGTTGATCTTTTCCATTGATGTCAAAGGGGGAGATAATTTCATGTGAAAAAAAAGAAAAGAAGAAGAGAAGGTGTTCTCCCAGGATATTATGTAAAATTTTTGTCTTTGATGGTTTTTCACATCATGTATTGCCATCAATGACAAAGGGGGAGTTTGTTGTAGGTATGAGAAAGTTTTGGTGGTGTTGTCATTGATGTCAACACGGTTCAATATGTTGCAGATTGTACATGTATAGCTGAGATGTTGTTGAGATGTTATGAGTACATGGAGCTATCTTTATAGTATTGCATATGTGTTGGTTTCATAAGTTTCCAAGTGCTTTTGAGAAAATTAAATAAACAAGAGAAGTCAAAATGATAAAAGTGTTTAGAATGTGCTTTGGTATGTGTTGGAAAATATGCCTCAATCTCATAGGCTGAAACCTCTGAGAAAGCATAGTCACTGTGACATTCCTGTTGTCTGGCCAACTGGCAGTTTATCTTGTGTTTTTCTCATGTCACTATGACTTTGTTTCTATCTTGCCGAATGGACCTATTGCTATGACATGGAGACTCATGGAGATCTCTTACCAACTGGGAGATGTCTAGCCGATAGTTGGTGTCTATCAGATGTCGGGGAGACTCATGGCAACTAATGTTTTCAGGGAGACCTGGCTGAAAGGTTTTTCTTTCAGTATGAGGTCTTACCGATATGAATGTCTTCTTGATTGTATGGTCTTCGGGTTTGCTATGACTCTCAATGAAAGACAGATCAGAGTAACATAAGGGTTTGGTAGGAAGTCTTGGTGACCGGGAGAAGTCTCACCGATAAGTAGGTTCAAGGTGACTTGAACTCTCAGGAAGAAGTCTTGGTGACGATAGGAAGTCTTGCTGATATCGACATGACCTTCAGTCTATCTGGCCGATGAAGAAATCGGTATGACTTGTTCCTATCGGCATGAAGTCTTGGCGACTGGGGAATGTCTCACCGACAGTGTTAGGGGTCATTAGCGTAACGTAAGGCTTTGGCATGAAGTCTTGGCAATGAGTGTTTGTCTCATCGATGCGGTAGGATATGTTCGGTATGACTCTTGAGCTCGATGTGATGTCTTGGCGAAAGACGTTTGTCTCACAGAATGGAATTCTCACGTCGGAATGACTTGAAGACTTCGGTATGAGGTCTTGGCAATCTGCGATAGTCTTGCTAATGGCAATATTGAGATCGATGTGACTTGAAGACATCTGTGTGATGTCTTGGCAAACTCGATTGTCCTGCTGATGGAAATCCTGAGGTCGGTATGACTCTTGGCAACTGCTTGGTGTTTGGTATGTCTTGAGACTTCGGAGTAATGTCTCAGTGAAAGCGATATGTCTTACTGACTAGTGTTTTGGTATAACATGAAGAGCTTGTTATGAAGTCTTGGTGAAGAGTGATAGTCTTGTCAACTATTATTTGGCACTCAGTATGACTTGAAGCCCTAGGTATAACCTCTTGGCGATAGTTGGATGTCTTAGCGATAGTGTTGGCAGATGAGTTCAACTAGAGGTCGGTGAAAGGTCTCACCGATCATGCTGATGAGGAGACTCTTGCCAACAGATGGATGCCGATAGGAATAAAATGGGTTTCGGTATGACTTGTGAGCTCGGTGAAACCTCTTGCCGATGGAGACGACTCTTGGTGACAATGTGTAAACGGGTCATGTGGCATTGGGGAGACACTTCTTGTGTCTCACCAACATGCGACACAAGTTGATCGCTATTGACCAAGTGAAGACTGTCTGACGTGGTACGATGTGGACCAACCCAAGAAGGAAGAATGTGAACCATTGTAACCATTTCTATTTGGAAGGAAAAATCTACACCAGAGTGGAAACATCTTTGTTACGATGATGATGCTGAGTTGGAGATTGCTTTCTGACTATTGAGAATGAATGCATATATGTATGTATTGGACATTCTGAATAAGTTTGAGAGAAGGAAGCTAATAAGCTAAGGAGTTGAAGAGCCGAGAGCCAATGAGAGAGAGATAATGAGGACTGAGTGGCTGGTCGAAAGGCCGAGGCCATGAGGTCGAAGTAGAAGAAGAGAGAGGCAGAGTTGTGCTAGAATCTCTCTTGATCATGAATGCTATGGTTGATCTCTCTGGGAGAGTTTGTTACCAGTTGTATCCAGATGAACAAGATGTAATCTCTGAAAAGGCTAAGAGCCTGAAATTGTATTGTAACCGTTTGTTGCTAAATAATACAAGGCTCGATCTTTGGAGTGTGGGGTTTTTTATCCAAAAGGGTTTTCCACACGTAAATCTTTGTGTTTTGTCTTTTTGTCTCATCTTTCATGTCTGTAATGGTTATGTTAGAGAATCTATTGTTGCTTGCAGTTAGATTTACATGTGCTTCTCTCAGAATGATCAATGTGGGGAATGAATTGTGTCTATTCCGCATTTGGACATAGTTGTTTGTGTCTTTGAGGCAACCTAATTGAAATGAAAGTTACCGAAGGCACTACTATTTGGAGTTTTCATTAGATGCGCTCCACTAGATTTCCTTACAAGTGGTATCAGAGCCTTGTTCTAGTTGTTGGTTCTAGATATTTCTCCTATGAAGATTTCTCAGTTAGTTGGGTTGGAAGAAATCTGGAGGAATGGACTGATATATTGATCCTTTGATGAGTGGAAGCCTTGTGGTATTCTGAGACAACATGCAGCTTGAAGGATGGTCAAGATGGAAACGGGAGTTCATAATGTTGTGATCTGTGTCTCCTGGCTAGTAGAGGTATAACCTTGGAGTATGAGGTGGATTTCTTTGCTCTGTGGCTATGCAGCAGTAAAGCTTTCATATTGGTGTCTGTGTGACAAGATCCTGGGATGGAGAAGCCTAGATTGTTTCTCAGTCATGGAAAAGAGTGCTTATGCTAGGTGGTGGTTCCTAGTGTTGGAAGGCATTGTTTCCTGTTAACCTTGAATGCTTAAAGGCTATGGAGTTAATCATCAGATGATTTGCAAGCTTCTAAAATAGCCTTTCTCTCTTTCTCGGATGCATGTACATGTTAGTGGTTTAGATTTGGCCTAGATTTTTTGTACTACTATTTCCTTTTTAAGGATGCTTTGTACTTGCATGGCTCTATGGTTTTGTAGGTTTTACATGGTTAAGAAAAACTTGTGGTTATGTGGAGCTGTTGATAAGCCATTTTCTAGAGCTTGACTTTTGGGGTGTTCCTAGATGAGATAGTTGCAATTCTGCATGCATGCTTTGTGCATGGTTTGAGAAGGTGTGATTTCTTCTCTGCATGGGAGTGTTGGTACTTGATCTGTCACTCAACATTCCTATGGTGGTACTTGTAAGTTCCTTGATTATGGTGCTCGTTGTGGACATGATTGGAAAATCAGATTTGGTGTGATCTGGTGTTTGATTCATGTTGTCTACGTGGATATTCTCTCTAAAATCTTAGTGTTGCAGTTTCCAATGTGATGATGGGTTTGCATGTTCGATGATTGTGATCTATGATTTATGCGGTTGATGGATTAGCTACCCATTGGTTGCAGTGAGATAACTTGGATGTGGATTGTCTTTATCCATGAGGATTGATTCATTGTTGGTATAGATTTGTTAGTTGGCCTTGTCGTTGATCACTTGTGCATTGGTGTGATTGTTTGAGATAAGAGGATGGATACTATAGAGTACCTGAATAGTTGGTTATGGAACCTGAAGTAGTTGGTCACGATGCTTGGAGAGTTCAGATGTCACGTTCCAGTGGGAGCTCTAGCAGTGACTGTGGATTCATCACTTGGTGGTGAATGGTCTTTTTTGGTGTTGCAGATGTTTCTAGGGAGAGCTTTTAGATCTGGTTGTTGCAGAAGGGTTCTTTCGCATTTGCATAGACATCATTTGAAGATGTGAAACATCTTGGAACCATGGAGAACACTTGGACTCTTTGGCTAAGGTGTTGGTGGTGCTTGATAGGTGATGTTGGTTTTGAGTCTATTTGTTGTATGTCATGGTATACTCTTGTTTGTACACTGGATTTTTGGCATTGTCCATTGTACTTGAGAAAATGGAGAAGTCACTTGAAGCATGGGATCTCCTAAGGGGATGTGTAGATCATGATGTCATGATAAGTTCCTGATTCATATGATTGGAGCTTTGACAGTGGTCTGGTAATTCTTTGTGTATTGAGTGCTTTGATTATTTGCTTGATATTTCGTGATAGTGCAGTAATGAAGCTAAAGTTTAGCATGAGATGATCAGTTTCTAGTACTCATGGATACATGAAGAATAAGGTGAGGTTGTCTTTCTCTTGTGAGAGAAGTGTTGCTGCTTGTTACTCTTGTTAAAGTTTTCAGCAGAAAGACTGAGAAGTCTACACCTTGGTTGAACGTGAGTTCAATAAGAGACCTATGAGGAGATTGCTCTTGGATTAGTCATAATGGTTTGTATATCTTGGAGGAGTATTCTCGTTCCCACTCTTGGTCTACTCGGTAGTATATCTGGAAGGTATTTGGCCCATTATATTTTTTTGATGTGTTTTTATGTTCACTTTCATGATATGGATCTTCAATTGTTGTCTAGTGGTTCTAGAAGATTCATAGTGAAAGATGTATAGTTTTGTTTGATCTCCTTGTTACTAATGAGAATTGATAGGAGATGTTGTATGAGTTGCTTTCCTGAAATGGGGAATGAAATAGTTTGATCTTCTTTGAGATGCTTACATCCATGTTGTTTTTTAAAGATGGTTTGATCTTGGTGATTGAACAGATGGATGTTGTTAAGGATTTTTTTTGGGATGTGAAGAAGATCAATCTTGACACAGCTGGTTGTTAGAAGTGTATGTAGGAGGATGTTCTATAGGAAGATGATGTGCAGAATTTCTCTTTGTGGCTGTGAAGGTTTGTAGTGAGAGAAATGTTTCTTGTAGCAGTTTTTTGTAGGTTGTGCATGTCATTATGGATATTTCCTTGGTACTACATGGTTACATTTTCTATGTGTCGTTATTGGTAGACTTGTGATGCCTTTGATCTTTCAGATTTTGATTACTCAGGTAGTGGGAGTTCCTGTATGTGTCTTGTCTTCTTCAACTGGTTGACAATGGAACTTGTACTTGTTGTTAATGGATTGGAAAAAGTTTACTAATGGTGATACCTATGAGGTATGTGAGATTAGATGGTATACACAAGCTATGGGTGCTAGTTCTAGTCACGTGGGTTTATCAGTTGGATGGAATCAGTCAATTTGATTATTGTTCTAACTAGTGTTGTCTATCTTGTTTCTAGATAATGACTTCACTTTTGTGTTCTAATTGAATCTTTGAAGTTGATATTGCCTCTATATAGTGTTGAGCACAGTGAAGTGGTAGTAGTATCTTGTTGAAGATATCACTGGGATCTTTTGCTTGTGTTCGTTGGAATAATGCTTATTCACCTTGGTGATGTATCTTTCTTCCACACGTGGAAGATGACAGGATTGTTGTCTGAATGATGAACATCTTGGATATTGGAGCATAATTCTTGATGGAGCATGAGAGCATGTTTGAGGTCCATGTGGTTTCCTGAAAGGCTATGATTAGTTGCCTTGTTGGACAATGAATTGCAATTGGTTTCCTGGTCTTTGTTGTAGATTTTCTAATGGATTGTTATATGTGGAATCATGTTGATCGGGTGTTGTAGGGTTTGAACTGGTGGAGCTAGTGTGATCTTAGTTCCTGGTTGCTTTGGAGGTGCCTGTGTGATTTTCGTCAAGTGGGAGATTGTTGGAAAATATGCCTCAATCTCACAAGCTGAAACCTCTGAGAAAGCATAGTTTTTGTGACATTCTGTTGTCTGGCCGATTGGCAGTTTATCTTGTGTTTTGCTCATGTCATTGTGACTTTTTTTTGACTTGCCGAATGGACCTATCGCTATGACATGGAGACTCGTGGAGATCTCTTATTGAATGGGAGATGTCTAGCCGACAGTTGGTGTCTATTGGATGTCGGGGAGACTCATGGCGAATGATGTTTTTAGGGAGACCTGGCTGAAAGGTTTATGTTTCGATATGAGCTCTTACCAATATGAATGTCTTGCCGATTGTATGGTCTTCGGGTTCGCTATGACTCTCGGTGAAAGACATATCAGAGTAACATAAGGGTTCGGCAGGAAGTCTTGGCGACCGAGAGAAATCTCACCAATAAGTAGGTTTGGGGTGACTTGAACTCTTGGGAAGAAGTCTCGACAATGATAGGAAGTCTTGCCGATATCGACATGACCTTAAGTCTATCTGGCCGATGAAGAAATCGGTATGATTTGTTCCTATCGACATGAAGTCTTGGCATCTGGGGAATGTCTCGCCGACAGTGTTAGGGGTCATCAGTGTAACGTAAGGCTTCGGCATGAAGTCTTGGCGATGAGCATTTGTCTCACCGATGCAGTAGGATGTGTTTGGTATCACTCTTGAGCTCTGTGTGATGTCTTGGCAAAAGACGTTTGTCTCACTGAATGGAATTCTCACATCGGCATGACTTGAAGACTTTAGTATGAGGTCTTGGTGATCTACAATAGTCTTGCCAATGACAATATTGAGATCGATGTGACTTAAAGACATCTGTGTGATGTCTTGGTGAACTCGATTGTCTTGCCGATGGAAATCTTGAGGTCGGTATGACTCTTGGCGATTGCTTGGTGTTCGGTATGTCTTGAGACTTCAGAGTAACGTCTCAACAAAAGTGATGTCTTGCCAACTAGTGTTTCGGTATAACATGAAGAGCTTGTTATGAAGTCTTGGCGAAGAGCGATAGTCTTCTCAACTATTATTTGGCACTCAATATGACTTGAAGCCTTCCGTATAACCTCTTGGCGACAGTTGGATGTCTTAGCGATAGCGTTGGCAGATGAGTTCAACTGGAGGTCGGTGAGAGGTTTCGCTGATCATGCCAATGAGGAGACTCTTTCTGACAGATGGATGTTGATAGGAATATAGTGGGTTTTGGTATGACTTGTGAGCTTGGTGGAACCTCTTGCCGATGGAGATGACTCTTAGCGACAACGTGTAAATGGGCTATGTGGCATCGGGGAGACACTTCTTGTGTCTCACCAACATGTGACACAAGTTGATCATTGTTGACCAAGTGAAGACTATCTAACGTGGTGCGATGTGGACCAACCTGTTGATGTGATTTTTGTGAGCGCACCAATTAGAAGAATGAAGTTGTCCAAAGGCTACTCTATTCTCTCTTGATCAAAGTATTCTGTGCACTAAGATTGCAAGAAAGTTCGCACGTTCAACTCCAAGGTTCTAAAATACTTAGAATACCCTCAGTTGGTTTGATGTGAATTGTTGTTTTTATGAGGGGACTTACACAATTGTTCAAAATACTTGCAATTAACAGTAGATGGATGATTGGAAGGGATTTGTATAATGTGGATGATTTAGCAATAAGTACGTTTTCCTAAAACAAATCAAAGATGAATGAAAAGTAAATGAGTGTAAGGGTAAAGAGATTCTATATTCTACTCTAAGGCGTGACGTGGGATCAATCTCAACAGCTCCAACCAAACTCTATTTTGCCTCACGCTAGACAGCTTACACAAAGTAGGTGCAATCTTCAAAGGGATAGCGAGTAATTTTCAAGTTACAACCCAGCATCAAGATACCATCAAAACGACGCATACCATGTCATGAGCTACAACTAAAGTTAAGTTTATGAAATGCTCCAGTAGACCATGCAAGGCAAACTTGCCGTCAGCAAGCTGCTAGTGGTATGGAATGAAATGAAGTTGCCTTGATCAATGCCACACATCCACAGCTACTATCTACTTGCATGAAATGAAAATGCTACTCTTAAACTACTTTACGCTACTTGGAGTCGAAGGAATGAAGAAACCTTGCTAGCTATCCATAACAAAGACAAAATTTCACCATCAATGAAAAGATCTTCTATTATGAAAGTATTACACAACAATCTCTTACAAAAATTTTCAAAGGAAAACTTTCCTCCTTCCCCACACTATGCTAAGCTATCAAACTATTTCTCTAACAAAATGTCTACTCTTTGATGTCTCCTCTAATCTGATCTCTATTCTAATTCTAATGAATTGCAAATGAGGGGGACTCCCCCTTTTATAGATAGCTCAATCCAAAGGAAAACTAGGGTTACAATCAAAAGAATGGCTAAGATTAAGCCACCTCAGCACTAACCCTAAAAATTTCCAGAATGGGGAGTGGTGCATTAAATGAATCAAAGATTCCCACTCACTCCCAAAATAGTAAAGGCAATTAATGCCCATAATCGGTCTTCTAGAAGATCATCGTCCAGTAGTGCATTCCCATTCCCCTTCTCTCTGGCTGCAAACTCAATGAAACTAGCAAGTACAGCCTCAACCTCCTGAACTGAAATGGATGGAATGCAATCGAGCTATAACTCTAACATCGTGACTAACAGTTCATGTCGTGCACAAGATTTTCTCCAAGCAACTAAGGAATCCTGTGTGCTCTAGATAGAGCTAGAGAAAGTGGAAGTGTTCTCAAAGTCATCTTGTATGAAGGTCTTAACCTCTGAAAAGAAGGGCACCAGCCTACCCCTCAAATTATTAGCAATCACCTCATCGGGATTCAGCCACCTAGCAAATATAGCCTCAAAGGTATTTTGGACTCCATCAATAATATTGGCCATAGCTTTCCTAACTCTAGCTGAATCCACATGTGCTGTGTCAAAGAAACCACGTCCCGTGATTTCTGAAGAATACCATCTACAAAATTCATACCTGTCATTCTCCTGAATGACCCCTCCATCAATCAGCATCCACAAAGGAACATGTCTCAATGTCTCAAGACACTGAATTACTTTGCTCTGATAAACAGAAGCATCACCCCAGGCCTGATCAACTGCCTCCATCCATGCCAAAATACTAGAAGCCTATTGAAAAACAAGAGCAAGGTCCTCCATGAACTTTTCTGTCTCATCACGAACTCCTGTAACCCATTTATCTGCCTCCTATGCCATCTTCCCCAACTCCAACAAGCCACTAATTGACTCTCTAGGTATTTTAGCTAGAAGTTCTATTGCTGGAATCTCCTGCCCACTAGGACGAGACAACTGGTGCACATATCCTATCAAAGCCTTATGCTCCCTTTTCAACTTCTTATATTTTCCTTCCTTCCTAAACAATCTATCCTTGAGTGCATGATAGGATTTATCACATTCCTCTACAATCTATGCACCTATGGGGCGTCCTAACTTCAGAGTTGTGACCACATAGTTTTCGGGTACTGCTTCATCTCAGTCACAATCAACCTGTGGCACGGCCATGTGAAGGGTGTGAGAGCCATCCTCTTCAGTCGAAATCTTTGAAAATTTCCATGCTCTCTTCTTTTGTGCAGGCGTGCTGATCCTATTCAAAAACTCTTCCATCTCAATTGTTGGATCAATTTCTTCACTGGGGCTTCTTCTCATCCTATATCTAAGCCAATCAAGTATTGTATATTGTATATCAAATGCTTGTTGTTCTTGTGCCTCTACTTCATGAACTTGTTCAACTTCTATATCATTCTAGTGAGGCTCATCGGCCTCAAGTAGCTGAGTATCTCCTGAAACTATATCATCATCATCTAAATCTGCCTCTAACTCTTGCTGAAACTGAGGGTTAGTAGTAGTCCCCTCATCAGTTTGATGATCATCTCTGGTAGGTGCGTTGACACTCTGGCCAACTGACTCTCTCCATGGTGGCTGATTTTCTTCTTGTACCACCTCCACCTGATTCAATGCATTCCTTTGATCAGTAAATAAAGAAACCTCATGTATACTTGGAGAATGTGTCTCCAATGGCCTAGGTGACTCAACTACAACTCTTGGAGGCTCCGGCTGAACAGGCTCCTGCTGAACTGGTTCCTTCCTTCGAGACTCTGGACCTCATGTAATTTGTTTCTTCCTATTGGTGGTGGGTGTCATGTGATCTCCCATCAAATTGTAAGTCAATGCAATCAACCTACTCTTCAATCTACTCACACGTTTGTCAACCCATGCTCTAGTAAATGTCAAGACTGGAATAGAAAGGGTGTCCAAGTCAGTAATCTCTAGTTCTAACCAATCCAGGAGCAGAAGTGAAGTATCTCTTACTGCTTCATAATCTGGATGGACGATGTTCATGTCCTCATCCACCTGGTCTGGTATTGGAATGACTTCACACTCCCTAATCATGCCTATTGGCAACCTAGAGAACACTCTCTTCTTGACTCAGCCTCGTTTGATGCATCAGCCCAATAATCCTCAATATTTTCCTTGTGTTTAAACTCTTCTGACAGTACCCATTTGATATTGTTATGTGGATCATAATGTTGTCTACTGGTGTGATAGGAAAAGTGATAAAACTGAAGCTCGCTCTTGGCTTCTCTAGCTGCCTGTAATGAAGGACACACTTCATCTGAATTTCCCATGACAATTGGGAAGTCAACACCTCCCTTCTTATTTTTCTTCTAAATCTTATCGTAGGCAACCAATTGCCTAGATATTTCTAACATCAATATTCTGTTGGTTGGGTACTTAGGCAGCCTATATGGATATGAAGAAAATCCTTGCAGCCTTATGTAAGAAAACTTCAGGAATTGTATAAACCAACACCCAAACCTCTCAATTAATTCCTGAGCTTCCCTCGAGATCCTATGATGCATTCGCTCCTAAAGTGTTCTCGTGATGTGCATGGTGAAGGCATCATTGATGTGCTTGTAATGAGTGGTACTAGTCAAGTGTAGCTACAGACAAGCCTCATGAATTTTGAACTGGTGAGAGCCACAACCAACAAGCTCCTTGTATAAAATTCCTCTATACTTTGTCATACGGGCTAGCATGTAAACAATGTAAGAGCCCATATAGAATGTCTTCATTATTCTCAGGCTCAGGAGTTGCTCGTGCAAATTGTCACTGATCATTGCAGCCCAGTTGATGTACTCCTTTCCTTCTAGCATGAGGTTGATGTAATAGAACATCCATGGATCAAAAATAAATGACTACAGGAAACCTCCAACTCGACTCAACATCATGATAAGATCACAATACTCCTGCTTCAAGTCATCTGCTATGATTTTTCTCGGCAGCTTCATACGAAAGGGCTTGGGGTTGCTCATCCAGTGAGTGTTGATTGTCTTTGTACATCTCTCGAATGCAGAAGCATACATTCACTTAGCTCGCTCCCTCGATTTGTAAATCATGTTCCTATGCACTAGGATTCCAAAGGCTTCACCAATGGCAACAGGATTGAGGTTGGTGAGCACTTGACCATCTAGTGACATGATTGACCTGTGATCCTTCTCATAGTAGTTGGCACACTCCATCATCAGCTCTGAACATTGAATGGTTGGTGGGAAAATAGCAGCTGCATATAACCCACTTCGAATGATGTGTGAAGTGGTCAAAGGTTGATGACTACCAATCCCCAGCATTTTGTTCTTGAAAGTCTCCAAGCTGACAGAGCCCAAATTTGTATCCACTAGTTTGCCCAACTTCGAAGTAAACTTCAACTTTGGCAAGAAAGACTTACTCAACTTCTTTATAACAGCTTTCTTGGATGCACCATTGTTGTCCTTTCCAGTTGTCCTTGCTTCAGCCATCTGCAAAACAATAAACATCCATCAACAAATTAACTTAGAAAAATAAATAAAATACTTTGCAGGGCTACCAGTGAACTTCAAGAAGTTGCAATATTATTTCTCATTTGCAAACCTCAACTTCTTCTCCAAAAAACTTCGAATTATCAATCACTTAGAAACAAATTTCTAAGCAAGCTTCAACAACCTTAATACTTCAAGAAATCTACCAACTTTAATTAGCACTTGGGCTCTTAAATTTGCACTCCAGCAACTTCAAATCAGACTTAGCAAGTTCACACTTCTTTAACTCTTAGCAACTGCAAACTTAGCAAGTGTGCACCTCCTCAATAACATTCAGCTTCAGCAATGTGATCACTTCAAGCTTCAGTTGCAGCAATTTTCTTCAAATCAAAATTTCTTCAATCAACTTTCAGCCTTCAGCAACTTCAGATTTTAAAACTCAGCTTCAGCAAATTCCTCTTCTCAAATCAATTTTCCCACTTGCACTGGCAACTTCAGCAACACTTCAGTCTCAGCAAGACTTCAACATTAGACTCAGAGCAAATTCGATTTTCCTTCAACTGTGAAAAGAAATGAAAAACTTCTCAATTCTTATAGGAAAATTGAATTCTAGAAGAAGGCTAAGTTTAGCCAGTATCTTAAATCTCCACTGCTTCATTCAAATTTCCCTCTCTAGTATTTTTGACACTTGTCTTTCGACGTCAGGAATCTTATTCTTCTAGAAGTTCAACTTTGACTGGCATGTTTTAATTCACTTTTGAAAAAAATTAATTTAAATTCATCTTTAAATCAATTTCCATTCACCAGCCGAAGTTTTGTCTTGCAAATTCTCAATTTTAATCACCTCTGATGCTCTGGAAAATTCATCTGTGAAGAACTCAATCAAAATCATCTAGGCAATTTACTTTAAATTCATCGTCGAAGCATTTTCCTTTCAAAAACCATTTTATTCAAATTTGCCTTAGAAAATTTTAAAATTTTCCCTTAGGAAAATTTATAATTCAAGCACCAATTAAATTCTTCATGCTGAAGGACTTGGTGAAGTGCGGAAGACATAGAAATCCATTTCTCATTGAAGATCATCAGTACCCAGAAGAAAATTTTCTAGAAAACGCGATGAATCCATGGGTACACAATGAATGGGTTCATTTAAATTTTAAAATTTTGAACCTTAGAAAAATATTATTCAATCAATTTAAATCTGTTCTTTATCTCTGTGAACATCCTGTGTTGCTCTGACCTAAAATTAAAGCTATTGTTCCTGCACTACCAATATCTTCTAACTCCATCACTGGAAAATTCATTCAGGCTCCGAGAAAAATTTCATCACCTTCCTGTGTAGGCGTATTTTCTAGAGGAAGAAAATACTTTGCCTTAGAAAAAAAATTGAATCACTTTGCATTTTTGAAAATTTTTCCTTAGAAAAATTTCTATTCAACTTTATCCATTTTGCCTTGGTGAGAAAAAAATCATCAACTTCACTTAGAAAATCTTCTTGCAAGCACATCACACTTAAATTCCAACACCTGGCATGTTTTATTTTATTCACCACCTTATATACTTTAGGCGCATATGACACTGAGGAAAAATTTTCATCACTTAGCACTTTCAATGCCTATGTTTTCACCACCTCAACACCTTGGGCGCATATCCAACTTGAAGGTGACTATTAAACTTCACCATGCCTAGCACACCTCACTTCACCTTCAACACCTTGGGCGCATTTCTCATGTTCAAGAGAATGAAAAATTTCAACGTGACTCTTGAACTTCTTTGTTTTGTCTTCACATGGCCTTGCTTGGGCGCATCTAGCATGTAGAGGAGAATATCATTTCAAACGCCTTCCCTCTTTTGACTTGTTGACTTCCCCTAGCTTGGAATGATATGGGCGCATTTGAGCATGTGTACAAGATGGGCGCATTTAGCTATTGGAGGAGAATAAAATTTTCAAGGGCAAGCTTTAACTCTTTTCCCCTTGCTAACTTGGGCACATTTTGCCTTGCTGGAAGATGGGCGCATTTGAGCATGCATGGAGGATGAAGTTTTATACTTAGAAATTTTTCAAACATGAGATCTTGCATGAGGGCGCAAATGGAGAGTGGTGGAGGATGAGAGTTGGATACTTAGAAAATTTTCATGCTTGGCATTACCTTGAGGGCGCATTTCAACATAGGAGGTGGATGAAATTTATCCCTTAGAAAATTTGTATGCTTCTTCATCAAGCAGGGCGCATTCTGAGGTGGCAGGAGGATATTTTCAATCACTTAGCCATTTTTTTGACTCCAGCTGAAGATGGGCGCATTTTCTTGGTGGTGCAGGATGAAACTCAGACTTAGTCACTTTTTCTTCATATTTGCCAGTTCCTCCATGCCTTACTATAAATAGTAAGTCCCTTGATTTTCATACTTCAGAAGCTCAGATCGTTTTGAAATTTTAAACACTGGATCCTCACGACTTCATCAACCTGTTGACACTACTATTTTGGGTTGGCCTACCATTTTTAGCCCATTTTTGAAGGTGGTTTGCTATTTATAGTAACTTCCTACTTTTGATACCTCCACAACTCCGTTTGAATTGAAATTCGAATGATGCTCTCCCCACCATGTGACCTGCCTGTCGACATCGACGCATGCTGCCGATTTGCTATTTTTAGCCTATTTCCAAAATGACTTACTATAAATAGTAAGTGCTCTGTTTGCCTTCAAATTTTACCAACATATAGCTTGAAGGATGCTAATTGTGGTGGTATACACCGGTTTTCAAAATTATGACTTTTTACCCCTCTTTTCGGGCCCCAAAGCTAGAAACCCTAATTTGTTCTGCATGCATATCAAATGATCTCTGTTTGTCTTCATTTTTGTTGCATTGCAATCAGCTTGTGATTTTGAAGTGTTGGGAGGTGGCTATAAGGATGCATCTGCTAAAAATAGTAAGTTCCTGAAGGAGTGACCATCTTCGTTTGCATGTCACATCATCGTGAAGCTCTCGGAAAACCCATAAGGAATATGCAGACATGCAAAGAAAACCCTGACATGCAAACCCTAAAAATAGCCTCTGAAGGCTAAACTTTCAAAGTTGTCATCTCATTTTGCATGTTATACTGTTGTGAAGGTCTTCAAAAACCCAGAAGGAATATCCAAACATGCGTTGAAAAACTCTGCATCTAAGCCCTAAAATCTGCTCCAGAAGCTAAACTGCTAAAAATAGTACGTTGTCTGTTTCAGCTCAAATTTTGCACATGAGCAGCTTGATGTGTTCTGGATGCAGTGTGATTGTTAAAACTTTGAAAGTGTCGAGAAAATGTTCCAAATTTCACACTTACTAAAAATAGTAAGTAGCCGAAATCTAATGAAATTTTAGTGGAAGCCTGCTGGAAGCACACTGACCACAATGTTAGTCTTTATTTTCAATTTATTCACCTTGCTTGACCTTAGATTGGTGGGAAAGTACAAACCCTAATTTTTAGACTTGGCCAAATTCACGTTTAAACTCAAAGGCAGAGAAATCCCTCGAAAGGCAGATAGAAAAGAGACCGGTAGAGAGAGAGGGAGACAAAACCAAAGCCAAAAAAGACCATAATGGAACAAAAATTAGGGGTCCCCATCCTTAATGGGGTGATGTGTGAAAAGGTCACAACACAACCCAAGAAGGCAGAACGTGAACCATTGCAACTGTTTCTGTGTGGAAGGAAAAATCTACACCAAAGTGGAAACAACTTCGTTACGATGATGATGCTGAGTTGGAGATTGCTTTCTGACTGTTGAGAACGAATGCATATATTTATGCATTGGACTTTCTAAATAAGTGTGAGAGAAGGAAGCTGATAAGCTAAGGAGCTGAAGAGCTAAGATCCAGTGAGAGAGAGATAATGAGGTCTGAGTGGTTGGCCGAAAGGCCGAGACCATGAGGTCGAAGCAAAAGAAGACAGAGGCAGAGTTGTGCTGGAATCTCTCTTGATCATGAATGCTATGGTTGATCTCTCTCAGAGAGTTTTTTACCAGTTGTATCCAGATGAACAAGATGTAATAACTGAAAATGATAAGAGCTTGAAATTTTATTGTAACCGTTTGTTGCTAAATAATACAATGGCTCGATCTTTGGAGTGTGGGGTTTTTAATCCGAAAGGGTTTTCCCCACATAAATCTTTGTGTTCTGTCTTTCTGTCTCATCTTTCATGTCTGTAATGGTTCTATTAGAGAATTTTTTGTTGCTTGCCATTAGATTTACATGAGATTCTCTCAGAATGATCAATGTGGGGAATGATTGGTGTCTGTTCCGCATTTGGACATAACTGTATGTGTCTTTGAGGCAACGTAATCGAAATGAAAGTTACCAAAGGCACTACTATTTGGAGTTTTCATTAGATGCGCTCCACTAGATTTCCTTATAGTATGTGCTATGTATTTCTCCTATGTTGATCTGATGCTTGTGAAGGTTTTATGGTATGTAAAAGTTGTGTTCACTGGTATGTGAATTGTTCTAGTAAAGTTGATCTTTTGTGGAATGGGAGAAATATTGTTTCTCTACAGTTTTTCTCTATTTTTTTTAGATCTTGTAGATCTAGAATATGTCTTGTGAAGGTATTTTCTATGTTTTGGCAAAGAGGTTTGAGGATTGGTGATCTGAAAGTCATGTTTCAGTAATTCAGTGTGAGTTTATACAATCTGGATGGACTGGTGAAAGGTGTTCAGTGAATGAAGCTTGTTGTTTTGCTGCAAATGTATCTAGAAGATTTTGAGGTGTATTCTTGTGCTTAAGGAAGCATTTCATGGTGTCCACGTGTCACTATTTTTTTGGAAAGTGTGTACATCAATGTTTATTTGTGTTTTCATTAGGTTTGGCCAACTTGGTGTTTACACTTCATTTGGAGAATAAAATTTAATTAAGGAAGCATGTGGTTGTTTCAATATATTATTTTTTATCATGAAAACTATATTTGGTCCACTCTTATTCCTCTCCACTGTGGGAATTTTGAGTTGCCGACCTAATTTGAATTTATGAAATGAGGTTTTTGTTGCCGACCTTGGAGAAAGTTTCTAAGGTTGGGAATGATATAAAAGCAAGTCGATTTGTGAAGAATTGTATGACAGCGTGATGAAAAGTGACGAAAGTGAGAAGCAAATCACAAGAGCAGAAGTGTGTGTGTGAGTTGTGATAATAGTTCTTCATTGTGTTGAAGCTGGGGAGATAAAGGTTTCTACAATCCTGCGAATGTGCATTAATTTTTGTGGTGGATCTTTTGTTCTCTTTTGTATTTGTAGATAGTGAGCCTCCCTATTGGACAATGACTCCTTTTTGTGGACAGTGAATCCCTTTTGTGGGTAGCGAGCCTTTGAATTTGGATAGTGATTCATCTTCAAGGAAGTGAGCCCTTCGCAGTGAGCCTTTGTTTTATAATCTTCATATTGTGAGTTAACCCTCACCATGGTTTTTCCCTCATTGGGTTTTCCACATAAAAATCTAGTGTTCATTGTGTTGATTTTCTTTCTATTATTTGTGTTTCATGCTCTTACTTAATAACATAATAGTGTGGTTGTGGGATTAATAAGTGTTGAATTTTTAAGTTTCAATTATGTGACAACTGATTCAGCCCCCCTCTTAGTTGTCCTACACCTTTTTAACATGAAGGGAGTAGAGTTGGATGAATTTGATCATCAAAAGATGAAGGAAATAAATCTAGGGTTGAAGTCTGATGAACTATAGAATGTAAGTTCTTTGGGTATGGATTTGTGGGGAGAATTTCCCTAGTTTTTCAACAAAGAGACTATCTTGTTCTTGTTGAGTCGATTCAAGGATGGCAACATCATTTTGGACAAACCCTGTCCAATCACTAAGTGGTGCAGGAGCACCTAGGTCATGAAATTCCTTCTAAAGGATAATATGTTAAATTTATATGTTCAAGTCAAAATTAGTGTGTCAAGGCCATGAAAATCCTAGTTTTAATGTATTCAAGTCATGAAATTAGTCACTAGGAGGTAAAAATGCAAATAATGCAATGTTGTCAAAATGTAATTATGCAAACAAAGTGCACAAATTAGGAAATCAAGAGGAAAAGGGTAGTTTGAACTAGATGGGACGTTGGGAAATTAGTTACTAAAGCATAAAATGTATAAAAAGAAAGTGTAAGGTGAGGAAAATAGATCCCATTGTATTCTTGTAATAAAAACTTGAGAAGTAAAGGCTATGTCTACAAAAATTATGTGTTTTCCTCCTTTTACCTATCCTTGTACGAACTGTACTGAGCTCTAGGGGTCACAAATTTTTTGTTTCATTATCAATCAATGAATCATTTATCCTCTTGAAGTGATTTAAAGTAGTTTCTTTCTGTTTAGTGGATTTTGAAAACACTAATTGGGTAAACCCTCAAAACAAGGTTTGAGAGTCTTTTAAGGGCATAAGGCCTCCATCCCATCACTGTAGGCATGATGGGTCAATGGAATGGATTGTAGTTAGTGTATTTTCATTGTGTTTAATGTTTCTTGTGGTGGAAGGATAGTAGGATATGAAAATTCAAGAATATGATGTATGTTTCAAGACAAAATCTAAGTTTTTTCCCCTTGAAAATGAAGTGTGCAAATAGGGTAAAGAAGAAATAACATGTGTATGAATTTGTAGATGGTTTCAAGAGTTATTAAATACCTAATGAAGCCTATTTCAGGTGGTGGTCAGAGGTTTTGAGGTTTGCAAATGACTTCTTGAAGAAACCCTCACTGGTTTTTGTGATTTTCAACCTAAAATCAAGGGTTTAATGGATCAGTCTGTTTCTAAGGTTTTCAATCCTTAAAAATGTTAAAATATTAATTTTAGAGGTGTTTCTAATGACCTTTTGAGGCTTATTGATGTTTTGGTGGAATTTAGTGAACATTTTCTTTGCAAAACAAGCCTATTTTAGTAGCCTTTTGATTGTGTACAGTGTAAGAATCTGAAGTTTCTTTAAAATAGAGTATTGAAAGATTTTACCATGTTGATGTGGACATTGAAATATCTCTAAACATGTGTTTGGTTCTTGGTATTTGCACTTGGGTGAGGGATTTACCCGATTTAGGGCATGGAGTCCTATTGGTCAAACAATGCCTTGATTTCATGGTTAGTGGAAATTTGTATGTACAATGAAATGAGTGATCATAAATGCTTTAATCTTGTTTTATGGATGAAGTTATAGTTGTATTTATGCTTGAACGAGGTTGTGAAGGTAATTTATGTTGTTTAATGATTTGGGAATGGTGATGAATGATGACTTGGCTGCAAAAAGGACAATAAGTTTGAAATGGACAGAGTTGTATGGTAGATGATTGATTGCTTCTCTTAAAACATGATGAAAATTGGTATCTTAAAGGTTTGATGATAGTGTTAAACTAATGTTGCTTGTTTCTATTACAAATGATGTTTAAGTGAAGGAAAGATGATGTATGTGTTGATTTGAGTAAAGATTTCTTAAAGGGAAAGGATGGTGTTTGATTGCAGGTCTAAGGAATAGAGGTATGGTTGCTTTGTATCTGTCATGATAATGACATTAGAGATGCATGGAGATTTTGTAATTGGTAAGCATAATGTGTTTCCTTGGTGAATGAGTAAGTTGGTGATTGCTTGATGTGCTATGTTGTGGGTTGTTGAGTTGAAAACTTGTTAAATTTTGTAGAGGTTCTAATGAGCATGGTGAATGAAGGGACTGTCTTCAAAAGTCATGATTTGAGTTTTGTTTGATTTAGATCAACTTGATGGTGTAGAATATGGTTTTGTTGAAGTGGAATACTGACTTGATGCCTTGAAGTTTTGTAAATTTGAAGAATGAAAGTGATTTTTGATGAAATTTAAGTGAAATGTTGAAGTTTATATATTTGATCTTCTCCTGATTTTGTTTGGGATTGAAATCCCCTGAAGAATGAGTGTTTGGTATGATGCTTTGCATAAAATTGGTATCAGAGCCTAAAGATACTCTAGGAAAGTTGTTTGTGATTAATTTTTTCCTAATAGTAGCTTGAGATTGTTGGTTGGTTGCAGGTGCTTATCCATCTAAGTTTCATTGAGAAAGTCCAAGAGACTAGGGAGAGTAATCAAAGACACCTAGGTGAAGCAAGTTGAGTTGTGTTGTAGTTAGAACTTGATGGATTCCTGTTTGAAGAAGCATTGAAGAGTTGTAGCCCTGATGAAGGATACTCCACAAATGGGAGTAGAAGAATATGAAGATGAAAGGTGATTGAGAAGGTCAAGAAAAGTGTGCAAGGACAATCCTGTGTCCTTGGTTGAACAAAAAGTTGGTGAGAAGATGAAAAGGATAGTCTTGTGTCCTTTTGAAGAGGAAAATATGATTTAGAACCTAATGAAGAAAGAATGAGAGAGGCAAGGCAAAAGGAAAAAAGAAGATAGAGATGAAGAAAAGAAAGATGACAAGAGAAAGCAAGGATAAATTGAAGACAAGTAAAGAAGACAAGTCAAAGACAAATAAAGATGAGGAAAAAGAACAAGGTAGATTGATTTTTTGTTTTGCGGGTACAAGCTTATTTCCAAGCGACTTGGAAAGCTTTTTTGGTTAGTTGTATGGTGCAGGAGCACCTAGGTCATGAAATTCCTTCAAAAGGATAATATGTTAAATTTAAATGTTCAAGTCAAAATTAGTGTGTCAAGGCCATGAAAATCCTAATTTTAATGTATTCAAGTCATGAAATTACTCACTAGGAGCTAAAAATGCAAATAATGCAATGTTGTTGTCAAAATGTAATTATGCAAACAAAGTGCACAAATTAGGAAATCAAGAGAAAAAAGGTAGTTTGAACCAGATGGGAAGTTGGGTAGTGTTGTGACCTTTTCACACATCGCCCCATCCAAGATGGGGACCCCTAATTTTTGCTCCATTCTGGTCTTTTGGCTTTGGTTTTTGTCTCTCTCTTTGTCTCTGTCTCTTTTCTGATGTCTTCCTCCAAGGATCGTGCCCGTCATTGAGTTTAAATATGAATTTTGGCCAAGTCTAAAAATTAGGGTTTCCATCTTTCTAGCCAATTTGTGGTCAAATGAGGTGAATAAATTGAAAACAGAGCTTAACATTGTTGTCAATGTGCTTCCAACAGGTTTCCACTGAAATTTCATAAGATTCTGACTACTTACTATTTTTAGTAAGTGTGTAATTACAGGCGTTCCTTCAACATTCTTGAAGATTTAACAGTCACACTACATTCAGAACATGTCAAACTGCTCACTGGAAAAATTTGAACTGAAATAGACAATAGACAACTTACTATTTTTAGCAGTTCAGCTTCTAAAGCAAATTTCAGGGCTTAGATGCAGAGTTTTTCAGTGCATGTCTGGAGATTCCTTCTAGGTTTTCAAAGACCTTTGCGATGGTATAACATGCAAAGTGAGATAACGACTTTCAGAGTTCAACCTTCAGAGGCTATTTTTAAGGTTTGCATGTCAAGGTTTTCTTTGCATGTCAGCATATTCCTTGTGGGTTTTTCGAGAGCTTCGCGATGATGTGACATGCAAAGTGAGATAGTCACTTCTTCAGTAACTTGCTATTTTTAGCAGATGCATCCCGACAGCTACTTCCCAACACTTCAGAATCACGAACTAATCACAATGCAACAGAAATGAGAAAAAACAGAGACCATTTGATATGCATGCAGGAAAAATTAGGGTTTCCAGCTTCAGAACCCAAAAAGAGGAGTAAAAAGTCAAAAAATTTGAAAACCGGTGTATACCACCGTGATCAGTATCTTCCAAGCTATCCGCTGGTAAAATTTGAAGGCAAACAGAGCACTTACTATTTATAGTAAGTCATTTTGGAAACAGGCTAAAAATAGAAATTCAGCAGCAGGCGCCAGTGTCAACAGGTAGGTCACGTGGTGACGAGTGTGTCATTTGAATTTCAAGTCAAATGGAGTTGTGGAAGTCTCAAAAGTGAGCAGTTACTATAAATAGTAAGCCACCTCCAAAAACATGTTATAAGTAGCAGGTCAGCGCAAGGCATCAGTAGGTACAGGTCAAGCAAGTGATCAAGACCCTATGGCGCGAATTTCAGATCAAATGGAGTTGCAGAGGATGGAAGATCAGACACCTACTATTTTTAGTAGGCTAGTACAGAGGAATTAGGGTTTCCTAAAATCAAGGGCGAAACATGATAGCCAGGCAGAAGCAGCGTCCAGTCACGAACAATACCCTTCAGGCAATCGACACGCAAAATTTGAAGACATTCTGAGCAATTGCTATTTTTAGTAAGTTGCTAAAAATAGCAGGTCCAGGCAGGCATCAGGCTTTGATAGCTCAATCACATCCCGAGAGTCAACACAAAGCAAAATCTAGCTTGAAATTAGCTTGAAGTGCAAAGTTGACAAACTTTCTAAAAATAGCGAATTAGGGTTAGCATGATCGAGTTGCCCTAAATCAGGCAAAGAGCATAAAATTCACTGAAATTGATAAATTTTCAAATCGAGCTAGTGAAGAACGCCTTTAAAAGCTTAAGGTTGGTGGAAATTCTCTAAGCACTTGAAATTTGAAGTTCACAGGCCAAATGCACCTTGAGAAGCTGAAGATGAGGCAAGAAATTTAGTGAAGGCATTGAAAATGGAAGCTTGCCTAGGGAAATGTGCCCTTGGAGTGAGAGGAGGTTAGAAATTTGCTAAGTGTGGTAAAATTGAAGCTCTAGGCCTCAAATGTGCCTTAGGTGAAGAGTAAACCCTAAAATCTATAAGTCATGAAAATTTGAGGCTCTATGGGTAAAATGCGCCGTTGACTTCGAGGAGGCCATGAAGAATTTTTTTCTAAAAGTTGGAAGCTCAAGCCCCCATTTGTGTCTAAGGAGAAGAAGGCACTTAAAAATCTTCAAGTGTTTCAAATTTGAAGAAGGGACCTCCATATGTGCCCACCTATGGAGAAAGCATGATGAAAATATACAAAGTATTTCAAATTTGAAGTAAAGGCCTTCAAATGCGCCCTTGAAGGAAGAGTTGAGAAGAGTGGCTAGAAATTTGTCTAAGTCCGAAAATTGAAAGCTCCATGGTGAAATGCACCCTTGAACTTGAAGTTAGCTGAAAATCTTCTAAGTGTTGCAAAGTTGGATGAGGACCCCTCTAAATGCGCCTTGAGAGGGAGGAAGAGTTGAGAAGGCAAGAATTTTGACTAGGGAAAATTAAATGAAAGTAGAGGGCCTTATTTGCGCCCAAGGTAAAGGAGAGATCTCAAAATTTTCTAAGTATTTGAAAAATGAAAGTAGACCATGATAAATGCGCCCTTCAAGATAAGGATATGAAATTTGAAGTTCACCCCTCCATTTGCGCCCAAGGAGAGGAGAGGGTGGTTGAAAATTTTCTAAGGCATTTAATCTTGAAGTTGGACACCTGAAATGCACCCTAGCCTTGACTGGAGGGTAAAATATTCAATGTATTGAAAATTTGAGGCTCAGCCAGTCATATGCACCTTGACTTGTGGAAGGGGTTGCAAGATGTTCGAGTATTGGAAAATTGAAACTCAAAGCCCACCCATTGAAATGTGCCCACGGCATTCAAGAAGAAATTTTTTCTAAGTGAGTCGAAACAATACAAATTTTCTCACCACGGGAAGATGATTTGAAGATCAAATAAAAATTTTCTAAGGCAATCTAAATATTTTTTCTAAGTATTATCAAATTTCCACCTCCCTAAAGGAAAATCATGCCTAGACTTGGAAGTATGAAATTTGGATGAAATTGCTAGAGATGAAGTCAGATGATGCTAGCTGCACAGGGTCAATAAAAAAAATTTCAAAGTTGAGCAAGGAAATGCGCCTGGAGTTGAATAAATGGATTAAATTTGATGAAAATTATTTTTCTAAGGTTCAAAATTCAAAAATTAAATAAACCCGTTCGTTGTATACCCATGAATTCGACACATTCTGAAGAAAATTTTCTTCTGGGTATTGAAGATTGTCAACGAGGAATATATTTTAGTGTCTTCTGCAGTTCGCCAAAGCCTTCAGGATGGAGATTTTTGACGGGAATAGGATTGATGAATTTCCTAAGGGAAATTTGAGAAATTTTCTAAGGCAAGGAAATAAATGTTTGTGAAGATAAAATGCCTTCGCGGATGAATTTGAAGTTGGGTGCCTAGATAACTTTTGATCAAATTCTTGATGAAAGTATTTTTCTCGAGTCTAAGTTGGATGAAATATCAGAGTGAAGTACGCCCAAACAGAATACAAGATGGGTTGGAAATTTGGCTAAGGCATGAAGAATTTGAACGCAAAGTTGGCTAGAGAAAGCGATGAACCCTTGGAAGTTAAAGCGTGAAAATCCTGGTAAGTTGAGTTTATATTATGAAGTGTTCTAATACTCTTCTCCTTGTTTGTTTTGCAGGTGGAACGTCGAGACCAAGCGGTGATGACTTAAAGTGATGAAGCAAGTAATCCAAGATGACATCTCAACCTCGAAGGAAGAGAAGTTGCAAAAAGTGGCTAAGTGTTGAAACTTAGTATGTGTCCAGCTCAAGTGACAAAGAAGAAGTTGAAGAACAATGTCAAGAAGAAGATCAAGAGCAGTATGAACGCCTTTCAAAGTTGGAATCTTCTAGAAGGATAATGGACATTAATGGCTCATTTATTACCCCACCCTCTTGGTGGCAGTTTTTAGGGCGAATCTTGTTTAGGGCTGAGGTGGCGCGACCTGGTCCATCCAATTGATTGTAATCTGAGTCATTTGTTGGACTTGGCCAGCTATAAAAGGGGCATCCCCCCTCATTTGTATCTCATTAGAATTAGATTAGAGTTAGGATAGCAGAGGAGTAGAGAGAAATTGATAGAGTAGAAAGTAGAATAGTTGATAGTATAGTTTAGATTGAAAAGGAAGGAAAGTCTTCCCTTTGAATACTTTGTAAGAAGTTGTTGTGAATGCTTTCATAATAAAAGAAGTTTCATTTGTGGTGATTTCTTCTTTGTTATGAGTAGTTTTCGAGGCTTCTTCTTCCTTCCAATTAACGTAGCAACTTGAAGTAGCTTAAAGTAAAGTAGATTTCATTTCATGCAAGTACTTAGTAACTGTGGATTTTTGGTGTTTGATCGAAGTAGCTTCTCTTTATCCATACCACTAGCAACTTGCTAATGGTGAGTTTTCCTTGCGTGGTCAACTAGAAATCATTTCAAAATTAACTTTGATTGTGGTCCGTATGCTTGTATGCATCGTTGTGATGGTACATGTATGTTGAATTATAATCTGAATATTCTTCGTTACTCCTTTGAAGATTGTACCAATTTTGCTGAAGTTGTCCGATGTGAGGCTAGGTAAAATCCGGTTGAAGTCTGCTGAAGTTGAACTCCACATATCTTGCATTTAGATAGAACATAAACTTCTTAGGCCTTACACTCATTTAATTTTAGTTCATTTCTGGTTAGGATTAGGAAACTTGTGTTCACTTGCCAAATCATTCGAATTACATGAAAGCCCTTAGTCCACTGTCTGCTGTCAACTATCAAACAATTGTGTAAGTCCCCTTGAAATACCAACAAAATCACATCAAGCCAACTGAGACTATTCACATTAAAAGGAACCTTGGAGTTAAATGTATGATCTATCTCGCAATCTTAGCATGCAGGAAACTTTGTTCAAGAGAGGATAGAGTAGCCGTTGGTGACTTTATTCTGTGTTGGTGTGGTCACGAAAATCACCTCAATAGAATTGGTGATAGGAGGGCTGAACATGAACAACAGAGCAGTTGAACTCCAGATTCTATCAAATTTTATTATCTGAGGAGGCAATCTTAGAGACTCTTTTACCCTCCTCCAAGTGCTCAATAGAATTGGCGCTAGAAGGAGGGCGAATAATAGCTACAACATACAGTTGTGTTGAAGTAGAAAGTGTTTTAAATACAAAAAGTTCTATTGGAGAAAATTATCATGAGTCAAGATGGTGTTCTCTCAAGATTGAACAATCCCGCACGCCGCCAATAGAAGAAGTAGCTACATCCTGGATCGTATCAGTTCATTTTCACCAAACAAGCTTAAAAGAATCTTGAGGTCTACGCCCAGTTCATCTAAATATTTTGTGGAGTTTGAACTACCTGCGAGATCAAGGAAGAAGAAAAAAGTCATTCAAGTAAGGAGGCTAAGTGAAGAATTTTTATCAAACAAAGAAGTTCAATCAAGCGAAGAAAGAAGAGAAGAAATCTCAAGCTTATTTAAAACTCCACCTAGTGCTTTGAGGTTTTCTCGATCAAAACAAGTTCAAGCTATTGTACAATATCCAACCCAAGTTATTGTGTACCAGCGGTGATAGCTAGTTCAAGCAATGGGTCAACCAGGAGGTCAACCAACTCTGAACAGTGCTACATGGTTGGTTACCAACCCATCTCCCCTTGAGTTTACTGATTACCATGACATGCCAAAGAATCCAGAGCACTTCTGCACTAAGTATCAAGTCAGTGATCCAAATCGTTTTGTTGAGGATCATATCAAAATGTTCGAGGATCATTTACGCAATAGGAAGATTGGGTATGCAGATGTGGCTTGCCGCCTATTTCCATATTCTTTGGGAGAAGAGCCTCATTTTTGGTTCATTCACCTACCAGTGGGGTCTATAAGAACATGGGAGCAGATGAAGGAATCCTTCATCAGAAAGTTTGGTATACCAGTTACCCCTATAGAGCTTTATCATCAATTTGTAGAAGTAAGAAGACAGGACCAAGAGCCCATCCATGCATTCAACAATAGGTTCCAAAGGGCCCTCACAAGGTTACGTAATCATTATGTTGTTGTTGATGCTCGAGAAAGCTACTATTCGGCACTTGATCCTTTGACTGTGATGTTTGTAAAATCTCACCCCACTCCAGCAAACATGAATCAAGCTTACGATAAGGCTGTTGAAGTAAGTCAAGGTTTAGGACAAAATACAATTGGACCCTCACTATATACTGGCCTAGTCACAGTAAATAATCAAGTGCCAATGCTTGGCTCAACATGGAATCAACAAGTTCCAACACTAAATGCAATTTCACAGCCAGCTTATCAAGTGCAAGCACCATCAAGTTAGTTAGTTCTCCATCCTGGGATGCCTTTGTCCCAGACGTAGGTTACACAGCTTATTTATCTCCAGAACACAGTGCCGCCAGTGAAAACTCAAGAGGAGAAAGATGAAATAAAAGATTTAATAGAATAAGTGAAGAGGCTGTCAACTAAGGTGACTTACCTCAGAAATCAAAGTAATCAAATGCAAACTATACAATGAAATTATCAGGCACACTAAGGTGCTAACTGAGGATATCAAAATAATCTTCCAAGTCATCAGGATACCCATCAAGGATACAATCATGAAAACAGTCATGGGTATAGAAATAACAATCAAGGATTTCAGAAGAGGTCTTGGAATATAGGGCCTAACAATGGAGGTGTCCCGTCACCTTTGGACAATCCGCCACCTCCTGAAAACCATCCTGCAGATAGAGTTTATATGGCCAAAATTTCCTCGTCAGGATGGTGTAGGTTACATAACACAAACGAGCACTCTGAGCTTCAATGTCACGAATTCCAAGTTGTGGCTGGTATTCTCAAGAGTGAAGTAAGTAATACAGGGGCCATAGAGAACCCTCCAATTACAGGATATGAATTAGTCCCAACACCTAGATATGATCATGCATTGATAATAGAAGATTGCAATTTTCCACCTGAGTTTCAGAGTTACACACCCCCACCAATTAATCATCAATTTCCATCAGCTTCAACAAATGGTCCCGTGGAGATGCCAGAGTTTCAAATACCATCAGAAGTTCATGCCACGTATTCCTCACCAGAAGAGCCTCTTCATAGAGATGGTTATGTTTTTCTGCCTCTCAACAATAGCATCTTGGTAGAAGGAAGAAGGGAGGTACAAGCTCTTCAGACTACTAGAGGTGAAGCTCCTAAAGTATATCAGAGGAATCACCACCAACAACGTGAACCTCTGGCATCATCAGTACCTCCAAATAATTTTACAACTCCTCTGAACCCCAATGCAAGCAATAACCCAAGTCTACCAGGAGATTCTCCAGAGTACAGGCGGTAGAATGCAACGCAAGGCGGAGGAGGACAACAAGCTATTCAACAGCTCGTTCATCAAGTTGGGCAAAGACAAAAGGAGAGTCTTCCTAGAGAGGACGTGAAAAGACTTGGCTCTTATGTACTAGAAGAATTCAAAAGGATGAAGGTTAGTCTCCCCCTAAATGAGCTAATGAAGATTTTAGAGGTTAGAGATACAATTCTAGGGAATTTGTATGAAACGCCCGTTGTGCGGAGTACGTCCCAAGAAGCAATTAGTGCACCAAGAAATCCTCCTGTTGTCACACAGTCTCACCCAGCGCAGGACATGAATATGGTAGAAGAGGTGCCTCATGCACCATTCGACGCTTGGGAAGCTCCGCAGCAACCTCAAAATTTCGTAGGTATGGTACAAGGTTCTTCAAAGACTTCTAAGAAGCCAGAGACAAAGATTAAGGAGAAAGCTCAACCTAATGTTCTCACAGAGCAGAAGAAGAATCCAAAAGAGGTTGTCTGAGACAATCAATTTCAATCGAATATAAAAGATGAAAGTAAGAATGCCTCAACAAATGAAAGGAAAAAGCCAGTAGTATTTTATCAGGGAAAGGATGAGCCAGCCCCATTTTTGGTTTCAGTTAGAATTTTTGGGAAGTTATTGCATAACTATTTGATCGATTTTGGTGCATCAAGTAATGTCATGCATATGAAGGTATGTCAGGCATTAGGTATAATTCTGCTTCAGACCAACAAGAAGGTGACTCAGCTGGATAAGACTGAAGTTCCAGTTGTAGGAGAGTTAAGTAATATCCATATGCAGCTAGCGGCGGATCCTAGAATTCAGAGTCGCATTGACATATCAGTTGTGGTTATACCAGATGGTTATGGCATGCTATTGAGCAGAGATTGGTCCAGAAAGCTAAATGGATACATCACGACTGACTTCTCCCACATGTGGTTGCCTTGGAGAGGAGTTCCAAATTAGATAAAAATTGAAAGTACACCACGGCTCAGATTAATGATCACAAAATGTGGTGAAAATAGTGATGTTTTGTTCATGGAAATTGATTTGGATTCATATAAGCCCGTTAAGAAAGAAGTCCTCATGTTGCAAAGCTCGAAGGAAGAAATTTTTTTAGGAGATACACCTGCCTCCACCGAAGTATTAACTGAAAATGATTCAAGTAGGGATGAGAATGAAAGGATGTTAAGAGATTTTGTGTTAAAAGGTGTAAAGCAAGAGACAGAAAATGCTTCCATCAAAGACTTATCGTTACCCATTCACGAGGCTTTCCATTCAAAGAGTACAAGTCTCGTGAGCAATATCTACATGGAACAAGTTCCAAAGATGATTCAACAAGTCGCTTTAGAGGAATAATGTGGAGAAGTCCATAAGAAAGAAGATTGGGTTTAAACTAGGTATTCCCAGCTGATGCACTTGGAGGAGAAAAGAAATGAAGCTTTGGAAAGTTTTGCTAAGCATTAAAGAGTTATGAATGGATGGATTGACAAATCGTGGTTGGACCCTGGTCAAGCTTCTGAGATCCTGG
This sequence comes from Sequoia sempervirens, assembly GCA_007258455.2. NCBI lineage: Eukaryota > Viridiplantae > Streptophyta > Pinopsida > Cupressales > Cupressaceae > Sequoia > Sequoia sempervirens. Next base: position 63,590,910 of record VDFB02086081.1, on the reverse strand, counting down.
GAGATAATGCATTTAAGTTACAGACACGAACAGGAGGAGATATCCCATTGCTAGTCAATGGGCAATTCCTCAGGCATTATTTCTAGTCCTAGGTTCTCTCCAAGAGCCTATTTTGTAACATAGTTAGATTAGGTTTTCTTTCCCATTTGCTTTCCTATTTTGTTTCGTTTTTGGTTTTGGTTTGTTGCCCTTTTGGTTTTTGGTTTGGTGGTTCTTCCCTTGAGTTGTCCACTCAAGTGGTTTTGGTTTGGAATGGGCAAGGATTTTGGGTTTCCCATTGCAAAGGGGGTGATGATGGTTTTATTTTCACAACGTGGTTTCTTTCCACTGGAATTTGTGCAAATTTTGAAAAGGCTAAGGTTGTTTTCCTCTTTTCATCATCTAGTTTGCGATTAAACTCATCTCGGGAGGTTAACCCGTTATTGTTTCTTAACACATGAGTCTAAAGACCTTGAGTACCACACCTATCTCCATTCTGAGTCATTTAGGTTTCTTGGGAAAGGTTTTGGCATGTGAAAATATTACATCTTGCTTCAGTGCCACTACAATTCTCAAACCCATTGGAGGCTTCATTGCCTACTAGCTAATCAATGAATTGAGGGAGAAATCAAATGAAGAAAAGAAAATGTACTTAAAAGAAATATCTAAAAAACAAGAAATGAGAAAATGAAAAATGAAGGAAATATTATGAAATATTGGTTTTGGGAACATGCGGGTAGCTCCACCGGGGCTATAGACGCCCAGCTAGTAGTGGAGCAATATTTGTGAGAATTGTAGCAACAACCTCGTCGAGGCTATGGATGCCTGACTGGCAGCGAGGCAATGTCCATGATGCTTTTGAAGTTAAGATATATTTATATAACCTGTTGCGGCCGATCTCGGAGGTCGAGATGGTTTAGAGATGGAACGAACATGCACATACTCACAAGGTCTTAGATCAAGGTGTTCTGATCCAATATCGAATTCTTCTCCACTTTTGAGTAAGTGTCCTTCTATATGATGGTTTGAGGAAGATTAATCAAGGTTCAATTCTTAAAGTGTTTTTCAACACTTTCCCGTGGGGATGCCAGATGTTGTGACCTTTTCACACATTCCCCCCATCCAAGACGGGGACCCCTGATTTTTGCTCCATTCTAGTCTTTTGGCTTTGGTTTCTGTCTCTCTCCGTCTCTGTCTCTTTTCTGATGTCTTCCTCTAAGGATCGTGCCCGTCATTGAGTTTAAATATGAATTTTGGCCAAGTCTGAAAATTAGGGTTTCCATCTTTCCAGCCAATTTGTGGTCAAATGAGGTGAATAAATTGAAAATAGAGCTTAACATTGTTGTCAGAGTGCTTCCAGTAGGTTTCCACTGAAATTTCATCAGATTTTGGCAACTTACTATTTTTAGTAAGTGTGTAATTCCAGGCGTTCCTTCAGCATTCATGAAGTTTTAATAGTCACACTGCATTCAAAACATGTCAAACTGCTCACTAGAAAAATTTGAATTGAAACAGACAACTTACTATCTTTAGCAATTCAGCTTCCGAAGCAAATTTCAGGGCTTATATGCAGAGTTTTTTAGTGCATGTCTAGAGATTCCTTCTGGGTTTTTAGAGACCTTTGCGATGGTATAACATGCAAAGTGAGATAATGACTTTCAAAGTTCAACCTTCAGAGGCTATTTTTAGGGTTTGCATGTCAAGGTTTTCTTTGCATGTCAGCATATTCCTTGTGGGTTTTTTGAGAGCTTTGTGATGATGTGACATGCAAAGCGAGATAGTCACTTTTTCAGTAACTTGCTATTTTTAGCAGATGCATCCCGACAGCTGCTTCCCAGCACTTCAAAATCATGAACTAATCGCAATGCAACAGAAACAAGAACAAACGGAGACCATTTGATATGCATGCAGGACAAATTAGGGTTTCTAGCTTCGAGACCCAAAAAGAGGAGTAAAAATTCAAAATTTTCAAAAATCGATGTATACCATCGCGATCAATATCTTCCAAGCTATCCGCTAGTAAAATTTGAAGGCAAACGGAGCACTTACTATTTATAGTAAGTCATTTTGGAAATAGGCTAAAAATAGAAAGTTAGCAGCAGGCGCCAGTGTCAATAGGTAGGTGACATGGTGATGAGCGTGTCATTCGAATTTCAAGTCAAATGGAGTTGTGGAAGTCTCAAAAGTGAGCAGTTACTATAAATAGTAAGCCACCTCTAAAAACATGTTATAAGTAGCAGGTCAGTGCAAGGCATCAGTAGGTACAGGTCAATCAAGTGATGAAGACCCTATGGTGTGAATTTCAGATCAAATGGAGTTGCAGAGGATGGAAAATCAGACACTTACTATTTTTAGCAGGCTAGTATAGAGGAATTAGGGTTTCCTAAAATCAAGGACGAAACATGACAGCTAGGCAGAAGCAGCGTCCAGTCACGATCAATACCCTTCAGGCAATTGGCACGCAAAATTTGAAGACATTCTGAGCAATTGCTATTTTTAGTAAGTTGCTAAAAATAGCAGGTGCAGGCAAGCATCAGGCTCTGACAGCTCAATCACATCCCGAGAGTCAACACAAAGCAAAATCTAGCTTGAAATTAGCTTGAAGTGCAAAGTTGACAAACTTTCTAAAAATAGCAAATTAGGGTTAGCATGATCAAGTTGCCCTAAATCAGGAAAAGAGCATAAAATTCACTGAAATTGATAAATTTTCAAGTCCAGCCAGTGAAGAATGCCTTTAAAAACTGAAGGTTGGTGGAAATTCTCTAAGCACTTGAAATTTGAAGTTCACAAGCCAAATGCACCTTAAGAAGTTGAAGATGAGGGAGGAAATTTAGTGAAGGCATTGAAAATGGAAGCTTGCCTAGGGAAATGCGCCCTTGGAGTGAGAGGAGGTTAGAAATTTGCTAAGTGTGGTAAACTTGAAGCTCTAGGCCTCAAATGCGCCTTAGGTGAAGAGTAAACCCTAAAATCTCTAAGTCATGAAAATTTGAGGCTCTATGGGTAAAATGCACCCTTGACTTGGAGGAGGCCATGAAGAATTTTTTCTAAAAGTTGGAAGCTCAAGCCCCCATTTGCACCTAAGGAGAAGAAGGCACTTAAAAATCTTCAAGTGTTTCAAATTTGAAGAAGGGACCTCCATATGCGCCCACCTATGGAGAAGGCATGATGAAAATATCCAAAGTATTTCAAATTTGAAGTAAAGGCCTTCAAATGCGCCCTTGAAGGAAGAGTTGAGAAGAGTGGCTAGAAATTTGTCTAAGTCCGAAAATTGAAAGCTCCATGGTGAAATGCGCCCTTGAACTTGAAGTTAGCTGAAAATATTCTAAGTGTTGCAAAGTTGGATGAGGACCCCTCTAAATGCGCCTTGAGAGGGAGGAAGAGCTGAGAAGGCAAGAATTTTGACTAGGGAAAATTAAATGAAAGTAGAGGGCCTTATTTGCGCCCAAGGTAAAGGAGAGATCTCAAATTTTTCTAAGTATTTGAAAAATTAAAGTAGACCATGATAAATGTGCCCTTCAAGATAAGGACTTGAAAAATTTTCTAACTCTGTGAAATTTGAAGTTCACCCCTCCATTTGCGCCCAAGGAGAGGAGAGGGTGATTGAAAATTTTCTAAGGCATTTAATCTTGAAGTTCTAGTATTGGAAAATCGAAACTCAAAGCCCACCCATTGAAATGCACCCAAGGCATTCAAGAAGAATTTTTTTCTAAGTGAGTCGAAACAATAAAAAATTTCTCACCACGAGAAGATGATTTGAAGATAAAATACAAATTTTCTAAGGCAATCTAAATATTTTTTCCAAGTATTATCAAATTTCCACCTCCCTAAAGGAAAATCACGCCTGGACGTGGAAGTATGAAATTTGGATGAAATTGCTAGAGTTGAAGTCAGATGATGCCAGCTGCACAGGGTCAATAAAAAAAATTTCAAAGTTGAGCAAGGAAATGCACCTGGAGTTGAATAAATGGATTAAATTTGATGAAAATTATTTTCTTAGGTTCAAAATTCAAAAATTAAATGAACCCATTCATTGTATACCCATGAATTTGACATGTTTTGAAGAAAATTTTCTTTTGGGTATTGAAGATTGTCAATGAGGAATAGATTTTAGTGTCTTCTATAGTTGGCCGAAGCCTTCAGGATGGAGATTTTTGATGGGAACAGGATTGATGAATTTCCTAAGGGAAATTTGGGAAATTTTCTAAGGCAAGGAAATAAATGTTTGTGAAGATAAAATGCCTTGGCAGATGAATTTGAAGTTGGGTGCCTAGATAACTTTTGGTCAAATTCCTGATGAAAGCATTTTTCTCAAGTCTGAGTTGGATGAAATATCAAAGTGAAGTATGCCCAAACAGAATACAAGATGGGTTGGAAATTTGGCTAAGGCATGAAGAATTTGAATGCAAAGTTGGCTAGAGAAAGCGATGAACCCTTGGAAGTTAAAGCGTGAAAATCCTGGTAAGTAAGTTGAGTTTATATTATGAAGTGTTCTAATACTCTTCTCCTTGTCTGTTTTGCAGGAGGAACGTCAAGACCAAGTAGTGACGACTTAAAGTGATGAAGCAAGTAATCCAAGATGACATCTCAACCTCGAAGGAAGAGAAGTTGCAAAAAGTGGCTAAGTGTTGAAACTTAGTATGTGTCCAGCTCAAGTGACAAAGAAGAAGTTGAAGAACAATGTCAAGAAGAAGATCAAGAGCAGTGTGAATGCGTTTCAAAGCTGGAATCTTCTAGAAGGATAATGGACATTAATGGCTCATTTATTACCCCACCCTCTTGGTGGCAGTTTTTAGGGCGAATCTTGTTTAGGGCTGAGGTGGCATGATCTGGGCCATCCAGCTGATTGTAATCTGAGCCGTCTGTTGGACTTGGCCAGCTATAAAAGGGGCATCCCCCCTCATTTGTTTCTCATTAGAATTAGATCAGAGTTAGGATAGCAGAGGAGTAGAGAGAAATTGATAGAGTAGAAAGTAGAATAGTTGATAGTATAGTTTTGATTGAAAAGGAAGGAAAGTCTTCCCTTTGAATACTTTGTAAGAAGTTGTCGTGAATGCTTTCATAATAAAATAATTTTCATTGATGGTGATATCTTATTTGTTATGAGTAGTTGTCGAGGATTCTTCATCCTTCCAATTCACGTAGCAACTTGAAGTAGCTTAAAGTAAAGTAGATTTCATTTCATGCAAGTACTTAGTAATGTGGATTTGTGGTGTTTGATCAAAGTAGCTTCTCTTTATCCATACCACTAGCAACTTGCTGATGGTGAGTTTGCCTTGTGTGGTCAACTGGAAATCATTTCAAACTTAACTTTGATTGTGGTTCGTATGCTTGTATGCATCATTGTGATGGTACATGTATGTTGAATTATAATCTGAATATTCTTCGTTACTCCTTTGAAGATTGCACCAATTTTGCTGAAGCTGTCTGATGTGAGGCTACGTAAAATCTAGTTGAAGTCTATTGAAGTCGAACTCCACATATCTTGCATTTAGATAGAACATAAACTTCTTAGGCCTTACACTCATTTAATTTCAGTTCATTTCTGGTTAGGATTAGGAAACTTGTGCTCACTTTCCAAATCATTCAAATTACATGAAAGCCCTTAGTCGATTGTCTGTTGTCAACTGTTGAACAATTATGTAAGTCCCCTTGAAATACCAGCAAAATCACATCAAGCCAACTTAGACTATTCGCATTAAAAGGAACCTTGGAGTTAAATGTATCATCTATCTCGCAATCTTAACATGCAGGAAACTTTGTTCAAGAGAGGATAGAGTAGCCGTTGGTGACTTTATTCTGTGTTGGTGTGGTCACGAAAATCACCTCAACAGGTAGTTAGTTTCTAAAGGGGAAAATGTATAAAAAGCAAGTGTAAGGAGAGGAAAAGAGATCCCTTTGTGTTCTTGTAATAAAAACTTGAGAAATAAAGGCTTTGTCTGCAAAAATTATGTGTTTTCCTCCTTTTACCAGTCCTTGTACGAACTGTATTGAGGTCTAGGTGTCACAAATTTGTTGTTTCATTATAAATAAATGAATCATTTATCCTCTTGAATTTATTTAAAGTAGTTTCTTTTTGTTTAGTGGATTTTGAAAACAATAATTGGGTAAACCCTCAAAACAGGGTTTGAGAGTCTTTTAAGGGCATAAGGCCTCCATCCCATTGATGTAGGAATGATGGGTCAATGGGATGGATTTTAGTTAGTTTCTTTTCATTTTTTTTAATGTTTCTTGTGGTGGAAGGACAGTAGGATATGAAAATAAAAGAATGTGATGATTGTTTCAAGACAAAATCTGAGTTTTTTACTCTTGAAAATGAAGTGTGCAAACAGGGTAAAGAATAAATAACATGTGTATGACTTTGGAGATGGTTTCAAGAGTTATTACAGACCTAATGAAGCTTGTTGTAGGTGGCAGTCAAAGGTTTTGAGGTTTGCAAATGACTTCTTGAAGAAACCCTCACTGGTTTTTGTTCTTTTCAACCTAAAATCAAGGGTTTAATGGATCGGTCTATTTCTAAGGTTTTCAATACTTAAAAATGTTAAAATATTGAGTTTAGAGGTGTTCCTAATGAATTTTTTAGGATTATTGATGTTTTGGTGGAATTTAGTGAACATTTTCATTGCAAAACAGGCCTATTTTAGTAGCCTCTTGACTGCGTACAATGTAAGAATTTGGATTTTCTTTAAAAAGGTGTATTGAAAGCTTTTACCATGTTGATGTGGACATTGAAAGATCTCTAAACATGTGTTTGGTTCTTGTTATTTTCACTTGGGTGAGGGATTTACCCGATTTAGGGCATGGAGTTCTATTGGTTAGATAATGCCTTGATTTTATGGATAGTGGAAATCTATATGTACAGTGAAATGAGTGATCATAAATGCTTGAATCTTGTTTTATGGATGAAGTTATAGTTGTATTTATGCTTGAATGAGGTTGTGAAGGCAGTGTATTTTTTTTTATGATTTGGGAATGGTGATGAATGATGACTTGGCTGCAAAAGGGACAGTAAGTTTGAAATGGATAGAGTTGTATGGTAGATGATTGATTGCTTCTCTTAAAACATGATGAAAATTGGTATCTTAAAGGTTTGCTGAAAATGTTAAACTAATTTTGCTTGTTGCTATTACAAATGGTGTTTAAGTGAAGGCAGGATAATGGATGTGTTGATTTGAGTAAATATTTCTTAAAGGGCAAGGATGGTGTTTGATTGCAGGTCTGAGGAATAGAGGTATGGTTTCTTTGTATCTGTCATGATAATGACATTAGAGATGCATGGATATTTGGTAATTGGTAAGCATAATGTTTTTCCTAAGATGGTGATTGCTTGATGTGTTATGATGTGGGTTATTGAGTTGAAAACTTGTTAAATTTTGTAGAGATGCTAATGAGCATGGTGAATGAAGGGACTGCCTTCAAAGGTCCTGATTTGAGTTTTTTTTTATTTAGATCAACTTTATGGTGTAGAATATGGTTTTTTTGAAGTGGAATACTAACTTGATGCCTTGAAGTTTTGTAAATTTGAAGAATGAAAGTGATTTTTGATGAAAGTTAAGTGAAATGTTGAAGTTTATATATTTGATCTTCTCCCGATTCTATTTGGGATTGAAAACCGCTAAAGAATGAGTGTTTGGTATGATGCTCTACATCAGGAATCCATTGAAGCTATTACTAGATTGTGCAATGTTGGTGGCCTATGTAGGAAGAAAATGGTGAAATACAAAGATGTGGAGGAACTTACTGGTATTGACAAAGACCCCCAAGCTGTACTAATAAATACCATTGTCTATGTTGTAGTAAGGTATGTTTCTTACATTATGAATTAAAATATATATTTCCAAAATCGTGAAGGTTCTACTTCAGCTATTGTTGTGTATCTTGCACATAAGATGGTGAAGGAAAATAAGCAGTTTGACTTGTGTAGCCTCATAATGGAAAAGCTATTTGAGAATGTCAAAATGTCTTTGGTTAAGAGTTATCCTTTTTGGTTTGGGTCTCTTCTTATATGTTTAGTATGCTACTTTCTGAGTTCGCTACCATCAAAGGATAATGTTAAGTGGAAGTTCGAAATCCCTATTGGAAAGAAAGTCTACATGTATCTGGAGTATATGGAAGATAAAGCAAGTGCATGCAAAGTCTATTTTTCATCCTTGCAGAAGAATCTATGCTCTAGTGTGATAATGTCTAGTCAGTTTGAGGAGGGTTCCTCCTCCGATAAGAAGGAATTAGAGGTTGTCATTGGTGGCTCCCCTCTGGAACCTAAAAGGAGAAAAAGTAACACAAAGGATGTCATTGCTATCTCAGGAGAGAAGGAGAAGGAAGAAAAATCTATGCCTAGATTTGACTCTTTCGATATAGATGAAGTTTGTTTGGTGTTGAATGGAGGTTATATGAAAAATATTGGTGAAATGTGGTATGCCTACTCTTCAGTCAGTAGGCTTAGAATTGATGATGCCTTGGTTGATTATCTGCTCAAAAAGGGTATTACTATTTCATATGTTTTTGACTCGTTACCGAATGATCTGGTAGAAGTTGTTAAAGAAAGGTTAAAGAAGGATTTGAAGGACATAAGTTCCAAGCTATGATTGAGAGGTGTGTCCAATCCAAACAAAAGTTATCCAAACACATTGGTGAGACAAGAGAATGCATTAAGGAGATGTCTGACATCTACAGGTATTGTCTTCAGTGGCCTATTGTTGTTGATAATTTTAGAAGCAAAATTGAAGCTATTGAATTTGAATTGAATGATATTGGGAAGTGTTTTTACTTCTTCAAAGATAAAGATGGAAAATAGAGAATAAGAGTTGGAGATTTGCAAGTTGAGTTATTATCTGTTTAGAGACAAAGGGAAGATTTGGTTAAAAATTTATGTTTGGTCAAAGAAATAGTTGAGGTTCGGTTGCATCATCTCTGTGGGATACTTTATGATGCAGAGGATTTTGAATGGTAGTGCTTGTCTCTAGACTAGTCATCTTCATTATGTTGTTGACTCTACTTGATAGTATGTGTGCCAGAATGGTTTCTACAGTGCTAGCTTGGAAGATTATTCTTCCAATTGTGAGAGAAAGGTACAAGAATATTTTTCATGTGAAAAGTGTTATTTTTACTTGATCTCCTAAATTTTCTTATTTTTCCCTTTTCCTTTGATGGCAAAAAGGGGGATAAAATGAAGAGAAAAACAAAAACAAGAAGTATTGAATTGTTTGACAAAGAGGGAGTGCTTGGAGTTTTGGAGTTTTGTGTTTTTGGTTTTTTGTTGTTTTTACATCAATGCAAAAGGGGGAGATTGTTGAGAAGTTGTTGAGATGATTTAATATTGTTTTCATTCATGTTAAAACCTGGATCCAGAAGGTTGAGTTCCAGATGATATACAAAACTGATCTATCCTATCATATGCTTTGATGTTGTGTAGTGTGGATGTCATCTTTGATCCGGATATGGCAATACTTCTTTTTGGGACATTCATGGAAGACAGTCAATGCAGGATAATGAAGTCTAATCTTTTGACGTTGGATACTGTGCTCAAAGCTTACTCTGGGTAACCTTGCTATCTGAACATTCATGTAGCATGTTACAAGTTTTGGTATGTCGAATTGTGTTTCTCTAGTTGATATTGAAATTGATGATAATCAAGATTTGGTCTTGGTTGTGGCATTCCCATTGACTCCATAATATATTTCATGTAGTTCAAAGTTTTCTATATTTTGATAATTATGTTATGTAATGAACCTATCTTATGTATGACCTATTTATGGGTCCCTTGGTAACACGGTAATAATATCTTTATATGCAACCTATCTTTTGGGTATGGTGCTAGCGTGCAAATCCTTATTGAATATCTCAAGGTTGTTCTTTATGCCGATATGTTTTATGGTGATCTAATTCAAATTGTGTTTGACTGACTTAGAAGACTATGAAGACATTGTGTCTGTCCGACCTAGGAGATTATGAAGGAATGGAATGGTATAAGTACAAACAAAAAAAAATCAATGAAAGAAGTGTGGAGTATGGTGTGTGAGAGTAGATAAAAGGGTGCAAAGGAAGAAGTAATCTAATTTGTAGAGGTTGTGTGAGGAAGGTGTGTAGAAGATTCTTGACTAGATTTGTTGCAGACAGATATTGTGCTCTTAACCAGAACTGAATTCATGCATATGTAGATGCAACTTTATTAGTTCACTTTTTTTTAGTGAGACTATTTTTTTTGTATTAATTGGGCAGTGAGCCCACAAGTAGTGAGCCTTACCTACAGAGAGTAATCTGGTAGTGAGACTTTGTAAAAATCACCTTAATCGATGTCACCTTAACCGGTGTTCTATAATTGAGAATTAGCATTCTCCATGGTTTTTCCCTTCTTAGGTCTCCACATAAATTTTGGTGTTCATTGTGCTTGGTGTTTTTATGTGCATTCATGTTCATATGTGTTTGATTATTTTTTGATTGATATAATCCTACTCTAGATTAATTAAAGAAAATAAAATTGTTTTATGATAACTGATTCACCCCCCCTCTTAATTATCCAGATTGTTCAACAAAGGAGACCAAGGGCACACATCTTGCAACAAATATTACAGACATTGGAAATAACTCCCACATGTAAAGCTTTTAACCCATTTTCCAAGTGTCTGATATGCACCTCCATCATTTCAAACTTGAAATATTCCCAAATTATGATGCTCCTTCTAAAAGATACACCCAACCTAGAACCACCAAAATAATTTTGAATATTTATTTATTTATTTCCCAGAATATCTCAATTTATTTAAAATTGAAATATTCACTTTTCTATTTAATTTCCCAAACTTGATTTCCAATTTTGAGTAATTTGTAAGGACTATTTTTAGAAAGGGGACATTACATCTATCTACACACATTTCCTCTTATACAAAATGAGAGAAAGAAAAGGTATAAAATATGTTTTCTACACTAATTTATGAGATCAAGCATGTGGATAATTAATTTAGATCTTATAGTCACAAAGAATGGACACAAAACAATATACTTTAACAAGATGAATTATATGAGGAAAACCCTTTTAGAAGAAAAACTCCACACTCCAAAGTAAAATTAATTGAATTAATAAATACCAAAAAATTTACAATAAAATTTCCAATCTATCCCTTTACAAGAGTATCACCAACAAAGGCTTTTGAAGAAATTTTGGCAACATACTGATACATATAGCTAACCCATATGAAACTCCTTTCTCCAGCACCAATGAATAAACAAATATAAAAAATAAACCAAAACTGGTTTTCCAAAACCATGAGTCAAAAAAATGACCCAAAAAATGGTTCCATAGTTGCCCCACATTCTAATGCTCAAGTTGGCTATGGTCATCCTAACTGAAATCTCATAACTACTCAATTTGGGTATTTCATTTTCACATATTCAAACCCATTCAAATATTCCTTGTGATGCATCATAATGTCGGATCTGTAATAAAATCTCATAACTACTCAATTTGGGTACTTCATTTTCACATATTCAAACACATTCAAATATTCCTTGTGAAACATCATAATGTTGGTCAAAATTCCAATAGAACTCCCTCTCTTACATACTCTTATACATCATATAATATGTCATGTGTAACTCTTATATCACAATGTTGTAAGATGTGCTTACACATCATATGACATTAGATATTCTCACAACTTCTAACACATTATGAAACATTCAACATGTGGCCAAAAGTGCCACTTCAAAATGGGAGAAAATAATAATTAATAAATACAAATATTGGAAGGAAAGTTTGAGACATTTTTCTGAACACTATTGTACAAAGATGACTTCAAAAAAAACTTAAATTTACACATTACTAAAGTATGACACATGTTGGAAACTCATGGAATCAAAACTCAATATTTACACACTAAAGTTCCACAATAAAATTGACATACAGACACAAGATGAAAAGGTGTCATTGTATAACATTAGGGTATGTGCAGGATCATCATGCAAAAAACAGGCCCTTAAGTGGCAAAAAATTTAGAAAAATCAGTGTTAGGCAATTTGACGTAAATATTTGAATAAGTTATCTATATTATTTCAAAAATATGTAAGAATAGAATTTGTAGAAAATTGAATGTAGTTTCTAAAATACTAGGTTTATTTAAAAATAAATAAAATCTATTTGGTGAAAATTTGAAATTTCAATGCAAGTACTTAAATTTCGGAAAAAAATAAGAAGTAGGTGTCTGTTTGACCACCTAACCATAATAAAATGATAATATTTTTTTGTAATATTTTATATATAAGTAGAGGACTCATGTTCGGATGTGATGCATATTTTTTTGTAATTTTTTTCCAAGTAAATAATTAATTATGAATTTTTTATTACAACTCTTAGAAAATATAAAAACTCGTCTATCTAACCACCTTAACTTGGTCAAAAGTTCATGAAATTTAATTTTTCTTTTTTTAATCCTATATTATGTGAAGCATGGAATGTGACGCATGTTTTGGATTCAAAAAATATGATACCGTTTAAAAGTTATAGATGTTTTTCAATCAGCCTATCGAACAGGACTTTATCGTAATTCTAATAGAAAATGAATAATAATTATTTATTAAATCCAAATTAAATCATAATTTATATTTTTGGAAAGCTGAGAATCTCCTCTAAAAACCCTTTTCATTTCATTAATTTTGGGTGAAAAAAAGTCGTCAGCCACATACCCTACAAATATTGCCACTTTTTGGCGCACCATGATCCTGCACATACCCATTAACTTTAATGAAATCTTTTCTAATAATAACATATTTCCCAAAGGATGAAGGATATGAATAAATTTTGAAGCCAAGATGATCTAATTATGATGTTCAACAAGAAAGATGGAAAGATCGTGTTAGAGCTTGTACTATTATAAATTATCACCCATGACAATTTCACCTTATGTTTGGTCCCCCCATAAATTATTGGACCTAATTGAGTATTTAATTTCCTAAATTATGCATCCTATGGCCCATTTTTGATGATTTGTGAGGAACTGCAACCAAGAATCAATTGCATCTATCTAAGACCTTTCCCTCGAAGCCTAAAATCCTAGAAAATAGGGCAAGGAAACTCACGCTGTAGGAGTGAGTGTCTCCCTATTTTTGCTCCAAATTAAAATATGTTGGTGTTAGCAATTTAATATTTGTAATTCAATTGTCTAAAGTTGGCTATCGAGATTGAATTTTCAAGAAATTGAATAAATGCCTATAAATACCTAGTTATTGCATTATTTTAAATGATCTAGAAAAATATTGGAAAACTTATGATCAAGAGCATTATTGAGAAATTCAAGAGAAACATTTCAGAATTCATTATAGAAATTCAAGATCCTAACATCATTTCCAATTCTATGTGAGTTTATATGTGTTCATGTTCATTTTTTTGTGAAGGCTAACATTTTTTGTAGGTCTCCAAAGCATTCAAGCATTCAAGAAAATCAAGAAAAGCAAGATCAAGACCTTGGAGTGATGTGCATGACTTCAATCCTTTAAGGAATTCATTGAAGGATGGTGAGTTGCAACACTTTGTGATTTCATAATTCCTTCCTATTCATTATCTATTTTATCATTGATATTACTATTGTGGAAGTGGAAACACTTACATGGGGTTTGACTAAGGAAAGCCCCTAAAATGACCCAAAATTTCCTCTCTTTGTGAATGTGCAGATCTCAAGTTTGAAGGACATTAAAGAGGTGTTGAAGAAAAATTATCCAATGTTACATTTGTCATCATATCACTTGTCAAACATAGAAAATTAGTTATAAAAATATACAATTTTTTTTTGAAAGATTTCAAGGTAGAAGTCTAAAGCTTAGATCCAATAATCGAGGACCCCAAAAATAGATCCAAAAAAGCATACAAAGACACTCACACCTTGGGCATCTGTTTCCTCTATTTTTGGCTCCAAATTTGAATCACAAGTGCAATGTCCTTCTCTTCTCATTTTTTTTGTTCAAATTCTCCTGTGAACTTTTTTATCTTTTGTATTTGCATCAAAATAGTAAATTTCACTCTTAGCCTAGTTAGATCATTACATTTCATCATTAGAACATCTCTAGATCTGGTTAAGGGCTAGTTGACTCACCTATCAAGTTGTAAGTCAATCTCATACCTTGTCCAAATCCATCAAACCCTCATTCCATTCTTGCATTTCCAATCCATCTCCATACTCCCTCTTTTAATGAAATATTTGGGAAAGGTGTCAAACCCTAAGGAAAAAAGTCAGAAAAAGGTTTCCCTTTCCCTCCATTTCATTTTGGTGAAACCGACCTATTAACATTATATACCTTTAGAAAATTAACCCTAGATCTAGGTTTTGTATATCATTGTCTCACATTTCTCATTTAGGGTTTCCTTTTTGCATCATAAAAAGACATAAAAATACAAAATATTGCATACATATTACATTAACGGTTACAATTAAGTTTGTTTTTTCTTATTAGATTAGATCTACATTCAATTTTCATTCATTATATCATTAAAATATGAATTGTGCATTGCATTCATTTAGACATCTTTCATTTGGTTCAAAAAAGTAAAATTTTGCATAGTTTTGTGTCAAAATTGCATCAAATAATCATTTTTAGGACTTTACATCTTGGAATTAGTCAATCATTGCATCTTGCATATGAAAATTACATTCAAAATTTGTCATTCATATTTAATAAATTTGCATACTTGCATTTTTTATTTTCATAGAATCAACAAAATCTGGAAAAATATTCACTATCAAAACTATATGTGCAAAAAATTGGGAATCTCAAATAGTAACAAACATAATCAAAATTTGAATTTTTAGTCAACTTGTTTGGCACATAGATTCCTAGGGTGCCTATGTCCTAATATTTTTGATTGAATTGAATCACATATCATTTTTTGTATTTTCTATTAGTTTCTACTATCTAAATTTTGTTTCCGCATTTCAAAACTATTATTTACTTAATGCATTGTTGCATGTTTACATTGTTAAATTCACAATTCTAAAATTAGCAAAATATGGAAAATAATTTATTGTTTGTCATGTTTGAATATAGATCTGAGAACCTTAAACAACACCTAAATAGTCAAACTTTAAAATTCTAAAAACCCTATCCAGGGCATAGACGCCTTGAGCATCTATGTCTTGCTATTTTTGACTAAAATTTGAATCAAATCTCTATTCTATGTTCTTAGTGTCATTTTTTGTCTGAATTTTGATTTTGAGTGTTATGTTGTTTCTATTTGACAATTCAGTGTTTATCTTGGGTACACTTAGTGTTTGAAACTTGCATGATTTTCACAACTTGGTGTCCTGTTTCCAATACTTTTGTGAGATGTAGTTCTAGACTTATAACATCCTACACTAGTTTTACGTCCGATTTGGATCATGAGTCTTCTAACTCTTTCATGAAAAGTGTTGTCAATACTCAACCCTTTTTAGACTCTATTCTCGATGTTACCATACTAATGAAAACCTTACAAACACCTATCTTTACAAATTTTGAGACTATGGTTGCCTATGTTCCTGAAGATAGATTGAAAAAATTGGATAAAGACTTAGAAAAACTCCAAGACTTTTTTATTATGAAATAATCCGCTTGTATAGTGGTTCATATAATTGGCTACATGAGGAAATTGATTAATAATTATCATGGATTAGAGGTTGTGCATAGCCTAGCCCATATAGTTAATTTTCATACTGAGAAATCTGACCAAACCATTGTGTTACCTAACATTTTTTTCACCAATAGTGATGCACTTATACATGCACTTGATGGTCCTCTCTACATTGTTGGTCATATCAATGAAAAAAATTGTAAGGACTAATCCTTGATTTTGTGTGTGTAGATAATGTGATCATTGAGGAGTTCTTCTTTATACAAGAGCTATATCAAGATTCATATGAACAATCAAAAGCATGGATAAAAATTCATAATGGTTTTTCTTTACCTATGATAGGTTTGGTCACCCTTCCTCTTAAAATTGGACCAAAGCAATTATATTTCTCCTTCTCCATCATCCCATTGTCATACCAATTTTGAGTGAAGCTAGGATACCCATGGTTATGCTCCATGAATGTTGTCTTGTTGGTTATTCGCAAGTGCATAAAGTTCCCCTTTAAAAATTAGATATATACAATGCATCATAGTGGGTTTAATCCTTTGTCTTCCCATGGGAAAATTTCATTAGATTTATTTTTGCCTTAACCTATGGAACTTATAAATCCTTGTGAATATTTCTTTTTCAAGTCATATCAAAAGTTCAAGGTAAAATGGATAGTAGAGTTGTCTTAGCAATATTCCTGAAATTTAAAGGTTCATGGTTGTTCCTCCTTGCCCCACCTATTATGGATGAACTTATGCCAAAAGTAAAGAACCTTATAAGTAATTAAGGTAAATATGTTGCAATCCCTCCACCCATCTCTTAGAAAAGACCAAGAGAGAATAAAATGACCCCTTTTGTGCCACCAAAGATAAAACAAGTGTACAAACCTAAAGAAATAGTGGCTTCCCAACCCTCGGTAGTTTCTTTAGTTCCTCCCTTAAGGGAAGAAAATATACCAATGGTTGAGAAAATCACTCATATTCCATCATAAAATGAGAACCATGCAAGAAGAAATCAAAATTCTAAAGAGCATAGGTGTAGAAATCATGCTATTGCTTGTCAATTGGAAGAAAAGAACAAAACAGTGCATGATAAACCAACACCTATGGAGAAAAATCAAGAAGAAATGAAAATTTCACCAAAACAAGAAGTGAAACAAGAAAACTCGGCTGCAATTGTTATAAAACCTCTAATTGTGATTAACTTGGATGATGATGATGAAATTGCTAAAATTGATGAGGAGGTGCATAATGAGTTTAATGTTCTATTTTAAAAGTAAATCAATTTAGATGGGGGAAGCCATGATGATCCTCCTGCTAAGAGTGATCCATCACGTGTTGAACTCAGTGATTCTCCTAGTATGACACTTGTTGTAGTCCCTTTAGCTAGTTGCTCACCTTTTTTATATAATGAGCAAGATTGGGATGCAAATAACCTGATTTAGGTTGGATCACAGGTGTGGTACTCCTTTATGTTTTCTTCATATTTTCTTTATGTTTTCATGCATGTGATTTGATCCCCTATATTGTCCTACTTTGTGTGTCTTTATGTTTATGAGTTTCTTTGGATGACCCTTGTCGAACAAGGATAGAAAGAAAATGAACCTATCATAACACTCTTCTATTTGTACCTTCATTCTTCTATATGTCATAAAATTTGTCTTTTACTTTTATCTTGTGATATCCTTTTGGGGATGATGCAAAGTGGTGAGACAATTAAGTCTCTTCCATATTGACCCAAAAGTTTGTTTATCTTCTCTCTCTATGTGTCACTCCTTCATTTTGTTCATTTTTCCAAAATTATTTGGGGAATGATGTTAGTTTTGAGCTCTATTATATCACTATAGAAAAGATGTATATTGACCCCAGATCCATGGATCCCTTAGTGTTCTTTTCTATTTTTTTTGTTGCATTGTATTTGGGGGGAACCCCTTATCATTTTGTAGCATTAGTTGGAAACATATCATTGGAATAGGGATTTCCAAATAAGATCTTGTGATCTTTGGTGCAAGATATTTATAATTTTCTACTTAAAGTAATTCCTCACAACAAGGTGTTTAGAAATTTATTTAAAGTGGGGGCATACATTGGTATTATTTTTCTTCATTTTGTTCAAATAGGCTGGACTTAGTGACATATTGACATTGACATTTGGCATTTTCTTTTGCTTCACTCTATTCATAGGAGTTGAACTTATTGTTGCGTTGGCACAACATTTTGATTATTTTGTAGCACCTTATCAAGGTTATTAGGGAGTATAAATCTTGGTATGGTTGACATGGGTACACCTAGTGAAAAGTAGTCTTCACTAGATCTAGTGTATTTCTCATTTTTCTATCTTGTTTGGGGGCTCACCTAGTGGAAAGAAGACCTCACTAGATCATGTGCCTTTTTGTTTGCGATTCACCTAGAAAATATCAGAATTTTCTATTGTGTGGGTTATGAACGCTTTTGTATGGGTCATAGCATAATACAACTAGTTAACCCTATTGAATGTACAAGAAAACTGAGAGGGGGGTGAATCAGTTGTACCTTAAAACTCTAAAACACTCACAAACATTTAGATCCACATTAAATCAATTAACCCTTAATCTATTAAGATGATTTATCATGAAAGAAAATAATAAAAACAAAACCAAATCAACACTAGATTTACGTGGAAAACCCAAGAAGGGAAAAACCATAGTGAGAATCAACATATAGTAATATCAACACCAATTAAAAAGGGCTCATTGTTGGAGGGAACACTTCCCAAAAGAAAGAAAGGCTCACTATCAAAGGCTCACTGCCAAAATAGAAAAGAAGATATTGAAGAATGTTAAGATGAGAAATCTATCTCAATGCAATAGAGAAATCTACCACAACAACACCAACACCTTTGCAGCCTGAATGAAGAATCATAGACACCTTTTTCTCACTATATTCAATAATCTAACACATTAAATCTCACACTGCACTTCTCAATTTCACACCTTATAACTCTACAATTTGTATCACTCACATCATACTCATAGATATCTCATCATCCATCAATAACTCAACACTTCTTTATACCCTATTCAACCTTGAAAACATTCTCTAAGGTCAGCTATCCACCTCAACCATGCAAATTCAAATTTGGTCAGTACCAAAACATTCCCGTGGTGGAAAATAATGAAGGTGGACCACAACATTCCTTAGCTAGGACCTAAATCCACTCATACACACCACACCATGCTTCCACAAATGTTGAAGAAACTTCACAATTAATGTAAAAAACTAAGGTTGGTTGAACCTTTGTAAACACCATTAAAATTTTAATTATACACTTCCTTTGATCCAAAGACAACTCACAGATAACAAATGTCAACTAAACACAATCTAGAATATTCCACAAATACCCTAAAATCCATCATGAAAGAAAATAACAAAAGAAAAACCAAATCAACACCGTACACAAAGAAAAAATAGATTTGCATGGAAAACCCAAGAGGGGAAAAGCCATAGTGGGGATCAACTCACAATATAAATTAATATCAGCATCAATTACAAAGGGCTCACTATCAGAGGACACACTACCCAGAAGAAAGAAAGACTCACTGGAAAGGCTCATTGCCAGAACAAAAAAGAAGATAGATAATAATGTTACAATGAGAAATCTATCTCAATGGAAAAGAGAAATCCGCCATAGCAACACCAACACCTTTGTAGACTAACTGAAGAATTGTAGACACCTTCTGCTCATTGCATTCAATAATCTAACACATGAAAGCTCACATTGCATTTCTCAATTTTGCACCTTATAACTCTACAATTCACATCAATTACATCATACTCATCTATCTCATCATCCCTCAACAACTCAACACTTATTTATACCATATTCCACCTTGAAAACATTCTCCAAGGTCGGTCATCCACATCAACCATGCAAATTCAAATTAGGTAAGCACCAAAAAATTCTCATGGTGGAAAAGAATGAAGGTAGACTACAACACTCCTTAGCTAGGACCTAAATCCACTCATACCTGCCACGCCATGCTTCCACAAATGCCGAAGAGACTTCATAATTTGTGGAAAAACCCAAGGTTAGTCAAACCTGTGTAAACACCATTAAAATTTTAATTACATGCTTCATTTGATCCAAATACAACTCATGGAAAAAAAATGTCACTTGAACACAATCTATAATATTCCACAAACACCCTAAAATCCAACCAACTCCTTCGCAAAAACTTTCACCTGAAGAATGTGCACACCTAGTACACTCAAATAATTTTGTCACATGCTATAAATCTAGAAACTGAATTTTGAAGCACCAAACCTCAAACAATATTCAATTAAAGAAAGATAACAACACTATAAGAACACATCCAAGTCTAAAAAACCTAAAACCACTCTACAGAGAAATGTGGAGCAAGAACATTTCTCCCAGACACCTCTGCAATACATAATTCACACACTGGTAAACACAAATTCCTCTACACAATGATCTAGCACACCAAATTTTGGATACAACACCTCTAAACAACTATTATCAACATATCCAACCCACACAAGTAGATATTCAACATAGAAGAAATTCAAAGCAAAAGTAGAACACTACTTTGCAACCCAGAACACTACCGCAACACATTGTTTCCTCTTTTATTCAAATTTTCTCAAAAGCACTTGGAAACCAAGTACCAAAAACACATCCTCATCATCTTCAACACTTTCTCATAACCATTGAACCAACTATAACATAACAACTCAAGCATACATCCATATACATAAGCTTATCAAGCAACACTAGAGGTTTACACTAGTAGCTTACTAATGACAACATAATGCAACTAATCAAAGCATCACAACTCAATACCAACTGCTCACACTCTTGCAACAATAATCTCCAACTCAATACAGTTGAAAACAATAACAACACAAATTTTTGACATCAATGACAACACCAACTATACATACTTGCAACAATATCCCCCTTTGTTATTAATGGTAACACATGATGTGAAAAACCATCAACAACAAAAATGACAACTCTTCTCCGTACCTTTTTCCTTTTCTCTTTACTAATTTATTAATCTCCATTTTTTTTCTCTCCCCTTTGTATCTTATCTTTTTCACATGACTCTCTCTCCCCTTTTGACATCAATGGCAAAGGAAAATATATTTGCATCACTTATCCTCCACCTTTGACATTAAACATATTGCACACCATTTTTCTGCAACTTCCTTTTCTTCAATGTTCTGCACACTCCCCCTTAGGAGCACATACCAAACTAAACTAATCAAGAACCAATAACTCCAGTACCTACTCCCCTTGAGAGGTAGCTACCAACATCAATCTAGACCAAAGAATGAACCTTGAGATCCATTGGACAGATGCATATCCTTATGCATCTAGTTAGGAGGGGAAATAACCCCCAACTTCTCCCAGAGGTACTCAAAAGTATCCATAGGAAGAGCTTTAGTAAATATATCAGAAATATGATCCTTTTCAAGCACATATTCAAGCTTCACTTCATTCTCTACAACCTTCTCTCTCAAAAAGTGATACTGGATTGAGATATGCATTGTCCTTAAATGCATTACTGATTTTTTTGAAATATTGATAGCACCTATATTATCACAAAAGATAAAAACTGGTTCATCATATATTATTCTAGAATATCCTTCAATATTTGCCTCATCCACAACACTTATGTGCAATAAGATGCTACTGCAATGTACTCTTCCTCTGTAGTAGATAAAGATACAAAATATTGTTTCTTACTTAACCATGACACCAATCTACATCCAAGAAAGAATGCACCACCACTTATACTTTTCCTATCATCTACATAGCCAGGCCAATCTGCATCTGTGTAAGCACTCATAATGAAATCAATATACTTTGGATACCACAGGCCATGATCCATAGCGTCCTTTAAGTATCTGAATATCCTCTTCACTCTTATAGCATGCGACTCTCTAGGATATTCTTGAAATCTAGCCACAAGACAAAATGCATGCATGATATCCAATCTAGTAGAAGTTAGATATAATAGTCCTCCAATCATTGATCTATACTGGATCTAATCAGCCTTAGGAGATTCATCATTCTTGCTTAGCTTGCAACCAATAACCATAGGAGTACATAGTGGTTTAGAATCCTCCATTCCAAAATTCTTCAACATTTCCTTGAGATATTTTGATATCCTTTATCTATCTGATTGATTTGTAGCCCAAGGAAGAAATTCATCTTGCCAAATGTAGACATTTCAAACTCTTTTTGCATCTCTTATGCAAACTTCTTGCACATGTCTTCATTACCTCTAAAGATTATGTCATCAACATACATAACCATAATCAAGATTTGATATTTTTCAATTTTGAAGTAAAGATTACTATCTGCGGTACCTTTATGGAATCCTTGATATATCAAGTAGGTTTTTCTAACCTTGCATACCAAGCTTTGGGACCTTTCTTGAATCCATATAATTCCTTTTTCAATTTTTATACCATAATTGATTTATCCAATAACTGAAATCCTTCTGGTTGTTCTATGTATACCTCTTCTTCTAATTCTCTATTCAAGAAAGCATACTTCACATCCATTTGATAAACTTTGAAATCCTTGTCTTGCAAAAGATAAAAAAAAATTGATAGCTTTCATTCTTGTCATCGGAGCAAATGTCTCCTCAAATTCTATTCCTTCTACTTGTGAGTAACCTTTACACACAAGCCTTGCCTTATTTCTTACCACTTCTCCACTCTCATTTAGTTTTTTCTTGAATACCCACTTATTTCTAGTAACATTCTTGTTTTCTAGTCTTGGTACAAGTTCCCAAGTTTGATTCTTCTCAATTTGCGTTAGTTCTTCTTCCATAGCCTTGATCCAATATTCATCCTTGCATGATTCAAACACTATTTTGGGTTCAACTTCAAAAAGTAAACATAGATTTACTTGTTCTTTAGCATCTTTTTTTCTTGTTAGCACACCTTTTCTCTTATCACTAATGATCTATTCTTTAGAATGATTCTTCTGCACATACTTAGGATTTTTTTCTGGAGTTTCTTCCTCTTCAATCTACACTTCTTATTGGGTATGTACAGGATCATGATGGGCCAAAAAGTGGCAATATGATGGGTATGTGGCTGACGACCTTTTTTTTACCCAAAATTGATTAAACAAAAAAGGTTTTTAAAGGAGATTCTCAGCTTTCCACCAATATAAATTATGCTTTAATTTGAATTTAATAAGTAATTATTATTCATTTTCTAATCAAATTACAAACAAAGTCCTAATTGATAGGCTGATTGAAAAATGTCTATAGATTTCAAATGGTATCACATTTTTTGAATCCAAAACATGCGTCACATTCTATGTTTCACATACTATAGGAATAAAAAAAGAAAAAAATGAATTTAATGAAGTTTTGACCAAGTTAAGGTGGTCAGACATACGAGTTTTTTTATATTTTTTAAAAGTTGTAATAAAAAATTCATAATTAATTATTTACTTGGAAAAAAATTACAAAAAATCATGCATCACATTGGGACATGAGTCCTCTACTTATATCTAAAATATTATAGAAAAATATTATCATTTTATTGTGGTTAGGGTGGTCAGACAGACACCTACTTCTTATTTTTTCCCTGAAATTTAAGTACTACTGCATTGAAATTTCAAATTTTCACCAAACAAATTTATTTATTTTTTAAACAAACCTAGTAGTTTAGAAACTACATTGAATTTTCTATAGATTCTATTGTTACATATTTTTAAAATAATATAGATAACTAATTCAAATTTTTTTGTCAAGTTGCCTAACTCTGATTTTTCTGAATTTTTTGCCACTTAAGGGCGTATTTTTTTCATGATGATCCTGCACATACCCTATTCTTTAGCGTTTTCTTCTTCTCTGCAAGAAAACTTGTTTGATTCATATCCATCTATTACCACTAAATTCTTTTATAGATATTCATCAACTTTCACACTTTCACTCTCAAAAATATTTCTTAGCCTCTTGTTGTAGCATCAGTAAGATTTGATTTTAGTAGAATATCCAAGGAAGATACCTTCATCAAATCTTGCATCAAACTTTCCTAAGTTCTCTCCATCTCTTTTGATATAGCATTTACTTCCAAATACTCTAAAGTATTTAATAGTAGGGATCCTTCCATACCACAACTCATAGAGAGTCATTGTCCTATTTTCTCTTGCTTGCACTCTATTAAGTATATAAACAACAATATGAATTGCTTCTTTCCAGTAGACTTCTGGTAGATTTTCTTCTTTCATCATTGTCCTTGTAGCTTCTTCAATAGTTCTATTCTTTCTTTCAACCACTCCATTATGCTGAAGAGTCTTAGGGGTAGACAAGTGCCTCTTTATGCCATGATTATTACAAAATATGTTAAAATCATTGAAGGTGAACTCTCCACCTCTATCAAACCTCAAACATTTGATTTTCATATCCATTTCATTTTCAACCATAACTTTGAATGCTTTAAACTTATCTAGGCCTTCTATTTTTTCTTTGAAAAAAGTAACCCATGTCATTCTAGAATAATCATCAATCAATAGCATGAAATACCTATCACCTTGAAGACTTCTTACTCTAGTAGCACCAAAAAGATCTATGTGCACCAATTCCAACAGTTCGATAGAGGATTATTCTTTAAATTTGAAACTTCTAGTTTTCTTCCCAACTTGACATTCCTTATAGACAACATTGATAGGCTTTATAATCTTAGGAAGATCTCTCATAGCTTAAATTGAACTTATTCTCAAAAGATTGTCAAAATTTATGTGACACATCCTCCTATGCCATAGCTAACCTTAATTAATTTGATTCATAAGGAAATGACAATCAACACCTTTAAGCTGATAAACATTTTCATATGTCCTTCTTCTAGCAACAATTATAGTTTTAGATCCTTTTCTAATCTCACATCCATCATCTTGAAACATAATATTGTATCCTTTGCTACACATTTATCCAACACTCAAGAGCTTATGTCTTAAACCCTTAACATAGTAAACATCATCAATATTATGCTTGCCATCAAAGCTTATAGAACCTTTTCCACATATCTTATCAGATGTATCATCTCCAAACCTAGCAAGTCCTTCATATTTTTCAATTTAACAAATTTACTCTTATCACTAGTCATATAATTAGAGAATCCATTGTCAATGATCCAGTAGTTCTTCTCCTATCTAGCATGAAAAATAGACACCAATGTGCCTTCAGTCTTAAGACATAATTCCAAAGCTTTTTCTTTCATAGATATCTTAGAGTTGGTAGAATTATTTGCATCTTATAAAGCCATGAACAAGCATTCACCATCATCATCATCTCCATAATAAGATTCATCATTAGATATACTTGCATCTCTAACATAATAGCTTTTCTTAATCATCTTATCTTTTTTCTCCTTTTTTTTTATTGAAAGATTTGTTTGGACATCTTAAAGCATAATGATGTATCTTTCCACAAATAAAACATTTGAAATGAAACTTTCCATTGTACTTTCCAGTACCATTTTTCATTCTTCTCACAAAGTAAGCTTCCACATCATGAAGATCCTCCTAATCTAATTCCATAGTTTTCTCTAATTTTCCAACCTTAAAATTGTTGGCAACACAAGGGCAGACAACTGAGAGGGAGGGGGGTGAATTAGTTGTCCCAAAAATTCAAAACTTATTAAAATTATTAACCTTATTCTCAGATCTGATCAATAACCATTAAGGCATAAATAAACAACACATAAGAAACACACATAACACAGATTTTTACGTGGAAACCCTATTAGGGGAAAAACCACGGTGGAGGTTAGTCCACAAGATTATACCCTATTAAAAGTATAAAAGAAATGTGAATGGGGAATGCACATGCATTCAGGTGCACTGCCTAGAGCTCACTACTCAATTACAAAAAGGAAGACTTACTATCTTACAAATATTTGGATTACATCCAAAATCTTTGAATTGAGAAAAATAACATATGGTAATGCCTGATTACAGTTCTAGTTAAGCACATGAATACTTCTTCACACTTTGTTTCTGCCTTCGAATGATTAGAACATTATTTGCACATCTCGCAAACACTCATGCCTTCAAATGGAATAAACAATCACTTATATATATTTGCAACAAGAAATTACATCGCTACATGTCAGCCTCAACAAAATAATAAAATGAATACAAACTATCGGCCCAAAACAATAAATAAATTTTAATGTGAATCAACCAAGGTCAGCCACAACATAGTGAAGACCCAAAATAAAATACTCAAACACTAAAACACTTCAAATAATTATTCCTCAAAGATCCACAACATGCTACAACACCCTATCAGCCAAGAACATGAAAAACATGAACATGCAAGAGAAAATCTCTAATTGCGAGCATGAAAATCAATGCATACGTGCAATACAGATAGAGAATGATCTAGAAACATCCACAAACATCATGAATCACTAGAGAAGTATCCACAAAAACTGAACTTACTAAAATCACATCATCTTCATTTAGGAACACCAACTAAAGCAACTGAATGACTACCATAACACAATTGCTCATAACTTGATCAAATATTCATGCAAATCTCTGAAAATTAACATGGATAAAATAGATATACTTGAAAAGAAACCCTTTAATCCACAAACACTAATCATCAATGTACTACATTCGCCAACAGACTGAACTTCACTTCACCATTGACAACCTGCAACTTATTTCATTACAATTTTCTCAAAATCCTCGACATATACAACTTCTAAGACATTAATGCCAATAGTGTTGAAATCAATGACAACCACATATCAGAAACACAACCACAACATCCAACAATATCCCCCTTTGGAATTGATGGCAACACATGATGTGAAAAACACCATCAACACAACTATCTTTAACACTTACTCCCCCTTAGGTTCTGACTCTTTTCTCAATTATTTTACACAACTCTTCTCCCCACATGACTCTTCTCCCCCTTTGACATCAATGACAAAGATATATTTTCTCCACACAAGCTCTGAACCACATATCTAAACATCTGACTACTCCCCCTAAGTAGCAACCACCACAACATTAATCTGGATCAAGATATGACTATGAAATGCACAGAATGATGCAAGTCAATGCATCTTAGTTTTGATTAGGAGGGGTAATCACCCCTAGCTTCCCTCTGAGATACTCAAAAGTATCCTTATGAAAAGGCTTTGTAAATATTTCTACAATCTATTCCATAGTAGGAACATACTCCAATCTGACTTCCTTTTCACTCACCTTCTCTCTCAAAAAGTGAAAGTTGATAGATATATGCTTGGTCTTTGAATGCAACACCATATTCTTATAAATGGTAATTGGACTTGAATTATCATAGAATATAGAAATAGGTTCATCATACACAACTTTGATATCTTTCAACCTCTGCTTCATCCATAATACTTGAGTACAATTGTTAGCAGCAACAATGTATTCTACCTCTACAGTAGATAAAGAAATGGAATTTTTCTTCTTACTTAACCATGAAATCAACTTCTTACCCAAGAAAAATGCACCACCACTAGTAGTATTTCTATCATTCACATCACCTGCTCAATCAACATCAGTAAAGGCACTCAAAGTAAGATCATCATCTTTAGGATACCACAACCCAAAATCAACTATCCCCTTCAAGTATCTGAAAATCCTCTTCACAATAGTTACATGAGATTACTTAGGATCAACTTAAAATCTTGCAACAATGCATACAACATTCATGATATCTAGTTTAGTTTGAGTCAAATAAATCAATCCACCAATCATTGATCTATATCTATTTTTTTTTGCTTTCAGAGAATCATCATCTTGTGTCAACTTGCATCCGGTCACCATAGGTGTACCAACTAGCTTTGAATCTTCCATACCAAACTTCTTTAGCAATTCTTTCACATACTTGGATTGAGATATGAAGATCCCTTTATCTAACTAAGTAATTTTCAATCCCAAAATGAATTTCATCTCATGAATTATAGACATCTCAAACTCATTTTGCATCTCATCAACAAACTTCATGCACAAACTAGCATCTCCTCCAAAAATGATATCATCAACAATGACTTCAAAAATCAAATCTTTATCATGATCAATCTTGAAATATAGATTACTATCAACAGTACCTTTATTGAATCCAAGCTTCAACAAATACTTGTCCAATCTAGCATACCATGCTCTTGGGGATTTCTTAAGTCCATACAATGCTTTCTTCAATTGACAAACCATATCTCCCTAATTAGTCAATTGAAATCCATCAAGTTGTTCAACATACACTTCTTCTAATTCGCCATTTAGAAATGTTGACTTGACATCCATTTGATAAACCTTGTAGTTTTTGTAAGCAGCATAAGCAAGAAATAGTCTCAAAACTTCAATCATGTCAACAAGGGAAAAGGTTTCTTCAATGTCAATTCCTTCCATATGAGAATATCCTTTACACACCAGTCTTTTTTTGTTTCTAAAAACTTCACCTTGCTCATTCAACTTGTTACTAAAGACCCATTTAGTTCCAATTACATTTTTGTCTTTAGGTCTAGGAACAAGAATCCATGTATTATTCTTCTCAATTTTATGTACTTCTTATTTCACTGATTCTACCCAATGTTCATCTTTGCATGCTTCATTCACACTATTAGGCTCAGTCTTTGAAATCAAATAGTATTCTTCTACAATTTTTCTCCTAGTTTGAACTTTGTTCTTATCACCTATAATCTGATATTCTAAATGATTTAGTCTTACATACCTTGGATTCTTAGGATGTTCTTGAACTTCTGGCTCTTGTGATCTTTCTTCTGCACTTTCACTAGTTCCTTCCTCTTGATTTTCTTGATTCACTAGAATGATCTGAACTTGATTTTGAGTTTGAAATTTCTTTCCTATGACTGAACTATTATTCTAATCATCTGAATCATATCCATAGGTTCTGGATGGTCTAGCTATGTCTTCATCAACCTTGACATTTGCACTCTCAACTACCTTCATCAATCTCTTGTTGTAGCATTGGTAGGCCATGCTCTTAGTAGAATAACCAAGAAAGATTCCTTCATCACTTCTAGCATCAAAATTTTTGATCTCTTCATCTCTTTTGATATAGCATTTACTCCCAAAGATTTTGAAATATCTAACAGTAGGCTTATGACCAAACCATAACTCAAAAGGGGTCTTACAAGTATCACCTTTGACTTGTACCAGGTTAAGGATGTAAACAACTATACTCATAGTTTCTCTCCAATAGATATGAGGAACATTTCCTTCCAGCATCATAGTCCTAGTAGCATCTTGAATTTTCTTGTTCTTCCTTTCCACAACTCCATTTTGTTGAGGGGTCCACAGGGCAGATAATTGTCTATTTATCCCATGCACTTCACAAAAAGAATTAAACTCATGGGAAGTGAATTCACTACCTCTATCTGATCTCAAACATTTAATCTTTAGACCTGTCTCTATCTCAACCATAGCCTTAAAAAACTTGAATTTATCTAGAGCTTCAGATTTTTCCCTTAAGAAAGTAACCCACATCAATCTAGAGTAATCATCAATAAGTAACATGAAGTACCTATCTCCTTGTAAAATTCTTATTCTAGAAGGACCACATAGATTAGTATGAAAAAACTCCAACATTTCATTTGAACAATTTTGTTTGCTCCGAAATGAAATTCTAGTTTGCTTCCCTAACTGACATTCCTTGCATATAGTATTAGTAGGCTTTACCAACTTAGGAAGATCTCTCACCACCTGAGTAGAAATTATCTTGATAATATTGTCAAAGTTTACATGACATATTCTCTTATGCCACAACCAAATTTCATCAACTTGAGAAATCAGACAACTTTTACCAGTAGCATTTAGGTGAAAGATGTTACCTTTTATTTTTGTACCTGAAGCAATCACATTTCTGGAACTCCCCATTATTCTGTACTTTCCATTCCTGAATTGAAGATTGTATCCCTTGTCAATCATTTTTCCAACTCTTAAGAGATTATGCTTCAAACCTTCCACATATAGAACATCATCAATATTATTCTTACCATTAAGAGAAATGCATCCTTTACCACAGATTACACTTGCTTTGCAATCACCGAATCTTACAACACTACCATCATACTTTTCTAGGCTCACAAATTTTCTTTTATCACATATCATGTGATGAAAGCATCCACTGTCAATCACCCATTCATCTTTCTCTTCAACTTGAGCAGCTCGGTCTTTCTCCACATTAGAGTAACTAATAGATTTAGTAGGGGCTGGAACATTTTCCTTGATAGCAATAAATACCCATTCATCATCTATCACACCTTCATCAGCAGCATAATAACACTTTCTTTGAAATCTAGGCTTATTAGGTCTTGGCTTAGGAACTCTTTCTGAACACCTTGATGCAAAATGACCTATCTTATTGCAAGAAAAACATTTAATAGGAAATTTTCTTTTATACTTACCTTCTCCTCTTGCTTCTCTCTTGACAATAAGTGCTTCAAGCTCCTATAGTTTTCTCTCCTCTTCTTCATTCTCTCTCATTTCCTCCTCATACTTGAATACCTTTCTAGAAGAAATTTCTCATGGATCATATCTGTGTTTATCTCTCCTGGAGGTAGTAGCCTTGAATGCAAATTCTATCTTAGGAAGAGCTTCACAAAACTCACTCAACTCAAAAGCAGTAAGCTTACCAATCAACATGTCTTTGGTTACATTTGTTATAGTTCAAAGCTCCTCAATAGTAGTAGCTTTGAATTTGTATGTAGTAGGAAAGGATCTAAGCACTTTAGCAACAATCTTTGATTCTTCCAATCGTCCACCAGCACATCTGATACCCCACACAAGTTCATTCACTCTTTGCATGAAAGAAGTAATGTTCTCATCATCACCCATTCTCAACATTTCATATTTCCCTTTCAGACTTTGCAACTTAGCAATCTTCACATTAGCATCACCTTCATACAAAGTTTCCAACTTTTTGTAGATCTCATAAACAATCATCATATCCATAACATTTGTCATCTCAAAATTAGTCAAAGCACTCAACAATGCTTCCTTAGCCCTGATATTGTACTCAACTTCCTTAATCTCATCTACAGTAGAAGGACCATTTTGTGGAATGATATACCTATTCTTTGTAATTTTCTAGTAGGGTTCACCAATGCATCTTAGATGACACTCCATTCAAGCCTTCCATAGAGAATAATTTGCTCCATCAAATCTCAGACTATCCTTCTTGTATGTCGCCATCCAAGATCACCTCAAGTTGTTAAAATTCTTCCAAGGAACCTTCTCTGATACCAATTGTTGGCAACACAAGGGAAGAAAAATGAGAGGGGGGTGAATTAGTTGTCCTAGAAATTCAAACCTTATTAAACTTATTAACCTTATTTTCAAATATGATCAATAAACATGAAGGCATAAATCAACAACACATCAAAAACACACATAATATACCAAGATTTTTATGTGGAAACCCTGTTAGGGGAAAAACCACGGTGGAGGTTAGTCCACAAGATTATACCCTATTATAAGTATAAAATAAATGTGAATGGGGAATGCACATGCATTCAGGCTCACTGCTCAATTACAGAAAGGAAGACTCACTATCTTACAAAGATTTGGATTACATCTAGAAGATTTGAACTGAGAAAAATAGCATCCGCTAATGCCTGATTATAGTTCCAATTAAGCACATGAATAATTATTCACACTCTACTCACTCTTCTTCACACTCTACTTCTACCTTCAAATGATTAGTACATTATTCAAACATCTCGCATACACTCATGCCTTCAAATGGAATAAACAATCGCTTATATATATCCGCAACAATAAATTACATTGCTACATGTTGGCCTCAAAAAAATAATAAAATGAATATAAACTGTCAGCCCAAAAAAAATAAAAAATTTCAATGTGAATCAACCAAGGTTGGTCACAACATAGTGAAGACCCAAAATAAAATACTCAAACATGAAAACACTTCAAATAATTATTCCTCGAAGATCCACTACATGCTACAACACCCTATCGGCCAAGAACATGAAAAACATGAACACACAAGAGAAAATATCAAATCACGAGCACGATGATCAATGCAGAAGTGAAAGACAGATAGAGGATGATCTAGAAACATCCACAAACATCATGAATCAATAGAGAACCATCTGCAACAACTGAACTTACTAAAATCACATCATCTTCATTCAGGAACACCAACTGAAGCAATAAAATGATTACCAGAACACAACTACTCATAACTCGATCAAATATTCACACGGATCTTTGAAACTTAACGCAAATAAACTAAATATACTCGACAAGAAACCCTTTAATCCACAACCACTGATCATCAATGTATTGTTCTCACCAACATATTGCAATTCACTTCACCACTGACA
The DNA here is from genome assembly GCA_007258455.2 of Sequoia sempervirens. Classification (NCBI taxonomy): domain Eukaryota; kingdom Viridiplantae; phylum Streptophyta; class Pinopsida; order Cupressales; family Cupressaceae; genus Sequoia; species Sequoia sempervirens. Next base: position 63,558,969 of record VDFB02086081.1, on the reverse strand, counting down.
ACCTACAACTCATTTCATTACAATTTTCTCAATATCCTCGACATGTACAACTTCTAAGACATTAATGCCAATACTGTTGACATCAATGACAACCACATATCAGCAACACAACCACAACATCCAACAAAAATTAGTCTCAACTTTTGCATTTCTTGGACCAAATTCTTTTATTTCAAAAGCAATTAATGAACCATACAATTGATCTCTAGTATGTGTCCAAATTTTGTAATTCTTTAGTAGTAGAAACTTTATGACTATAACCTTTAGGAAGAGTTTTGATTACCTTGTTTACCACTTCTTCTTTCAGTTCTCCACCAAGACCTCTGATGCCATTGACAACTTCATCCACATTCTACAAGTAGCTTGTGATATTTTCATCTTCATACATATGTAGGGTCTCAAACATGATCTTTAGATTCTGCATCTTAGCTTTCTTGATCTTATCATATCCTTCATAAATGCTTCCTAACTTTGTCCAGATTTCTCTAGCAATTTTCATACTCATAAATTTCACTAATTTAGAATTATCAAGACTACTTAAGAGAGTGTACCTTTCTTTACCATTATTTTCATAGGCCTTGATCTCATCAGCAATAATTAGACCATTTGTAGGCATAGTTTATCCAGTCTCAATAGACTTCCATATTTGAAATCCAATAGAAACTAGAAAACCTTCCATCTGTGTCTTCCAGAAAGCATAATCTGATCCATCAAACATAGGAACATCTTTCTTGTGCACCATCCCAGATCTACCTCAAGCGGTTAAGCTTTCTTCCAAAGAACCTTGCTCTGATATCAATTGTTGAATGCACAAGACAATTGAGAGGGGGGTGAATCCATTGTACTTGAATACATCCAACAATCCATTGTTTTTTTTCTCTTCACAGTTTGAAGGCATGTTTGTCGGTTTACTCACTTAAGCCCTGCATGGTATGAAGAATGTGGGATCCTCAATCCCTGACATCTGATAGGAGAGACATGTGGCAAAAAATATATGCATCGACCGAAGGCTCCTCATCAAGTAGACAAATGAATATCGGTGGGATCTAGATGCTAGTCCCTTTGACATCTCGATAACACCTCATTAGAGAGAAGGATGCATATCGGAAAGATGAAATGATTGGTCTCTTCGACATGCCAATTGGAAGCATTGACTTAGTTTGACCTCGCAGGCTTGTGGGATTTTAACACGTGGCAAGGAAAGATGTTGTAAAGTCTCCATCATATGTTGTGGTCTCGTGTTTTTTCTTGTGCATGAAAGGATATTATGCACTTCATGGAAAACCTTCCAAGTTTTCAAATGCTTGGCTATTTTTTGTAACTATTTTATTTAAATATAATATAATATATAGGCTTTAAGCCTTTTTCTAAAAAAAAAAATTGTACCTTAATACTTCAAAACCCTCAAAAACATTTTGATCCACATTAAATCAATTAACCCTTAATTTGTTAAGAAAACTTATCATGAAAGCAAATAATAGAAATAGAACCAAATCAACACAATCCACAAAGAAACACTAGACTTATGTGGAAAAACCAAGGAGGGAAAAAGAACGATGAGGATCATCTCACAATATAAAGTAATATCAACATCGATTACAAAGGGCTCATTGTTAGAGGGAACACTACCCAAAAGAAAGAAAGGCTCACTACCAGAACAAAAAAGAAGATAGAGAGGAATGTTACAATGAGAAATATATCTCAATGCAATAGATAAATCAACCACAACAGCACCAAAACCTTTGCAGCCTAACTAAAGAATTATAGAAACCTTTTGCTCACTACATTCAGTAATCTAACACATGAAATCTTGCATTGCACTTCTCAATTTTGCACCTTACAACTCTACAATTCACATAGCTCACATCATACTCATTTATCTCATCATCCCTCGAAAACTCAACACTTATTTATACCATCTTCAACCTTGAAAAAATTCTCCAAGTTCGGTTATCTACCTCAATTGTGCAAATTCAAATTAGTTCGACACCAAAACATTCTTGCAGTGGAAAGGAATGAAGGTGGAAAGCAACACTCCTTAGCTAGGACTTAAATCCACTCATACACACCACACCACACTTCCACAAATGTAGAAGAAAATTTACAACTAGTGTAAATACCAGAGGTTGGTCAAACCCATGTAAACACCATTAAAATCTTAAATACACACTTCCTTTGATCCAAATACAACTCACGAACAATAAATGTTACCTAAACACAATCTAGAATATTCTACAAACACCCTAAAATCGATCCAACTCCTTCACAAAAAATTTCACCTAAAGAATGTACACACCTAGTACACTCAGACAAGTCTACCACACATAGTAACTTAAGAAACTAACTTATAAAGCACCAAACCTAAAACAATCTTTAATTTAAGAAAGATAAAAAACTATATGCACACATCTAGGTCCACAAGACCTAAAACCACTCTGTGGAGAAATGCAAAGCAATAACATTTCTCCCAGGCACCTATGCAATACATAGTTCACACACTGGTGAACAAAAATTCCTCTCCACAATGATATAGCACACCAAATTCTAGATATAACACCTTTGATACACATATCAAAACCACGCAAGTAGATCTTCAACATAGAAGAAATGTGAAGAAAATCTAGAACACTACTCTGCAACCAGCTAGAACACTACTGCAACACATTGTTTCCTCTTTTATTCAAATTTTCTCAAAAGCACTTGGAAACCAAGTACCAAAAACACATCCTCATTATCTTCAACACTTCATCATTGCCACTAAACCAACTATAATGTAAAAACTCAACCATACATCCATATGGATAATATTATCAAAGCAACACTAGAGGTTGACAATAGTAGCTTACTAATGACAACATAATGCAACTAATCAAAGCATCACAACTGAATAAAAAATGCTCACACTCTTGCAACAATAATCTCAAAATCAATACACTTGAAACCAATGACAACACCAACTGCACATACTTGCAACAAACCCATACCCTTCTTTTTCATTTCACAAAACTGACATTGTATGTTAGTGTATGTTTTCTTACTGCATGTCGTATATGTGTGTTCTTTTGTGTGTATGTTGGTTTTCCATGGGATCTTAGATCCTAGGGGCTTAGCCATCCCCAAGGTACTTATTCATCCTATCTCTTCATCATTTGGACAATCAAACCCCTAATGACATAAATTTTCTACTTTAGTGTGAGTCTGAGCATAAGTTCACACTCTCACTAAAGTGGGGCCAAATGTACTATTGGAAATTTCCACCCATGACAATTTCATCTTATGTTTGGTACCCCTTAAATTATTGGACCTAATTGAGTATTTAATTTCCTAAATTATGCATTCTATTACCTACTTTTGACAATTTATGGGGAATTGCAACTAGGAATTAATTGCACACATCTAAGACCTCCCCGACACCTAAAATATAAAAAAAAAGGTCGACACTCACACCCTAGGTATGAGTTTTCACCTATTTTGGCTCCAAATTCAAATATGTTGGTGTTGACAATCTAATATTTGCAATTCAATTGTCTAAAGTCAATTATCGAGATTGAATTTTCAAATAATTGAATAAATGCTTATAAATACCTAGTTATTGCATCATTTCAAATGATCTAGAAAAATATTGGAAAACTTATGATGAAGGGAATTATTGAGAAAGTCAAGAGAAGCATTTTAGAACTTCATTGTAGTAATTCAAGATCCTAACATCATGTCCAATTCTATGTGAATTTATATTTGTTCATGTTCATTGTTTTGTGAAGGCTAACCTTTGTTGTAGGTCTCCAAATAATTCAAGAAAATCAACCGAAGAAAGATCAAAACCTTGGAGTTATGTGCATGACTTCAGTCCTTCAAGAAATCCATTGAAGGGTGGTGAGTTGTAGCACTTTGTGATTTTATAATTCCTTCCTATTCATTATCCATTTTATCATTGGTGTTGCCATTGTGGAAGTGGAAATACTTACTTAGGGTTTGATTGAGGCAAGCCCCTAAAATGGCCCAATGTTTCATCTCTTTGTGAATGTGCAAATCTAAGGTTTGAAGGACATTGAAGAGGTGTTGTAGAAAAATTATCCATTGTTGCATTTTTCATCATATCACTTGTCAAGACACAAAAAAATCAGTTACAAAAAATATTCAAAAGTGTTCCAACAGATTTGAAGGCAAAAGTTTGAAGCTCAGATCCGACATTAGAGGACCCTGAAAATAGATATGGAAAAGCATACAAGGACACTCACAGCCTAGGCGTTTGTGCCCTCCATTTTTTACTCCAAATTTGAATCACAAGTGCACAATGTCCCGCTCTTCTTCTTTTTTTGTTTGAATTCACCAATCAAATTTTGTGTCTTTTGTATTTGCATTAGAATAATAAACTACCCTCCTAGCCTAGTTAGATGATTCCATTTCATCATTAGGACATTTCTAGATTTGCTTAAGGGTTGGTTGACTCACCTATCAGGTTGTAAATCAATCTAATACCTTTTCCAAATCCATCAAACCCTCATTCTATCCTTTCATTTCCAATCCATCTTTATACCCCTTCTTTTAATGAATTTTGGGAAAGGTGTCAAACCCTAAGGAAAAATTCAAACAAAGGTTTCCCTTTCCCTACATTTCAAAGCCCAACCATGCATGTCCAAATTTTTTGCAAACTTAGCTATGATTGCATGTGTGTTACATTGGCTTTATATTAGCACACCTTTTCTAAGCCATCTAAAATAAAACAAGTGGATTTCCCTTTTTTCAAAAATTATGTCTAAGTCTATCCTATACTATCTCATGTGTGTTCATCATGCTTCAAAGCATACAAAAAGTCAAGAAAACTCCAAGTGTGGAATTTTGTAGGTCATTTTCTTGGAGTTCTATATGCTATCAAAGTTTTAGATTTGCATACTTTTAGGAATGTCCACACTAGTATGTCATCCTATCCGTCTTCATTTTTCCTTTGTCTATTGAATTATCAGGCTTCATCTTGATAGCATGCCCTCCCACCTAATTTTGAAAATCTAGTTTCAAGCCTTGTAAAATTTGTCTAAGTGTGGATTTTTTTGGCCTTTAGACTTGTCAAGGTGGTAGCATGGAAATCATCCAAACTCTAAAATGTGTTAATGCATTAGAATATTTTCTATCAGCAAAATGTTGAGCTTGTATTTCCCTTCCTATCATTTCCATGAAATTTCCAAAGCCTAATCCCTAAAAGTCTTTGCTAAAAAACTCAACTCTTATTCTTGTCGAACCTTCAAACTTCCTCATCCCTCCAAACCTTCCATTCATTCTTATTGGCCCATAAAATTTCACCTTCCTAGAGTATGCCTTCCATTTTCACCCCGCTTACTAGTCTTTGTTGCCAAAATTTTATTTTCTTCTAGACTAAGAAGTCAAACCATCCTTAACAAAACTATCTCATTTTCTTCTCCCTTGACTCCCCAAATCTCACTTCAAAATTAATCTTAGATATTTTGAATTCAAAGAATTGTGGCCTTCCCTTAACCTAGGTACTTGTTCCCTATCATCCCCAAAATTCTGATCACCCACCCTTTGAAAGTTTCCTAAGTTTAGTTTTTGGAATTTTGGGCTAGGTCATGCTTCCATTCCTTCCTTGACTCCCTTCAAAGCTCATTTCATATGTATAATTTTTCTTAGCATTATTTATCGAAGTTATCACACTTCCCTTCATCTTGATACCTATTCCAAGGTATTTCTAACTCTCAAAACCTTCCAATTCTTTCATACTCTCTCGGAGTACAATTTTTACCCATCCTTCCATCTTAATACTCTTTCCTTAGCTCCTTTGAAACCCTATTTCTTGATAACTTGCTATATACTTCTCATCAAAGTTTGAGAACTAGAGTTCCCTCTAAAATGATACCTAGTATGACTCAAGATTGAACCCCAATCTGCAATATCCCATCACTTTGTTAACACCCTAGGACTATTATCTCAGACTTCCTCCTTTTGGCATCAATTTCTCATCACTTTTGATCCCTGAAACTTGACAAAGAAAAAAATTTCCTAAAATAAAAAAGACTAAGTATCCATGTTGGACCTTTTGATGGTTCAACAACCTCTTGAACCTTCGACATGGTTCCATGTTTTCCAAAAGATCCAACCAAGAGATATTTTATGAATGTGTTTTAATGAGTTCATAGGTTTTAGAACTTGTCAAATCACCAAAAAAATAAAACAAGGGGATGAAGGATAAAGTGGCTAAGTTTTGAATGACAAAGATTTCACAAGTTTATGAATTCCTTGAAAGCACAACATGGTTTGCCAAATCACAAAAGAAATCAACAAGCTAAAGGAAAGGAGAGAAAATATAGAAGAAAATTCACCAATTTTGAATGTTAGTGATTTCACATGTTCATTAACCCATTGAAAGGCTAACAAGGTTCACAATTTCATAGAGTTCACATGTTTAGTGCACTTTGGTTCACAAAAGGAAAAAAATTATGACACAACAAGAAAAGGGAAAATATAATGCATATTTTAATTGTAAGAAAGGAAACCAATGAATAAGAGCACGCTTATACCATAGTAAACCCTACCTACACCCCTATAATTTCTAGAATGTAATTAATGAGCCAATAATCCCCTACAACTACCAAATCAAATATGATGTGCCCAAAACTTATTGTTTATGTTAAAAGTGCACAAACTCAAGGGAGAAAAAGATAAAATGACCATTCCCTAATTTATTATTATTGTTGAAATTGCAAAGCCCAAACATTCACACTATTTCCTAGGTCACTTTCTAGAAGATTTCACAAACACACTTTCTCCAAGTATACACAGATATTGATGCCAACAATAATCAAAATCATAGCATTTATTTGGTCATTGGTGTGTGGTCAATCATGTTGGTGATCTTTGCGATCATTGCAAGCAAGTGAGGAAACTTCCCAACTATTCATGTTAGCTCTATGGTAATGTGTGGCCCAATCCACTAATACCACATGTCTATCTCTTGTGATGTCAGTTGGTAGGACTCACTTTCTTTAGCTACAAATGTTCTAGGGTGGCTTGTGTTGTTTCTCTATGGAGGTTAGTAGGCCCAATATTATCATGGTGATTTTCTAGTGCTTACATGTTATTATAGTGGCTTATTCACAATCAAAATAAGTTTCAACAAAATGTTTTCTCCAATGAACTAAGGTCATGTTGTGGAAATCCAAAAGGCCCCTAACAATAAATTTATAAAAAACACATCTTTATTTTTGTGCTAAGTGATAGCCTTTGAATGGATTGGCCCCAACTCAATCTTTGAATGTGTTAATGCCTGTGTCAATGTGTTATTCAAGAAAATTTTACAAACCATGCCTAGGTTTATGACTATAAACATGATGTGATGTCTTATGGGACCTTGAGTGTAGGTTGTTAGGCTCATTCTCAACATGGACACACTTCTTTGGCTCTCCTCATTTTACTAATGACTACATGAATGAAGGTAGTTCTCTAAAGGAATTGACATGAATATTCCCTAGTTGTGCCTTGCATACCTTAATATTGGCACTTTCCTCTTCTCACTTCCAACGATGGTATTCTTGAGGTCATATGTGCATTTATTTGGTCATTGGCTTGTGATCAAGCTTTTCGATGATCTTTGCAGGAATTACAAGTAGATGAAGATGGTGTGAATAGAGGTATTTCCTATCCAATTTTTTCTTTGCAATGTGAGCACATTCTCTAACTAGTTGTTAGTTAGATCCTATTCGCACATGTTCACATGTTAAGTTTACTTAAGGCTCTAGAAATCTTTATAGAAGTGTCTAGTATACATATAATCTTATCCTCTAGTTGTCACATGACATAGGATTAAGACACTTGTCATCATCCTAGTAAGTCCTAACTCTCAACCTTGCTTTAATAAGCAAGGTCTCATATGCATTAGTAGATCCTTGATCAACATATCATTTAATTCATTTTGCACCATATTCATGCAATTATTTCTGTTTTTTCTCTTTTGTGGAAGGTAATATTTGGTCTTGTACCTATGATCTTGGGAGCTTGAGTCCATCGGTGACTCTTATAGAAGAGACTTACTAACTACTACAAGTCATTCACTATATATGAAACATGGTATATTTTAAGTTTTTGGAAGCGGTTTCACCATTTCTCCTTGTAGACATTTATTCCTTCATGTGGACCAAGCATGGGTGAGATGTATTTTGAGCCCAAGATTGCATGATCAGTACAAATTATTCTACAAGCTTAATGTACATGGGTGTATTAATTTCTAAGATGATTTCATGGGTTTATCCCATAGCTATGCAAACTTGATTTCTAAATATAGATTACTATTGGTCTAATGGTTTTACTCTCCACTTCCTAAGGAAATAGAACATGATCCTAGATAGATATCTCCATCAATGTAAATTTATATCTTATTCCTCCAATTGCTTAATGGTTGTGACAAGTAGTTCAAGTGTTGATATGCCTTGATTTCACTATGTTCTCTATGTCCATGGACTATTTTGTAATTTCAAAATTGAATTTTAAAGGCTAAATGAGCCTATCTTAATGTCATATTCAATTGATGGATTGGTTGTTGGCTTAAGGGTTGAACCTATCTTAATGTAGTATTCAATTGATGGCCTGGTTTTTAGCTCAAGGGTTAAGCCATATTGTGAATCCATCTTTTTTTTGAAATTTTCCTATAACATCAACTATTACATTTCCTTCTTTGTTTCTCATGTTTTCACAAACTATAAGCTTTGGAAAAGGAATATAAAACATATTTATATTTGTATAGGGGGTCTCCATGACTAGTTAAGTCTTCTTAGGAAGTAGCATGAGATGTCTATCTATGTGCTTAATTTTTCTAAACTTGTAGTGTGTTGATTGGTTACTCATGCAAAGACTTGTAAAAGGTTTAGGGTACACTCAAAACCTTCCTTTCAATACGCTATCTTGATTCACTTTGTCTGATCATAGATACTTAGTGGGGTACAAGGGTTAGTTATAGAGCCGAGCTTATGGTTGATAATTACATATCTGATTTTCATGTTTTAGCTTGTATTTATGAGGTGGTTAAATGCATAATCATGAATTGCCTAATAAGATCAAAGCACCAATCTACATCAATTCTCTTGCTTCCCTACCATCCTAATGTTCATTAAAACACCTTTCATTTCAATTTTAATGTAGTTGCCTATATGGTTTATCCATCTCCACAACCTATCATATCACAAAAGATCTCTCTCAAAAGCCATACTATTAAAGGACTAAGCATTTAGTAGTCCTATCCACATTTATGGCCCATTGCTTCAACAATATATATCATTCTAGTGTTGATGACCTCTACCACTCTTTTTGCATGGTCTTGTCCCATGATGCATGAGTAGTGAATGCCTCCTCTAGAAAAATGGGCCTACATAATTTTAATAGCCAACATGGTCATCCAAATCCAATAATCAATCATCTACCATACCATTCCAAAACCACTATTACATGAAGTTGTTGGAATGGGGGGACACTTTTTTGAAACATTTGGAAAATTCTAGGGGACTTGTGGGAGATGTGGGTATTAAAAAACTAAAAACTAGATATATAGTTTAACCGAGCTATTGCGCACAAATACATGATTGGATTGTAATTGAGTTAATTCTCGATTAGTAATAATAGTGAAATAAGGGTTACCTATAAAGAATTACATCCTCCAAAATATTCTTCAATAGAGAAAAACGCTAGGGGATAAAAAAACTCAAAGTGAGAGATTACGTTCACCATTCTTCCCCATACTAATAGATGCTTAAGGTGCTTGTGTGCTATAATTGGTTGACCTTGTCTTGTGATATTACCAAAAATACATGAGGAAAAGACCCTCAGTTCTCCAACTCCCCTTGGCAAGACGCTCCATGCAAAGGCAAAGGACATCACATGAGGAATTCCTCTTGTACCAAAAGCAAGACGTGTCTCTTCAATAACTAAAGGCATTCTCACCTTTGAGGGAGTGGACAAATTTTCTTTGGACTAGTACTTGCTATTTCTCTGGCCGATATCTCCCAACAAAATGAGAATGAAGACACACTTCCCCCACATAATTTAGAATGAAATAATCCACGAGATAGATGGGATATCTTATCTAATGATGGAGATCCTCTGGCTGAACGAAGTGGTTGAGGTGACAATTAAAACAATCCTCCTTTTGTTTTAGTACCATTATGACTTTCATGGGCTGTGATCCCTGTCTGCTTTAGTACCAAAAAGCAAACAAAATGATTTTACTGTCCATGGGAAAGAAAAAAAATTGTTGAGACAAATTGCAACTTGTACTTTAAATATACATTGACAACATTAATATAGTATTTACTGTTGAGGTACCTGACAATAAGAGTATATATATATATATATATATATAATAGTATATATGTATATGTATATGTATGTGTATATGAGAAATACCTGTACAAAGACGTCAAAAAAACGCAATCCAAGACTTCGCCAGACTTGTCCATCTGGAATCTGGATTTCCTCAAAGTGGAGTTCTACACTGTATATGCCATTCTCAAGACCAAGTCCATAGTATCTCAAGGAAAGGGGTGCAAGACGTGCTGTTTGATATATTGATGGGTTCTGGTTGTCATTTGCTGTGTAGGTATATTGGTCACTTCTTTCAATGCTTAAACCTGAGTCATTTGAAAAAAATCCTACCGAACTAACTCCCCAGCTCTCTGCAGAATCCATGTAGAATGATGCTGCACTTAGTATTTCATTATCACTTTCAAAAGTGGCTTTTGCTGAAGAATCAATAAACTCTGGACCTCCACAATTGATGGCCAAGGAAGAAACTGTCAGGAAAGAGATCAAGAGTTGGATTAGATAATGGACGGAGGCACCAATCAATAATTCAGTTATCATTGTTTGAGGTGAGACAATTACACAATACAAGAATACAAGGTAAAATTCAATGATCTGCTTCATATTTTAACTGCTACTGAAACAAAAGTAATAAAATGTGGCATAATATTGTGTATTGTAATTTTCTAGGAAGCTTACTTCTGATACAAGCATTGCTCCATCAAACTCCTTTTGTAGTTGAGATTGGTGACTTACTAATTATTCATGTATATATGATATGTTTATTGAAACTAGTTTTGTGTGGTTGGTTGGTAGAAAAATAATTGTGTCAGGTTCGTCCTAGTTAAAAATGAACTAGCATTCTATAATCTAATCAAAGTGATTTCTGAAGACTACCATGATAATTAGTAAAACCATGGACACTCTGCTAGAAGACATACTCATGGACGCCAAAGGAAGGATGCCATAAGATAAAAACTAAATACAAATCTTTTTTGCAAAGTCCAGGGTGGGTTATGTAACCCTCACATATTTGTAAGTTCACATGCTTATCCTCAAGTTTAATTTGTATAATATCTACCCTACATCTCATAATCAGCTAAAACTATTGTTTGCATGATTTGTGGGGCTTGTTCTATGCAACCACATTACTGGAACTATTACTGTTCTATTAGCAGTTTGCAGTGTATAGATTTGACCTAATGTCTTCAAGATTCTAAATATCCTGTTCTAATTGAATCAATTCAAAGATTATACATCCAGGCCTTCTATTGCCTGTAGATAAGTAGTGACATTCCATTCAGCAATGATGTAAAAATAAGCATATTGGCCAACTTTCTTCCTATCACTTGTATTTTGATAGACTTCTCTAGAAACAAGTGTGTTATATCCTCTTTTGCGTATCAAAAACTAATCAATACTAGTATTATCTAAACACCTTTGTTTTGTGTTTTAGTATCTACTTATTTCTTATCATGATATCCATCTAGGATGATCACAATGTTGTTGGAATATTGTCATTGATGTCAAAGGAGAATTAATGTCACAATAATTTATTATTAATGCCAAAGGAGGAGAATTGAAATAAATATTTACTGTGATTTAATTTAAATGTCTAAAGGGCTGGCCAACCCAAACTTAATGTGGCACCCAAGATTGGGGTCAATTAGTCTCATTTAAAAATAAAAAGGGACACCTCTCTTGAATTGGAACATATCCATTGAAAATTCACCCCCTCATGAAAAGGTATCAAAGGCTATAAAATGGTAAATGAGGGGTTGAAGAAAGTGTGTGGAATAATGTTTTATCTTTAAAATGCAAGTAGGATTTTATGAAGGAGATCAAAGTGACCATCATTCATTGAAGAAGCAACATTTAGAAAGTGGAACCTTATTTCTTTGGAGGTCGGTGCCTATTAAAAGAAGAGATTAGTGTCTATTGCTAACTTGGTGCCTAGTAGTAGGGATTGGTGTCTCCAGTGGATTGGTGCCTACAAAATTTTGTAAGAGAATTTTATTTTGTGGCTAGAATTGGATAGTAAATCCAAACAATCTTTCTTTGTGGTTTTTTCCCAAAAGAGTTTCCACTTGAATCTTGTGTTCTTAATTTTTAGATCTTGTGTGATTGCTATTATTGTGGTTGTTAAAATTTAAATAACGAGAAGATTAACCTATATTGATTCACCCCCTCTTAGTATAAGTGTGTGATCATCATTTGGTATCAAAACAAGTTCCTTCAAAAATAGTCTAACCCCTGGAAGCTATATCTTGGGATAACACATGACTAGTCAAGAAGGTTTCTCCTCAAATAGAGCTTAGTTGTTTGATGGAACAAACTATGCATTTTGGAGCATAAGGATACAAAATTATCTAATGGCTATTGGTTTTGATATTTGGAAATCATTAGTGAAGGATTACAAAGCTCCAACATCTCCATCAATAGATCAGGTTGAAAAGAAGGCTAGTGAAAATAATGCAAAAGCCATAAATGCTATCTTGTATGGTCTATTAGAATCACAGTTTGTCAAGGTAATGCACTATGACTCGACAAAAGAAGTTTGGGACAAACTTCAAAACATCTATGAAGGTAATGACAAAGTTAAGAAGACTAAGCTCCAAACTCATACAAGATAATTCAAGAGCTTAAAGATGAAAGATGAAGAAAATGGTGCAACATATCTTCTTCATGTGGATGAAATCATTAACACCATTAGAGGACTTGGTGAAAAAATTGAATTAATAATCACGCAAAAAGTGCTAGGGTCACTCCCCTTAAGATTTAATGTAAAGGCTTTTTCCATTGAATAAATTAAGGACCTAGAATCATTAACAATGGATGAGATGCATGGGATCCTCATGAGATATGAAATGAGGACTGAAAAAAAGAAGCCATCAAAATGAGAGGCAGCCTTCAAAGCTTCAAAGAAGGTATAGAGTGAAAGCCTTAATTAAGCTATAACACTAGTAATAAGTCATGTGCAATGGTAGCTCATTTTGTTAGAAATCTTAAGAAAGGATCTAGAAAATACAAGGGTACTTGCTACCTTTCAAATGCTTTAACCATGGAAAAATGGGACATTTTGTTGCTAAGTATCCACATGCAGAAAATAGTGATGATGAAGAAGATTGTTAGAAACCAAGATCAAACATGCAAACCAAAAACCTTCCACATAAGAGAAAAGCAAATAAAAGCAAAGCTATTGCAAGAAGACGTGCAAAATATTATTATTTAGGAAAATAATTACATGAGATGATTTTCTTTATAAAAGAAATGTATGCATAACCCTAAACTTATCTTGAGCAACAAGATAGCCCAACAAGATAAGGATGACAGTAATTAACCTAGGAATTAAAATATTACCTAAGTAAAGTTATGCAAGTGTAATTAAATATTAGTTACACTAACACCCCCGATAAGTGCAACTTAGGGAGACTAAAAAAGCATGCACCTAAATGCTAGGATGAATGCAAGAAAGCATGAATGGGTCCTGAAAACAAGGCTTGATTAGGTACCCATGTACAAATGCAATAATGAGGTAGAGAAGGAAAACCCAGTGGAACAAAACCCCCGTACAATGAGATGACCTGCTGCAAAGAAGTACTGGAAGAACACTATGGAGTAACACTAGAACCGCAATCCAACAAGCAAGGAAATATACTTTTGTTTACAGAAAACCATAGGGTATGTGCAGGATCATGGTGCGCCAAAAAGTGGCAATATTTGTAGGGTATGTGGTGACTTTTTTTTCACCCAAAATTAATGAAATGAAAAGGGTTTTTAGAGGAGATTCTCAGCTTTCCAAAAATATAAATTATGATTTAATTTGAATTTAATAAATAATTATTATTCATTTTCTATTAAATTACGAAAAGTCCTAATCGATAGGCTAATTGAAAAAATCTATAACTTTCAAAGCGGTATCATATTTTTGAATCCAAAACATCGTCACATTCTATGCTTCACATACTATAGGATTAAAAAAAAATTAAATTTCATGAAGTTTTGACCAAGTTAAGGTGGTCTTGCAGAAGTTTTATATTTTCTAAAAGTTGTAATAAAAATTCATAATTAATTATTTACTTGGAAACAAATTACAAAAAAATATGCATCACATCTGGACATGAGTCCTCTACTTATATATAAAATCTTACAAAAATAATTATCATTTTATTATGGTTAGGGTGGTCGATTGCACACTTCTTATTTTTTCCCTGAAATTTAAGTACTACTACATTGAAATTTCAAATTTTCACCAAATAGATTTTATTTATTTTTAAATAAACCTAGTATTTTAGAAACTACATTCAATTTTCTACAAACTCTATTCTTACATATTTTTGAAATAATATAGATAACTTATTCAAATATTTACGTCAAGTTACCTAACACTGATTTTTCTGAATTTTTTGCCACTTCAGGGCCTGTTTTTTGCATGATGATCCTACACATAACCCATAGAGAAATCATAATAATGCAACAACAGACCCGATGCCACATAACACTAGAAAACTCACAAATTGGAACTACCCTGGAATTTGTGAAGCAACAGTAGATGATATGATGACAAAATATGGAAACCGTGTATCTCGATGTCGATGCCAAACTGAGACTAAAACTCTTCCATGAAAATAAGTACTATAAAGACTCTAGAATATTAACCAAAAATTTAGTGGCCCTCATACTGAGATGGATCTAAACCAATGTGGATCAATAACCATAGGCTCCCAATCTGAAGTGTGAACTGATGTGAATCTGATATGTGTCAAGAAAGAGCAAGATGTGGCCAAAAGAAACTAAGAAACCAGATACAACCCATGTGAGTAGTCATCAATGATCAAGATGGAGATCAAAGTGCATGCACACTCTAATCAAATTATTATGCAAGAAACCCCCTTAATGGAACTTTATCTCTATTCACTTATTACAATAACCCAGTGATTGTAAAAGGAGAAAATGCTAATGTGCATAAACAAAAAATAAAATTATGTGGTATTGAAATGAAGTGCAAATATTCAAGTTTCACCCTTCCAATTGCCAAAACATCCAAGTAATCTCCAAAACACCCATTGGGAAAAATATGGAATAATGATCAACCTGGGATAGATACAAAAAAAAGTGCATGGAAAACAACATAGAGCTCATCAATACCTTTCCAATGCCGCAAAGAGGGTGAAAATCGGAGATTGTGGCAAAAAGTTATGAGCTCAGAAGCCATAAATTAACATCTAACTTCAAACAGAAATAAATGTAGCTAAACAGAAAAATAGTAAAAAATAAATTACACCATAGGATAGTTCTCAGAACCAGCTTTCCGATGGTATCTCGTTTGCCCAATTTTGACATCGTATGCCCAAGTTATGCCAAAAAGAAAAAAACTGCTCCTTGAAGGAAAATCAGGGCTAGGAGGGGGAAAAGAGGGTCGTACGACCGCTGACCTCATCAATTCCTAAGCTTGAATTTGATGGCCATATGGGTGTTTCCAGAAAAAAATGCTTCCTGCTAAAAAAAGTTTGACGAGCATCTGAAATTATACCATGGCCGAAATATTCTAGCCGGAATATGCTGAGGGTACAAGGATATGTAGAGGGAATATTCCCTTGGTACTGTCACCATCGAATGAAGGATATTCCGAAGAAATCTTCAAAGATGTCGTTGATTAGGAAATCTCGGCCACCACTTATTTGCATGTGGGGGTCGTCATATTTTCTAGATCACTGCCGGGGGTTAGAAGCCTGCCGATGAAAGAAGGGAACACTCGCTGGTAAAAACACTATCGGCATAGTTTGCAATAGTCGCTAGAAAATGGAGAAACGACCGGTTAGGGTTATGGGTGGGGCCTGCAGGCTTGCCATGGTAGGTACCTATGGTACCCTCCCCTCATAAATGCACCTCTCCAAAAAAAAATTGCCCCTGTTTTTTATTTAAATTGCTTTTTCGAAAAAAGGCCTCCATTTGCCCAAGTTATGAGAAAATGAAAAAAGGCCTATAAAAAGGAACTTCCACACTAAACAGGAGCAAAAATATAGCACTTTTATCTTTGGCCCTCAGTTTTACATGTGACCGGCCACTGACGCTTAGGGGCTAGAATGGAGCTCCAAGTCACAGATGTGACCGCCTGCGCATGGAAGGGGCTCAAAATCCTGGTGGGGGTTGTAGTCAAAGAACCCGATTTGTAAGGTGACTGAAGGTTGAGGCTATGGGGACCAACAGGGGCTAACACGGAAGCACCCAGGTCTCAATAGAACTATGACCGAGGCTTAAACCAGAGCGGTGGCAGAGAAGCGGCGCGATAGGGATAAGGTGGAGCGGCGGTACTGATTCAGTGGTTGTCGGGCTGAGAACGGGCAACAGTCACTTTATAATTGGCTGCGCAAGATTTAATAAAAAATTCCAAAAATTCCAAAACTTCCCAAAAAATTAGGTGACTCCTAGATCCATAAAAAATCAGCCTAGCTTGAAACCCTTGCACAGAAAAAATGCTTTGAGAGAATATCTTCAAATCATGAAGAGACAGCCATCGGTCTGGAGCTCTGGTACCATATAGAATTTGAAAAACCAACTTCACAGTCCCCAAGAATCACCTGCATGCAATCACCTATCACATGCAACAGATATTCAAAACAAAAAAATGTCCTATAAACCCTTAGAGCAAATATGTGTAAGCAAAAAACTAGAATAATGATTATTGAATGATGTTATGATTTACAATGAGATCAATCCTTATGAAGGAGATCATAAAACCCTAAAGGAAACCTAAAAAAGCAAACCCTATTGTGCACACTTAATAATTAATAAATATAATTAATTATTAATGTGCCTAAGTTTAGCTTAAGTAAACCTAAATTAATAAGTGACTTAATTAATTAACCAATATGATTAAATTAATTAAGTGAGATACTTTATAACTCTAACAAAGATCATAACAAGAAGAAAGGGAGCATACATCATCAATACAAAAAGAGCTACAAACAAAGTAGATATGAAAAGAATAACTTCGATAAGCACAAGAAATTTTCTATTCCAAATGGGATAGTATCTCATTTGAGTAGACTAATGAAAGTATCTCAGATAGTGATGGAGAAGAAAATCTCTTCATGGCAATAGAAACAAGGAGGCATATCATTGTGAATGAAGACAACCTGGTAAGGGAAGGAAAAGAAAAGATGGATTTAGAAGAAGAAAATGTTAAAATTTAAAGAGAAGTGGATCTTGAAAAAAAACTCATTTGTGTCTTAAGTGAGATCAAGATGCTTAAGAATTTTTTTTGAAACAAAAGCTATAGCTTTAAAAATATGAAGAAGAAAATTTTGATTCAAAAACAAAAATGTCACAGAGCCTTGAGGAATTAGAAAATATTATCAAAGGCCTAAATATTCAACTAGAATAGGCAAAAAAGATAGAAGATGAGGTGAGAACCTAGCTAAAGACAAAGGAAGATAATTGCAAGAAGCTAGAATTTGAAATTGTTTCCTTGATGAAGGAACTAGAGAAAACAACTGATCATTTGAATAGAAGCTTAAATTTTGAGAAGAGTACTAGAATTCTAGATGATATTATCAATTTCCAAAGGTCAAAATTCATTAATAATGGTCTTACTTATGAAGAAAATTAGAGAAGTACTAACTTAGAAGATACAAATATAAAGACTACAAAACCTCTAAAGAAGATAAATGTAGAAAACCTAGAAAATTTATGGATGCACTCAAGGGGTCCATCAAAATTGAAAGAAACAAGAAGAAAGAAAATAATTTATTCTTTAGAAAAACTAGCACTTCTCTTAAAGAAAACAAGGATAAAAATATATTTAGAAGATCGTTGCCTCCAAAACAATCTCATATGACTAGATTCCAAAATTATTTCTTTGGTTATTTCCTTTTTGTAATCATTTTGGTCATAAAGAAATGGATTTTGGGGAACATGCAAGAAATCATTATGTATGGAGCAAAAAAAAAATCCTATAGGTTCTTCAATATAAACTATAATTCATTTTCACCTCTATCAGACTATAAAGTTATATGTTATAAGTGCAACAACTATGGTCATATAGCACCATTTTGTAGAGGTGGTTTTGTGGAATCTCCTAGACAAAACAAGAAATTGGATACCCTTGCTAAAAAAAATAAAGAATCTATACAAAATTTTGGAAAACTAGATAGGAACAAGAAAAATAGCAAAACGATAAATCTATGCTTGTACAAATTTCATTTCATGCACAAAATAAAGGACACCAATGGTACATCAATAGTGGATATTTGAGCCAAATGACAAGGGAGAAAAACAAGTTTCTCTATTTGAAGGAAGCAAATGGAGGCATTATAAAATTTGGAGATAATGCTATAGAAAGGATAATTGGAAAAAGGTACCCTTAGTCTTCATAATGGGAGGACAAAGACAAAAAAAAATAATGTATGTTGAAGGTTTGAAGTATAATATTCTTAGTGTTGGTCATATGTGTGATCAAAGACACACCATCAAATTTCATGCTCAAGGTTGTCTCAAGATAAGGAAGGAAGGTTGTTTGAACACAATGATCTACTAAGAGGGGAGTGAATCAGTAGATACTGAACTTTATCCATTAAAACTTTGGCCTTCAAAACCTTATGCAAATTACTTTCTTAGCTCCAAATACTTTATACAAATTTCTTTCTCAAAATATTAATGTGTAGATTGAAAACTAAAGATGCAAACATAAATATGCAGATAGAAAATCAACACACACATGCCCACAACACCAGATATATGTGGAAAACCCAAGATGGGAAAAACCACGGTGACCAAGGCTACTTGAGTCTACTGCTAAAATCTAGCATCACATAAGAAATCTATGTTACAATGTTTTAGGGCTACAACCCAAGGATGCTTCAACACCCTAATTTAGGAGCTACAATTCCAAGCAAGCAACAACTCCCTGCTTTAGAAGCTACAACTTCAAGGATGCTACAACACCCTGATTTGAGCTACAACTCAATACATTGAGGCAACCACCTCTATGATAACAATTTCATATATGCATACATTGGTTTTTCCTAACCTATAATGCATCATTACATTCAGTACATTGTTACACTTACTACAACTTACACTCTATTGTTGAAGTTGCACTCTGAACAACACACCCCTGCTCTGCACTCTCCTCTGCACATAGAACAATCATTGTTCTATCTTGCTGCTCTTCTCTTCTTTCCCTTTCTATAGTGTCTCATACATCTGCACTCTGTTTAATGGAAACCTAAATGATATTTTATATTACAGTATAGGACTTTCTTGCATGTGCATTCTTTGACTACCCTACTGCTCTCTCTTTCTTATAGACACACAAACACCCCTCCTATCTCTGCAGCATGCTTCTACAAGATGTAACAATTTCAACACTGCATACAACTGCAAACAATATTCTATTCATACACACTTACTTCAGCCTACAAACTTTGAAAATATCTGATTGTCTTCTATCTCCACCGACCTGCAATCTCTACCTTGATATTCTCTCGACCGTCTAGATCTTCTAAAATCTTCAGCTAGGGTTTCCTTAGCTTGCAAACTTCACCAACAAGCTACCTTTTCCTCGAGCCACACACAACTGTCCAAGTCATCATTAATTCATTTGATAGGGGACCTACTAGATATCTTTATACCTTGCATCGAGCCACACACCATTAATTCTGGTGTAGAGAATTTTCCAATTTAGCTCTTTGTCGACCCTAGAATTTGATACACATTAAATGTATTCTCTTTCCAATAAGATCAGATTTGATCTTGATCACTTCTCCAATCTATTCCACTACCTAGCCAGTCAAATTTTCATTGGCATTGGTCACAAGTGCAATTGGACCAATTAATTCCTTCCTCTATGTCAATTACTAGTCAAAACCCTTATTCACACTGTCCTAGCCATTGTAGATCTTTATCTTTGAATCTGGGTCATCGATCTTCTTCTTCACACAATGATCCTACCCTTTCCATTCATTGTCACAACTTTAAATCATCACTATCAGATTGGTTACCCTTAGTCATGTTCCTTCTATCTCCAATGACTGATGATCATTGTTGGATCAATTGCCTTTTGATCTCCGTCGTCGATCACATAGTGCATCACAATAACCTAAAATCATAACCGTTAGATCAACCTTCAATCTTGACCATTGGATGAATGGTCCCTTAAATATCCACCACAAATCTCCTTCATGCATCACTCACCAAGCACAGGATCCACCAAGACACACGTTCAAAGTCTGCTATCCCCATGAACTCAAACAACAGACCCACACAAACCTTGTGGGGTTTGCGGGTTGTTTCCATTTGATATCTACATCATCTCCAAACAACTCACAACAATTATGTGAGTTGATATACCGAGCAATCTCTCTTTTCCACCTATCAGCCCTTGTCACAATCTGTCATCATCACCATCCTGTTGGGTCCCACCATATACACTGCAGAAACCATCAGATCTTCCCCATTCAATCTCTATGGTTCATGGCATATGTCCTCTTATGGAGCCTTTTTAGGTCCCACCATTCATGCATCATGCACCATTTGATTAGTCTTGATTGATCCTCACCGTTCCCCTCTAGCCTCACGGGTCTTGAACGGGCCCCACATAATTCTCAGTGGGGTATGTGGGATGCTACCGTGTATACACTTCTGATGTCATTTTCCACTAACTTCGTATGCCACCTTCATAGGTCCCATCAGACATCAACAATCATAGCTCATTCAATGTGGATTAATCTCCACTGCTTTCCGCTAACCCCACAAGACTTAGTCGAGATCCTCCAAAAGCTCAATGGAATTGGCAAGCATCGTTGGATCTTCTTGATCACAATCGTTGATCATACACCATTACTAATGGCCTTGATGCAATCATTCATTTCCACTTGTCACTGTGACATCACATTCCACTAGCTACCATGCATGCTATGAGCACTATCGATCTTCAACCTTTGATTACTGTCATTCCTTGCTGACCCCACAGGAATTAATCGAGACCCACCACAAACTTAGCAATGCTTGCGGGAACCATTAGAACTTGAAGCCTTAACCATCACTGTTGATCTTGCAAAGACAAATATTTTCTCAATACTTAGGAAATGTTAGACTCACCAAATATTTTCTCAGTTGGTAAATTCAAGGTGAAGGGGCTGATTCCCCAAATGACATCAAAGGCTTAAGTCACAACTTAAGCTACTTGTAACTTGCTACAACTAGTCAACAACTAATTAGAAGAACTTTTTATGCCCACGACCCTTTGTTCTGTTTCCTGCTTGACTGTGCGGGGTCCACACTTCACTTTTCTTTGTTGAGTGGTAAGTTAGACATGTTCCTAAAAACACCACTAGCCTTAAAGCATGATCTTCATAAGTTCATCAAACTAGACAAAACACTGCCAGTGCTACAGGGCGGGGAGTTAGCGAAACATAGCAAAACACCGCCCGAGTTTGACCATGTGCCAAAAACACTACAAAAACTATACTTAGTCAAAATCCTTGAAGCGGTAAGTTAGAGAAACTTAGAAAAACGTTTCCCAAGATATGACTTAGGCATTTTTTTCTTTTTTTTTTGGCACTCGACGGACATGTAGACACCACCAACCTAGGCAATGGGGTTGGTCACTTCACATAAATCAATGACACAAGTTATAACTTATGTGACATGTTACTTGTTGACATTCAACAATGAAATAGAAGAACTTATTGGCCGCCATGACTGCAAATGCATTAGGGTTTATCTGTAAACCTTAGAATCACCCAAGGGCAGAAATAATGCACTCTTGGATGCATCCTTCACTTTTTGGACCTACAGAGCACATCACTGGAATGCTCTCGAAAAACCCACATCAAATCTAGTACCTAATTTTTCATCAAATACCTAGAAGCAACTATTGTAGAGAGATGACAACATTTTGTCAACTATGCAACATATTGAGCAACTTGCTCTTTTGCACCAACAATCAATCCACATACTTCTAGAACCAAATCCACTACTCTCACATCCATCCTTTGTCATCATGACAACAAACTCCTTTGCTTGATTTTCCCTTTTGACATCAATGAAAACACTATGTGCAACACTTCTCGTATGATCCCCTTTTGACATCAATGATAACATATTCCAACAATCTCCCCCTTTGTTATTGATGGTAAAACTTAAATGCTCAATGATACCAATTAACCAATTCAACCTTTGTACCAATATCATCTTTACTTTCCACTTCTATTGTTGCTTTCTCCAATGCTCCTCCTTGAACATTTTCATGACTTTCTCCCCCTTTGACATCAATGGCAAAGGGATCACTCCTGAAAGCATTCTCCCCTTTGACAAGCAGCGCAAAGGATCTAGCTATACTCTAATATCCACCTTGGGCAATCATTTTCCTTTGCTCATCCTTATGAGCATCTTCACAAATTTCTCTCTTATGCTCTACTTTGAGCATTAATCACTTCTTCTCCCCCATGCTCAATTCTTTTGAGCACTTTCTCATCCTTTCTCTTCTTCTTTATCTCAGGTCACCATACTACTACAACCTTCACTTCTTCTTAGCAATGACAAAGGGACTTTGCTCCCCCTTTGACTGATATGAATTGAAAACAGATGTTTTCTCTCATGCCAATTGCTGCAATCCATTTTACTGCAATGGAAAATCCATATAGTTCAACCACACTGTACCAATTACTAATATTTGATGCTAGTTGAAGTGCCATTACATGCTCTGATATGATCTAGCTAAATACCAATTGTAGATATTTTGATTCATGCTCTGTGCCAATTGAATCATATAATTGACACCAAATGATGATATCATTCCTTGATATCGATTATTATTTTGATACAAATTGTGAATGTGTTCACTTTATGTTATGTACCAATTGATATCCAGGACTGCATTGATCAAGTATAACACTGATTTGATACCAATAGAAACTCCCACTTAGAACTTGCTCCATTATTCACTGGCTTCATTTTAGGGGCTATGTACCAACTAGCCTATTCTGAACCAATTTGTAATGGTTTGATACCAAATTAAAAACAATATACATAGAAAAACTACCTTTTAGCCATAATTCTTCTTCTTGCAGGCAAGAAGCATTTCTCTTAACAGAGCATCTGCACCACTTTTTCTTCAATGAATGATACCAATGGTTGATATCAATTTCTGCAGTTGAGTATCCACTTCTCTATTGATGTTCTTACCCTTTGATGAGAATTTCAAAGAACAAGAATGTGACCATAAATCTACAACCATCAAGTCGTTAGAAATTTGTAAAACATGTTTTACCTAACTTGATCTCTCCTTCTTCATTTCTAGGGATGGATGAAGTACCAATTGAGCTTCCCCTGGAACCATGCCCTATCACTAAAAATTAGTAATGTACGGCATAAGCAACCATATGGAGCCTTGTATGCCAATATTTCTCTCTCCAAGTCATCTTGTGCACCTTCTTTGATACATCAACCTTCTTTTCAATAGTATGTGAACCATTGTTCACTCTAGAAGATGCATCTTTCCTTGTATTCTTCCTCTTTCTCTATACCACTAGTCTTAGAAGATCTAATCTGCAGTCTTTAGCTATGTAACCAAAGTTGTCACACTTGTAGCATACTACATACATATTCCTTTTAGGAGAAAATGAATTTCTATTTACATATTTTGTGCTCCATCTAGGTCCAGCTCTACATTCTCTAGCCCTATGACCAAACTAATTACAACTATTACAGTAACCATAAAAACATGGGAGTACCCAGTCATAGCATTTTTATGAGTAGGATGAAGAGGACTTCTTTGATTTGAGTTCTTCATGTACCTCATCCTAGTAAATACTCCTAAATGAGCTCCCATAATGTTGTCTTTTTCTTTGATGCCTTGGGACTGATTTCTCCATCTTCTTATATACTGCAGTCATCTTCTTTTGATAATCAAGAACTAAATGGTTGTGCTTTCTCTTATCTACAACAAGTCTCTTTTCTTCTTCAACCTTCTTCTCATAAGTAGTGGGGCTTCTTTTCTTCTTTAGCTTTCTTCACCTCAGTAGTGCCTCTTCCTTTTCTTTTTGAAAACAAAGGGGTAAAAACTTTATTAGAAATCAGAAAAGAGCATTACAATAATAACCAAGGGACCCAACCCTAGAAAACATGGTGAAAACCCCACAGCATAAAACCACATCAACTATCCCCATGTATCCTCCTATCCTCCTCCAAGAACAAATCCAAATCTAGATGCAGCTCAGGGTTAACCTGATCCCAATCCTCAACCTTCCAACCACAATCATGCTTAGAGGCCCATTTGGCCAAGCAGTCAGCAGCACGATTCCACTCCCTTGGGATGTGAACAAAGGATGCCACCTCCATCCGAGAACTAACCTGAAGAATCCGCTGAACCACCGAAGCCAACTGCCAATTTATATCAGATATATTTCACTCATTCAAGAGATTAATCAAAATCTGTGAATCAGCTTCGCATATAACCTTTCTCCATCCCAAAACAAGGGCCCTCTCAATAGCATGAAGAATCGCCAGACCCTCCATGAAGTTAACAATCTTCACCCCCTCATGTATAGAGAACAAAAAAATCACCGACCCAACTGAGTCCCTGCCAACCCCACCAATTCCAGCAAGCTCGGGATTTCCCCTATAAGAACCATCAGTATTGATCTTTAAAATCCATTGGGAGGAGGTAACCACCTTCCAACCCATTGAACCCTCTTTTTCCCATGCCTACAGTTCCTAGAACTGAAAAAAGATGAATGAATTTCTTGAAGACCCAGTCTGGCCACCAACTCAGCATCACCTCTCTCCAAGGGGAAAACCACATCACATTTAGCTAAAACTGACTCCTGCACC
This sequence comes from Sequoia sempervirens, assembly GCA_007258455.2. Taxonomy (NCBI): domain Eukaryota; kingdom Viridiplantae; phylum Streptophyta; class Pinopsida; order Cupressales; family Cupressaceae; genus Sequoia; species Sequoia sempervirens. The sequence goes on along the minus strand of VDFB02086081.1, from coordinate 63,533,835 downwards.
ATTCCTAGCATACGCATCCAAACTTTCCGACCCACCAACTTCTGATCAGGAAAAATTCAATGGTTCTGCTCCAGCCAAATCTGCCAAAGCAGAAAGGTAGGGCCCATGAACCAAACTTCCTGTAAAAAGGAAGCCATAGAAGGAGTTCTTCCCATACTATCCCAGAATTCAACCAAAGAGCACGCATGAATATAAGGAAACTTCCACACCTCCCACCACCAATGCCAATGTTGCACAACAAAGGGACACTGGAAGAACAAATGTGAAGAATCCTCTTCCACTCCCCCACACAAAACACAAATTGAAGGTCCCTGAAATCCTCGTTTACGAATGTTATCCCAGGTCAAGCACCTATTCCAAGCCAAATTCCAAACAAAGCAGTTGCATTTAGGCCACAAGAGTTTATTCCACACCCTTTTACACCAATGAACCTCTGCCCCAATTAGCTTATGAGCCAATAACACCTGATAACCAGAAGCAACAGAGTAAACCCCCTTAGGATTATGGGTCCAAGCAAGAATATCCTCTTCCAAAAGAGAACTACAACTCCTACTATGAAGAATCTTGTGAAGCTCAACACTTTCTTCCATAAGTCCCAAATTTGGCCACTCTGCGGGATCCTTCCAATGAGCTACCTCCAACTGACCAAAAGAAGCAACAGACTTGAAGTCACTCACCCTAGCCCAGCCAGCCTCGAGAAATCTTTGGCACAAAGGAAGTAGGTTGGGGAACTGAGAAGTAAGTGGAGGGAATCCATCCCAAGAATCTGACCAGAAGAGAGCTTTAATTCCCCATCTACAAATCCAAAATAAACCTTCCTTGATAAGCTTTGCACCCTTCTGAAGAGTATTCCAAATCACTGAACCTTTCCCCTCAAGAGGGTAACGAGGGAGATCCTACCGTGGGATCCCCAGGAAATACTTATGAGATAATATCCTGGCCCATGACTGATCCTATTCCACACACCATCTCCAAAATAGCTTAGCAGCCACAGCCACTCTAGATAACGCAGACTGTTGAAGACCAAGACCACCAAATTGCTTTGGGCTGCACACAACATCCCACCTAACTAGGCTCCACTTGGAAGATGACAAACTTCTCGCCCATAAGAACTACCTTTCAAGAGAATCCAACTCCCTCAAAAAACCCACCAGAGCCACCTGAAGCATACATCTGTAGGTAGGGAGAGCCTGCACCACCGCTTTGAGAAGCTGAACCCGCCCCGCAAAAGACAACCATCTGTGGGTCCAATGATTAACTTTTGCATGAAGCTTATCAATAATATTCTACCAAGAACCCTTGGGAAGATGGCGAACAGAAATTGGGAAACCCAAATACGTCAAAGGGAGAACCCCTATTTGAAACCTCAAGATATTAGCAATTATTCTCTGTATGGGTGTCGACATATTGAAGAAGAATATGGAAGACTTCTACTCATTAATCAATTGTCCTGAAGCAACAAGATATATGCCCAACACCTGCCTCAAGTTAGTAGCTTCCCTAACAGTAGCCATCCCCATCAGGGCAGTATCATCAACAAACTGCAAATGAGATTGCGGAGGCAAGTCTCCACCCCATCGCCAATCCTAAATGATGCCAACCTCCACCCTTCTTTTCAACAAATGTCCAAGGCCTTCCACAAAAAGTAGAAAAAGATACGGAGAAAGAGGATCCCCTTGGCGCAAACCCCTTGAGGCACCAAAAAGTTCAAAATGATCTCCATTTATCAAAACTGAGAAGGAAACAGATGTGACACAGCTCATGACCCATTGGATCCACTCCTCACCAAAACCAAAAGAAACAAATATCTTCTGCAAAAAAGACCATCTAACCCTATCATAGGCCTTAGCCATATCCAGTTTAATGAACATAGCCTTCTCATGGGAGTTGTCCATGGAGTGGATGGTTTCGGTAGCAATGACAACCCCATCAAGAATCTATCGACCTGCCACAAATCCACTTTGTTCCTTCGAAATCAACACTTTAAGCCACTTCTTCAATCTCTCAGCCAATAACTTTGAAATGATTTTATAAGTCACATTGCAAAGAGAGATAGGCCAGAACTGAGATAACCTATCAGCCCCTTCACACTTGGGTATGAGAGAAAGGAAGGTGGAATTCAGAGCATGAAGCATCTATTTATTCCTCTGGGACTCAAGGACAATCGCCAGAAGATCCAACTTTATGATATCCCAGAATTCCTAAAAAAATTCAATCGGGAAACCATCAGGACCAGGAGCTTTACCCCTCTTCATCTGAAACACAATCCCCTCCAGCTCATCAAGAGAGATATCTTTCATCAGATACTCATTTTCCTCCCTAGAGACCAATTGAGGAATACAAGAAAGAACCTGTGCTTCCTCAACAGAGCCCCCTCCTGAATCCTCCCTAAATAAAGTAGCAAAATACTGAGATGCCTCAGCAAATATTTCCTGAAACGAGGCAAGACGTTCACCCCTATCATTCACCAGAATAGGAATGGAATTACCATGCCTCCTGTCCTTCATAGAATTGAAGAAGAAGGTGGTGTTTTTATCACCTTCCTGTAACCATTCAACCCAGGCCTTTTGTTTCCAATAGATTTCTTCCCGTAATTCAAATTCCTCAACCACTTTCAGAGTCTTAGCCTCCTCCCTTAGAAGATCCTCAGAGGCCCCATTCTCATGAATCAACTGCGTAATATTATTCAACTCCTCCTGGGCAGCAACCTTAGCTTGAAAGATATTACCAAAACATCACTGATTCCACCTTTTAAGCTGATATTTGACAAACTGAAGAAGCTTGGAGAATGTGTACATTTCCGTACCAAAAGTTGGTCTACCAATCCGCCACCACTCAGCCACATGTTCATGAAGAGTAGGATCTCGTAACCACATAAGTTGGAACTTGAATGATGGAGAACGAGGCCCCCGAGTAGAGATAATACTAAGCTTAATAGGCCAATGATCAAAACCTCTCCAATCAAGAATTTCAGATCGAGTGGACCATAAGTCTCCAACTCAGTAACAGGAAACCAAGAATCGATCCAGCCTCTTAGCAACACAACTCTCACCAATTCTCCTATTATTTTGAGTGAAGCGACCATTACTTGGCAGAACATCAATAAGATTTAATTCAGAAATGCTATCTCTGAATAATAGAGCAGAAGGCTCCAACCTAGGAATTCCACCTCTTTTCTTAGACAACTCCACAATAGCATTAAAATCGCAAGCCATAACCCACGGATGGTAAGGAGCTAAGCTACAAACAAAACGAAGATGGGCCATAGAATTTGTTTACCTAGAAACTCAACAGGAGCATACACATTAGAGAGGAGAATACACTCACCAGTCTCATACCAAGAGGTGACTAGGGATATAGAGGATCTAGAGGACATCCACTAGAGAGGGAAAATCTTCCAAGGGTTCCAAAAGCAAGCCACCCCTCTGGAAGCACCAAGAGCCCCCACACACTGGCATTCACCATATTTCCACAACTTAGGAGCTATGGCCAACATATTATCTACAGATAATTTAGTCTCCTGAAGAAAAAGAACATCCAGAGAATGATTCCTAACGAAATCACGAACATATTTTTGTCAAGGGCCACTATTCAAGCCCCTTACATTCCATGAGAGAACAATCATTTCTAGGGGCATGAAAAATGTGAATCCAGAGTCTTGACTAACCCTGACTCCACCAAAGTTTCCCCAGTTAATTTAATCTTCTTTGTGTCCTTTTTCCTTCCCAGCTTGGAAGTCCTATCACCAACCCCTTTCTTCAGTTCATTTTGTTGAATACCCAAACGAGAGGAGGCCAAAGAGCTCTTCCCCACATCCTTGCCTTCTTTTAGGGACAATGGGAAACCACCTCCACAACTCTTTGAAGCTCCAATAGAAGATTCTTGTTCAGTTTGGACAATCAATTGTTGATCCGTATCCATCTGCCCAACCCCAATCTCCTGCACAACCTGCATGGCCTCCAATGGTGACCCATCTTGTCCTGTACCCAAAGTTCCCTAATCCAAGTTCAGCAACCCCAGATTCACTTCCTCCTAGCTGAGATCATCTAGCACCTCAAACCTATTAAAAGTTTCATCATCCTGCCTCTCCCTCAAGGTCCGCTTCTGGCCCTGATTCCTATTGTGAGCCTTGATAGGGACATAACCATCATCTCCATTACCATCACCTGGAATAGGATCCTTACCATTATCAGTCCTAGGTGGATTACGAGTAGACTGAGAAGGTTGGGGCACCACAGGCTTAGCCCTAGGGCACCTACACTGCAAGTGACCATATTCATGACAAATATGACACCAAAAAGGTAGAGTTTCGTAATCTAGCTGTTGCACCCAAGGAAATGATCCAACACTCACTTCAACAGAATCTGGCACTGGCTTGCTTAAATCAATTTCTATATAGATACGAGCAAAAGTCATTACCTTTTTATACTGCATCTGTTGTGAAGACCCAACAGGTTTACCGAGCATTAAAGCCACCATATGCAACATGTCATCCCGCCAACACTCAACTGGAAACCATGGCAACCGAACCCAAACTGGGATCCGACTCGATATTGCCTCAGTCGGGTTGAATCCAGCATGCCATGGCTTGATAAACAAACCCACCTGGTTATAAAAATAGGGGCCACCCTCGAAGACCTTATTCAGATCTGCCATGTAGTCAAAAGAGACCATAAAAAAGTTGTTCGCAAAGAGCCTAATCTCCATCTCCCCCTCTGGCATCCAAGTCTGCTGAGCCTAGGATTCCAAAAATTGCAACGAGACTCTCAAACCCATGAACTTGCAATAAAAAGAGTGCCTTGAATAGTATTCAATATCATTTGCAAGCATTTCCATTGGGATAATCAACTTCGGTCGCTCTTTGCATCTTTCCAAACACCCATTAATCTTCATTATTCGGGAACCACTAACCGATCCTAGATCATTCATCTCCATCTCTGAAGAAAACAACATATTATCAAAAACATTCACTCCATGCGCCGAAGGCTTCAAACCAAATGCTAATCGAAAATTCAATTTGGGGCTAGCCCCAGATGTTTCCCCACCCAACATAGCAAAAAAAAGATCCCCAGTAGGAATGCAAACCCCCGGAACACTTTTGCAAGAAATGGAAAAAAAGAAAAGACCCCAAGGGAAGGATCAAAACCCTTCCACCCACAAGCCACCCAAACGGCAGCAAGGAGGCCTCCAGAAAAGAAAAAACCCCACCACCACAACCCTGATAGCTTCAAAAAACCCCCCCCACAATGCAGAAGCGAGCAACACATAGAGAACGAGCTAGGGCATGGTCACCCTAGCTCGGCTTGCAGAGCACACAAGCACCATCAAGGTTTAGTCTTCGTAGTGCCTCTTCCTAATCTTCCATTTCTAGAGGCATTTTTCTTGGTACAACTTGTGCAATCATTATATTCCTTTATGCAATGTCCTTCTTCTGCTCTAAGTTTTTCAAATACTCTTCAGAAGTAGAAGAGCTCTCTCCTTTCTCACAACCAAGGTCAATATTTACTCTTGGGATTGATCTCTGTCTAGATAGATTTTATGATCTGATCAACTCGTTTAACATCTTAGAACCACCTTTCAGCTTCAAGCCTTTATCAATCTACTCCTTGTCTTTTTCAAATTCTTTTCTCAAGGCTACTATTTCTTCTTTCAATTTCATGCACTCTTTTGATTTAGACTGTAGTTTGGATCTAACTACATCATCTACCCTTCATGTTTCTTCCACTTGAGTCTTCAAGTTGATCACCATTTGATTAGATTCTTCAAGGCTCTTATTAAACTTTTCTATCTCTTTTTATGTATACAACTTTTGTTCTTCATTCTCTTTCTTCAAACTTTTAATCTCATCAAGAGCATTGATGAGTTTACCTTCAAGGTCCACTTCTTCTTATTTATTGGAGGTTTCAACTTCTTCATCTTTATTAGACCTCTCAACCTCTTCATTAGAGGTCATTTCAAATGGGTCACATCCATAGAAACTTCCATGTTCATCATCTAATATACTACTAACATCAGATGACCCTTTTTATTTACTTGTGTGTAGATCCTCCTTCTCATAATCCTTACTATCCTCTTCTTTCTTAGGATTATCCTTTTTACTATGACAACATTTAATAGCTATGGGACTTATTCTACCATAATTAATATTTTTAGTGGGTATCTTACCTTTGTATTTTCCAAAGCTTCTTCTCAATCTCCTAATGTAATTGGCTTCCACTTCATCAAGCTCCTTAGATCTAGAAGTAGATGCTTCTTCCTCATTGCCTCTAGTTGCAACATCACCTGAGAACCAACTTGCAGATTTTTGATCTTCACTTGTCTCAATACTTTCAGATTCACTATGACATCTCTCAATCAATGACTGCACCTCAACATCACTTTCTTCATACATCCTCTTCAGCTTGTTCCACACTTCACGTGCACTTTGGCAATGCATGACTTTGACAAATATGGAACTTGAAAACCCACAAATAATTGCATCCATTGATTTAGCATTGTTGTCATATGCCATTTTTTCATCCTCAGTAGTTGGAGGTGTAGCAGAAGTTGTATATCCATATTCCATTGACATCAACACATCAAACCCTATGGATCCCAAATGTAACATGATTTTGAAGCTCCACCATATATAATTCGATCCATTAAAGAGAGGTACTCCTACATATGAGCTTTCCTTATTAGACATATTGTGTTCACTCACCAAGATCTACCTAAGCTGATTAAGCTTCTCCTAGGGAACCTAGGGCTTTGATACCAATTGTTGGAACACAATGATCTACTAAGGGGGGGTGAATCAGTAGATACTAAACTTTATCTGTTAAAAATTTGGCCTTCAAAACCTTATGCAAATTACTTTCTTAGCTCCAAATACTTTGTAAAAATTTCTTTCTCAAACTCTTAATGTGTAGATTGAAAACTAAAGATGCAAATAGAAAATCAACACACACATACCCACAACACCAAATATATGTGGAAAACCCAAGATGGGAAAAACCACAGTGACCAAGGCTTCTTGAGTCTACTGCTCAAATCTAGTGTCACACAAGAAATCTTTGTTACAATGTTTTAGGGCTACAACCAAAGGATGCTTCAACACCCTAATTTAGGAGCTACAACTCCAAGCAAGCAACAACTGCCTACTTTAGAAGCTACAACTTCAAGAATGCTACAACACCCTGATCTGAGCTACAACTCAGTACATTGAGGCAACCACCTCTGTGATAACAATTTAATTTATGTATACATTGGTTCTACCTAACCTATAATGTATCATTACATTCAGAACATTGTTGCACTTATTGCAACTCACACTTTGCTACTGAAGATGCACTCTTAGCAACACACCCCTACTCTGCACTCTCCTCTGCACACAGAACAATCATTGTTTTATCTTGTTGCTCTACTCTTCTTTCCCTTTTTGCAATGTCTCATACATTTGCACTCTATTGAATGCAAACCTAGATGATATTTTGTATTACTGTATAGGACTTGCTTGTATGTGCATTCTCTAACTACCCTACTGCTCTCTCTTTTTGTAGACACACAAACACCCCTCCTATCTCTGCAACATGCTTCTACAAGATGTAAAAATATTCAACACTACATACAAATGCAAACACTCTTCTATTCATACACACTTACTTCAGTCTAAAAACTTTGACAATATCCAATTTTCTTCTATCTCCACTGACCTACAATCTCTACCTCAAGATTCTCTCGACCGTCCAGATCTTCTTAAATCTTCAACTAGGGTTTCCTTAGCTTGCAAACTTCACTAGCAAGCTACCTTTGCCTTGAGCCACACACCACTGTCTAGCTCATCATTAATTCATCTGATAGGGTCTACTAGATATCTTTATGCCTTGCATCAAACCACACAACATTAATTTTGATACAAAGAATTTTCTAATTTAGCTCTATGTTGACCCTATAATCTAATATACATTAAATGCATTCTCTTGCCAGTAAGATTAGATTTGATCTTGATCACTTCTCCAATATGTTCCACCGCCTAGCCGATCAATTCTTCATTGATATTGGTCACAGGTGAAATTGGACCAATTAATTCCTTCCTGAATGTTGGTTACCATTGAAATCCTCATTCACACTATAATAGCCATTGTAGATCTTTATCTTTGAACCTGGGTCGTCGATCTCCTTCGTGCCATGATCCTACACTTTCTATTCACTATCGCAACTTTAAATCATCACTGTCAGATTAGTTACCTTTAATCATGTTCTTTCGATCTCCACTGACTGATGATCATCATTAGATCAATCACCTTTCAATCTCCATCGTCGATCACATAACCATAGCGATCAGATAGTGCATCACAGTAACCTAAACTCATGACCATTGAATCAACCTTCAAACTTGACCATTGGATGAATGGTCCTTTAAATATCCACCACAGATCTCCTTCATACACCACTCACCAAACGTGGGTTCCACCAAGACATGCGTCTGAAGTCTGCTATCCCTGTGAGCTCTGACAACGAGCACACACAAACCTTGCGAGGTTTACGGGTTATTGCCATTTGACATCCAGATCATTGCCACCCAACTCACAACAATAATGTGAGTTGATATATTGAGCAATTTCTCTTTGCCACCCATCGACCCTTGTCACAATCTTTCATTTTCACCATCCTATTGGGTATATGCAAGATCATCATGGAAAAAACAGGCCCTTAAGTGGCAAAAAATTTAGAAAAATTAGAGTTAGGCAACTTGATGTAAAAATTTGAATAATTTATCTATATTATTTCAAAAATATGTAACAATAGAATTTGTAGCAAATTGAATTTAGTTTCTAAACTACTAGGTTTTTTTTTTTTTAAATCTATTTGGTGAAAATTTAAAATTCCAATGCAATAGTACTTAAATTTTAGGGAAAAAATAAGATGTAGGTGTATGTTTGACCACCCTAACCACAATAAGATAATATTTTGTTATAAGATTTTAGAAATAATTAGAGGACTCATGTTCATATGTGATGCATATTTTTTTTTAATTTTTTTCCAAGTAAATAATTAATTATGAATTTTTTATTGCAACTTTTAAAAAATATAAAAACTCGTATGTCTAACCACCTTAACTTGGTCAAAACTTCATGAAATTCAAATTTTATTTTTTTAATCCTATAGTATGTGAAGCATATAATGTGATACATGTTTTGGATTCCAAAAATGTTTTACCATTTGAAAGCTATAGATGTTTTTCAATCAGCCTATCAATCACAACTTTAGTTGTAATTCAAATAGAAAATGAATAATAATTATTTATTAAATTCAAAGTAAAGCATAATTTATTTTGGTGGGAAATTGAGAATCTCCTTTAAAAATCCTTTTCATTTCATAAATTTTGGGTAAAAAAAAAGTCATCAGCCACATGCCCTACAAATACCCATCATATCCCCACTTTTTGGCCTATCATGATCCTGCACATACCCTATTAGGTCCCATCAGATAGACTGCAGGCACCGTCAGATATTCCTCATTCAATCTCTACCATTCATGGAATATGTCCTCTTGTGTAGCCTTTTTAGGTCCCACCATTCATGCATCATGCATTGTTCGATCAATCTTGATTGATCCTCACCATTCCCCACTAGCCCTACGGGTCTTGAACGGGCCCCACATAATTCTCAATGGGGTATGTGGGTTGCTGCCACGTATACACTTTTGAATTATCTTCCACTAACTTTGTATGCCTCCCTCGTAGGTCCCATCAGACATCAACAGTCATAACTAATTCATCATGGATTAATCTCCATCACTTTTCACTATCCCAATGAGACTTAGTCGAGATCCTCCAAAAGCTCAACAGAATTGACAAGCACCGTCAGATCTTCATGATCATAGTTGTTGATCATACACCATTACTAATGGCCTTGATGAAATCATTCATTACCACTGGTCACTGTGACATCGCATTCCACTAGCTACGTCTGCTGCCTCTATAGGTCCCACCATGCATGTTGTGAGAACCCTCGATCTTCAACATTCGATCACCACCGTTCCCCGCTAACCCCATAGGAATTAATCAGGACCCACCACAAACTTAGTGGTGCTTGTGGGCACTATTAGATCTTGAAGCCTTAACCATCACCATCGATCTCATGAAGAAAAATATTTTCTCAATACTTAGGAAATGTTAGACTCACCAAATATTTGCTCGGCCAATAAATGCAAGGTGAAGGGGTCAATTCCCCAAATGACATCAATGGCTTAAGTCACAACTTAAGCTACCTGCAACCTACTACAACTAGTCAAAGACTAATTAGAATAAATTTCTACACCATTACCCTTTGATCTGTTTCCTGCTTGACTATACGGGGTCCACACTTCACTTTTCTTTGTTGAGCTGTAAGTTAGACATGTTTCTAAAAACACTGCTAGCCTTAAAGTGCAATCTTCATAAGTTCATCAAACTAGACAAAACATTGCTAGCACTATAGGGTGGGAGTTAGCAAAACATAGAAAAACACCACCCAAGTTTGAACATGTGCGAAAAACACTGCTAGACCTATACTTAGTCAAAAGCCTTGAAGTGGTAAGTTAGAGAATCTTAGAAAAACACCACCCAAGATATGACAGCCAAATTTTTCCCTTTTTCCTAGCATTCAACGAACATGTAGACATTGCCAACCTAGGCAATGGGGCAATCACTTCATGGACATCAATGAAATAAGTTATAACTTATGTGACTTGCCACTTGCTATTGAAAATCAATGCAAAAATAGAAGAACATATTGGCTGCCATGACTACAAACGCATTAGGGTTTATCTGTAAACCATATAATCACCTGAGAGCAGAAATAATGCACCCTTGGATGTGTCCTTCACTTTCTGGACCTACAAAGTACATCACTGGAATGCTCTCGAAAAACCCACATCGAATCTGGTACCTAATTTGTCATCAAATACTTGGAAGCAACTATTGCAGAGAGATGACAACATTTTTTCAACTATGCAACATATTGAGCAACTTTCTCTTCTGCACCAACAATCAATCCACATACTTCCAGAACTAGATCCACTGCTCTCACATCCATCCTCTTTCATCATGCCAACAAACTCCTTTGCCTAATTTTCCCTTTTGACATCAATGACAACACTATGTGCTTCTGCATAGGATCAACACACTTCTCCTCTAATCCCCTTTTGACATCAATGTCAACATATTCTAACAAAGGTATAGGAAATTTAGTTGTATATGCAAATAGAAAAAAAATAGTCTCTTTATCATCAATGAGATCAAGGGAGAAAATGTTTAATGGGACAAACATATGAAATCTAGTTATGGAATAGAAGAATGGATCATATGAACCTTGATAATCTAGTGAAACTTAGCATGAAGAAAGCTATAAGATATATGCCAAAGATTGCTAAACCTTCAAACACTCTTTGTAAGAAATGTTAGCATTGAAAATAGATAAGAGAAAGCTCCAAGTCAAAGGAGTACTCAAACTTATCCATATAGACCTTTGTGGGCCTACAAGAACATAAAGCTTCCAAGGTGAAAGCTATTTTATGTTGTTTATTGATGACTATTCTAGAATGGCATGGGTTACTTTCCTAAGAGAAAAATATGAGAAATTTGAGAAGTTTAAATCTATTAAAGCCTTGATTGAGAATGAAACTAATTTAAAAATTAGGTATTGATATCAGATTGAGGAGGTGAATTTTCCTCAAATGAATTTGAAGACTTCTATGATCATCATGGAATCAAGAGAAAATTTTCTACTACAAGAATTCCACAAAATAAAGTTTTTGTAGAAAGGAATAATCAAACCCTAAAAGAGATGGCTAGAAAAATGTTGAATGAATCTAAGCTATCAAATATTCTTTGGAAAGAAGCAATTAACACAACTATCTACATTTTGAACATAGGGAAAATTAGAGTAAACAACAACAAAATACCTTATAAATTATGGAAGGGTAGAGCAACAACAATTAAAAATAATCTAAAGTGTTTGGGATTAATTTCTAGATAAAAAGATATGATGAGGACTTTAGAAAGTTTGAGTCCAAATCCAATGAAGCATCTTCCCTAGTTACTACTTAAGGAACAAGGCTTATATATGTTAAATAAAATATTATGAAATGTCCTAGAGAGTACCAATGTAAAAGTGGATGAAGAAAGGCATAAAAGAGAGAAATATCAAGAAAATAACCACCCAAGGGATTCAAACTGCAAGGAAGAAGAAGAAAAATAAGAAATAGAATAGGAAGATAAAAAGGTACCATCTAGATTTGTCTAGTAGAATCATTTAGAAAATTTGATTCTTGGTGATCCAAAGATACTAGAGTACATACCAAAATAATATTAGAAAGTAAATATAAAAAATAAATCTCTCCTTGGTATCTAAAAGAGATCCTAAAGAATTTTTCAAAGCTAGTGAAGACGAGAATTGGGTTGATTCTATGGAAGAAGAGTTGAATTAAATTGAAAAAAATGAGACATGGGAACTCATTCCAAGACAAAAAGATAAGAATGTGATTGGCACCAAGTGGGCTTTTACAAATAATTTGAATGAATAGGATCAAGTGATAAGAAACAAAGAAAGGTTAGTTTTTAATGGCTATGCTCAAGTTGAAGGTATTGACTTTGAATAAACTTTTTCTCTTGTTGCAAGACTTGAAGCCATTAGAATATTTTTGGCATATGCTTGTTTCCATAACTTTAGGTTCTATCAATAGATGTTAATTATTCCTTTATCAATGAAAATTTATAGGAAAAGGTATATATTGAACAATCAAAAGGTTTCTTATTATCATAAAATAAGGATTATGTGTGCAAATTGAAGAAAGAACTCTATGGGCTAAAGCAATCCCCCAGAGCTTGGTATTCAAGACTTGACAAATATCTACAATAAAAAGGCTTCAAAAGAGGGGGTATGTGAAAGATCATGATAGGCCAAAAAGTGGCGATATAATGGATGTGTAGGGTATGTGGCTGATGACTTTTTTTTTACCCAAAATTGATGAAATGAAAAGGGTTTTTAAAGGAGATTCTCAACCTTCCACTAATATAAATTATGCTTTACTTTGAATTTAATAAATAATTATTATTCATTTTATATTTTAATTATTACTAAAGTCTCGATTGATAGGATGATTGAAAAAAATTTATAGCTTTCAAACGGTATAACATTTTTTGAATCCAAAAAATGTGTCACATTCTATGCTTTGCATACTATAGGATTTTAAAAAAATGGATTTCATGAAGTTTTGACCAAGTTAAGGTGGTCGACATACAAGTTTTTATATTTTTAAAAGTTGTAATAAAAAATCATAATTAATTATTTACTTGGAAAAAACTACAAAAAATGTGCATCACATTGGGACATGAGTCCTCTACTTATATCTAAAATATTGTAAAAATATTATCATTTTATTGTGGTTAGTGGTCAAATAGACACCTACTTATTTTTTCCCTAAAATTTAAGTACTACTGCATTGAAATTTCAAATTTTCACCAAATAGATTTTTTTTTTTTAAATCAACCTAGTAGTTTAGAAACTTCTTTGAATTTGCTACAAATTCTATTCTAACATATTTTTAAAATAATATAGATAACTTATCCAAATTTTTATGTCAAGTTGCCTAACTCTGGTTTTTTTGAATTTTTTGCCACTTAAGGGCCTATTTTCTCCATGATGATCTTGCACATACCCAAGCTATTTATGATAGTAACCTCTACATCAAGACTGAAGGTAAAGATTAGTTCATTGTTATGGTTTATGTAGATGACATCACTTTTGTAGGTAGCAATGAAAGAATATGTCCAAAATTTACAAATGATATGCAAAAGGAGTTTGAAATGTTTATGTTTAGTGAGTTGCCATTCTATCTTGGATTGAAAAGTTCTCAATTTGACAAAGGAATATTTATCTCACAAACTAAGTATGTCAAGGAGATGTTGAAAAAATTTAAAATGGAAGATTATGCACTAGTTAGCACACCCTGAGCACCCATGTTCATAGGTTGTAAATTAAGCAAGGATGACAATTTTTATCCTAAAGCAAATCAGATACTTTATAGGTAAATGATTGGAAGCCTACTATATGTAACAACATCAAGGCTAGACATTATGCAAGTAGTAGAAATGGTAGCATGTTTCCAAGAAAGAACAAAATAAACTCACATGCACGAAGTCAAAATAATACTTAGATATATAAAGGGTACTTTGGACTTTGGTTTATGGTATCTAATAGGTGAATATTTCACTCTAACAATTTATATAGATGTAGATTGGGCTAGAAGTGTTGATAGGAAGAGTGTGAGTGGAGGAGATTTCTATCTTGGCAATAGTATAGTGTCTTGGTTAAGCAAGAAGTAGGCTTTTGTTTCTTTATCCATAGCAAATGTAGAATACGTAGTCGTAGTGTCATGTTACACACAAGTTCATTGGATGAAGAAGACATTGAAAGACATTAAGGTAGAATATGGTCATCCTTTCAATATTTTGTAACAACACCAATGTAAGAAATATTTAAAAGAATCCTATTGTGCACTCTAGAACAAAGCATATTCCTATCAAGTATCACTTATTAGAGAATAGGTAGAAAAGCATGTCAAGTTGGAGTACATTACCACAAAGGAATAGATTGCGTATATTTTTCATGAAGCCCATTCCAAAAGATACTTTTGAATATATCACATAGAAACTAGGATTGCAATCTTTTTCATCTAGTCACTAAGTTCTTAAGGAGAAGCAAAAATTCAAGGGGAAATAATCACCATAGTATTTTTCAGCTCCATAGATTATTTGGTGGTATGCATTTAGAGGAAAACTCAAAGAAAGATCAGCTAATGAATATTCTTTATGATGGTGATGAGAATCCCTTTTCCATTGATGTAAAAGGGGGATAATTATGTTCTTACAATATTTATAGATTATCTCTTCTCAAGGTTGCCATCAATGACAAAGGGGGATATTGTTTGAATATTGTCATTGATGTCAAAGGAGAATTAATATCACAATAATTTATTATTAATTTCAAAGGAGAATAATTAAAGAAATATATTTATTATGATTTAATTTATATGTCTAAATGGTTGGACTTCCCAAATTTAATGTGGTGACCAAGTTTGGGACAAGTCATCCCATTCAAAAAATAAAAATGGATGTCTCTCTTGAATTGGGACTTATCCCTTGAAAAATGTCCCCCTTCATGAAAAGGTATCAAAGGCTATAAAATTTTAAATAAAGGGTTGGGGAAATTGTGTGGAAAAAATGTTTTACTTAAAATATAAGTAGAATTTTTTGAAGGAGATCAAAGTTACCATCATCCATTGAAGAAGCAACATTTAGAAGGCGGAACCTTACTTATTTGGAGGTTGTTCTTAGCAGTTTTTTGGTGCCTACAAAATTTTGTATGAGAATTCCATTTTGTGGCTAGATTTGGATAGTAGATCCAAGCAATATTTTTTGTGGTTTTTTTCCTGAAAAGTATTTTTACATAAATCTTATGTTCTTAATTGTTAGATCTTGTGCGATTTCTATTAGTTTGGTTGTTAAACTTTAAATAAGAAAAAGATTAACGTATACTTATTCACCTCCCTCTCAGTATTTGTGTTTTCTCATCAAATGCATGAGCAAGAATAATCCAAAATTGATCATAGTAATTAATATATAATTCCCCAAGGTATGACAATAAGTGGAAATGGTTCAAGAAAAATCCAATAGTAGAAATGGTGGGATTGAGTAAGAGAATTGTCATCCTAGTACATAAAATTTGGGATAGGTGAGGCATCCATCAAAAGTAAGGAAATTTTTTGAGAGGAAGGAATCTACTAACAAGAAGGAACCCATCATCAAAAAGGCACCCATCATTACAAGAAATTTGTACATCAAAAGACATCCATCAATGGGAAGGAGCAAGGTATCCAGTAATAACAAGGTCAATATCAATTACAACAACTCCATCAATGACAAGGACTTTAGAATTGTTTTCCTTTTTTCTTTCACATGTGAGATTTTAAGTCATTTTAAGATTCTTTCCATGAGTATTTATTACATGATCTTGATGAATAATTATCATATTAATATAATTTTTTTTATAAATTTTGGTAATAACTAGTATAGATATCTTAAATATATCTATCTAAATGATATTGGGAGATAGCAATATTTGATTTTTCACGCATTACATTGATTAATGACTTTATTACCTTTTACATGAATTTACCAATGATTGGTGATAGATGACCAAAATCTAGCTACACCAGTGATTCAAGTTGAAAAAACATTTTCAAGAAAAAAATTGGTTCAAAACTCCACCATATTCCCAAGATATAATTTTTGGTTATCTCCTCTAAACAAGAAGAAAACTCTCATATGATGTTCAAATAGACATGAATTTTCTTTTAACAATCAAATGGATATACAATTTAAATTCGATCATTTTATTGAAATCTCAGCCTAGCTACCAAGGTAGTTACATGTTTAGCATAATGCACAAGAACCTCTAAGCATTTGCTACTTGGGGGAGGGACAATAAATGTAATCAACCAATTACCCTGTAGCCACTTTCCTAAATGGAAAGTCTTTTAATGCATGAAATTCCTTATACACTACACATATCTCACAATTATTATCAATGTGGAAACAACCCACTAACCCAATACCTTTTATTTTGTTAGGTATTTAGAGCTACTTGATCATCTTTATTTAGAGGTGGATCCCATTACTAATAATTTCTTAAATGCATCTATGTTTTCTTGGGGTCTCCTTGTTATTATCAAAATATAAATGAAAAAAGGTCATTAAATTAATTACTTGTAGAAATTGGTCATCATAGAGATGACTTAACTATAGAGGGGTCAAAATCCAACAATAAATAAACTAGTTAAAAATCATTGTAGGAGCTCCAACTACTTAACAAAACAAAGGTATCAAGAAGATTGAGTTTATCCCACAATGATACTAATTGTGAGACAAGAGAAACTCATAACTTGCATTACATGCACTCAAACCTTTAACAATTGGGAAATAGGATAGAGGGTGAATAGTCCAAAGTAATGGATTTTTTTAATTATGATCACTACTCTTCACCCACACTCATAAATTCTCAAAAGAGTTTGTGTTTTGTGGGTTCCCTTGCCTTATAATTATTGCCAAAATTTAAATAAGTAAAATTCCATTAAAATAACTAATTACAAAAGTTGGTCATCTAAGAAATGACTTATAAATACATAGATCAAATTTTGATTTAAACTAAACATCTAATGAAAAAGAACCATAAAAATTCTACATGATTTATATTTTATTAATCTAATTAAAGTTTTTAACAAGCATAAAAAAATTATGCAGTAAAGGTCATTTAACATGTTTCGAAGAAGCGGATCGGATGGATGGAGTATTGTGGGTGTGCAGGTATGGAGGGTTGTGGCCTATAACTGGTTGCAGTTTCTCTCTTATCCTCCATTGTTTGGTGTTGCATGTTGATGGGTCTACATTCTTTGGTTGTGTTTTCCTATGGGGGGTCGTTCTTGCATTAGGGGGTGGGGGGTTATTTATTATTTTTTACTTCCTTGTTTCTATGTGGTCATATTTTGTTGCCTTTGGTGCTTTGTATTGCAAACTAGGGTTTTGATTCCTCTCTCATGGAGTTGCACACTATGGTTGATAAATTTGATCTTGCTTCTTCTCTTCCTAGAAGAAGTTAGAGTATTGAAAATATGAGTAACCTTGGTGAGGGCTTATTGAGGAATGGTGGTTTTCAGCTTCAAAAAGTAAATGGGTCTTTAGAGAGATCAAAGGAAAGGATGGTGCTTGTGATACAACCTGAATTTGTAGCAGAGGATGTGGAGTATTATGATAACCAATTTTTGATCTACAAATTCATGGGGATGTGGGTTTCGCTTCCTTTTTTTGATTCTTGGATTTGCAAGACCTGGAACCTTGAAGGTGACTTTTATATTCTATTGGTTGCCAACAATTTCTTCATGGTGGAATTTTTCTGTATTGCTAACATAAATCAGGCTTTTGATGGAGGGCCTTATTTTCACAATCAAGTGGGTTTTTTCATTAAACCATGGCATATGGGATTCAACTCTATTGAGGATCTCCATTCTCACATTCCAATTTGGGTATGTCTCCCTCATTTGCCTCTCAAATGTTGGCGAAGTGATATTTTACAAATGATTGCTCTATTACTCGATAAGCCTATTGGGCTTTCCCAACAAACCTTGAATAAAAGGGTTCTTTCTTATGCTTGTGTTTTTTTTGAAATAGACTTGAACAACCCATTGCCGAATTCAGTGGAAATGAGCATTGGGGAAATTTCATGGATTCGGTAATTGGATTATGAGGCATTACCTTTTTGATGTTGATTATGTCATGAGTATGGCCACCTGCAGTGGATGTGCCCCAAAGCTGTTAATGTCACTGGTTCGTCTAATGCTCCTCATTAGTTTACCTCAAAGATGGATAAAGGAAAGGCCCCCATGTAGGGGGTGGAGGCATATAAGGGCAGTTTTGTTCCTATTAAGTCTCGAAATAGGAATAGAGGTTAGAAGAGGACCATTAAAGATAGGTAGGATGAGGAATCTCTTAACAGGTTTGAAGTGTTAGAGGGCTTGGTTCAAGAGGAAGCGGCCCCCTTTGACATGCAAATTGCATAAATCTCTATTGTTGAGAAGTGTTTGGTGGATCAGTCAAATATTAACCTAACCTCAACAAGGGGTCAAACAACTCAGTTGGATGTTGAGCTCCTTCCATTAGTTGCTAGGTGTGGGGGAATTGGCATATCGTTAGACATAAATATGGTACTTGTTCCTCCTGGGTCTGGGATCATCATTGAGAATGTTGTTGAGGAGTCTAGTAAAGGAAATCCCTTCTCTCCTATTTTGGGTCTTCAGCAAAAAACCCTCAAAAAGGGGGTTCCCGAGAAGCCTCTTAAAGTAGGAAGGAAGAAGGATCAGGAAAAGGTTAAGTTAATTGGGGAGACGTTGGCTGAGTCTAGCTCAATGAGGACTATTTATTTTCACATCTCCCAATTCCAATGATGATTGTGATATCTTGGAATGTAACGAGTATGAATAACATCCCTAGACAAAAGGCTATTTGTGAGTTGATTTGGGTTCACACTTCTGATTTGGTTTTCCTCCAGGAGACTAAGTTTTCCATTGATAATATGTTGAGTTTGGTTCCTAAGATCTGGGGTAGAGGTCTTTGTCAATGTTTGGAGGCACAATGTAGCTCAGGGGGTCTGGCTTGCTTATGGGACCCATGCAGAGTTATTCCCCTTTGGTGAATTTTTGGCAGATGCTTTATTTCCCTTGTTGCTTCTAGTTTGGGGTCAACAAAAAGAATTCTTCTTTCTAATATTTATGCTCCTACACATCTCTCTAGCAAGGTTCACTTGTGGTCTCAAATTAGATTCTTGTGTTCTTTGGAGCCCTTTCTCCCTTGGATTATAGGAAATTATTTTAATGCTATCTTGTCCATGGATGAGAAGAGGGGGGGACTACCCATCTAGATCCCTCCTTAGACCTCATGAGGGACAATGTGGCCTCTATGAATTCAGTGGATATCAAGCCTTAGAATGGGGTGTTTACTTGGAATAATAGGAGGATTGGGGATGCTTCCATTTTTGAAAGGTTAGATAGGTTTCTGGTGTCCAGCTTTGGGGTTAGAGATATATGGATGATTAGCTCTGATATTTTGGATTGGTGGGGCTCAGATCATTGGCTAATCAAACTCTCTGCTTGTACGGCTAGATTTTCTAAAATGAATCCTTTTAAATTCTAACCTATGTGGCTTTGAGATGTGTCTCTCCATGATCTTCTCCCTAGATGGTGGAGGGATGGAAAGCCTACTTTTGGCATTATGATGTACTCCTTTGCAAAAAGGCTTCAGTATGTCAAATATATGTTGAAACATTGGAATAGACATCAATTTGGAAATGTTTTCTAGGCCAAAAGGGCTACCCAAGAGCACTTGGACACCATCACTCAAAAGATCTAGGATCAAGGGATTTTTGAAGAGTTGAGTAGGTTAGAGGCTACAACCATGAAGGATGTGGAGGAATGAGAGTTGCATGAGGAATTTTTTTGGAAGCAAAAGTCCCACATTGATTGGCTTTAGGAGGGGGACAGGAATACTTCATTTTTCATAATTCAGTTATAGACAAAATGAAAGGAAACATCATATCTTACCTTAAGTCCTCAGATAGGGACCCTCTTCTTTCCTCTGCTAATATTTTGAAAGAGTCTACTTGTTTCTTCTCTACTCTTTTCTATGATTCTACTCCTTCCAATGAGGAAGAAGATGCAATCCTAGCTTGCATTCCTCCTTTGGTGACTAAGGAAATGAATTAGTCTCTTCTCAAGCCAATCTATTTGTTGGAATTGGAAAATACTGTGTTTTAGATGAGGAAAGGTAAAGCTCCTAGTCCTGATGGATTCCTAGTTGAGTTCTTTCATGATTTTTGGGAAGTTATTAAGCTTGAACTTCTTGAATTTGTTCAAGAATATCAAAAGAATAAGTAAATGCTAAGAGATTTGAATTCCACCTTCTTGGATCTCATACCTAAGCGTGAGGGTGCCGACTCTTTGGATATATTTAGTCCTATTTCCCTTTATAATGTTGTGTACAAAACAATCACCAAGTTGATTGATGAGCATTTGAAGCCATGGTTGGATAGGTTGATCTCTAAGGAACAGGTTGGATTTGTGGTGGTAATCATATTTTGGATGGTGTCATTATTGCTGCTGAGATTGTGCACTCTATGGCTTCCTCCAAGGAGAAGGCTATTTTCATTAAGCTTGATATGGTCTAGGCTTGTGATCGTGTCAAATGGGATTTTCTAACTAATATTTTGAGAGCTTTTGGATTTGTCAGTGCTTGGATTGATTGGGTTTTGATTTGTCTCACAACTACCTCCTTCTTTGTTCTCATCAATGGTGAGGATTTTGAGCTTTTTGGGGCTTCCAAGGGCCTTCAACAGGGAGATCCTCTATCTCCATACTTATTCATTTTGATAGCAAAAGGGCTTGGGAGATTCTTGAAATCTCGAGTGGAGCTTGGCTTGATTCAGGGTTGGTGATGGGGAAATAATCTTCCCTCCCAATCCCATCTCAATTTTTTGGATGACATGGTCTTAATAGGCCTCACCAAAGTGGATGAAGTGGTCAATCTAAGGAAGGCCCTGGATTGTTATTTGGCTACTTCAGGTCAAAGCATTAATGAAGGAAAGTATTTTATTTATTTCTTTAACACTCCTTATCTTATTCAACAGAGGATTATAGGTATTCTTAGGTTTTTGATTGGCTGGCTCCCTTTTGTGTACCTTGGCATTCCTTTGGCTGGTCATTCATTACCTCAAGTGGTTTGGTAGGATGTTATTGAGAAGTTTCAAAAAAAGGTCAGTCATTGAATGTATAGATGGCTCTCTACTGCTAGAAGAGTGACTCTTTTGAAGTTTGTGGTTCAAGCTCTCCCTTTATATAGGTGCTTTTTTTTATTGGCCCTTGCTAGCTTTGTGAAAGACTTTGAGGCCCTTGGTCAATAGTTTCTTTGGTTTGGTAATCTTCTTTCACGAAAGTGTAGTATGGTCAAGTGGTATGTTATTTGTCATCTAAAGCAGGAGGGTGGCCTTGGGCTGCATTGGACTGATTTGAATAGGCAAGCTTTGGAAGCTAAGCTATATTGGAGATGGTGTTCTCAACAAAACAAAAACTTGGCCTAGTATCCTCACCTCAAAATATCTTGGGGTTGTGGATGGTTAGGATGTTCCTAGATATATCCTAATGGGAAAGGGATCAATAGTTTGGAGTACCCTCAAGAGGGGAGCATTGATTAAGTAGGGATTATTTTGGATTTGCAACAGGGGTTCAGAGGCTCTCTTCTAGTTTGATTCTTGGGATGGAAATTCTCCTATTATGTCTACTCACCCTCACTTATGGGACCTGTGTAGAAATTTTTTGGATGCAATTTGGACTCATGTGGTGGATTTTAAATCCCCTCGGGTTCTAGACTAGGCTATGGTGGACAAGTGGAAGGACCCGCATGAGTGGCTTCCTAGAGGGATGGTGGAGGATCATAAGGAGCTTGCTAGAATCTTGGATGGTAGGGTTTGTAACTCTTTGTTGGAGAGGGATGTTCTAGCTTGGGGAGGCAACCAGAAAGGAAAATTCAATTTTTCCTTTGGTTATTGGGTTTTGGATGAGTAGATTTTTGGAGGCATGGGGTTCCCCTGGTGGAAATAGATTTGGAACATTTTTTCTTGGCCCAAGTGCAACTTCTTTTCCTGGTTCATGATTTATAATAGATGCTTGACCTAGGAGAATCTTTGGAAGTGAGGATTTCAGGGCCCCTTTGTGTGTGTTCTTTTCTCTAGCAGCGATGAGAATATTGCTCATATTTTCTTCTAGTGCCCTTTTGTTAGAATTCTCTGGAACTTCTAGTCGAAACTCTGGAATCAACCATGTTGGGATGCTTCATCTTTAGAGGACTTTTGTAGTAGTGTGGGGAGTCCTACAACTAAGACTTCCTTTCTCCTTATTTCTTGGTTAATTGGTCCTAACTTCATCATTTGGAATATTTGGTTGGAGTGTAATCATAGGAAATTTTTGGATAAGAAGCTTCAGTTGTGACAAGTTTGGATGAGGATATTGGGAGTTCTCTGGGAGACTTTGAAGGCTAGGTGTGATCACTCAACACCTGTGGACCCTGGAGATATGAGAATTGTTTAGAGTTTGGGGATTTCTATCTATGCTAAGGGTGGGATGAGGCTTGGCCTTGTTCAAAGTGTTCGAGAGAGGGTGAAAAGATATGGTCATTAGATACCCCCACCTTTGGAGGTGTTGGAGATTAATATTGATGGCTCCTCTTGAGGTAATCTTGGTCACGCTAGGGTTGGGGGCCTTGGTAGGGATTTCTCTAGAGTAGTGTTTCTCTTCTCTAAGTATTTTGGCCATCACTCTAATAACTTCATGGAGGCCTTGGCTATTCTCTTCGCTTTGAAAAGGGCATGTTCCCTTGGTTGGAGAAGGATAATTTGTGAGTCAGATTCTCAGATTATGGTTTATTTGTTGAATAATTGACAATTGGAGGATGTTAATTGACAACTTGTTGGGGTGGTTAGATAGATCAACTCTCTAAGGGAGATCCTAAATTCTATCACCTTCTACCATATCCCTAGGGAGTGGAATAAAGTAGTTGATGGTTTGGCTAAATGGGCTTTTGAGCGTATGAGAAACCAAAAAGTGGATGATTGGAGCTGTCTTTCAGATGGTCTTTCTAGGGAGCTTGAGGACTTGGTTATGGAGGATATGAGATGTGTTGTGGGTGTTTCTTGATGGTTTTTCTCTAGCCCCTAGTGGGTTGCTCTTTATTTCTGACTTTGTTCTATATTCCCGATTCAATAAAGTTTTTACCCTCTTTAAATTTTTTTTAAAAAAAACATGTTTCTAAGAAGCTAGATTTTACCTTCTAGAATAAATGGTAGGAACTAAAATTAAAACTAAAACTTATAAATTACTATATTAGTGGTTTGGAATTAAATGAAATGCATTCTATATATTTTCCCTTTTTTACTTGTGAATGACATGAGAATGTATAGAAATTACTATTAAGCAATGTATTGTGCAAAAGACTTACTCTTTGGTTTTCCTATGTGGCATGGAAAGCTTCGTTGGAGACAAGCCAATGACCTACAAGAAAGACAAACAAGAAATTTTATTTAGATATTGCCAATCAATGAATTTTTATTTTGTAGAAAATCATAGCAAAATAGAGTTATATAATTAAAAATTGTCAAAATAGGGTAAATCATAGAATTCACTTAAACTAAATAGATGCATCAACAATATACCTGTGATTTGTTGCATTGCTCTCCAAGAAATTTCCAATCAAGTTTCTATAAGTTGAATAACAAATGGATATATTAATTAACAAGTGTAAGTTTGTGCATATAAGAATCAAGAGATTCTTTCTACAATTCAACACAAAAAGAAATTAAGTTTCTTTGAAGTGAGAAGAGAAACTAAAGAAGTGTAGATGCAAGATAACAAAACACAAAAGTTGACATCCTTTATTTCTCTGGTTCTTTCCACTAATTATATGTAAATTCAAGATGAATATGATTCATTTATTTTTTTAAATCATGAAAAAAAATTCTATAAGTGGAGATAAGTTCTTACATGGTTGGATTATGGCCATTAAACCATGTTGGAATTTTCCCTGAAAAGTTGTTGTATGAAAGATCTCTGGAAAAAAATGAATCACATAAATCAATCAATTAAAAGAAAAAAACATTGGTCTTTCTTAGTTATGAACAAATGTCATATAGGAATTGGTGTTTGAATGCATGTTTCATATTGCCATAAGAGAGAGCATAATGCATCCCTTACCTACATATAATCTTAATTCCCTTTATAAAAATGAGACTACACTATATCAACAACAAGTAAAAAATAATTAGCAGTAGCCTATCATGGCCTCATTTTGGCAAAAAATTTCCAAGTCTCCAAACTTTGGCTTGAGGGGGATTCTCTTAATATTTGATCTGGTGGATATTTTTAGTGGAAATTGAAGTATCTCATTTTTCTCCAGAATCTACACCATTAGAAAGAGCTCGATGTCCTGGTTCCAACGCAACTCAAACGAAGCGAAAAGGAGTCCGTTTGCACGAGTTATAGCCAGTCAAACCTTGGGTCAAATTGGCATTAGGGGGCGTCCAGAAAGTGGAAAAAATGATGTCATCAAAAGTTGTCAAAGTTGGCATCATCGCGAAGAGCTCATCAAGACAATTCTGACGGTGTTTGTTTCGTCAAAATCCGACATCGTATGCTCAAGATACAGCTGGTCAAAGTTTCAGGTTGACTCAATGGACTTGAAGGTACATTGATGACGTCATCATCCGTACAGCTGACGTCAGCATGTAGTACGAAATCTGAAATGGACCAATTAGAAGTTGACATGTGGCAGTCCGTACGGTCTGTACATGTCGACGTGGCACGATGATGTGGCAGGTGACGTCAGCAAGGTCAGTGAATCATGCGTTGACACGTGTCATTCGTATCCAGTCAGCAAATAGGTGGCAAGAACAGTCGGCGTCTGAGTTGGCAGGACACGTCGATTGTTGAGTCAGCACACGTCATTGTCGACAGTCAATAGTCTTCTGCCACGTGGCGTTGGTGTTAACAGGTCATTAAGGTTTACAAATCAAAGGAGGACACGTGTCCCAGTGGCATCGGTGTGTTCATTTGTTTGTTTTAACAAAATAGATACCACGGATTCAAACCCGTGACGACATGTGCAATAGCCCACCAACCTAACCGTTACACCGCCGTAGTGCATTCAATATATGAAGACAATAGTTTTGTTTTGTTGTTTAAACTGTTCGGAGTTTGGTATAAAATGTGGCCATTGGGGTTTGAACCCGCAACTCCCAAAAGGCTACATTGCCGACAGACCACCGAACGGTCTTTAAATGTGCAAGGAGTCTGTTTAGTTTTGTTGAGTGCTTGTTGGCTGAATGTATAGCAAATGGCTAATAAGGCCAAAAACAAACACCACCCACCTCAACTTCCTAAACCAAAAGGCTATAAAAGACAAGTGATTCAGTATACGAATTGTTGAAGGGGAGTTATTCATTTATTTCATTTGTTGAGCCTAATTAGGCTAATTGTATGTATAAAATGAGGGGGGGTATGCTCTTAGGAGTTAATTAGTTTTTTTCCAAGTGATGAGGTCTTGGAGCTAAGGTGACACGAAAGAGAGGTGCTGGAGATTTTTTTCAAGCCACTTTTGTACTTCAGAGCCTTGTTATGCTGCCGAACTAATGGTCTTGGTGCATCATTTGTAATTGATTTTGGAGTTAATCGGATCGGTCTCTCTATTGGAGTGGACCCGGAGACGTAGTCACGTTTGTGACAAACTCCGTTACCAATTTGTTTGCACTTCTCTCCTCTCTCTTATGTTCTGATTTGTCACTTTAAGTTTCAGTTCTTTTAACGCATAATTACGTTGATATATGCATGAATTTGTAATTCCGCAAAGTTGTTGAAATTAAGCGTTTAAAAACTGCAATCTAGTCTAGATCTGTATATAGATCAATATTATAAAGTGTCTTATTCTGAATTGTCTGCCTTCTTGGTCTATTTCCTATATCATTAATGATTTGCTTTCCATCATTAATTATTTTGATGAGATTAGAATTTTGCATGTGTTTATGGAAGCTAACTTGTTGGTTGATGGGTTAGCTAATTTGGGAGTGGTGGCTTAAAATAGTTGGGATGATTTTGAATCCTTGCAACTTAACCTTAAAATCATTTCCAATAATGACCAGGTGTCATGTTATTAAGGTGGTCAAGATGAGGGAAAGGCTCTTTGTTATTTTTTTGAGTTGGTTTTTGCATGCATAGTCTTGGCCCTGCTCTTCTCATAATTTCCTTTTAGATTTCTATGATATTATGGCCTAGCTACATAGGGTTGGAAGTACTTGTTTTTGCAGGATCACACATTTTGTGGGTCTTATTTTCATTCTTTTGTGGTTATTCTGCCTAATTTTGTATTTGTAGAAAATTAAGATGTTGGTTGTTTCTTTTTTGTTGCATGCCGCCATGGGAGGGGCTCATTGCGAAGTGGAATTGATCTCTTGTGAGGAGTTCTAGAGTAATGAAACTATGTGGGAGCATCTAGAAAAGGGTGGGGTTAGCCCATATTTTCTTAAGCTACAAGGTCTGGACCCTGAAGCAATAGGTGGTTTTTGTTAAAGAGTGGAGCAGCAAGATTTTATGTTACAAAGGGGTGGAGTTTAATATTGATGAGGATTTTGTGGTGGAGGTGACTAGGCTTCCTTCCACTAGAAGGAAATTCTACAAAGACAGAGATGTGGCTAAGAAAGCCTTTGCAATTTTCTTTAAATATGATGAGAAGAAGCTTAAGGAAGTTAGGAGTGGTGGATATGCCCACAAGTCTCTCAAGCTGCTAGGAGGGATCTAGCTCTAGTAATTATGCATTACTTCACCTTGGAGGGTAGGTTTTCTATTGTTTATAGCTACCATTTCATGCTTCTGAATCATTTCCACCATAAGGTGTTGGTTTTGTTTCCTTTTTATCTTTTTCTCTCTATGGAGAATTGTATTGAGGGTCATCAGAAGAACCCTAAGAAGGCCATTCTCCATGAAGGCCTTATGAATCTCATATTTTCTAACATTAAGTTGAATTTGATCTCTATTTCTCCTAAGACCCTAACCCAGAAAAAGGGTGTTAAAATTTTTGGCTATGAGACTGGTGATTTTGCGGTGGAATGGGAAGGGAATTTTGAAGATGAAGATTTGGATTTTGAGGAGATGTCAGTTGAGGATGGTGAGTCAAAGGAGGGTTCTAAAGCTTCTGAATCTTGGTCCAAGGGATATGAAATGGATTTTGAGTTGAAGGAAGTTGTGGTGCCGTATGGGAAGAAAAGTGTGAAGGGGATGAAAAGGTGCCCCAGGAAAGATAAGTCTTCGTCAAGAGGAAGGTGGAGATGTCTAATGTTGTGGAGTCCCTTTTTTTTGGTGAAAAAACTCTAAGCCTTGGTAAGGTGGGGGCTTCTAGTTAAAATCCTTCTCTAAGCCCTGGTAAGGTGGGTGTTGTGGAGAGCTCCCTTGTTGTGGAGGATAGTCATGGCATTCATAAAGATATCCCTGGGTCTATGCAACCGATGGAAATTAATGTTCAGGGGATTACGGGTTTTGAGTGTTCAAAGGGGGTTGACCCTAACTAGGTTCCTCTTAACTCTCTTATTGGCACTATGCAGGTTAAAGGGAGTGTTATGAAGGAAGAGCGGATGGAAGTCTTGGTGGACTTGGCGAATATGTCAGATAAGCACCAGGTTAAAGTTGAGGTGGTTGAAGTTGAGGAATCCCTTGATGAGGAAGAAAATGAGGATAATGAGGAGTCTTGGGAGGACCTATTCAGAATATTGATTCTAAAGTTGTGCCTCCTATTAATTGGGATGAGGTTAACATGGGAATGTTCTATAGGATGGATGAGGATGGTACTCATAACTTTATTTCTTTGGTTAAATGGATTTTCTTGGAAGTTAAGGAGCTCAATGTCCATGTGAATAATTGGAAAGATGTTTGTGTGGCTCTGGTGCATAGTAACCAGAAGGAATAGGCGATTAAAGGTAAGGTCAAAACCATGAATTTTATGCTTGATAAACTTATTGTGGATGTTGATCGCCTTGGTAATACTCATGAGGAGAGGATTTATTCTTTGGAATTGGTGGTCCATAAGAATTTTGAGGGGATATTAGTTAACATTGAGGACATAATTAGCAAGTTGTCTAATGATTTGAAGACTATAGTGAACATTAGCAACAATTCCTTGAAATCGACAGCTAAGGACCTTATTGTTTTAAATGAGAAAGCCTTGAATTAGATTGGTAAACCCCTAGACTTGGGTGATATTAAGAAGGCTATGGAGGATGTGAATTGCTCCAATCTGGTGGAGAAGAATGAGGAGCTTGCTTTAGTTATGGAAAAAGATGTCAATGTTGGCTCGTGTTTGAGAATGAGGAGCAAGACCAAGAAGCTAGCTACTATTTTGTTTGAGGAGATCAAGGATGTTATGGAGATGCACGAGGGGGTCATTGAGGAAAATTATGCCTAGGTTAATGTTTTGGAAAAGATGTTGTAGTTGTGTTTTTCCTTTTGCTTGATTAGCCTTGTTGCTAATGTTTTTCTTTCTGGTTGCTGACAGGTTTCATTGTTAATTTATGTTGTCAACATTTTGGTTTTTTTGGGTTGTAGGCTCTTTAGGTTTAGTCTTTTGTTTAACTTTTCACTGTTGTAAAGGGTTTCAAGGTCCCTTCAAAACTTGTTTTTCCTTATCAAAAACAAGTAAAAAATAACCAATGTAGATAATAATTTAAAATATAAGAATAATATCAGTTTTATATTATCATTAGATAGTTCTTAGTACACATTTTGGTAGCACTAGGAGTGCCTAGTATAAGTGTCTTTACCCTAACCATTAACAACTAAATATACTAACCATAGTCATTACAAAACTACCTAATGGTAACAATACAAATGATAGCAAAATAAAATCATCTACTACAACATATAATTAATAAAATGCTAATAAAAATGACAATATTAATACAGTTGTCTAAATTATCCCCAACTAAAACTAGTTAGAATCCCTTTCCACATAACCCAAATACATGAGAAAATAGGAGTGAGGATGGAAAACATTCCTAGTGGAGGAACTATTGATGAAGTGATTGTGATAGAAATTGTGAACACCCTTCCTAAAAAAACTTCTATGAACTTTTGAACTTGCAAAAAAGTGGTACAATTCAAGCTTGTTTGTAAAAAAATTCCAACCAACATGGTTATGAAAAACCTCTAATTTTTTTTATTTTCAAATGATTCCACCAAATGTGAAGGAAAAAAGAAAACATTGACTAATCATACAAGGAAATGAAAGACAAGGAAAACCCTACAACCAAATATCCATTGAAAAGGATATTAAAAGTACGGAGAGAAAGATTGGAAAGAGAAAAATAATTGATTGTATTGGAATGACCAAAAATGATAAAATTAAAATAGTTGTCTACATTATCCCCAACTAAAACTAGTTAGAATCCCTTTCCACATAACCCAAATACATGAGAAAATAGGAGTGAGGATGAAAAACATTCCTAGTGGAGGGACTATTGATGAAGTGATTGTGATAGAAATTGTGAACACCCTTCCTAAAAAAACTTCTATGAACTTTTGAACTTGCAAAAAAATGAACTTTTGAACTTGCAAAAAAGTGGTACAATTCAAGCTTGTTTGCAAAAAAAATTCCAACCAACATGGTTATGAAAAACCTCTAATTTTTTTATTTTCAAATGATTCCACCAAATGTGAAGGAAAAAAGAAAACATTGACTAATCGTACAAGGAAATGAAAGACAAGGAAAACCCTACAACCAAATATCCATTGAAAAGGATATTAAAAGTAGGGAGAGAAAGATTGGAAAGAGAAAAATAATTGATTGTATTGGAATGACCAAAAACCAAGGAATAGGAAATAGATGTATTTGTATAAATAGTAGGTTTGAATGAATCTATAAGTAGTATGGTCTTATGAATGCAAAAGTAATAGGGTTGTGTGGTTGTATAAGTGAAAAGGTTATAAAAAAGGGGAATGACATGAGAATTATGTTTGTTCATAGGCATGGGGATTATATGAAAAAGGGAAATGTACATCGTAGGAGGGTGGCTAAACAAGTTATTCATTTTTTAGCATGGGTTTATAGTACATATCTATCTATTTGGCATATGTGTTAGAACACACATATATATTAAGAGGGGGGTGAATCAGTATATCCCTCAATTTAATTCATTTAAAATTTATCAATAAAAAATTATTACTACCTTAACCAAATAAAACATTCAAAGCAAAACCACACTACCACAACACCAGATTTACATGGAAAACCCAACAAGGGAAAAACCACGGTGAAAAAGCTACTTGGAGCTACTGTCCAAATATAGCCTCACAAAATGAAACAGTAGTTACAAAATGTTTTATGGCATCAACCAATGGAAGTTCACAACCCCCTAACAATTACAAGATTTAAAAAAAGAGGTTACAACCTCAAAGTACAATACTTGATGAATTAGATACGCAACTACCTCTGCAACATCTTTTCTACCTTCGACTCACTATTGTCGGCATTTCACTTACACTCCTCTGCTTTCATCTCACTACCTCCAATAATCACACATGAAATTTTACCTTCAACTCACTACCTCCAGCATTTACATACACACTTATGTCAGATCACTACCTTCAACACTTCACTTATACTCTTCTACCTTTGGCTCCCTACTTTTAACATACATCAAATACTTTTTTGCATATTTGCATTCATTCCTCTACCTTCAACACATTGCTTTTGGAATTTACATTGAACACTCAACACATAGCACCACTCCATTGATCACAAACTTGATCCTTCATTTATACCTTCTACAAGCATCAAAAAGTGTCTCCTTGTCAGCCAAACTGAAATGAATAGACATGAAATGTGCAACAGCCAAAATGAGTCAACTCCAAAACATCCACAAGAAAGGGAAATTGAATGCAGTCCAAGAAAGGAGATAACAATGATCTATTTTAACTCTGCACACAATCTCATGTTGGTGCATGCCACAAACTTAGCACAAACAACTTAATGTACCAAGTCATCCCAAAAAACACTTAACGCTCAAAATATTAAGTCTAGACCATAAGCGATATTGGAGATACTAGATAACATTACATGGATTACATCACAAGAATCAACTGATATTCGAGAACATTTCCATTCCTTCCTTTCACAACTTCATGTAACATTATGTTGGCACAAGCGAACAAACAGAAAACCAGTATCTCTTACAAACCCAGATAACACCATCTTGAGATAGAACATTGAGAACTTGACTTGTGGTACACCGCAACAACTGAAAATTGAAGGGAGCAGCAAAATAGATATTTTAAACTCTTCCTCTTAACCACAAGACCACCAAAAAAACTATAGAGAAATGTAGAGAATTTATCTGAACTTTCCATGATTGTAATAGCACAATCTTCACTTTGCTAACTCAAGAAACTTTTGTGATGAATACTATGTTCTAAAAAATAGGAACATACATGCCTCACATTTTATTCTATCTATCTTCCAAACTATGGGATATTATCTTCAAATGTGGAAGAATGTAGAGCATTCTCTAAATATTTTTAGTGCAACTTTCCAAGCCACTAATTTTAAGATATTATTTTATACAATTTTCGTCAATAGATAGTGAATACAACATCCACATCATCATTCACTTTGGTGCAAGGCACCATGTAAACTTCATGCCTCCATGAGGAAAACTTGTAATGGTTAAGTCTTAATCATGGTATGATTGTAATGATGTGATATTTGGGACCATTTTAATGTAATTAAATTATTTAACTAGGCTTCTAGGAGGTTTTATGGTCAAGTCAAATAATGCAAAATCTTGCAATTATTGTAAAAAATGCACAAAATGCACAAAATGCAAGAAGTTGAGGAGTCACTTTTGTAAGGGAAGGTTTTTGGTCATTGGAAACTCAAGGGGAAGTTATGATAACTGATGTAATGTGTTTTAAAATCCTTGTGAAGGCAAGAAAAAGTGTAGTAGATTGTATCTTGAAGAGATTTTGAATAAAAGTACCCTATTTCTACAAAATTAGTGGTTTTTTTGTCATTTGCACACTTTGTACAACCTGTACAACATCACTAGGTCATAAAATTTAATTGGTTTTGGTATATTAGTGTGTTAGCTTCAAAAAAAACATGATTTGAGGAGATTTCATTAAGAATGGAGTTTTTTTGAGTCATTTTTCTGTAAGTTGCCTTGAAACCCTCATTTTAAGGGTTTGAGAGTCTAAAAGTGGCATAAAAAGCCATTCCACCAATGAAAAACCTTTTAGATTAGTGGAATGGGTTAATTTAAGTTGTTTATAAATTTGGATGTGTTTTCAAATGTAGGCGAAACAAGTTGTTTAAGTTTTGTTGTTGCCCTAGTTAAATTCTTCATGATTTTGGGTGAAAAGTGGTGCTTTGAATGTATAATTTGCACAAAGTCTATTGAAATTGGTCATGTGAAGTTTATATAATATTTGAAAGTCATTTGTGAAGTTTTTGAAGCATTGGTTAAGTGATTTAAGGTTTGGGCTTCAAAGATCCAATAAACCACTATGTGTGCAAGCCTAATTAGGCCTTTATGCAAGTGTAGCAGCAGTTTTTTGAAGGCGTTGTTCCAAAACAACCACCCATAATTTTTAGATATGTTATAGAAATCCATAATGGGTATCCAAAAGAAGTTTTATATCATGGGTTGGAGCCTTTTTATGAAAGTTATGGTCAAATTACGATGAACTTCTGCTAAACTCTAGGACATCAGAACAATCATTTTTTTGAGGTTACTTTTCAAAAAAAAACCCTATATTAGTTTTTTATATGTTGAAGTAATCAATAAAGGGTTTTTGAAATTGGATTTAGTTTTGGGATATTTAAACTTGTTGGAGAATTACACCCATTTTTGTCATTTGGATTCTTGCAAGCAATTTGGCCTCTTGAGTATGAATGATGGAATAATAAAGGAACCAGTGTTCTTGGGGAGTTTTTTTGGCTTAATTCAGCCAATATTAGGATTTCAAAATTATATTAGAGGTCCATTGAAATTTTGATACCTTGAAGTCACATTTTTGGTGTATTTGTAGCTTTTGAAATCATGTTTCATTGAAGAGAGTTTGTGACTTTTTTTTGGTTGAGCAATCAAGATCTTTGTTTTGTATCTTTGGAAATATTTTGAAGCCCATCATGCTTTGCATCAGTTTGATATCAAAGCTGGTTGATTTTGTGGAATGTTAAGTGTGTTGGTTATAGGTGCTTGTGGTCCATCTTAAAGCTGCAAGAGAGAAAGAGTTGTGAGAAGGTGTGTTGGCTATAGACATGAAAGATGTATGTGATCACTATCCTCCAAAAAAGATTAAGTTGGGGAGAAGGTGTAGATAGAGTTACACCACTGAGAGAGAGAGAGTGGGTAGAGGTGCATCTTCTAGGATCTTTTGTTGGGTAGATGGATGGTATGTTGTGAGAGGTTGTGATGAAGCAGTGAGAGAGATGGGTATATGTATAAGGAAAAAAACATGAAGAATGCAGCCATTTCAAACCATGGAGATGCTGAAACAATAGAATGTCTTGAGATAAAGAATCTAGTAATTGAGATAATGGACAAAGGTGGAATGGTTCAAGGTGTTTGGCAAGAGCAAATGGATGAGTTCAGGTATGCATCAGAGGTAAAGAAGAAGAGGATAGTTCAAGACCAAGTTAGTAGAGGTATGTTTTTAGGTGTGAAGAAGTAATTTTTGATACAACTCTGTCCTTAAAGGGACTTGAGGTCATTTTCAGGCTAGATGTATGGTGCAGGGCACCGTGTAAACTTCATGCCTCCATGAGGAAAACTTGTAATGTTTGAGTCTTAATCATGTTCTGATTGTAATGAGGTCATATTTGGGACCATTTTAATGTATTTAAATGATTTGATTAGGTTTCTAAGAGCTTTTATAGTCAAGTTGTCAAATAATGTAAAATCTTGCAATTGTTGTAAAAAATGCAAAAATGTACAAAATGCAAGTTGAAGAGTCACTTCTGTAAGGGAAGGTTTTTGGTCATTGGGAACTCAAGGGGCAGTTATGATAACTAATTTAATTATTTTTAAAATCCTTATGAAGGAGAGAAAAAGTGTAGTAGATTGTATCTTGAAGAGATTTTGAATAAAAGTGCCCTGTTTCTACAAAATTAGTGTTTTTCTTGTCATTTGCAAGCTTTGTATGGCCTATACAGTATCACTAGGTCATAAAATTTAATTTTTTTGGGTAGATTAGTGTGTTAGCTTCAAAAGAAAACTTATTTTAGGATTTTTCATTGAGAATGGAATTTTTTGAGTCATTTTTCTATAAGTTGCCTTGAAACCCTCATTTTAAGGGTTTGAGAGTCTAAAAGTGGCATAAAAAACCATTCCACTAATGGAAAACCTTGTAAATCGGTGGAGTGAGTTAATTTAAGTTTTTTTTCAATTTGGATGTGTTTGAAAATTTAAGGGAAACACATTTCTTAAGTTTTGTTGCTGCCCTAGTTAAATTCATCATGATTTTGGGTGAAAATTGGTGCTTTGAATGTATGATTTGCACAAAGGATCTTGAAATTGGTCATGTGAAGGTTGATATAGTATTTTTAGGTCATTTTTTAATTTTTTGAAGCATTGGTTAAGTTATTTAAGGTTTGGGCTTCAAAGATCCAATAAACCCCTATGTGTGCAACCCTAATTAAGCCTTTATGCAAGCGTAGCAATAGTTTTTTGAAGTTGTTCGAAAAACATCACCCCTAAATTTTAGATATGTTATAGAAATCCATAATGGTTATACTAAAAAGATTTAATATTGTGGGTTGGACCTGTTTTCTGAAAGTTATGGTCAAATTACAATGAATTTCTACTAAATTTGACTTCTAGGACAACAAAACAGTCATTTTTATGAGGTTACTTTTCAAAACAACTCTATCTTAGTTTTTTATATGTTGAAGTACTCAATAAATGGTATTTGAAATTGGGTTTATTTTTGGGAGATTCAAATTGGTTGGAGAATTATACTCATTTTTACCATTTGGATTCCTACAAGCAATTTGGCCTCTTGAGTATGAATGATGGAATAATGAAGGAACTGGTGTTCTTGGGGAGTTTGGTTGGATTAATTCAGTTAATATTATAATGTCAAAAGTATATTAGAGGTCCATTGAAATTTTGATACCTTGAAGTCACATTTTTGATGTATTTGTAGCGCTTGAAATCATGTTTCATTGAAGAGAGTTTGTGAGTTTTTTCTGGTTGAGCAATCAAGATCTTTGTTTTGTATCTTTAGAAATATTTTGAAGCCCACCATGCTCTACATCACACTTATACATGAGTAATAGGAAATTTAGGGAAACTATTAAAGCAAGTTCATAACATCATACATAAAACTTCTAATCAACATTCTAATTACAACATATGTAACCATCCACAAACTACCACTCTACTGACATTAATGACAACACCATCAATAATTTCCATTTTGTTGACATCAATGACAAAAGTTCTACAACATACTTGCAACAATCTCCCTCATTGGAATTGAGGGAAACACCAACCTGATATGCAATTTCTCTCCCTTACACCATCTCTCACCCTTTGACATCAAGGACAAAGGGCTAATGGTCTTCAACTAAGCTTGCAGAAAAATACAAGCTCTCCCTATCTATGCAAACCTAAACATTCATCTACCTTCTCCCCTGAGAGGTAGCCTTTATCAATCCAGGGATAAATCATGTGTCTTGAATTTTTTCCCTTGGATAGATGCACCTTCTATGCGTCTAGATAGAAGAAGGTGTAGTAACCCTATCTTCTATTTGAGATAATAAAATGTATCCTTTGAAAGTTCCTTTATGAAGATATTTGCAACTTGTTCCTTTGTGGGAACATACTCGAATCTTACTTCTTGACATGCAACTTTCTCTCTTAAGAAGTGATACCTGATAGATATGTCCTTGGTTTGAGCATGCATCACTAGATTATTTGAAATATTGATTGCACTTGTGTTATCATAGAGAATTAAATGGGCTTCCCATACATCACCTTGATGTCCTTCAAATTTTTCATCTCTAGTACTTGGGTGTAGCAAGGTGTTGTGGCAATATATTATGCGTCTATTGTTGATAAGGACACTAAGTCCTTTTTACTAAATAAAAAGACCAATTTGTCTCCCAAAATAAAGCTCCACCATTGGTACTTTTTTTGTCATCAACACTACCAACCCAATAATGATTAGTATATACATTCAAAGAAAATTTATTACCCTTTTGATACCACAATCCATATTTTGGAGTGCTCTTTAAATATCTAAAAATCCTCTTGATAACCTTTACTTGAGTTTCTTTTGGATCATCTTGAAACTTCACAACCAAGAAAACAATTTTCCTAATATCAGGCCTTGATGTGGTTAAGTAAAATAGGACTTGAATCATAGACCTATACAAAGTTTTATCATTCTTAGGTGACACAACATCCTTACTCAAATGGAAACCTATTTCCATTGGAGTACTCATTAGTTTACAGTCTTCCATACCAAACTTCTTTAGCATTTCCTTGACATACTTTTCTTGAGAGATAAAGATACCATTACCTGATTGTGCAATCTGGATTCCAAGAAAGAATGATAACTCACCTAACATAGAAATTTAAAATTCTTTTTGCATCTCTTCAACAAACCTCTTACACATTTCATTATTGTCACCAAATATTATATCATCAACATACACAACAATAATTAGAATCTTTTCATCCTCTATTTTGATGTACAAATTATTATTTGTCATACCTTTCTTGAATTCTTGTTTATATATGAACTTTTCCAACCTTTCATACCAAGATCTAAGGGCTTACCATAAAATGATTTCTTTATTTTGCATACCATTTTTGGATCTTTTGATAGCTGAAATCTAGTAGGATTCTCTATGTAAAATTCTTCTTCTAATTCACCATTTAGGAAAGTATATTTCACATCCATTTTGATATACTTTGAAGTTCTTGTGAACATAAAATGCAAGAAACATTTTGATTGTCTCCATTCTTTCCACTAGAGCATATGTTTCCTCAAATTCAATTCCTTCCACCTGTGAATAGCCTTTGCACACTAGCTGCACTTTGTTTCTCACAACTTCTCCATCTTCATTTAGCTTGTTTCTGAACACCCATTTTTTTCTTACCACATTCTTATTTGCATACCATGGAACCAATTCCCAAGTCTTAATTTTCTCAATCTGATTTAGCTCTTATATTTCTTGTGTCAATCCTTCATCCTTGCTAGCATCATCAAAAAAATTTGGCTCTATTCTAGACATCAAACAAAAGTTCACCTATTCATTTGCCTTTGCAAATCTACTTCTTATCTGCACTCCTTCATTCTTGTGTCCAATAATTTGATCTTTTGAATGATTTTTCTAAACACATTTGGTAGGATTCTTGGGGATCTTCTCTGGTTCTTCTTCCTTCTCTTCAACTTCTTCTTCTAAGTGGGTAGATACATCTAAACAATAGTCTTCTTGCTCATGCATGTTTTGATGTGACTCTTCATCCACTTTGACATTTCTGCTTTCAACAACCTTCCTCAACATTTTATTATAGAATTTGTAGGCTTTTCTCCTACTTGAGTACCCAAGAAATATTCCTTCATCTGATCTTGAATCAAAATTTCCCAGACCTTCTTTCATCTCTTTTGATAAAGTATCTACTTCCAAAAAATCTAAAATATTTAACAATTTCTAGTCTTCCATACCAAAGCTCACAAGGATTTTTGGTTCTATCCAACCTTAGCTAACCTCTTTTAAGAATATAAACAACAGTATAGATTGTTTCTTTCCAATACACATCAAGAAATTTAGCTTCATTCAACATTGTTCTTTCCATTTCTTGAAAAGTTCTATATTTTTTTCTACTACTCCATTTTGTTGAGGAGTTCTAGTAGCATAATAGTATCTCTTTATCCCATGCTCTTCATAGAATTCTTCAAACTCACTTGATGTGAACTCATCACCTCTATCATGTTGGAAGAATGAAGAAGAATGGCCATCTCTATAGTTTTGTGTTATCATTGATGTCACCATGTTGTGATTGCAAGTCTAAGTCAGTGCTTAATTCGGTATTTTGGTCTGATATTTGAATCGGTATTCAAGTTGCACCCTCTGGTATTCTAGTCCGCAATCCTCCACAATTGATTGTTGTTGCTTGTAGTTTTGGGAAATAGTTTATGATTGTTGAAAGCATGTATGTTCAGAATCTCTTGTGGTCTGATGCTCATACGGCATATCAACATTATTTTGTTTACCTTTTGCAATTAAGTATATTTTTGGCCGACTTCTTGAATAAGTCATGATATGGTGAATTAATTTTTCTTATGCGGATATATGTGTGACCTATCTTAGGTCCATGCCAACATGATGTAGTGTGTTGGATGTTTGGATTTCCTTTTGGAAAGATTTTGTGAATGCTTGTAGCTGACAAGTTGGTATTTTTTGATAAACAAGGAAATGCATCTAATTAGGCTGACCTAATTGATGCTTGTGGATGAATCGAGTGTCTATATTGGACAGGGTTGAGGATTAAAAAAAGTAATCAATGAGGCAGTTGTGAATGTGAAGTTGAAGAAGACAAAAAATGATGAAGTGTGTTAAGTCTATCTATTGAGCATCATCGAAACTGTATCAGCACTTGTTAGGTTCACTCTTTTTAGTTCATTTTGGATGTGAAGCCCAATTTTGTTTTGTAAGTAGTGAGCCTCCTTGTAAGTAGTGAGCTTTTGTATCCAAACAATGATTCCTTTTAGGGTAGTGAGCCCTTAGTAGTGAGCCTTATACATTCGGTTTTGGGACTACTTTATATTTTGAGTTAATTCTCACCATGGTTTATCTCTTATTGGGTTTTCTATATAAAATATGGTGTTCATTGTGTTGATTTTACTTTATGTTATCTGTATTTCATGTTCAAACTTAATAATAGAATAGTGCGGTTGTGAAGTTAATATGAGTTGAAGTTTTGTGTTTAATTTTGGTGACAACTGATTCACCCCCCATCTCAATGGTCCTGTGCCTTTTAACAATTGGTATCAGAGCTTTGGTTCCTTGGTGTAGAGCTTAACCACTTGAGGAAGATCCCGAAGGTTGATCAGATGGAAGATAAAGAAGATCTTTGAACCGCACTTGAAGATCTTGATAAGGAAGAAAATAAAAATAGAGACTTGAAAGAAAATCTAGATGAGGCTAATGAATGTGTTTGGAAGCTAAAAGAACAATTAAACA
Source organism: Sequoia sempervirens (assembly GCA_007258455.2). NCBI lineage: Eukaryota > Viridiplantae > Streptophyta > Pinopsida > Cupressales > Cupressaceae > Sequoia > Sequoia sempervirens. Next base: position 63,494,426 of record VDFB02086081.1, on the reverse strand, counting down.
AATTCAAGGAAAGACACAGAGAAGTAAGTGAGCAACAAAAATAAGAGATCAATTGACTGAAAGTGCTTGTAGAAGAAAAGAAGAGAATTGAAGAATGTTTGAATACAATGGTGTAGAAAAAAATTGATGAATGCTCTAAACTTGAACATGAGGTAGTAAACTTGAGAGTTGAGCTAGAGAAGGAAAAACTCTATGAGAAAAATTTTAAATCTAGCTCCGAAAAGCTTGGAGAACTGCTTGTAGGAAATAAACCAAGTAAAGAAAATGGTGGCCTGGGAAATGAAGCAAGTGAAAGTTCTAAGCACAATCAAAAGAATCAGGAAAAAGGGAAGCAGAAAAGAAATTTTGCAAGGAGATCTCCTATGAGACAGCCTAATGCACAAAGGTATCCCTCTTTCAATGGTATTTTTTTTTCCTATAATAAATATGGTCACAAAGCAACAAAATGTAGGAGTAGGATTAATCAATTTCCTTGTTCTTTCTCTAGACAATGTTTTTTGTGTAAGAAATTTGGACATAAAGCTACTGAATGCAGATCTCAAGTGAGAATGATCAGTCGGGTGATGATGAACAAATTTAATGAAGGAAAGATGAATCGATATTTTAATGGCTACTATTATACCTGTAACAAATTTGGACACAAAGCAACCAAATGTAGATCGAGAAGTAATGAAGGTCAAAATAGTCAAAAAGGTGTAATCTACTATAATTGTAACAAACCTAGACATATCTCAGAGGTTTGCAGAAGTAAGAAGAAGTAGTTTGCTTTGGTAGAGAAAAATGAATAGGGTAAAGAAGATCGACAAAGAAGAGATGAAGTAAGAGATGAATAAGATATGGAAGAAGAAAGAAGAACCTAAAAATGTTGATGTGTCTTTGCCCTCATCTGGTATAGACAATTGCTCTAGGAATTAGACCTAGCATGGTCTTAGGGGGAGATTTATCAAAAAATTATAAAAACCCCCTAGATGAATGGCGTGCTAGAGCTTGGCACAAGGATGAAATGTGAAGAATTAGTAATTAGAGGTTTTGAAAAATGAACAAGAAGAAAACATGTTGACATGATAATTTGTGGATCAAATTAGGGTTTTCTGTGTTGAGAAGAATGTTTTAGCAACTTTTTGATGTATGTTGCATTTAATTTATTTTAGGGAAAATCAACGGTGTATAATATAAAATTTGTAATCCTTTTTGATTAGTTGAGCATTTGAAGAGTTTGAAAAGTTCCTTGGAGCAATCTCGAAGTGATCTGAAGCATCTCTGAAGAAATTTGAAGAAACTATCATGAATACATATAAATTATTATTCAGTTTGTGAAGGAAAAGAAGAAGTTTTGACTGAACATTAATGAATTCAAGAAAGTTAAGCATGACAATGGATAGAGGATCAAGTGGTGACATCCCATTGAAGATGAAAGGAGTTAAATTGGAAGAATTTGATCATAGGAAGATGAAAGAAATGGAACTAGGGTTGAAGGAAAACAAATTATAGAGCATAAAAATCCTAGGTATGGATTTATGGGGAGAATTTCCTTGGTTTTCTGATAAAGATTTCATCTTGTTCTTGTTGAGTCATTTCAAGAATGAAAACATTGTATTGGACAAACCCTAGCTAATCACAAAGGAAGCGATCAAAGCGATTACTAGCTTATGTAGTATTGGGATCTCCCTGGAAAGAAAATTGTGAAATACAAAGATGTGGAGGAACTTACTAGCATTAATAAAGATCCTCGAGCTCTATTGATAAAAATCTTGCAGATTTAGCTCTAAGGTATGTTGCATATGGCATTTCCTATAAAATCTATTTTAGAAATCGTGAAGGCTAGACATTGGCTATTGTTGTATATATTGCACATATGATAGTTAAGGAAAATAGGTAGTTTGATTTGTGTAGCCTATTACTTGAAAATATAACTAAGAATGCCCGAATGTCATTGGTTGAGGGTTATCCCTTTCGGTTTGGATCTTTTCTTGTGTGCTTGGCCTTTTATTTTTTGAACTCCCTACCAAGAAGAGAAAATGTAGTGTGGGAATCTGGTATTCCTATTAGGAAATAAGTCTACAGATACTTGGAATCATTGGCAGATAATGTAAGTGATTGTAGATCATATTTCACATCCTTAAGAACAAATCTATGCTCTGGTATGTCAATACCAAGTTAGTTTGAAGTGGGTTCATCCTCCGGTAAGAGAGAGTTGGAAGTTATCACTGGTGAGCCTCCTCTGAAACTAAAAAAGAAGAAACCTATTGTAATAGGTGTCCCAGAAGAGAAGAATGAAGAATAATTTATATTTGGATCTGATACAGAGGATATACGAATGCTACTGGAAAAGGGTGAGATGAAGAAGATTGGTGAAATGTGGAATATGTGCTCTCTGGTTGAGAAACTTAAAATTGATGATGTGTTGGTTGATTATTTGTTGAATAAAGGTATTTCATTTTTAGATGTGTCAGATTCTTTACTAGATGATCTTGTAGAGATTGTTGAAGAGAGAACATTGCTGGAAGGACCCAAAGGACATAAATTCAAAGCTATGCTTGAAATAAGGTCTAACAAAGCAAATCAAGTACTATCTAAACATATGAATGAGACAAAATAATGCATCAAAGAAATATCTAACATTTATAGGTATTGTCTTTGATGGCCGGTAGCTGTTGATAATTTTAGAAGTAGGATTGGAGCTATTGAAGCTGAGATGAATAGTATTGGAAAGAAATTTGATTTCTTCAAAGATAGGGATGGAAAACAAAGAATAAGATTTGGAGAACTGTAGGTAGAATTGGTGAGTACTCAAAGGAAAAGAGAAGATATGGTTAGAACCTTCTGGTTGGTTAAGTAAGTTGTTGAGGTTCGATTAGATCATCTCTCCGGAATCCCCTCTGATGCTGAAAATTGTGAATGACTGTGTTTGTCTTCTGATAAGACATCCTCCTTTATGCAGTTATCTTTGTTGGAAGGTATGAGTGCAAGAATGAATTTGGTTGTACTTTCCTGGAAAATAATTCTTCCAATCATAAGAGAGAGGTATAAGAAAATATTTCATGTAAAGAGTGTCATTCTTGTTGGAATTCTTGAAATGAGAAGTTGGAATTTTTGTGTACATACAAAGTCATCACTTACATATTTTTACATCCTACCTTTTTGATCTCCCTTTTCCATTGATGTCAAAGGGGGAGAGAGTTAGAGTATAAAGTTTTGGGGAGAGAGACATGTGAGCTGGGAGAATGTTGTGTTTTGAAAATTTTGGCACATGTTACCATCAATGACAAAGGGGGAGATTGTTGGAAGAATGAAGAAGAATGTCCATCTCTATAGTTTTGTGTTGTCATTGATGTCACCATGTTGTGATTGATACGGTATTTTGGTCCGGTATCTAAACCGATATTCAAGCTACACCCTCTAGTATTCTAGTCCATAATCCTCCGCAGTTGATAGTTGTTGCTTATGGTCTTGGGAAATAGTTTATGATTGTTGAAGGCATGTATGTTCAAAATTTCTCGTGCTTCGGTGCTCGTATGGCATATCAAAATTATTTTATTGATTAATTTTTACAATTAAGTCTATGTCTAACCGACTTCTTGGATAAGTTATGATATGGTGAATTAATTTTTCTTATATGGATATATGTG
>VDFB02086081.1:63370585-63490697 GCA_007258455.2 Sequoia sempervirens | reverse complement strand
CTAGAAAAGGGTGGGGTTAGCCCATATTTTCTTAAGCTACAAGGTCTGGACCCTGAAGCAATAGGTGGTTTTTGTTAAAGAGTGGAGCAGCAAGATTTTATGTTACAAAGGGGTGGAGTTTAATATTGATGAGGATTTTGTGGTGGAGGTGACTAGGCTTCCTTCCACTAGAAGGAAATTCTACAAAGACAGAGATGTGGCTAAGAAAGCCTTTGCAATTTTCTTTAAATATGATGAGAAGAAGCTTAAGGAAGTTAGGAGTGGTGGATATGCCCACAAGTCTCTCAAGCTGCTAGGAGGGATCTAGCTCTAGTAATTATGCATTACTTCACCTTGGAGGGTAGGTTTTCTATTGTTTATAGCTACCATTTCATGCTTCTGAATCATTTCCACCATAAGGTGTTGGTTTTGTTTCCTTTTTATCTTTTTCTCTCTATGGAGAATTGTATTGAGGGTCATCAGAAGAACCCTAAGAAGGCCATTCTCCATGAAGGCCTTATGAATCTCATATTTTCTAACATTAAGTTGAATTTGATCTCTATTTCTCCTAAGACCCTAACCCAGAAAAAGGGTGTTAAAATTTTTGGCTATGAGACTGGTGATTTTGCGGTGGAATGGGAAGGGAATTTTGAAGATGAAGATTTGGATTTTGAGGAGATGTCAGTTGAGGATGGTGAGTCAAAGGAGGGTTCTAAAGCTTCTGAATCTTGGTCCAAGGGATATGAAATGGATTTTGAGTTGAAGGAAGTTGTGGTGCCGTATGGGAAGAAAAGTGTGAAGGGGATGAAAAGGTGCCCCAGGAAAGATAAGTCTTCGTCAAGAGGAAGGTGGAGATGTCTAATGTTGTGGAGTCCCTTTTTTTTGGTGAAAAAACTCTAAGCCTTGGTAAGGTGGGGGCTTCTAGTTAAAATCCTTCTCTAAGCCCTGGTAAGGTGGGTGTTGTGGAGAGCTCCCTTGTTGTGGAGGATAGTCATGGCATTCATAAAGATATCCCTGGGTCTATGCAACCGATGGAAATTAATGTTCAGGGGATTACGGGTTTTGAGTGTTCAAAGGGGGTTGACCCTAACTAGGTTCCTCTTAACTCTCTTATTGGCACTATGCAGGTTAAAGGGAGTGTTATGAAGGAAGAGCGGATGGAAGTCTTGGTGGACTTGGCGAATATGTCAGATAAGCACCAGGTTAAAGTTGAGGTGGTTGAAGTTGAGGAATCCCTTGATGAGGAAGAAAATGAGGATAATGAGGAGTCTTGGGAGGACCTATTCAGAATATTGATTCTAAAGTTGTGCCTCCTATTAATTGGGATGAGGTTAACATGGGAATGTTCTATAGGATGGATGAGGATGGTACTCATAACTTTATTTCTTTGGTTAAATGGATTTTCTTGGAAGTTAAGGAGCTCAATGTCCATGTGAATAATTGGAAAGATGTTTGTGTGGCTCTGGTGCATAGTAACCAGAAGGAATAGGCGATTAAAGGTAAGGTCAAAACCATGAATTTTATGCTTGATAAACTTATTGTGGATGTTGATCGCCTTGGTAATACTCATGAGGAGAGGATTTATTCTTTGGAATTGGTGGTCCATAAGAATTTTGAGGGGATATTAGTTAACATTGAGGACATAATTAGCAAGTTGTCTAATGATTTGAAGACTATAGTGAACATTAGCAACAATTCCTTGAAATCGACAGCTAAGGACCTTATTGTTTTAAATGAGAAAGCCTTGAATTAGATTGGTAAACCCCTAGACTTGGGTGATATTAAGAAGGCTATGGAGGATGTGAATTGCTCCAATCTGGTGGAGAAGAATGAGGAGCTTGCTTTAGTTATGGAAAAAGATGTCAATGTTGGCTCGTGTTTGAGAATGAGGAGCAAGACCAAGAAGCTAGCTACTATTTTGTTTGAGGAGATCAAGGATGTTATGGAGATGCACGAGGGGGTCATTGAGGAAAATTATGCCTAGGTTAATGTTTTGGAAAAGATGTTGTAGTTGTGTTTTTCCTTTTGCTTGATTAGCCTTGTTGCTAATGTTTTTCTTTCTGGTTGCTGACAGGTTTCATTGTTAATTTATGTTGTCAACATTTTGGTTTTTTTGGGTTGTAGGCTCTTTAGGTTTAGTCTTTTGTTTAACTTTTCACTGTTGTAAAGGGTTTCAAGGTCCCTTCAAAACTTGTTTTTCCTTATCAAAAACAAGTAAAAAATAACCAATGTAGATAATAATTTAAAATATAAGAATAATATCAGTTTTATATTATCATTAGATAGTTCTTAGTACACATTTTGGTAGCACTAGGAGTGCCTAGTATAAGTGTCTTTACCCTAACCATTAACAACTAAATATACTAACCATAGTCATTACAAAACTACCTAATGGTAACAATACAAATGATAGCAAAATAAAATCATCTACTACAACATATAATTAATAAAATGCTAATAAAAATGACAATATTAATACAGTTGTCTAAATTATCCCCAACTAAAACTAGTTAGAATCCCTTTCCACATAACCCAAATACATGAGAAAATAGGAGTGAGGATGGAAAACATTCCTAGTGGAGGAACTATTGATGAAGTGATTGTGATAGAAATTGTGAACACCCTTCCTAAAAAAACTTCTATGAACTTTTGAACTTGCAAAAAAGTGGTACAATTCAAGCTTGTTTGTAAAAAAATTCCAACCAACATGGTTATGAAAAACCTCTAATTTTTTTTATTTTCAAATGATTCCACCAAATGTGAAGGAAAAAAGAAAACATTGACTAATCATACAAGGAAATGAAAGACAAGGAAAACCCTACAACCAAATATCCATTGAAAAGGATATTAAAAGTACGGAGAGAAAGATTGGAAAGAGAAAAATAATTGATTGTATTGGAATGACCAAAAATGATAAAATTAAAATAGTTGTCTACATTATCCCCAACTAAAACTAGTTAGAATCCCTTTCCACATAACCCAAATACATGAGAAAATAGGAGTGAGGATGAAAAACATTCCTAGTGGAGGGACTATTGATGAAGTGATTGTGATAGAAATTGTGAACACCCTTCCTAAAAAAACTTCTATGAACTTTTGAACTTGCAAAAAAATGAACTTTTGAACTTGCAAAAAAGTGGTACAATTCAAGCTTGTTTGCAAAAAAAATTCCAACCAACATGGTTATGAAAAACCTCTAATTTTTTTATTTTCAAATGATTCCACCAAATGTGAAGGAAAAAAGAAAACATTGACTAATCGTACAAGGAAATGAAAGACAAGGAAAACCCTACAACCAAATATCCATTGAAAAGGATATTAAAAGTAGGGAGAGAAAGATTGGAAAGAGAAAAATAATTGATTGTATTGGAATGACCAAAAACCAAGGAATAGGAAATAGATGTATTTGTATAAATAGTAGGTTTGAATGAATCTATAAGTAGTATGGTCTTATGAATGCAAAAGTAATAGGGTTGTGTGGTTGTATAAGTGAAAAGGTTATAAAAAAGGGGAATGACATGAGAATTATGTTTGTTCATAGGCATGGGGATTATATGAAAAAGGGAAATGTACATCGTAGGAGGGTGGCTAAACAAGTTATTCATTTTTTAGCATGGGTTTATAGTACATATCTATCTATTTGGCATATGTGTTAGAACACACATATATATTAAGAGGGGGGTGAATCAGTATATCCCTCAATTTAATTCATTTAAAATTTATCAATAAAAAATTATTACTACCTTAACCAAATAAAACATTCAAAGCAAAACCACACTACCACAACACCAGATTTACATGGAAAACCCAACAAGGGAAAAACCACGGTGAAAAAGCTACTTGGAGCTACTGTCCAAATATAGCCTCACAAAATGAAACAGTAGTTACAAAATGTTTTATGGCATCAACCAATGGAAGTTCACAACCCCCTAACAATTACAAGATTTAAAAAAAGAGGTTACAACCTCAAAGTACAATACTTGATGAATTAGATACGCAACTACCTCTGCAACATCTTTTCTACCTTCGACTCACTATTGTCGGCATTTCACTTACACTCCTCTGCTTTCATCTCACTACCTCCAATAATCACACATGAAATTTTACCTTCAACTCACTACCTCCAGCATTTACATACACACTTATGTCAGATCACTACCTTCAACACTTCACTTATACTCTTCTACCTTTGGCTCCCTACTTTTAACATACATCAAATACTTTTTTGCATATTTGCATTCATTCCTCTACCTTCAACACATTGCTTTTGGAATTTACATTGAACACTCAACACATAGCACCACTCCATTGATCACAAACTTGATCCTTCATTTATACCTTCTACAAGCATCAAAAAGTGTCTCCTTGTCAGCCAAACTGAAATGAATAGACATGAAATGTGCAACAGCCAAAATGAGTCAACTCCAAAACATCCACAAGAAAGGGAAATTGAATGCAGTCCAAGAAAGGAGATAACAATGATCTATTTTAACTCTGCACACAATCTCATGTTGGTGCATGCCACAAACTTAGCACAAACAACTTAATGTACCAAGTCATCCCAAAAAACACTTAACGCTCAAAATATTAAGTCTAGACCATAAGCGATATTGGAGATACTAGATAACATTACATGGATTACATCACAAGAATCAACTGATATTCGAGAACATTTCCATTCCTTCCTTTCACAACTTCATGTAACATTATGTTGGCACAAGCGAACAAACAGAAAACCAGTATCTCTTACAAACCCAGATAACACCATCTTGAGATAGAACATTGAGAACTTGACTTGTGGTACACCGCAACAACTGAAAATTGAAGGGAGCAGCAAAATAGATATTTTAAACTCTTCCTCTTAACCACAAGACCACCAAAAAAACTATAGAGAAATGTAGAGAATTTATCTGAACTTTCCATGATTGTAATAGCACAATCTTCACTTTGCTAACTCAAGAAACTTTTGTGATGAATACTATGTTCTAAAAAATAGGAACATACATGCCTCACATTTTATTCTATCTATCTTCCAAACTATGGGATATTATCTTCAAATGTGGAAGAATGTAGAGCATTCTCTAAATATTTTTAGTGCAACTTTCCAAGCCACTAATTTTAAGATATTATTTTATACAATTTTCGTCAATAGATAGTGAATACAACATCCACATCATCATTCACTTTGGTGCAAGGCACCATGTAAACTTCATGCCTCCATGAGGAAAACTTGTAATGGTTAAGTCTTAATCATGGTATGATTGTAATGATGTGATATTTGGGACCATTTTAATGTAATTAAATTATTTAACTAGGCTTCTAGGAGGTTTTATGGTCAAGTCAAATAATGCAAAATCTTGCAATTATTGTAAAAAATGCACAAAATGCACAAAATGCAAGAAGTTGAGGAGTCACTTTTGTAAGGGAAGGTTTTTGGTCATTGGAAACTCAAGGGGAAGTTATGATAACTGATGTAATGTGTTTTAAAATCCTTGTGAAGGCAAGAAAAAGTGTAGTAGATTGTATCTTGAAGAGATTTTGAATAAAAGTACCCTATTTCTACAAAATTAGTGGTTTTTTTGTCATTTGCACACTTTGTACAACCTGTACAACATCACTAGGTCATAAAATTTAATTGGTTTTGGTATATTAGTGTGTTAGCTTCAAAAAAAACATGATTTGAGGAGATTTCATTAAGAATGGAGTTTTTTTGAGTCATTTTTCTGTAAGTTGCCTTGAAACCCTCATTTTAAGGGTTTGAGAGTCTAAAAGTGGCATAAAAAGCCATTCCACCAATGAAAAACCTTTTAGATTAGTGGAATGGGTTAATTTAAGTTGTTTATAAATTTGGATGTGTTTTCAAATGTAGGCGAAACAAGTTGTTTAAGTTTTGTTGTTGCCCTAGTTAAATTCTTCATGATTTTGGGTGAAAAGTGGTGCTTTGAATGTATAATTTGCACAAAGTCTATTGAAATTGGTCATGTGAAGTTTATATAATATTTGAAAGTCATTTGTGAAGTTTTTGAAGCATTGGTTAAGTGATTTAAGGTTTGGGCTTCAAAGATCCAATAAACCACTATGTGTGCAAGCCTAATTAGGCCTTTATGCAAGTGTAGCAGCAGTTTTTTGAAGGCGTTGTTCCAAAACAACCACCCATAATTTTTAGATATGTTATAGAAATCCATAATGGGTATCCAAAAGAAGTTTTATATCATGGGTTGGAGCCTTTTTATGAAAGTTATGGTCAAATTACGATGAACTTCTGCTAAACTCTAGGACATCAGAACAATCATTTTTTTGAGGTTACTTTTCAAAAAAAAACCCTATATTAGTTTTTTATATGTTGAAGTAATCAATAAAGGGTTTTTGAAATTGGATTTAGTTTTGGGATATTTAAACTTGTTGGAGAATTACACCCATTTTTGTCATTTGGATTCTTGCAAGCAATTTGGCCTCTTGAGTATGAATGATGGAATAATAAAGGAACCAGTGTTCTTGGGGAGTTTTTTTGGCTTAATTCAGCCAATATTAGGATTTCAAAATTATATTAGAGGTCCATTGAAATTTTGATACCTTGAAGTCACATTTTTGGTGTATTTGTAGCTTTTGAAATCATGTTTCATTGAAGAGAGTTTGTGACTTTTTTTTGGTTGAGCAATCAAGATCTTTGTTTTGTATCTTTGGAAATATTTTGAAGCCCATCATGCTTTGCATCAGTTTGATATCAAAGCTGGTTGATTTTGTGGAATGTTAAGTGTGTTGGTTATAGGTGCTTGTGGTCCATCTTAAAGCTGCAAGAGAGAAAGAGTTGTGAGAAGGTGTGTTGGCTATAGACATGAAAGATGTATGTGATCACTATCCTCCAAAAAAGATTAAGTTGGGGAGAAGGTGTAGATAGAGTTACACCACTGAGAGAGAGAGAGTGGGTAGAGGTGCATCTTCTAGGATCTTTTGTTGGGTAGATGGATGGTATGTTGTGAGAGGTTGTGATGAAGCAGTGAGAGAGATGGGTATATGTATAAGGAAAAAAACATGAAGAATGCAGCCATTTCAAACCATGGAGATGCTGAAACAATAGAATGTCTTGAGATAAAGAATCTAGTAATTGAGATAATGGACAAAGGTGGAATGGTTCAAGGTGTTTGGCAAGAGCAAATGGATGAGTTCAGGTATGCATCAGAGGTAAAGAAGAAGAGGATAGTTCAAGACCAAGTTAGTAGAGGTATGTTTTTAGGTGTGAAGAAGTAATTTTTGATACAACTCTGTCCTTAAAGGGACTTGAGGTCATTTTCAGGCTAGATGTATGGTGCAGGGCACCGTGTAAACTTCATGCCTCCATGAGGAAAACTTGTAATGTTTGAGTCTTAATCATGTTCTGATTGTAATGAGGTCATATTTGGGACCATTTTAATGTATTTAAATGATTTGATTAGGTTTCTAAGAGCTTTTATAGTCAAGTTGTCAAATAATGTAAAATCTTGCAATTGTTGTAAAAAATGCAAAAATGTACAAAATGCAAGTTGAAGAGTCACTTCTGTAAGGGAAGGTTTTTGGTCATTGGGAACTCAAGGGGCAGTTATGATAACTAATTTAATTATTTTTAAAATCCTTATGAAGGAGAGAAAAAGTGTAGTAGATTGTATCTTGAAGAGATTTTGAATAAAAGTGCCCTGTTTCTACAAAATTAGTGTTTTTCTTGTCATTTGCAAGCTTTGTATGGCCTATACAGTATCACTAGGTCATAAAATTTAATTTTTTTGGGTAGATTAGTGTGTTAGCTTCAAAAGAAAACTTATTTTAGGATTTTTCATTGAGAATGGAATTTTTTGAGTCATTTTTCTATAAGTTGCCTTGAAACCCTCATTTTAAGGGTTTGAGAGTCTAAAAGTGGCATAAAAAACCATTCCACTAATGGAAAACCTTGTAAATCGGTGGAGTGAGTTAATTTAAGTTTTTTTTCAATTTGGATGTGTTTGAAAATTTAAGGGAAACACATTTCTTAAGTTTTGTTGCTGCCCTAGTTAAATTCATCATGATTTTGGGTGAAAATTGGTGCTTTGAATGTATGATTTGCACAAAGGATCTTGAAATTGGTCATGTGAAGGTTGATATAGTATTTTTAGGTCATTTTTTAATTTTTTGAAGCATTGGTTAAGTTATTTAAGGTTTGGGCTTCAAAGATCCAATAAACCCCTATGTGTGCAACCCTAATTAAGCCTTTATGCAAGCGTAGCAATAGTTTTTTGAAGTTGTTCGAAAAACATCACCCCTAAATTTTAGATATGTTATAGAAATCCATAATGGTTATACTAAAAAGATTTAATATTGTGGGTTGGACCTGTTTTCTGAAAGTTATGGTCAAATTACAATGAATTTCTACTAAATTTGACTTCTAGGACAACAAAACAGTCATTTTTATGAGGTTACTTTTCAAAACAACTCTATCTTAGTTTTTTATATGTTGAAGTACTCAATAAATGGTATTTGAAATTGGGTTTATTTTTGGGAGATTCAAATTGGTTGGAGAATTATACTCATTTTTACCATTTGGATTCCTACAAGCAATTTGGCCTCTTGAGTATGAATGATGGAATAATGAAGGAACTGGTGTTCTTGGGGAGTTTGGTTGGATTAATTCAGTTAATATTATAATGTCAAAAGTATATTAGAGGTCCATTGAAATTTTGATACCTTGAAGTCACATTTTTGATGTATTTGTAGCGCTTGAAATCATGTTTCATTGAAGAGAGTTTGTGAGTTTTTTCTGGTTGAGCAATCAAGATCTTTGTTTTGTATCTTTAGAAATATTTTGAAGCCCACCATGCTCTACATCACACTTATACATGAGTAATAGGAAATTTAGGGAAACTATTAAAGCAAGTTCATAACATCATACATAAAACTTCTAATCAACATTCTAATTACAACATATGTAACCATCCACAAACTACCACTCTACTGACATTAATGACAACACCATCAATAATTTCCATTTTGTTGACATCAATGACAAAAGTTCTACAACATACTTGCAACAATCTCCCTCATTGGAATTGAGGGAAACACCAACCTGATATGCAATTTCTCTCCCTTACACCATCTCTCACCCTTTGACATCAAGGACAAAGGGCTAATGGTCTTCAACTAAGCTTGCAGAAAAATACAAGCTCTCCCTATCTATGCAAACCTAAACATTCATCTACCTTCTCCCCTGAGAGGTAGCCTTTATCAATCCAGGGATAAATCATGTGTCTTGAATTTTTTCCCTTGGATAGATGCACCTTCTATGCGTCTAGATAGAAGAAGGTGTAGTAACCCTATCTTCTATTTGAGATAATAAAATGTATCCTTTGAAAGTTCCTTTATGAAGATATTTGCAACTTGTTCCTTTGTGGGAACATACTCGAATCTTACTTCTTGACATGCAACTTTCTCTCTTAAGAAGTGATACCTGATAGATATGTCCTTGGTTTGAGCATGCATCACTAGATTATTTGAAATATTGATTGCACTTGTGTTATCATAGAGAATTAAATGGGCTTCCCATACATCACCTTGATGTCCTTCAAATTTTTCATCTCTAGTACTTGGGTGTAGCAAGGTGTTGTGGCAATATATTATGCGTCTATTGTTGATAAGGACACTAAGTCCTTTTTACTAAATAAAAAGACCAATTTGTCTCCCAAAATAAAGCTCCACCATTGGTACTTTTTTTGTCATCAACACTACCAACCCAATAATGATTAGTATATACATTCAAAGAAAATTTATTACCCTTTTGATACCACAATCCATATTTTGGAGTGCTCTTTAAATATCTAAAAATCCTCTTGATAACCTTTACTTGAGTTTCTTTTGGATCATCTTGAAACTTCACAACCAAGAAAACAATTTTCCTAATATCAGGCCTTGATGTGGTTAAGTAAAATAGGACTTGAATCATAGACCTATACAAAGTTTTATCATTCTTAGGTGACACAACATCCTTACTCAAATGGAAACCTATTTCCATTGGAGTACTCATTAGTTTACAGTCTTCCATACCAAACTTCTTTAGCATTTCCTTGACATACTTTTCTTGAGAGATAAAGATACCATTACCTGATTGTGCAATCTGGATTCCAAGAAAGAATGATAACTCACCTAACATAGAAATTTAAAATTCTTTTTGCATCTCTTCAACAAACCTCTTACACATTTCATTATTGTCACCAAATATTATATCATCAACATACACAACAATAATTAGAATCTTTTCATCCTCTATTTTGATGTACAAATTATTATTTGTCATACCTTTCTTGAATTCTTGTTTATATATGAACTTTTCCAACCTTTCATACCAAGATCTAAGGGCTTACCATAAAATGATTTCTTTATTTTGCATACCATTTTTGGATCTTTTGATAGCTGAAATCTAGTAGGATTCTCTATGTAAAATTCTTCTTCTAATTCACCATTTAGGAAAGTATATTTCACATCCATTTTGATATACTTTGAAGTTCTTGTGAACATAAAATGCAAGAAACATTTTGATTGTCTCCATTCTTTCCACTAGAGCATATGTTTCCTCAAATTCAATTCCTTCCACCTGTGAATAGCCTTTGCACACTAGCTGCACTTTGTTTCTCACAACTTCTCCATCTTCATTTAGCTTGTTTCTGAACACCCATTTTTTTCTTACCACATTCTTATTTGCATACCATGGAACCAATTCCCAAGTCTTAATTTTCTCAATCTGATTTAGCTCTTATATTTCTTGTGTCAATCCTTCATCCTTGCTAGCATCATCAAAAAAATTTGGCTCTATTCTAGACATCAAACAAAAGTTCACCTATTCATTTGCCTTTGCAAATCTACTTCTTATCTGCACTCCTTCATTCTTGTGTCCAATAATTTGATCTTTTGAATGATTTTTCTAAACACATTTGGTAGGATTCTTGGGGATCTTCTCTGGTTCTTCTTCCTTCTCTTCAACTTCTTCTTCTAAGTGGGTAGATACATCTAAACAATAGTCTTCTTGCTCATGCATGTTTTGATGTGACTCTTCATCCACTTTGACATTTCTGCTTTCAACAACCTTCCTCAACATTTTATTATAGAATTTGTAGGCTTTTCTCCTACTTGAGTACCCAAGAAATATTCCTTCATCTGATCTTGAATCAAAATTTCCCAGACCTTCTTTCATCTCTTTTGATAAAGTATCTACTTCCAAAAAATCTAAAATATTTAACAATTTCTAGTCTTCCATACCAAAGCTCACAAGGATTTTTGGTTCTATCCAACCTTAGCTAACCTCTTTTAAGAATATAAACAACAGTATAGATTGTTTCTTTCCAATACACATCAAGAAATTTAGCTTCATTCAACATTGTTCTTTCCATTTCTTGAAAAGTTCTATATTTTTTTCTACTACTCCATTTTGTTGAGGAGTTCTAGTAGCATAATAGTATCTCTTTATCCCATGCTCTTCATAGAATTCTTCAAACTCACTTGATGTGAACTCATCACCTCTATCATGTTGGAAGAATGAAGAAGAATGGCCATCTCTATAGTTTTGTGTTATCATTGATGTCACCATGTTGTGATTGCAAGTCTAAGTCAGTGCTTAATTCGGTATTTTGGTCTGATATTTGAATCGGTATTCAAGTTGCACCCTCTGGTATTCTAGTCCGCAATCCTCCACAATTGATTGTTGTTGCTTGTAGTTTTGGGAAATAGTTTATGATTGTTGAAAGCATGTATGTTCAGAATCTCTTGTGGTCTGATGCTCATACGGCATATCAACATTATTTTGTTTACCTTTTGCAATTAAGTATATTTTTGGCCGACTTCTTGAATAAGTCATGATATGGTGAATTAATTTTTCTTATGCGGATATATGTGTGACCTATCTTAGGTCCATGCCAACATGATGTAGTGTGTTGGATGTTTGGATTTCCTTTTGGAAAGATTTTGTGAATGCTTGTAGCTGACAAGTTGGTATTTTTTGATAAACAAGGAAATGCATCTAATTAGGCTGACCTAATTGATGCTTGTGGATGAATCGAGTGTCTATATTGGACAGGGTTGAGGATTAAAAAAAGTAATCAATGAGGCAGTTGTGAATGTGAAGTTGAAGAAGACAAAAAATGATGAAGTGTGTTAAGTCTATCTATTGAGCATCATCGAAACTGTATCAGCACTTGTTAGGTTCACTCTTTTTAGTTCATTTTGGATGTGAAGCCCAATTTTGTTTTGTAAGTAGTGAGCCTCCTTGTAAGTAGTGAGCTTTTGTATCCAAACAATGATTCCTTTTAGGGTAGTGAGCCCTTAGTAGTGAGCCTTATACATTCGGTTTTGGGACTACTTTATATTTTGAGTTAATTCTCACCATGGTTTATCTCTTATTGGGTTTTCTATATAAAATATGGTGTTCATTGTGTTGATTTTACTTTATGTTATCTGTATTTCATGTTCAAACTTAATAATAGAATAGTGCGGTTGTGAAGTTAATATGAGTTGAAGTTTTGTGTTTAATTTTGGTGACAACTGATTCACCCCCCATCTCAATGGTCCTGTGCCTTTTAACAATTGGTATCAGAGCTTTGGTTCCTTGGTGTAGAGCTTAACCACTTGAGGAAGATCCCGAAGGTTGATCAGATGGAAGATAAAGAAGATCTTTGAACCGCACTTGAAGATCTTGATAAGGAAGAAAATAAAAATAGAGACTTGAAAGAAAATCTAGATGAGGCTAATGAATGTGTTTGGAAGCTAAAAGAACAATTAAACAAATTCAAGGAAAGACACAGAGAAGTAAGTGAGCAACAAAAATAAGAGATCAATTGACTGAAAGTGCTTGTAGAAGAAAAGAAGAGAATTGAAGAATGTTTGAATACAATGGTGTAGAAAAAAATTGATGAATGCTCTAAACTTGAACATGAGGTAGTAAACTTGAGAGTTGAGCTAGAGAAGGAAAAACTCTATGAGAAAAATTTTAAATCTAGCTCCGAAAAGCTTGGAGAACTGCTTGTAGGAAATAAACCAAGTAAAGAAAATGGTGGCCTGGGAAATGAAGCAAGTGAAAGTTCTAAGCACAATCAAAAGAATCAGGAAAAAGGGAAGCAGAAAAGAAATTTTGCAAGGAGATCTCCTATGAGACAGCCTAATGCACAAAGGTATCCCTCTTTCAATGGTATTTTTTTTTCCTATAATAAATATGGTCACAAAGCAACAAAATGTAGGAGTAGGATTAATCAATTTCCTTGTTCTTTCTCTAGACAATGTTTTTTGTGTAAGAAATTTGGACATAAAGCTACTGAATGCAGATCTCAAGTGAGAATGATCAGTCGGGTGATGATGAACAAATTTAATGAAGGAAAGATGAATCGATATTTTAATGGCTACTATTATACCTGTAACAAATTTGGACACAAAGCAACCAAATGTAGATCGAGAAGTAATGAAGGTCAAAATAGTCAAAAAGGTGTAATCTACTATAATTGTAACAAACCTAGACATATCTCAGAGGTTTGCAGAAGTAAGAAGAAGTAGTTTGCTTTGGTAGAGAAAAATGAATAGGGTAAAGAAGATCGACAAAGAAGAGATGAAGTAAGAGATGAATAAGATATGGAAGAAGAAAGAAGAACCTAAAAATGTTGATGTGTCTTTGCCCTCATCTGGTATAGACAATTGCTCTAGGAATTAGACCTAGCATGGTCTTAGGGGGAGATTTATCAAAAAATTATAAAAACCCCCTAGATGAATGGCGTGCTAGAGCTTGGCACAAGGATGAAATGTGAAGAATTAGTAATTAGAGGTTTTGAAAAATGAACAAGAAGAAAACATGTTGACATGATAATTTGTGGATCAAATTAGGGTTTTCTGTGTTGAGAAGAATGTTTTAGCAACTTTTTGATGTATGTTGCATTTAATTTATTTTAGGGAAAATCAACGGTGTATAATATAAAATTTGTAATCCTTTTTGATTAGTTGAGCATTTGAAGAGTTTGAAAAGTTCCTTGGAGCAATCTCGAAGTGATCTGAAGCATCTCTGAAGAAATTTGAAGAAACTATCATGAATACATATAAATTATTATTCAGTTTGTGAAGGAAAAGAAGAAGTTTTGACTGAACATTAATGAATTCAAGAAAGTTAAGCATGACAATGGATAGAGGATCAAGTGGTGACATCCCATTGAAGATGAAAGGAGTTAAATTGGAAGAATTTGATCATAGGAAGATGAAAGAAATGGAACTAGGGTTGAAGGAAAACAAATTATAGAGCATAAAAATCCTAGGTATGGATTTATGGGGAGAATTTCCTTGGTTTTCTGATAAAGATTTCATCTTGTTCTTGTTGAGTCATTTCAAGAATGAAAACATTGTATTGGAAAAACCCTAGCTAATCACAAAGGAAGCGATCAAAGCGATTACTAGCTTATGTAGTATTGGGATCTCCCTGGAAAGAAAATTGTGAAATACAAAGATGTGGAGGAACTTACTAGCATTAATAAAGATCCTCGAGCTCTATTGATAAAAATCTTGCAGATTTAGCTCTAAGGTATGTTGCATATGGCATTTCCTATAAAATCTATTTTAGAAATCGTGAAGGCTAGACATTGGCTATTGTTGTATATATTGCACATATGATAGTTAAGGAAAATAGGTAGTTTGATTTGTGTAGCCTATTACTTGAAAATATAACTAAGAATGCCCGAATGTCATTGGTTGAGGGTTATCCCTTTCGGTTTGGATCTTTTCTTGTGTGCTTGGCCTTTTATTTTTTGAACTCCCTACCAAGAAGAGAAAATGTAGTGTGGGAATCTGGTATTCCTATTAGGAAATAAGTCTACAGATACTTGGAATCATTGGCAGATAATGTAAGTGATTGTAGATCATATTTCACATCCTTAAGAACAAATCTATGCTCTGGTATGTCAATACCAAGTTAGTTTGAAGTGGGTTCATCCTCCGGTAAGAGAGAGTTGGAAGTTATCACTGGTGAGCCTCCTCTGAAACTAAAAAAGAAGAAACCTATTGTAATAGGTGTCCCAGAAGAGAAGAATGAAGAATAATTTATATTTGGATCTGATACAGAGGATATACGAATGCTACTGGAAAAGGGTGAGATGAAGAAGATTGGTGAAATGTGGAATATGTGCTCTCTGGTTGAGAAACTTAAAATTGATGATGTGTTGGTTGATTATTTGTTGAATAAAGGTATTTTAGTTTCAGATGTGTTAGATTTTTTACGAGATGATCTTGTAGATATTGTTGAAGAGAGAACATTGTTGGAAGGACTTGAAGGACATAAATTCAAATCTATGCTTGAAAGAAGGTGTAAAAAATCAAAGAAAGTACTATCTAAACATATGAATGAGACAAAAGAATGCATCAAAGAAATATTTATCATTTACAGGTATTATCTCTAGTGGCTAGTAGTTGTTTATAATTTCAAAAGCAGGATTGAAGCTATTGAAACTTAGATGAATAGTATTGGAAAGAACTTTAATTTCTCCAAAGAAAGGGTTGGAAAATAGGGAATAAGAGTTGGAGAACTGCAAGTAGAATTGCTGACTACTCAAAGGAAAAGAAAAGATATGGCTAGAACCTTCTGGTCGGTTAAGGAAGTTGTTGAGGTTCGGTTAGATCATCTCTTCGGAATCCTCTTTGATGCTGAAAATTGTGAACGACTGTGTCTGTCTTCTGATCATACATCCTCCTTTACGCAATTATCTTTGTTGGAAGGTATGAGTGCAAGAATGAATTCAGCTATACTTTCCTAGAAAAGAATTCTTCCAATCATAAGAGAGAGGTATAAGAAACTATTTCATGTAAAAAGTGTCATTCTTGTTTGAATGTTTGAAATGGGAAGCTAGAATTCTGGTGTCATCATATACATCCTACCTTTTTTATCACCCTTTTCCATTGATGTCAAAGGGGGAGAGAGTTAGAGTATAAAGTTATGGGGAGAGTGTCATGTGAGTTGGGAGAATGTTGTGTTTTGAAAATTTTGGCACATGTTTCCATCAATGACAAAGGGGGAGATTGTTGGAAGAATGAAGAAGAATGGCCATCTTTACAGTTTTGTGTTGTCATTGATGTCACCATGTTGTGATTGCAATTCTAATTCAGTGCTTGATCTGGTATATTGGTTTGGTATTTGAATCAGTATTCAAGCGGTACCCTCTGGTATTCTAGTCCGCAATCCTCCACAATTGATTATTCTTGCTTACAGTTTTGGGAAATAGTTTATGATTGCTGAAAGCATGTATGTTTAGAATCCCTTGTGCTCCAATGCTCAGATGGTGTATCAACATTATTCTATTGATTACCTTTTGCAATTAAGTCTATTTTTGGCTAACTTCTTGGATAAGTCATGATATGGAGAATTAATTTTTCTTATGTGGATATATGTGTGACCTATCTTAGGTCTATGCCGACATGATGTAGTGTGTTGGACATTTGGTTTTCCTTTTGGAAATATTTTGTGAATGTTTGTAGCCGACAAGTTGGTATTTTTTGATAAACAAGGAAATGCAGCTAATTAGGCCAACCTAATTGGTGCTTGTGGATGAATCAATAATATATATTGGTCAGGGTTGAAGATCAAAAAGAGTAATCGATGAGGCACTTGTGAATGCAAAGTTGAAGAAGAGAGAAAATGATGAAGTTTGTTAAGTTTTTCTATTGAGTATCACCGAAACTATATCAACACTTGTTAGGTGCACTCTTTTTAGTTCATTTTGGCTATGAAGCCCAATTTTATTTTTTTAAATATTTTTGTAGGTAGTGAGCCTCCTTGTAAGCAGTGAGCTTTTGTATTCAAATAGTGAGTCCTTTTAGGGCAGTGAGCCTTATACATTCAGTTTTGGAACTACTTTATATTGTGAGTTAATCCTCACCATGGTTTTTGAGTTTTCCATGTAAAATCTAGTGTTAATTGTGTTGATTTTACTTTCTATTATCTACATTTCATGTTCAAACTTAATAATAGAACAGTGTGGTTGTGAAGTTAATATGAGTTGAAGTTTTGTGTTTAATTTTGGTGACAACTGATTTATCCCCCCCTCTCAGTCGTCTTGTTCCTTTTAACATATCAAACTTTAAACACTCAATTCTAGCATTCATTCCATTCTCAACCATTGACATGAAAATATTAAATCTACTAAAAGCTTCTAATTTTTCTTTTAAGAATGTAACCCATGTCATCCTACATAAATCATTAATGAGTAACATGAAATATCTTTCACCTTGAAGAATTTTTTTCCTGGTTGGTCCAAACACATCAGTATAAATTAGTTCCAAAGGTCTTGTATTAGAAAAATCCTTAGTCTTGAACCTTGTCCTTGTTTTCTTCTCAATATGAGATTCTCAGCTCATGATGTTTGCAGGGTTGAGAACCTTAGACATATCTCTCACTACTTGCGTGAAGTTTATCTTCACAAGTTTATCAAAGTTGATATGTCCCATCCTCTTGTGTCACAATGAACATTAACTTGTCTTTCTGAGAAGATAACTTCTTCCATTTACACTCTTAAGGTTGTATAAGTTTCCTTCAATCCTTGAACCTTCTGCCACTAATCTACTAGAATTGTCCTTTCTGATTTCACATCCTTGCTCATTAAATAAGAGATTGTATCCTTTTCTACACATCTAACTTACATTGAGAATATTGTGCCTAAGACCTTCAACATAGAAAAAGTCTTCAGCCTTGGATTTTTTATCAATACTTATGGTTTCCTTTCCATAGATATTTGTTGATGAATTAACTCCAAAATGTACCGATTTTTCATTCCATCTAACCAACTTGATGGATTTTCTTTTGTCACTAGTCATGTAACTTGAACACCCATTATCTATTACCCAAATATTTTTTTGTCCTTATGAAATGGTGTGTAGACAACTGTTGAATTTTCATCACTTGATTCTTTAACTTTCTCAACACCATCTACCTTTTCAAATTTTGGATTTTGTAAAATCACTTTTGCAATATTTTTCTATATTTCCAACATTGTTTCAGATTTGACATGTCACAATGACATCCACTAGAGAGGCAAGAAAATTTCTACTTACAAAATTTCTTCTATTCATTTCTAATTTACACTCAATAGCCTTATGACCATACTTATTGCAGATGAAATAATAACCAAAAAATGCATGATTGAACTTATTTGCAGAGGGTCTTCTTGTATGATGAGATATTTCTTTAGGTTTGATATTAGCTTCTAGATTGAACCAGACATGGATTTCTCTAATTCATTTTTGAGTAAAAGCATCTCCTTCTCAATTTTTTTACATTCACTTATCTTGGCTTCAATTAGGGCCTTTAGCCTTTTGTTCTCTTTCCTTACACATTCCAAATCTTCAAGAGAAAAGACAAGTTCACCTTCAAAATCAACTTCACCTTCTTCTTCATCCATAATTTTTCTTGAACTTCCAGAGATCACAGTGGCCATAAATAGGGATTCATCTCCATCATCATCTAATGTGAAGTGATCTCCTTCATCTAAGGAGAAACATTCTTTTTTGGAGAGAAGATTCCTCTTGAAATTGTTTCTTTTGAAACCCTTGATGCTAATTTCATTTTCTCCAAAGGGACATTTAGAAGCATAATGGCCATTTTTTCCAAAATTAAAACATTTGAATGGTAATTTACCTTTATACTTTCCTTATCTTTTCTTCATCTTTCTCACAGATTTTTCTTCTTCTTCCTTAGAACCACTAGGTGAGTTGGATGCTTCTTTCTTCACATCTTTGAATGTAGCTTCTCTTTTGTGTGTACTTTGAACTTTATTCCTCATCTCATAGGCTGTGAGGGATCCAAACAATTCTTACATGGTAAGCTTTTTAAAATCCTTGGCTTCTTCAATTACATAAAATTTTGAGTCAAACTAGTGAGGGAGATTTCTTAGAACTTTCTTCACCACCACAGAGTCAGTTATATATTCTCCAAGACATCTTATTCCATTCAAAGCCTCATATACTAGAGCAGATAGCTAGCTATTTTCTTCTCTTCTTTCATCTTCAGATTCTTAAACAATGTTCTATATGATTTCAAATTTACTTGCTTTAGACTATCATTTCCTTCATTGAGATTCTTGAGCTTATCCCATATCTCCTTTGTAGTATTGCATTGCACTACCTTAATAAATTTAAATTTTTCTAACCCACTTAGGATACCATTCTTTTCTTTATCATTTTTCCCATTAGCCATTTTTTGCATTTGGATTTGTGATAGGATGAGTAGGTTTAGTATAATCATCCTTGGTAGCTCTTTTAACATCATACCCTGGTGATGAGAGATATGAACCCATCCTCATACTCTAGAAAGAATAGTTATTTCCATCAAACTATGGTGCCTTAGAAGAGGAATCCTTCTGAGCCATGTGTTCTAAACCAAGATTTTCCTTTAGTTGTTAGACTGCACCAAAGAACTCAACTCTAATACCAATTGCTAGAACAAACATATATACTAAGAGGGGGGTGAATTAGTATATCCCTCAATTTAATCCAATTCAGATTTATCAATCAAAACTCATTATTTCCTTAACTAGATAAAACATTCAAAGAAAAAACACACTACCACATTGTTGATGTGATATTTATGACTGCACCAATCAGCAGAACAAAGTTGTTTGAAGGCTACTCCATTCTCTCTTGATCAAAGTATTATGTGCGCTAAGATTGTGAGAAAGTTCACACGTTCAACTCCAAGGTTCCGAAATACTTGGAATACCCTCAGTTGGTTTGATGTGAATTGTTGTTTTCACGAGGGGACTTACACAATTGTTCAGGATACTTGCAATTAATAGTAAATAGATGATTGGAAGGGATTTATGCAATGCGGATGATTTAGCAATAAGGTATGTACTCTCCTAAAACTAGCCAGAAATGTGTGGAAAGTAAATGAGTATAGGGCCTAAGGAATTTATGTTCTATTCTAAGGCAGGACGTATGGGTCAATCTCAACAGCTTCAACCAAACTTTGTTCCGCCTCACGTTGGATAGCTTACACAAAGTAGGTGCAATCTTCAAAGGGATAACAAGTAATTTTCAAGTCACAACCCAACATCAAGCTACCGTCAAGATGATGCATACCAAGGCATGAGCTACAACTGAAGTTAAGTTTATGAAATGTTCCAGTAGACCACACAAGGAAAACTTGCCGTTAGCAAGCTGCTAGTGGTATGGAATGAAATGAAGTTGCCTTGATCAATGCCACACATCCACAGCTACTATCTACTTGCATGAAATGAAAATGCTACTCTTAAACTAATTTACGCTACTTGGATTCAAAGGGATGAAGAAACCTTGCTAGCTATCCACAATGAAGACAAATTTCACCATCAATGAAAAGATCTTCTATTATGAAAGTGTTACACAACAATCTCTTACAAAAGTTTTCAAAGGAAAACTTTCCTTCTCCTCCAAACTATGCTAAACTATCAAGCAAAACGTCTACTTTGCTCTACTCTCTAGTCTAATCTCCAATCTCTAGTTCTGATTCTAATTATAATGAATTACAAATGAGGGGGATTCCCCCTTTTATAGATAGCCCAGTCCAAAGGACGAATAGGGTTACAATCAAAAGAATGGCTAAGATTAAGCCACCTTGGCCCTAACCCTAAAAACTGCTAGAATGGGGAGTGGTACATTAAATGAATCAAAGATTCCCACTCACTCCCAAAATAGTAAAGGCAATTAATGCCCATAATTAGTCTTCTAGAAGATCATCGTCCAGTAGTGCATTCCCATTCTCCTTCTCTCTGGCTACAAACTCAATGAACCTGCCAAGTATAGCCTCAACCTCCTAAACTGAAATGGGTGGAATGCAATCAAGTTGGAACTCTAACACCGTAACTGACTGTTCATGTCATGCACAAGATTTTCTCCAAGTGACTAGGGAATCCTACGTGCTCTGAATCAAACTGGAGAAAGTAGAAGTGTTCTCAAAGTCATCTTGTATGAAGGTCTTCACCTCTGTAAAGACAAGCACCAGCCTACCCCTCAAATTACCAATAGTCACCTCATCTGGATTCAACCGCCTAGCAAATATGGCCTCGAAAGTATTCTGGAATCCATCAATGATATTGGCCATAGCCTTCCGTACTCTAGTTGAATCTGCCTGTGCTGCGTTGAAGAAACCACGTCCTATGATTGCTAAAGAATACCATCTAGAAAAGTCATACCTGTCATTCTCTTAAATGACCCCTCCATCAATCAGCAACCGCAAAGGAACATGTCTCAATGCCTCAAGACGTTGAATTACTTTTCTCTGATAAACAAAAGCATCTCCCCAAGCTTGATCAACTACTTCCATCCATGCCAAAATACTAGAAGCCTGTTGAAAAGAAAGAGCAAGGTCCTCCATAAATTTTTCTGTCTCAACACAAACTCCCGTGACCCACTTGTCTGCCTCCTATGCCATCTTCCCTAACTCCAACAAGCCACTGATTGACTCTCTAGGTATGTCAACTGGAAGCTCTATCACTGGAATCTCCTGCCCATGAGGACGAGACAACTGCTACATATATCCTATCAAATCCCTATGCTCTCTTTTCAACTTATTGTACTTTCCTTCCTTTTTAAATAATCTATCCTTGAGGGTGTGATAGGAGTTATCACATTCCTCTACAATCTATGCACCTGTGGGGCGTCCTAACTCTAGAGTTGTGACCACATAGTTTTCAGGTACTACTTCATCTTGGTCACAATCAACCTATTGTACTACCATGTGAAGGGTGCAAGAGCCATTCTCATCGGTTGATATCTTTGAAAACTTTCATGCTCTCTTCTTCTATGGAGGCGTGCTGATCCCGTTCAAAAACTCTTCCATTTCAACTGTTGGATCAATCTCTTCACTAGGGCTTCTTCGCATCCTATCTCTGAGCCAATTAGGTACTATATATTGTATATCAAATGGCTATTGTTCTTGTGCCTCTACTTCATGGACTTGTTCAACTTTTGTATCATTCTAGTGAGGCTCATCATCCTCAAGTGGCTAAGTATCTCCTGAAACTATATCATCATCGTCTAAAGCCGCCTATAATTCTTGCTGAAATTGAGGGTCAATAGCAGTCCCCTCATCATCTTTCTAATCATCTCTAGTAGGTGCGTTGATGCTCTAGCCAACTGACTCTCTTCGTGATGGCTGATTATTTTCCTATACCAGTTGCACCTGATTCAATGCATTTCTTTGATCAGAAAATAAAGAAACCTCCTGTATGCTTGGAGAACGTGTCTCCAATGGTGTGGGTGATTCAGCTACAACTCTTGGAGGTTCCGGTTGAACAGGCTCCTGCCGAATTGGCTCCTTCATTCTAGATTCTAGACCTCGTGTAATTTGTTTCTTCTTGCTAGTGGTGGGTGTCCTGTGATCTCCCATCAAATTGTAAGTCAATGCTATCGACCTACTCTTCAACCTACTCACACGCCTGTCAAGACTGGAATGGAAAGTGTGTCCAAGTCAACAACCTATAGTTCTGACCAATCCAAGAGTGGAAGTGGAGTATCTCTCACTACTTCATAATCTGGATGGACAACGTCCATGTCTTCATTTACCTGGTTTGGTACCGGAATGACTTCACACTCCCTGATCATGTTTATTGGCAACCTAGAGAACATTCTTTTCCTGACTTCAGTCTCGTCTGATGCATCAGCCCAATAATCCTCAATATTTTCCTTATGATTAAATTCCTCTTATAGTACCCATTTGATGTTGTTATGCGGATCATAGTGCTGTCGACTGGTGTGATATGAAAAGTGATAAAACTAAAGCTCGCTCTCAGCTTCTCTAGCTGCCTGTAATGAAGGACATACTTCATCTGAATTGCCCATGACAATTGGGAAGTCAACACCTCCTTTCTTCTTTTTCTTCTGAATCTTATTGTAGGCAACCAATTGCCTAGATATCTCTAACATCAATATTTTGTTGGTTGGGTACTTAGGCAGTCTATATGGATATGAAGAAAATCTTATGTAAGAAAATTTTAGAAATTGTATAAACCAGCACCCGTACCTCTCAATCAATTCTTGGGCTTCTCTCGAGATCTTATGATGCATCTTCTCTTGAAGCAATCTCATGATGTGCATGTTGAAGGCATCATTGACACGCTTGTAATGAGTAGTACTTGTCAAATGCAACTGTGGACAAGCCTCAAGAATTTTGAACTAATGAGAACCACAGCCAACAGGCTCCTTATATGAAATTCCTCTATATTTTGTCATATGAGCCAACATGTAAATGATGTAAGAGCTCATATAGAATGTCTTCGTTCTTCTCAAGCTCAGGAGCTACTCGTGTAAATTGTCATTGATCATTTTAACCCAGTTGACGTACTCCTTTCCTTCCAGCATGAGGTTGATGTCATAGAAAATCCATGGCTCAAAAATAAACAACTGCGGGCAGCCTCCAACTCGACACAGCATCATGATAAGATCACAATACTCCTACTTCAAGTCATCTACTATGATTTGTCTTGGCAGCTTCGTACGAGAGGGCTTGGGGTTGCTCATCTAGTGAGTATTGATCATTTCTGTACATCTCTCGAATGCAGAAGCATACATTCGCTCAGCTCGCTCCCTCAATTTGTAAATCATGTTCCTATGCACTGGGATTCCAAAGGCTTCACCAATGGCAATAGGAGTGAGGTTGGCGAGCACTTGACCATCTGGTGACATGATTGACCTGTGATCCTTCTCATAGCAGTTGGCGCACTCCATCATTAGCTTCGAACATTGAATGGATAGTGGGAAACCAGCAGCTGCATATAACCCACTTCAAATGATGTTGTGTGAAGTGTTCGAAGGTCGATGATTACCAATCCCTAGCATTCAATTCTTGAAAGTCTCTAAGTTGACGGAGCCCAAGTTTGTATCCGCCAGCTTGCCCAACTTCAAAGTAAACTTCAATTCTGGCATGAAAGACTTGCTCAGCTTCTTTATAACAACTTGCCTGGATGCACCATTGTTGTCTTTGCCAGTTGTCCTAACCTCAGCCATCTACAAAATAATAAACATCCATTAGAAAATTAACTTCGAAAAATAAATAAAACACTTTGCAGGGCTGCCAGTCGACTTCAAAAAGTTGCACTATCATTTCTCATTTGCAAACCTTAACTTCTTCTCCAACAAATTTTGAACTTCAATCACTTAGAAACAAATTTCTAAGCATGCTTCAGTAACTTCAAATCACCAACTTCAATTCTTGACAAAGTCGCCCACTTTACTTCAGCAATCGAACTCTCTTAAATTAATACTTCCTCAACTTCAAATCAAATTCAGCAAGTTCACACTTCTTCAATTAGCAAAATTTCAAACTTTTTCAACACTTTAGTATCACCCTCTAGCTTCAGACCTAGAGAAAATTTGAATTCCTTCAATTGGTGAAGAGATATGAAAAACTTCTCATTTTTATAGCAAAAATTGAATTCTAGAAGGAGCTAAGTATAGCCAGTGCATTAAATCTCCACTACTCCATTTCAAGAATTTGAATTTTCCCTCTCTAGTGTTTTCGACACTTGTCTTTCGACATCTAGAATTTCATTCTTCTAGAATTTCAACTTTGACTAGCATCTTTTAAATTCACTTTCAAATTTTTTTTAATTTAAATTCATCTTTTGGCAATTTCCATTCACCAGCCGAAGTTCTGTCTTGCAAATTTTTAATTTCAATCACCTCTGACGCTCTAGAAAATTCATCTATGAAGAATTCAATCAAAAATATCTAGGCAATTTTACTTTAAATTCATTGTCGAAGCATTTTCCTTTCAAAAACCATTTTATTCAAATTTGCCTTAGAAATTTTCAAAATTTTCCCTTAGGAAAATTCACAATTCGAGCACCAATCAAATTCTTCATGCTAAAGGCCTTGGAAAAGTGTGGAAGACATAGAAATCCATTTCTCATCGAAGATCATCAGTACCCAGAAGAAAATTTTCTCCAAAACGCGATGAATCCATGGGTACGCAACGAACGAGTTCATTTAAATTTTAAAATTTTGAACCTTAGAAAAATATTATTCAATCAATTTTAATCCCGTTCTTCATCTCTGTGAACATTCTGTGTTGCTCTGACTCGAAGAATTTTTTAAATTTATCCTGTAATGCTAGCATTCTCTAACTTCATCACTGGAAAATTTGCTCGTGCTTCAAGAAAAATTTCATCACCTCCATGTCTAGGCATATTTTCTAAAGGAAGAAAATACTTTTCCTCAGAGAATTTTTGAATCATTTAGCAAATTTTGCCTTAGCAAATTTTATTCAACTTTACTCGTTCATCAGTGGTGGAATTTTTTTTTGTTTCAATACGTATCATGGAGAATATTCAACTTCCAACACCTAGCTTACTCTTTATTTTTCATCACTTAGCAATATCAACTCTCAAATCTAGGCATGTTTCACACTTGAAGGGGAATATTAAATTTCACCACCCTAAATACCTCTTAGCGCATGTCATACTTAGGAAAAATTTTCATTTAAAACTCCAACGCCTGGCACACTTGGGCACATTTCACACTTGAGGAAGGAATATTAAATTTCACTTAGGACTCCCAACGCCTATACTTATATCACCTTGTATTTACCTCACCACCCTGGGTGCATATGACACTTGAAGAAGAATATTACTTTACCACGCCTAGCAATATTTCACTTCTACTTCACCTTGTTTACCACCTTTACTCACTTCAACTTGGGCGCATATTAGCATGTGTGAAGGATGACCCTTGGGCTTCCTTATTTTTGTCTTCACATGGCCCCATTTGGGCGCATTTAGGCATGTAAGGAGGATGAGTTTCTAACTTAGAAACTTTTTGGATTTGCTTTGACTTGTTGACCTTAACTTGGGCGCATTTTTCCATATGTGGTGGATGAACTTTTTTGACCCTTTGACTCACTTGTTACATGGGTGCATTTTGCCATGGGAGGAGGACAAGTTTTGTTGACCTCCTTGACTTTCTTGGGCGCATTTTCAACTTGATGGAGGATGGGCACAAATGGAGGGTGGTGGAGGATATCTTTCCTTAGAATTTTTTATGCTTCACTAGCTCTTCCTTGGGCACATTTTAGCTAGGCAGAAGGATGAAACATTTTGACCTCTTTGACTTTCTTATTGCATGGGCGCATTTTGCCATAGGAGGTGGACGAGATTCTAACTTAGAAAATTTTCTAGCATGAGACCTTACTTGAGGGCGCATTTTGAGGTAGCTGTAGGATGAAGCTAACACTTAGATTTTATTCCATGGCATCAAGGTATGTTGGGCATATTTTTCCTAGGAAGTAGGATGAAGCTTGCCTTAGAATTTTTTATGCTTCTACTCCACCAACTTGGGCGCATTTGGAGGTGGCAGGAGGATGAACTCATTTCATAGAATATTTTCCATCACCTTGAAGGAAAGCATGGTGCATTTGGAGGTGTCTGCAAGATGAAACTCAGACTTAGACATTTTTACCTTCTTCTACGAGCTGATCCATGCCTTACTATAAATAGTAAGCCTTTTAATTCTTGCATCTCCGAAGCTCATAATGATTTGAAATTTTGAACACTGGATCTTCACGACTTCATCAACCTATTGACACTGCTATTTTGGGTTGGCCAGCTATTTATAATAACTGCCTGCTTTTGATACCTCCACAACTCTGTTTGATTTGAAATTCGAATGATGCACTCCTTACCACGTGACCTGCCTGCTGACATTGGCGCCTGCTGCTGATTTGCTATTTTTAGCTTGTTTCTAAAATGACTTACTATAAATAGTAAGTGCTCTGTTTTCCTTCAAATTTTACCAGCAGATAGCTTGAAGGATGCTAATCATGGTGGTTTACACCGGTTTTCAAAAATTCTAACTTTTTACCCCTCTTTTTTGGTCCCAAAGCTGGAAACCCTAATTCATCCTGCATGTATATCAAATGGTCTCCATTTATTCTCGTTTTTGTTGCATTGTGATCAGTTCATGATTTTGAAGTGCTAGGAGGCGGTTGCTGGGATGCACCTGCTAAAAATAGTAAGTTCCTAAATGAGTGACCATCTTCGTTTGCATGTCACATCACTGTGAAGCTCTCAAAAAACCCATAAGGAATATGCAGACATGCAAAGAAAACCCTGACATGCAAACCCTAAAAATAGCCTCTGAAGGCTGAAATCTAAAATTTTTCATCTCATTTTGCATGTCTCACCATCACGAAGGTCTCTGAAAACCCAAAAGGGATCTCCAAACATGCGTTGAAAAACTCTACATCTAGGCCCTGAAATCTGCTCCGAAAGCTGAACTGCTAAAAATAGTAATCTGTCCGTTTTAGCTCAAATTTTGCCAGAGAGTAGCCTGATGTGCTCTGAATGCAGTGTGATGATCGAAACTTCAAAAGTGCTAATGAAATGCCCTAAATTACGCACTTACTAAAAATAGTAAGCTGTCAGAATCTGATAAAATTTCAGTGGAACCCTACTGGAAGCATACCGACATCAATGTCAATCTCTATTTTCAACTTATTCACTTCATTTGACCTTGAACTGACTAGGAAAGTACAAACCCTAATTTTTAGACTTGGCCAAATTCATGTTTAAACTCAAAGGTGGAGAAATCCCTCGAAAGGTAGACACCAGAAAAGAGACGAAAAGAGAGAGAGAGAGACAAACACCCAAGCCAAAAGACCATAATGGAGAAAAAATTAGGGGTCCCCATCTTGAATGGGGTGATGTGTGAAAAGGTCACAACACACATCACTAGATTTACATGGAAAACCCAACAAGGGAGAAATCATGGTGAGAAAACTACTTGGAGCTACCGTCCAAACACAACCTCACAAAATTAAATAGTAGTTACAACAAGTTTTATGACATCAACCAATGGAAGTTCACAACTCCTTACCAATTACAACACTTATATAAAGATGTTTCAACCTCAAAATACAACACTTGATGAATTAGATACACAACTACCTCTGCAACAACTCTGTTGCCTCCAACTTACTACCTTCAACACTTCACTTACTCTCCTTTGCTTTTGGCTCACTGCCTCTAGCAATCACACATGCACTTATTCCTTTGGCTCATTTCCTACAACATTTACTTACACACTTCTGTCAACTCACTATCTTCAACATTTTACCTATACTCTTTTGATTTTGGCTCACTTTCTTCAACATACATCAAATACTTTTCTACAAAATTTCATTCATTCATCTACCTTCAGTGCACTACTTTCAACATTTACATTGAACAATCAACACACAACACCACTCCATCGATCACACACTTGATCCTTCATTTATACCATTCACAAGCATCAAAAAGTTTCTCCTTGTTGGCCAAATTTAAATGTGTAGACATGAAACATGCAATAGCAAAAATGAGTCAGCTCCAAAACATCCATAGGAAAAGGAAATTGAATGCACTGGTCTAAGACAATATATAAGTAGGACCTATTTTACCTCTACACACAATCCCATGCTAGTGCATGCCACAAAAAATTGGCACAAACAATTTAATGTACCAATTCAGCCAAACAAACACTTAACCCTCAAAATATTAACTCTAGAACACAAGTGGTACTAGAGAGATTAGATAACATTATGTGGATTACATCACAAGCATAAAATGATATTCAAGAACATTTCCATGCCTTCCTTTCACAACTTCATGTAACATTATGTTGGTGCAAGAAAGTAGACATAGAACCAGTATCTCTTGCAAACCTAGACAACACAGTCTTGAGATAGAACATTAAGAACTCAATTTGTGGTACACCACAAAAATTGAAACTTGAAGGGAGAAGACAAATAGACATTTTAAACTCATCGTACAAACCATAAGACCACAAAAGAAACTATGGATAAATGTGGAGTATTTCTTTGAACCTTCCATGACTACAATAACACAATCTTCACTCTTGTAACTCAGGAAACTTCTGCAGTGACTACTATGTTCTAAAAATAGGGACATACATGCTTCACATTTTATTTTTCCTATCTTCCAAACTGTAGGACCTTATCTTCAAATTCAAAAGAATTTGGAGCATTCTCCAAATCTTTTTAGTGTAACTTCCCATTCCACTGATTGTAAGAGATTATTTTATATATTTCTCATCAACAAATAGTGAATATAACATTCACAACATCATTCACTCATACATGAGCAACAATAAATGTAGGAAAATTATTATAGAAAGCTTGTGATATCATACATAAAACTTTTAATCAACATTCTAATTACAACATATGCAACCATCCAC
Organism: Sequoia sempervirens; assembly: GCA_007258455.2. NCBI lineage: Eukaryota > Viridiplantae > Streptophyta > Pinopsida > Cupressales > Cupressaceae > Sequoia > Sequoia sempervirens. The sequence continues at coordinate 63,461,507 of VDFB02086081.1, read as the reverse complement.
ACACTACCACCCTGCTGAGATTAATGATAACACCATTAGCAATATTCATTTTGTTGACATCAATGTAAAAACTTGCAACTTGCTTGCAACAATATGGTGTTTGATTATTTACAGTAGATAGATGTACAAATATTTACAACATAAAATTATGGATGAGATGTTTGATGAAATACTTGCTTACCTATTCCACTATGCCCCTTATTTTATGTCTACATTATTTTCTTATTTGGCCAATATGCAAAGCTTTATTGTCGCTCCTTTTGCATTTGAAAATAGCTACACTTTTTGTTGCAAGTATGAGTAGTTAGTGTTTCCATTGATGTCAACAAGCTTGGGGGATATTGTTGCATGATTATGTTTGTGTTTTCATTGATTTCAACTAATAATGGTTGAGAACATGTGTTGATTCTTTGATTAGTTTCATTATATTGTCATTAGTAAGCTACTAGTGTCAACCTCTAATGTTGCTTTGTTGAGCTTTTGTTTTTGGATGATGTTGGTTTGGTGATGATGACAAAGTGATGAAGATGATGAGTATGTGTTTTCAGTTGCTTGGTTTCTAAGTGATTTTGAGAAAATTTGAATAAAAGAGGAAACAGTGTTACAAAGGTGTTTTGGTATACAGTGTGGTGTTATGGTTTTCCTTCAAATTTATTCCGTGTTGAATATTTTCTTGTGTGGTTCGAATATGTTGGTCAGAGGTGTTCAAAGGTTCTATATCCAAAATATCTTGGTTTGGATCATCGTGCAGAGAGAGTTGTGTTCACCAGTGTGTGAATTGTGTTACAGTGGTTTTTGGGAGAAATGGTTTTGCTTCACATTTCTCTATAGTTTGGTTTTTGGTCTTGCGGTTCTAGAAGTCTGTTGATAATGATCATATCTACCTTCAGTAAAATTTGTTCAGAGTCTAGTTTCTTGAGTTACAATATGTGGAAGTATATTTGGGTGAATAGGATGAGTTTTTTCTTCAAGTGAAAGTTGTTGTGAAGGAATTTTTTAGATTTCAAGGTGTTTGTGGAATATTCTAGATTGTATTCAAGTGTTGTGTGTGGTTTGTGAGTCATCTTTGATTTGAGGAAGCATGTACTTAAATGTTAATGGTGTTTACACTAATAACTTGGATTTTCTTTGATAGTTGTGGAAGTGTGGTGTGGCATATATGTATGATTTGGGTCTGAGCTAAGATACAAGGTGTGGTCCACTTTCATTCCTTTCCACTACAAGAATGCTTAGTTCTAACCTAATTTGAATTTACACAATTGAGGTGCATAGCCAATCTTGGAGAATGTTTTCATGGTTAAAGAATGTATAAATAAGTGATGCATTGATGGAGAATTGTGTTGTGAAGTGTGTGATGTGAATTGCATAGTTGTGAAGTGTAGTGTGAGATTAATGAGTTACACCACTAAAAGGAGTGAATAGAAGGTGTCTACAATCTTTAGAGAGGCTGTGAATTTTTTGGTGATTTTGTGGTGGATCTTTTATGTTGCATTGAGATGGATTTCTCATTATAACATTCTTCTTTCTTCTTTATTTTTGGTAGTGAGCCTTTAGTAGTGATCCTTCTGGTAGTGAGCCTATTGTATTTGGTGTTGCAATTACTTTATATTGTGAGCTAATCCTCACTATGGTTTTTCCCTTAGGTTTTCCACATAAATCTGGTGTTCTATTGTGCATGGTGTTTATGTGTTTCATTTTATGTTATTTTCTTTCATGCTAAATCATTCTAACAAATTAAGGGTTAATTAAGTTGATGTGGATTTGAATGTAACTTATGAGGGTTTTAGATGTTTTAATGTACAACTAATTCACCCCCCTCTTAGTCATCTTGTGTGCATTCAAAAATTGGTATTAGAGCAAGGTTCCTCGGATGAAATATTAACCTCTTGAGGTAGATTTGAGATGGAGCACAAGAGGGATGCTCCTTTGTTTGATGGATTGGACTATGGTTTTTGGAAGACAAGGATGGAAGGTTTCCTGAAATATCTTGGTTCTGGAGTTTGGAAGTATGTTGAGACTATATATACTATGCCTGTTTGTGGTTTGAAAACTTAGTATGAGATCAAGGCCTATGAGAATAATGGTAAAGAAAGGTGTGCTCTTTTAAGTGTTCTTTCTAAAATTGAGCTTGTGAAAGTTATGAGTTTGAAATCTGCTAGAGAGATATGGACAAACTTGGAAAGTATTTATGACAGAGTTGATAATCTCAAGCAAGATAAGATGCAGAATCTAAAGATCACATTTGAGCACCTACAAATGTTTGAAGATGAAAACATTACAAGCTACATGCAGAAGGTGGAAAAAGTTTTCAATTCCATCAGAGGTCTTGGTGGAAATCTTGAAGAAGTGGTAAAAAAGGTATTGAGAACTCTTCCTAAATCTTATAGTCATAAAGTTTATGCTATAGAGGAAATTCAATATTTAATAAAATATTCTATAGATTAGTTGTATGGTGCTTTATCTACTTTTGAAATGAGAAATTTGGTACAAGTAATGCAAAATTTGAGATTGATTCTAAGGCTAGCAAATCAAAAAATACTAAGGAATCTAATCAAGAGGATCTTGATGATGTGGAAGAAAAATTTGTGAGGAAAATAAAAAAAGGTATTGGTAAATACAAAGGTAAGTTTCCTTTCAAATGTTTTAGTTGTGGTAAGATAGGTCATTATGCTTCATGGTCTCCAAATAGAGCTTTTAATGACAAGAACCAAGAAAACAAAGGTAAAGCAAGTAAGAAAAGATTATGTTAGAGAAGATGCTAGTATATCTGATGATAGATATGATTATGGGGATGATGAAGATAGTGAATTTTTTTTCATGTCCATTAAAGATGAAACTAATTATGTTAACTCTGAGAGATGTGTGAAGGAAAATGCTCGAGAAGCAATTAATAATACTAAAGGAATTATGGTGATTGCTTTTCATGCTAGAGAGGAGAAGAACAACTAGATTATTGATAGTGGATGCTCAAATTATATGACTGGTGATAGAAGTAAGTTTGTTAAACTTGAGAAATAAGGAAATCTAGTTAAGTTTGGTGATGATACATCTGCTAAGATATGTGGAAAAGGTTCTATCAGTTTTGATGGAAATAATAATACACATGATGTTCTTTGTGTTGAAGCTCTTTGAGATATAACCTATTGAGTGTTGGAAAAATGTGTAGCAAAGGATATAATCTTATGTTTCGGGATAATGGATTTGAGATTAGAAAAATCTCCAAAACTATGGTTTTTTTTGGAAGAAGGATAGATGGAAATGCTTATCAACTTAAAGGTGTTGATGGTCATTGCTTTATGACTCAGACTAATGAAAATTGGCTATGACATTGAACTTGATGTGTCATATTAATTTTAATAGCTTAGTGAGGATTAGTTCAATTCAATCTATGAGAGATCTACCAAGGATTATAAATCCTATTAATGTTGTTTGCAAGAAATGTCAAATTGGGAAGCAAGCAAGAAGAAGTTTCAAAGTCAAAGAAAAATCTACTACCAGACTATTGGTGCTGGTGCATACAAACCTTTGTGGTCTTACCAAAGTACGAAGTTTTCAAGGTGGTAGGTATTTCATGCTATTGATTGATGATTATTTTAGAATGACATGGGTTACTTTTCTCAAAGAAAAATTAGAAGCTCTAGATAAGTTTAAAGCATTCAAAGTTAAGGTTGAGAATGAAATGGATATGAAATTCAAGTGTTTAAGGTCTGACAGAGGTGGATAATTCACCTCCAATGAGTGAAATAGTTTTTGTGAGAATCAGGGAATAAAGAGGTATTTATCTACCCCTAGGACTCCTTAGTAGAATGGAGTAGTTGAAAGAAAGAGTAGGACTATTCAAGAAGCTGCAAGAACAATGATGAAAGAAGAAAACCTGATGGAAATATATTAGAGAGAAGTAATTCATACTATTGTCTACAGAGTAAATAGTGTAAAGAATCCCTATGAGTTGTGGTATGGAAGGACTCCTACTATCAAATATTTCAAAGTTTTTGGAAGAAAATGCTATATTAGAAGAGATGAAGACAATATAGGAAAGTTTGATACAAGATATGATGAAGGTATCTTCCTTGGATATTCTAGAAGAAAAAAATATTACCAGTGCTACAAAAAGAGACTGAAGAAGATTATTGAAAGTGAAAATTTTTTAGTAACAAAAAAAGTAAGCCTTTTCCCTTATTTGGTTTGATAATTGACATTAAAGTTGAACTACTGATGTCTTGGAGTGGTGTTGAAATGTGTTGTACACATTCACACTATTCTAAGACCTTTATTTGACTATTAAAGCATGCCTTAATTGATCCTTTCCAAGGGTGTTGTAAAGTGTTGTAACACACTTTCACACTTTTCTAGGATGTATTTGCTTAATTAAGCCTAATGGGCCCTTTGCTAATAAAATGTACCTAATGTGTACCTTGTTTAAGTGTTGTAAAGTGTTATTAAACACTTTCACATTTATCTAGGTGGTCATTAATTAATTGAGGCTAGAGTAATTAACCCCCTTTAATTCAAATTTAGGCCTTAATTTTGAAACCTCCCGAAGATCTATCCATACAATCATAATTTAATTAACAAAATATTTCATTGGGGAGAGTTTGGTCTAGGTAAGTTGAGCCAAGACCCATTTTCCCTTAATGGCGAATGGGTCCTTCCTTAACAAAACCCACCTTTTTTAGTTGATCTAGAATGGTTTGTTAGCCCTCTTTCAATCCCCTAAGGTTAGGTCCTAGTAAACTAAGCCAGGACCCATTCACCCTAGATGGCGAGTGGGTCCTCCCTTAATGAGACACCCTTTTCAAATTCCATTCTAGTAGGAATTTAATAATGCTTCTTTCTAGATCTAGTGTTGGCCTTAGTTGTTTGAATTTTTGGGTTAATCTCCTAATTTAGTAAAAATAAGGGGTTAATTCACTAGTTTCATCCTAGACTTTCAAGCACTCAAGAACTATAAAAAAATTAGATTTCACAAGAGCATCTCAAGAGCATTCATAAGGCATTTAAAAATAGATTTCAAGAGTTTATTGTAGCAATTCAAAGTCATATCATCATGTAAATGGTTTAATACATTCATGCATGTGGTTGAGCTAAGATAGCTAATGTTGCATTGAGGATCCATTTAAAAGCATCATTTCACATTCAAGATCTACATTCTTCATGACCACTACATGTTAGTTTGCAGTTTTGTTTCACAAGACATCATCCAAGGTGACATCATTTACATATTTCATGTTTCATGTTTCATTTCATCATTTAGTTTGATTTACAATTTTTTCTAACCTTGAGTGTGTGATTGCAGATTCATAGGTTGAAGATCAAGTTGAGCAAGATTTGAAGCAAAATTGCAAAGTTTTCAAGTTGCAATTTAGTTGTCATTCAAAGTGCAAGATCATGGAAAGAGCTCTACAAAATTGCATCTAGACTTCCAGAATCTGATAATAGGGAATTTAAGAGTACATACATCAAGGAACAAGATCCTAAAATCAATTTTCAAAAATCCTAAAATGGCCCATTCGCCATTGAAGGTGAATGAGTCCTCTGTAGCTCAAAAACAACATCTTTCTGGCCAGGTACACAACTTTTTATGCTCTAAAAAATTACCCATAGTTGTCGGGTGATCCCACAATAGTGGTTTACAATTTTTGGCCAAATTGGACACTGAAATTATTATTTTTAACTAAATCTTCACATTCGGGCACCTATAGCGGCTAAACCATGAGGAATTTGAAGATGATGCAATCTAGAGTCTTGTCACATTTTCCCTTTAGATTCTAAAAATATTTTTTTCAAAATTTTTGGAATCAGATTGCACTTCTTTTTCCATCTCCCACGAAAATTGGTTTTTTTTAGAAAACAACATTTTTAAAAAGTGACGCACACCGTATAATGCATAATTTTTTTTCCATGAAGGATAAAATTCTAATTATTTTGAATTTAGATTTGTAACTTCAATATTTAGTGCTTCCACTTGGTTAGATAGTTTTTTATTGAATATTTTTTCTTTAATCAAGTTTCAAATTCAAACCAATTATAATTCAAACATAGCACAACCATATAATGTGTAACTTTTTTTTGTATATAGCAAAATTCAAATTTTTTTTGGTTGGATCAAGGACTTAAATATCTGGTGCACTCATAATTTTTTTTTTTTTTTGATAATTTGCTATTTTTCCACATGTGTAGAACATAGACCTTCATTTTCTGTGAAAAAACTATATTTAATAAAACTAAAAAAACAAATACATAATAAAACCAAAACATATCAAAATTATAGTCGTTGGATAGCTTGTTCCAAGGACTACCTAATTCCAGTTGAGTTTGTGAAGTATCCACCATTATCATGTTCAAACCGAGCTTCAAAGTGAAAAAATTTAGGTTTTTTTTGTGTCTAAGAGGGAGAATGAGGGTTTAGGGGAGTTCGTACAAACCCCTAGGGGTTCATGTAAACCTCCAAGGGTTTACGCGAACCCTGGTTCGAGCGAACGACCTCACATAATGCGTTTTTATTTGGTTTTTGGGCTGGAAACTAGGGAATGGGTTTGCCTGAACCAGTAGGCTCGTATGAACCCCCAAAATCACATTTTTTGGCATGGGGTCATTTTTTGTGAGTTTTCCTTCCTCACTGGAATTGTAAACCACTATTGTGGCTTCACCCTACTATAACAGTTAGGTTGCATTTTTTATTGTTATTAACATCATATTTTACTTAATTTGAATGATTAAGGTCCTATAAAAATCAGTGGTAGATCCTCTTGTTCATGCATTTGGGTCTACCCTATTTTTCACCTTTTCATTTTGGTGAACCCGACTCATTCATTGCATTTTTTTGATTTTTTGAGTCTTTTATTGCATCTTAAGTTAGATCTTGCATTCATTTGCATTTAGAATTGCATTGAATTAAGATCTCATTTAGGGTTACTTCTTTTGCATTGAAATCTTGCATATCATATAGGGTTTAGATTTATATTGTTTTGCATCTCTCTAAATCTGAAAATTACAAAAAAAAAATTGTCATTTTGCATCTCATCTACATCCAATACAATTTCATTTGAAAATAAAAACAAAATGGCATTTCAAATTAGGCCTTGCATTTCATCTATTCATTACATTTTTGCATTGAGCTTCTGGAAAATATGAAGCTACAATTCACTATCTTAAACCTGGAGCTGAAAGATGTAACTGAGAACTTGCAAATCATTAAAAAATAGTTTATAATACCTAACCAAGACCCATTCATCCTTATTGGTGAATGAGTCCCTGATTAGGTCTGTTCTGAACCTTTTGGCAACTAAAAAAGCTTCAAAATTCACTTTGAATTCCATAAAAAAATTAGAAACACCTAACCAGGACCAATTTTCCCATACCAGAGAATGAGTCCCTATTAGCTACTGCTCTATATTTTCAAGACATTAAAATCTTAATTTTTAGCTTTTGTTTGGTGTTGTTATCTTTTTGTTTCAATTTTTTGATTTGTTGTTTCATAAATTTCTTGGCATTTAGTTTAAATTGCTCCATTTTAGCGCATTGTTAAAAGTTCAAAGTTGCATCAAAACATTTCATTTTCAGCTTATTGCATTGTGTAATAAGCAAATTACCATGTTTAGGTTTGAAATTCTAAAAATGGGGAACTGTTTAGGCAATGTGTGGAAGTCCTTGTTCTCTTTGGTTGATGTTTCAAATTGTGTTTTTGGCAAGACCCTAATGAAATTGAACTTACTCATGCTCACACAACTCCTAATGCATGTCCTCCTCATGATGTTGACATCATTGGAGAATATGATGCCAGCATTAATGAATTCATAAATTTTTTCCTTAACAACCTTGAGTCTAATGCATACTTTTATCCTTCAATGAAACGACCCACTCAACTTGAGATGTTTAATCTTTTACATCCTAAAATTGAATCACAAGTTAAACCTAAGTTCCCTTCCATAGGTGAACCTAGCTCCTATAAACAAGAAAAAATTCAACCATCCTATGTCAACAAAGTGAACAACACATCAATCAACCTTCAAGAGACATATAGAAAAGGATTCACGATCTTATGCAAACAAGGATGTGATACAACAAGTGAACATAAAATTCATCAAGTTCTAGAGTAAATACCAACTGAAGAAACCAAAGGGTTAGGATATAAAGTTCCTCCTCTCAACATAAGTTCTTCTAAAGAATACCTAATGCTTCATAGTGATGGTAGGATTGTCCTAGATCCTCCTCCTAATTAAGGTGTCCTCCTTCCTAAAGAGCAACCCACACCTCCTAGGAATAAGGATAACAAAGAAAAGATCATCTCAGGACCTCCCACCCTAATCCCATCTAGTTAAGTTGGTGAATCTAGCAAGCACAAGAGGCATTACAAACTAAATTTCCCTTGTTTGCCACTTGAAATTGAAAGGAAACTGTAACATCTTCTAAATAAATAACTTATAACATTACCACCAACAAAAGAAAATATAAGATTATCCTAAAGACACAAATGTTCCACATTGTCGATACGACATAACTCTTGGACATAGTACTGATGACTGTCGCACATTCAAATTGGTATCGAGAAATTTTCACTTTGATGGCAATGATTCCCATCCAGTGATTGAATAACAAATTCCTCTACTCCTTGTCATGTAATAGTTGTAGAATCTTAAAACAGTCTCACTATTACATGTTTTACACTTATTGCCAAATTATTTTCCTTAATGCAAGGAGCTTATTTTCCTCACCTATCTCGGCCCATTCTTGCCTTGCACAAAGTGGGGGAAATAATTTGATGGCCTTATAGTCCTAGTAATGCATTTTTCATTGTCCCTTTGGCTAGTTTCCCACCTTCCCTTTATACCGACCAAGAATAGGAGGCAAACGACCTGCTTTAGGTTGAATTGCCTCTGTCTTACTAGCCTTTTTCTTTTTTCATTTTTCTTTATGATTTCATGTGTGTAATGTGATCCCCCATGTCATTTCATTTGATGTATCCTCTCTCTTTTGTGAATTCCTCTATATGTATCTTCATTCTTCTCTATGTCATAACCATTTTTCATTTGTCTTGAGTTTTCCTTTTGGGGATGATGCAAGGCGTCGAGACATTTATGTCTCTTCCATGTTGACCCAAAATATTTTCCTTTATATTTTTCATTTTTTCTCGTGTTTTCCTTTTGGGGATGACGCAAGGCATTGAGACATTCATGTTTCTTCCATGTTGACCTAAAAGGATTTTTCCTTATTTTTGCTCTCTTTGTGTTATTCTTCTAGCTTTTTTGAGTATTTTGGGAATGATGACAATTTAGTGCTCTATGAAAACATTGTAGCACATACATACTAAACCCAAATCCATAGAAACCTTATGTGTTTGTGGGGGAAACCCTTCCTTCCTATTTCATGACGCAACTTGCTTCAGAAGCATATGACTTGGCATAGGGTTTTCCGAGGAAAGCTCTCATGTATTAGGCTAAAAGCATTGGCTACTTTAAAGAAATTTCTCACAATGATGGTGTAGCAACCATTTTAAAGTGGGGGCATACATAGATGACATCTTTTGGAAAAATTTCATGGCGTGATTTTCCTTTTTTCTTGTGATGTGTCCTCTTCTTGGTGGTGTCATTGGGTTTGATGCCGTCCAAGAGTGTATGATCTATTGTCATGGCATGATGCAAATGAGGCATCCCATGGGTGACGATTTGAAACTTTTGACTTGTCCTCTCTTGGAGACATTAGGCACAATGCTCCTGAAGAGGAAGACTGTTACATGAACAAAACAAAATCCCCTTTAACAAAATTTTGCTTGAAAAAAGAATTACAAAAGCATTACATTTTGGTGCCTTATTAAAGTTATCAGGAGGATAATTTTGGCATGGTTAGTATGATGGGAAGCCGATACAATGACATAAATTTCTCATTATATGGTGGGAAGCTGACACATTGGCATGACTTTCTCACTAAACCACTTCTTTGGGACAACTCACCTAGTGGACATCTGAGTGAGGTTCCACTACCCCAGAGTGAGCATACATATTTTGGGACAACCCACCTAGTGGAAAAATTGAGGTTCCACTACCCTAGAGTGACCAACATGTGTTATGGATAAACAACCCCATCTCACATTGCATTGAAATGGTTGTGCTTGATCCTTAGTTTTTGTTTATTTTTCTTGGGCTTTGACAAGGTATGATCATGTATCTTAGTTATTGTTGCATACTTAAGTGTCTTGGATGTCTACTTTAGTGTGAGTTTGACATGGGGTCATCCTCTCACTAAAGTGGGGGAAAATTGTAGTAACTGAAAAAGTAAGCCTTTTCCCTTACTTGGTTTGATAAGTCACATTAAATTTGAACTAATGATGTCTTGTCTAGTGGTGTTGTAATGTGTTGTACACATTCAAACTATTCTAGGACCTTTATTTAACTAAATCATGCCTTAATTGATCCTTTTCAAGGGTGTTGTAAAGTGTTGTAACACACTTTCACACTTTTCTAGGATGTATTTTCTTAATTAAGCCTAATAGGCCCCTTTCTAATAAAATGTACCTAGTGTGTACCTTGTTTAAGTGTTGTAAAGTGTTATAAAACACATTCACAATTATCTAGGTGGTCATTAATTAATTGAGGGTAATTGGAGTAATTAACACCCTTTAATTCAAATTTAGGCCTTAATTTTGACACCTCCCGAAGATCTATCTTGACAATCATATAATTTAATTAACAAAATATTTCATTGGGAAAAGTTTGGTCCAAGTAAGTTGAGCTAGGACCCATTCACTCTTGATGGAGAATGGGTCCTCCCTTAACAAAACCACCCTTTTCTAGTTGATCTAGAATGGGTTTTTAGCTCTCTTTCAATCCCCCAAGGTTAGGTCCTAGTAAACTGAGCCAAGACCCATTTGTCCTAGATGGAAAATGGGTCCTCCCTTAATGAGATTCCCCTTTTTGAATTTCATTATGGTGGGAATTTAATAATGTTTCTTTCCAAATCTGGTGTCGACCTTAGTTTTTTGAATTTTGGGGTTAATCTCCTAATTTAGTATAAATAAGGGGTTGATTCACCTAGTTTCATCCTAGACATTCAAGAACTCAAGCACTATAGAAAATTAGAGTTCACAAGAGCATTTCAAGAGCATTCATAAGGAATTTCAAGGCAGATTTCAAGAGTTTATTGCAGCAATTCAAAGTCATATCATCATGTCAAGGGTTTAATGCATTCATGCATGTGGTTGAGCTAAGATAGATAATGTTGCATTGAGGATCCATTTACAAGCATCATTTCACATCCAAGACTACATTATTCATGGCCACTAAATGTTAGTTTGTAGATTTGTTTCACAAGACATCATCCAAGGCGACATCATTTACATATTTCATGTTTCATGTTTCATTTCATTCATTTCATCATTTGGTTTGGTTACCTACAAAGGGGTTTGACTGAGGAAAACCCCCATTCACTAACAAACAACAAGTTTTTCTGCCCTTGAGTGTGTGATTGCATATTCATAGGTTGAAGATCAAGTCAAGAGCAAGATTTTGTGCAAAATTGCAAAGTTGTCAAGTTGCAAAAGTTGTCATTCAAAGTGCAAGATCATGGAAAGAGCTCTACATAATTGCATACAAACTTCCATAAGCTAATAACAAGGAATTTAAGATTACAGACATCAAGGAACATGATCCTGAAATTAGTTTTCTGAAATCCTAAAAGGACTCATTCACCACTGAAGTCGAATGAGTCCCTTGTAGCTCAAAAACAACTTCTTTTTGGCCAGGTACACAACTTTTTATGCTTTAAAAACTTCCCCCATAGTTTCTATAACAGTTAGGTTGCATTTTTTATTATTATTGGCATCTTATTTTACATAATTTGAATGATTAAGGTCCTAGAAAAATAGGTGGTAGATCCTCATGTCCATGCATTTGGGTCTACCCTATTTTTTTCACCTTTTCAAATTTCAAAGTGGATGAAGACTTAAAGAATAATTTTGTGGTAATAGATGGATATTAATCAGATGAGTCCTCTTATAGATAAAATAACAGAGATGAAGGTAAGGAAAAAGAAGTTCAGATTAAAGAGGAAGAAGCTCCAGAAAAGATCCCTAAGACTCCTAAGTATGTGCAGAAGAATCATTCTAAAGATTAGATCATTGGTGACAGAAGAAAAGGTTTGTTGACAAGAAGAAATTTTTTAATTGTTGAAGAATAGGTAAATCTATGTTTACTTTCTAAAGTTGAACCTAAAACAGTGATTGAAATATGCATAGATGAGTAATGGATCAATGCTATGGACGAAGAACTAATGCAAATTAAGAATAATCAGACTTGAGAACTTGTCCCAAGACCAACAAATAAGAAATTTATTGGAACTAAGTGGGTATTATAGAACAAACTAAATGAGAATGGAGAAGTGGTAAGAAAAAAAGCAAGTCTTGTGTGTAAGGGCTACTCACAAGTAGAAGGAGTAGATTTTGAGGAGACATTTTCTTTGGTGGTAAGAATGGAAGCTATTAGGATATTTTTCACTTTTGCAACATATAAATATTTTAAATTCTATCAAATGTCTAGATGTGAAGTCTAATTTCTTGAATGTTGAGTTAGAAGAAAAAGTATGCATTGAACAACCAGAAGGATTTCAGTTATCAGAAAAACTGAATATGGTCTGTAGATTGAAAAATGAATTATATGGATTGAAGCAAGCCCTTAGAGCAGCTTCGTATTCAAGGTTGGATAAGTACTTGATATAACAAGGATTCAGTAAAGGTACCACATATATCCATATTTATTTTAAAGTTGAAAAAGGTCAAATCTTGATTGTGGTTGTGTATGTTGATGATATAATTTTTGGAGGGAATGAAGCTATGTGCAAGAAATTTGTAGAAGAGATGCAAAAAGAGTTTGAGATGTCTATTTTTGGGGAGATGAATTTATTCCTTGGGCTGTAAATCAATCAAACAAAGAAAGGTATATTAATTTCACAATCAAAGTATGTCAAAGAAATGTAACTAATGAAGTTTGGAATGGAAGATTCTAAACTGGTATGTGGGTATGTGCAGGATCATGATGGGCCCAAAAGTGGCGATATGATGGGTTTTTGTAGGGTATGTGGCTGACGACTTTTTTTTTACCCAAAATTGATGAAATGAAAAGGGTTTTTAAAGGAGAGTCTCATCTTTCCACCAATATAAATTATGCTTCACTTTGAATTTAATAAATAATTATTATTCATATTCTATTTGAATTACAACTAAAGTCTTGATTAATAGGCTACTTGAAAATCATCTATAGCTTTCAAATAGTATCACATTTTTTGAATAAAAAACATATGTCACATTATATTCTTCACATACTATAGGATTAAAAAAAGAAGAAATGAATTTCATGAAGTTTTGACCAAGTTAAGGTGGTTAGACATACGAGTTTTTTTATTTTTTAAAAGTTTTAATTAAAAAATCATAATTAATTATTTACTTGGAAAAAAATTACAAAAAAATATGCATCACATCTAGACATGAGTCCTCTACTTGTATATAAAATATCATAAAAAAATATTATCATTTTATTGTAGTTAGGGTGGTCAGACAGACACCTACTTCTTATTTTTTCCCTGAAATTTAAGTACTACATTATTGAAATTTCAAATTTTCACCAAATAGACTTTAAAAAAAAAAAAAACCTAGTAGTTTAGAAACTACATTCAATTTGCTATAAATTCTATTCTTACATATTTTTGAAATAATATAGATAACTTTTCAAATTTTTATGTCAAGTTTCCTAACTTTGATTTTTCTAATTTTTTTGCCACTTAAGGGTCTATTTTTTCCATGATAATCCTGCACATACCCATGTACTCCTATGGTTATTGGTTGCAATCTAAGTAAGAATAATGACTCTCCTAAGGCTGGTTAGAGCAAGTATAGATCAATTATTAGAGGATTGCTATATCTAACTGGTACTAGATTGGATATCATGCATGCAGTTTTTCTTGAGGCTAGATTTCAAGAAGATCCTAAAGAGTCACATGTTGCGGAAATGAAGAGGATATTCAGGAACATGAAGGGCACTCCAGAACATGGCTTGTGGTTCCAAAGGATACTGATTTTTCTCTGAGTGCTTATACAAATGCAGATTGGGTAGGTTGTGTGGATGAAAAAAAAGTACAAGTGGTGGTGCATTCTTTCTTGGATGTAGATTGGTGTCTTGGTTGAGCAAGAAGCAAGATTCAATATCTTTATCTACTACAAAGGCAGAATATATTGCATCAACATCTTGATGCACACAGGTGTTCTGGATGAAGAAAAATTTGAAGGATATCAAAGTTGTATACAATGAACCAATTTCTATCTTTTGTGACAATACAAGTGCTATTAATATTTCAAAAAATTCAGTGATGTACTCAAGGATAAAACATATTTCAATCTGATATCACTTTTTGAGAGAGAAGGTTGCAAAGAATGAAGTGAAGCTTGAGTATGTTCCTACAAAGGATCAGGTTGCTAATATATTCACTAAGGCTCTTCCTAAGTATACTTTTGAGAATCTCTAGGAGAAGTTAGGGGTTATTACCCCTCCTTTGAACTATATGCATAAAGATATGCATTAGTCTAGTGGATTCCAAGATTCATTCCTTGTTTTGGATTGATGTTGGTGGCTACCTCATAGGGGGAGTAGGCAGTGCTTTGCTAGTTTTTTTGGTAGTCAAGGGGAGTTAGTATTGGTGCAATTTGGTGTTGTCCTTTTTTAGATGTTCCAAAGGATATGTGTAGTGGTTGATGGTTGATGCAATTTTTTGTGTGCTCCTAAGGGGGAGTATGTAGAGTAGTAAAGAGAGAAATTATGTATGTTCTATGTCAAAGGGGGAAAGAGATGCATATTTTTTTCCCTTTTCCATTGATGTCAAAGGGGGAGAGGAATCAATGTGAAAAATATTAGTTGAGAAAGAAAGATAAAGAGTTGATATGGAGTAGTATGTTTAGAGTTGGTATGCTTGTTGTTGATGTTTGTTCACATTATGTGTTTCCATCAATGACAAAGGGGGAGATTGTTGGAAGTATGAGTATTTTGTGTTGTCATTGATGTCAAAAATCTTGGGGGAGATTGTTGTAGGTGTATGTTTGTGTTGTCATTGATGTCAAATGATAATAATTGAGAAGTTGTGTTTATGCTTTGATTAGTTTCATTATGTTGTTAGTAGTAAGCTACCAGTGTTAGCCTGTAGTGTTTCTTTGATAGGATTTTTCTTGTGGATGATTTGGTGATAATGAGGAAGTTCTAAAGATGATGAGTATGTGTTTCAGTTGCTTGGTTTCTAAGTTATTTTGAGAAAATTTGAATAAAAGAGGAAACATTGTGTTGCAGAGGTGTTCTGGTATATAGTGTGGAATTTTGGTTTTGCTCCACATTTCTTCCATGTTGAAGATCTACTTGTGTGGTTTAGATATGTTGGTCAAAGGTGTTCATAGGTTCTATATATAGAATATCTTGGTTTGGATTGTCATGAAGAGAGAGTTGTGTTCACTAGCATGTGAATTATGTTGCAGAGGTGTCTAGAAGAAATGGTTTTGCTCTACATTTCTCCATAGTTTGGTTTTTGGTCTTGTAGTTATGGAAGTGTACTGATAATGATCATATCTACCTTAAACCATTTTTTTTCATGGTTTGGTGCTTCAAAAGTTGGTTTCTTGAGTTATAATGTGTGGAAGTCTATTTAGGTGAATATGATGAGTTTATTCTTCAAGTGAAATTTGTTGCAAAGGAATTTGTTGGATTTCAGGGTGTTTGTAGAATTTTTTAGATTGTATTCAAGTGTTGTGTGTGTCATCTTTGATTTGAGGAAGCATGCACCTAAATTTAAATGGTGTTTACACTAGTTCGGTTGAACTTGGGTGTTTACACTAATAGTGGATTTGCTTTAGCAATTATGGAAGCATGGTGCGATGTATATGTATGATTTGGGTTTGAGTTAAGATGTGGTGTGGTCTGCTATCATTCCTTTTGACCACGAAAAATGCTTAGTGCTGACCTAATTTGAATTTGCACGGTTGAGGTGCATAACCGAACTTGGAGAATATTTTCAAGGTTGAAGAAGGTATAAATAAGTGATGCATTGATGGAGAATTGTGTCTTGAAGTGTGTGATGCAAATTGTACAGTTGTGAAGTGCAGTGTGAGATTAATGAGTTAGACTGCTAAAAGTGGTGAGAAAAAGGTGTCTACAAGTTTTAGAAATTCTATGAATGTGTTGGTGATGCTATGGTGGATCTTTTTTGTTGCATTGAGAAGGATTTCTCACTATAACATTCTTTTTTCTTCCTTTTGTAATTTGGCAATGAGCCCTTATTTATTTTGGGTAGTGAGCCTATTATATTAAGTGCTGCAAGTACTTTATATTGTGAGCTAATCCTCATAGTGATTTTTCCCGTATTGGGGTTTCCACGTAAATCTAGTGTTCTATTGTGCATGGTGTTGATGTGTTTTAGTTTTTATTATTTTATTTCATGCTAAATCATTCTAATAAATTAAGGATTAACTAAGTTGATGTGGATTTGAATGTTTATAAGGGTTTTTGATTTTTCTAATGTACAACTGATTCACCCCCCTCTCAATTGTCTTGTGTGCATTCAACACTTTTTTCAATGCATTTTCCTTCCCCTAGTGGGTCTCAATAATTTAAACATTTTTTTGTGTATACAAAGATGCTCAATATTCATAATATTAACACTTTCCTTTCTTAGCCAACATAATTTTAATTTGAACCCATTCCCTACATCTTTACATCCTATAACATCCAAATTTACTAGTTCAATCTAGTTTCTCATTATTTTATCAGTTTTAAATGGCTATAGCCAAAGTACCTTAAATTTGCTATGCTTGACTTTATTATTGACCCTTACTATGTAATTTGAACAACCTAAATGTGAAATTATTATGCCTTAACCATTTATCTCACTTGTGCTTCCTCTATCTTTTTAACAAAAGTACCCTTGATTGGGAATTCTTGTGCCAAAAGTTTTGGTTGCAACAATACTTACTCTACCATGACATGGATTCAATAAACTAATGCACCATCACTCTCTATTCATTCAAAATGAGCATATTCCAACTTGTCTATACTTCAAAAATACGATGGGATTTAGGAGGTTCTACTTCACCTTTGAGTGTAATTTTATCCTCCAACCACACATGAATTCTCATTGTAGTTGATTCTTTTAGCTACATGCCAAATACACCTTCAAACTATTGGGCCAAATTATCATTCAAATTTTCTTCCCTAATGTTATATTATGTGAATTTTGGTGTTTAAGGTAGTGGTGGCATTAGTTGTTCAAAAGGAATTGCAACACCAAATCTTGTTTCAAGTAATATTTTTTCAACTATTCTTTGTTCATCTCCTTAATTTCAACAATATTACAATATGACTAGAACACTTCATAGTCTCTTCCATTTTCCAATGAAATAAATCTTTGAGGGATTTTGTCTCATATTCTAAGCATTATTGTAAGTCTAAGATCCCTTCAACATTTGGATCCATAGTACCTCAATTCCCATCCATCAAGTGTTCTTAGGAGGCTAAGTCTAATGACTCTAATGAGGGTACTTCCTCACTAATCACTTGATTCTTCAAATCTATGAAATAATTTTGGACTTTATTTTCAATACAAATCATATTAGTTTCCCAATTATGGTCAATTTTCATTGCTATCAGCTAGATCCAACCCAATCATCCACTATAGGCCTCCTTTTTTAGCGAGATGACTATAAAATTTCACCAAAAAAAAATTGTTTCCAATTATTATATAGTGTAGGCTTTTATTGTCCTTAGATATTGTTGTATTTCTTGCACATTTAATTTAGTTTTCTTAAGTAGATTGAGTGGGTCATTATTAGGGTAAAAGGATTCTTCAATTAATATAATTCTCATCTATTTTTGGGCGAGAGCAATCACATTGCTCTCATCTCTCATTGGTTTGCTTTTCCTCCTCTCTTCTATATATGTACTTTATGTTAGTGTAATCATGTTAGAGTGAGCTTTCTTTATGTTATTTTATTTTTGCAGATCTACATCTCTTGAACATTTACATGTCTTTTGAGCATTTACATGTCTCTCATATTGTTGATAACTATCTTTGTTACGCTCTTCAGTTGTATTTTCAAGTGATGTGGAAAACCAAAATGATTCAATGAGAAATATATTGTCTTTAGGGTTTCATTCTTAGTACTCAATATTCTAGGTCTATAGGACTTTTTATGTAATCTAGACTGCATCTTTTGCTATTCCTTGAATCTAGGGGGCTCAAAAAAATTAGTTTTTGCTTTTATTTTGCTCAAATTGAAGCCCTAAATCCATTGAACAATTCGGGATTTTGACTCTATTTGCAGACTTGGGTTTTGCAGGTAGTTGTACTCTCAAGGCATTTTTGTGCCAAACAAACAATGTCGTTAAGTACATATGGATTCAGAATCTATGGAACAATAGTCAAAATCATCAAAATTGTAGTTAAAAGCATTTGAGGAAAAAGAAAGGTTTACTTTATAAGCCATATAACCATACAAGCCCATATAGAGTGCAAAGTACTAAATTATTTATTTATATTGATTGATTGATTTTTTATTGCTTGTTTTTGGTTTGTTATAATTTTTTAGCCTATTTAGGCTACAGTTTTTTATTTGTTAGTGATTATGGAACCCATGAGTTCCAAGTTTGGTTCCATCTTCACCTGTATAAATTATCATCACATAATACAATCAGTGAGTTATTTTTGCATATTGCAATCTGATATGGTATTAGAG
This sequence comes from Sequoia sempervirens, assembly GCA_007258455.2. Classification (NCBI taxonomy): domain Eukaryota; kingdom Viridiplantae; phylum Streptophyta; class Pinopsida; order Cupressales; family Cupressaceae; genus Sequoia; species Sequoia sempervirens. Next base: position 63,442,756 of record VDFB02086081.1, on the reverse strand, counting down.
AAAAACTATTCCTGTACGCACGAGGCTTTGCGCAATTCGGTGTTGAGGTTGTAGTGGAAATTTTGCAATGTTTTTCTTGTCCTCGACTATTCTGCAAGTGTCGAGAAGATCCGTAGTTGTACATAAGGTCGCAATGTGATTAGAGAGCAAGTGATTTTTTATATAGCCAGAAATCAGAGAAAGATGCAAGTCTTTTTTCTTCTACTACTACCATTATTCTTTGTTACTTCAATCCACAACAGATAAAAATCCTTAACCATACATTCATCGAGAGGAATGAGCAAATGTGCACACTGGTCTCATATCCCGATGGAACATGCACTTTCATCATCTCTTCTTGCGTGGCAATCTATTGCTTCAGGGGAATTTCTTCTAAAGGGTCAAATAAAGAAAGATCTACAAAATATCATGGGAGAAGTTGCTTTTATCAGACTTGGCCTTCTAATTTAAGAGGTATTGAGACTCTCCAGCCTCATGCGACACTCATTCACTTTTTCTATGCATATGCTGTTGCGTCCAATTTGCTTTGCTAATAATGGTGATACATGATCACTTGACATTCTAACTTGAGCATGGAAGACTTTTCGCATTGTGTCTATCTATGTTTACTAGCAGACATGACAGGATGTTTGGCTCCCACTAGTATTATGTCCTTGCCCTTTGACATTGGGGTAGATAGCATTTAATTGTTTTATGACATATGGGTAGTGCAACAAAAATATTCTCTTATTCCTTTTATGCATCGATATCTCTAATTGTTCCATTGTACTCCACTTTCAAGGAAGTGCAAGAAACAAAGGCCGTACAGACGATCGGGTGCATGTCCACCCATTAAAGATAGTCTATTCTCAGACTATGGATCAGCTGTCTAGTAAGGAAACTTTCGCTATAACAATTCTCAGAAGCCCTGTTTTTCATGGACTTGGTGAATTTATATTTGAATATGCATGTACAACATGGGCTTGTTCATAAAATCCTTGATATTCTTTGGGGATTGTGCAGCACCCAGAGATCTACCAAATTCAAGATCTACATTGGAAGATCACTGCCTCAACATCTAGTCTTCATTTTATACTAGATAACATTTTTTTCAGAAACTTCTATTAGAGAATCCATGTGTATTATTGTTAGTTTCTAGACTTACGAAACCTCAGAAAAAAATGTTGTATAATTATGTTTTAAAAATAATTTTTATATTTATGAGAGTTATAAGGATCATAGATACATAGAGCTTTAAAATGAGGTACTAGAAGGTTATTAAGCCATTTTATAGGGATGCCTTTATTCAACTCAGTTAAATTTTTAAGGTGTTAATTTTGTTCCTACATTATCCTCTCCTTTGTGGCAAAACATTGACCTTAGTGACGAGAAATAGGATAAAATAACATCTATTTCTTGCAATTTCCTAGTTGTTGCATGAGAATAATTATTCTGCATGGAAGACCAAACTCAAAAATCAACTCAAGTTTGAGGAAGTTTGGCATGTGGTTGGCAACACCACTACATGACATGTGAATGATGCCGATTAGCAAAGAAAATTTGATCAAGCCAACAAGAAGGCCAAATTGATCATTATGTTCAACATGTTTGATGAAGTTCAATCCTTTATCCAAGACTCATCCACAACCAAAGATGCATGGGATAAACTTAGGATAGTGTATGAGACAAAGAATTATAGTAAGATTCTAAATTTACAAAGCCGACTACATAGCTTGAAGATGAAGAATGGAGAACTATTGGAATCCTTTCTCAAAAGGAATGTTGAGTTGATATATTTTCTACAAGAATTGGGAGAAACAATTGAGGATGTTGTCTTGGTGCCTCTACAAACATTGCCTTCCAAATACAAAGAGTTTCTAAGAACTTTGAATGTCACATAACAAACACCCAATTTTGAGAACCTAGTGAATCTGAATCAGAAAGAGAAGTCTCTAATATAGGAATATGGTGAGGAAGATCATGCAATGACCACAAACCATAAAGGAAAGAAGCCTAAGAAACAATTTGGTGGACCTCCTAAATCTAGTAATTGATCTTCATTTTAGAAGAAGTGTCCAATTTGTGAAAGGGTTGGACATGATGTAAAAAAATTGTTGGTACAACTCCTTGGCCAAAGGACCATCCAACAATAAATCACATCAAAAGAATCCATTTCAAATTTTCCATACATAATGGGATCAAAAGAATAAACAACATGGTAATATTGCTATAGAAGATGACTCTCAAGAAGACGAGTATGTATTATTTTCTCACACTTCAAAAGATAGTTCATAATAAAATTCCATTTGGTATGTTGACTCAAGTGCTACAAAGCACATGACTGGACATAAGGAGTGTTTTTTCACATTGAAACCCCATCATGATAAAGTTTCTCTCAGAGATGACACAGCCTATGCAATCCAAGGTATTGGTGAAATCTCCTTACAATTTGGCATACAACATTGTTGCCTCTTTGAAGTCTTATATGTAATAAGAAATAAAAAAATCTTATATCTTTTAATCAATTTCATGACCATAACTTGGGAATTTATTTTGATAAAAAAGATGATAAAAAGGTATGCCTCATCTATCATAAGTCTAAAAGTTCAAGTATTGTCATGAGTGCTTCTAAAATTGGTAAAATATTTAGGTTTGATATAATTGATAATTATCCATCCTTAATGACTAAGAATAATTATCTTGATATGTTATGGCATCACTAAATTGGTCACTTAAGCTCTAGCTATTTGCTTGCTCTTAGTAAGAAAGGCATGGTCAAAGGGCTTCCATCACTTAAGAAGTCAAGTGCTATTTGTTCTAGTTGTCATTTTGGAAAATGATATTGAACATCTTTCCATTGTAGTGAGCATCGTGCAATCCAACCTTTGCAGCTAGTGCATATTGATCTATGTGGACCCATTCCATTTAGTCACAATTGTTTTAGGTATTTTCATATTTTTGTTGATGATTAGACAATAAAAATGTGTGTATATTGCTTGTAGACAAAAGATGAATCTTTTTCTTGAGACTTCAATGAGTTTTGAACTCTTGTCGAGAAATAAACAAATAATTATATTCATGTCCTCCACCCAAATTGAGGGAAGGAATACAACACCAAAAAATTATCCACCTACTTGAAGGAAAATGGAACTTTTCATCAACTAACTACAACTTACACACCTAAGAAAAATGGATTTGTTGAACTATATAACTACATCATCATAGAGATGGTATGTAGCATGTTGAAGGATTCTCATTTGGTACATGCATACTAGGCTAAAGTTATGCATAAAATAGTTTATCTTTTGAATCGCTCACTAATCAAAACACTTGATCCAATATCACACCACATGAAGCCTAGTTGGGAGTTAAGCCATCTATCCCTCATCTTTATGTATTTGGTTGCACAACATACATGCACATTCCTAAGAAAAAGTGAAAGAAGATTGATATAAATCCATGAAATGTATTCTTCTTTAGTATAGAAATGAGTCAAAATCCTATTGACTTATGGATCCTACCGTAAATGAGATATACATTAGCAAAGATGTCATTTTTAATAAGAGCGAGTTAAGTTCACCTTCCATATCATCACTTACTCCAAATAGTGCTCTTATATTCAACTTGGATGTGAAAAGTAATGCAAATGTTGATAATCAATCTGACTCAACACCAATAAATGTCACAAAACCTATGCCCAAGTGGTATACTAGTACCATAAATCACCTGCAACCAAAACACCTATCATATCTAAAGAGAAAAATGTAATGACTATGCTCATACAACCTTGAGAAGAGTAATTGATCCACACAAGTATTTGATATTGAGATTACCATGTAATTATATTGTGAATGAATGGGAATTTTAATAAAAAGAACAAATGAATGCTTATAAAAGAAAAAAAGTAAACCCTAGAGGAGGAATTGATTAGATTGTGACAAGTGTCCTAATCCTATGTAATGAGACAACTTGACCTATAAATAGCCCAATCTAATAATATAAAATACTCCTAAGTTTAGTTAAAGTAATTAAAGTAATAAGGAACCTAATAATTAATTAATGACTAATTAATCATTAGGTGATTTTTCTAATTATTCCAACACCTCCCCTTAAGATGAACTTAGGGAGAAGCCAGAAAACCCTAATAAAGAATGCAATGATGGATGCATGGATGGGTCCAAACTACAAGGCCTGATGAGGTACTCATGTGCAAACAAATGAAATCTCTCACAACTAGAGAAAATGAGAAAACCACAAGGAAAAAAAATCCTCTCTAAAAAAGAGAAAATGGAATAACTACACTATTGAAATAAGGACAGAAGAAGAGCTCAATGTGACCCCCAAGGACTACTTCTATCACACAAGTACAATATATTTCCTCCTAGTAGGAGAGAGAAAATGAGGATATGAATCCTTCCATAAAGAAAGAGCTCATGTACCAATGATGAACACCTAAATACAAAACATTATCTATTGCCTCCAAACAAAATTTCTCCCCTTTAGAAGAAACAAATCTACTAGTGATTGGAGAAGCCATTCCCAAAAGATCAAAGAATTAGGGATCCAAATCTAAATGATGTGCTCCTCTAAAGACAACTCAAATATCTACATTTCAAAATGAGAATATATCAATCCAAAAAAATGTGAAGACTAATGTAGAACAAGCTCCAAATATGATGAAGATGATGTTGAGGACACAAATATACTCAGAGGAGGGGTGAATCAATATATTATTAAATTTTAACTTTAATCAACTTATCAATGATCACCAAAGCATCATTAAGAAAATCATAAGTATTAGTGTAAGCAATGAACATAATCACACACGATAACACTAGATTTACATGGAAACCCTAGAGGGAAAAACCAAATGTGCGAGAAAAGATTCTTGGATCTACTTCCCAAATCCAACCTCACAAGAATTATGAAATCTTACAATGTTTTGCAGGGATCAACCCATTGGAGACACCAATCTCCAAAGAAATTTAAATAGGAACCAACCTAAAGGAGGCACCAATCCCCCAATCTAAGCACAACTCAAAGAACAAGAGGCACTAACTTCACATGAAACAAGAGGCACCGACCTCAAAATACACTAGATAGATTACAACAAAACTTACAAACAATTATCTGTCAAAAATGCTTTCAAAATGAAATTGTGTAACCCTACCTTGTCATTCATATCTTTCTACATAAACAATCTAATCCTATTCACATAAAACAACTTTGATCTAAAAAAATGAAACATGAAATTCTCAAACAAATTGCACACAGATGTGTAGATACATTCTTGTTACTATAATTCACTTTGTAATTCAAACCCTCATAAATTTGAAACAATTCACTTAAATACCAATCTGGGGTGATAGATAACATTGATATGATGGCCTAGACCAAAAATCAAAACCATTGGTGATGATAAAGTCATCCTATGAAAATATTTCATTGTTACTACCGCGAAAGCCTAAGAAATTTAATTTTCAAACGAAGAAGTATCCATTTATCAAGTTTGAATTTGAGTCCTAGATCTTTCTTTTTTGTGAGAAAATTGAATGGTGTATATTCAAAACTAAATTAACCTACCCTTAGATTATTCTTTGAGGTCAATAAAAATGCACATACTACCATTGAAAAATATTTCAACAAACATCATCTTGGGCATATGTCTGTATTTTGTAGTCCCACACAAATAAATATGGACCCACCTTTTCTCTTACAAACAAGAAAATGTTCAACACTTGTCAATATTTCACACTTTGGTGGAGCAAAAATAGCTTAACAAAATTTGAGAATGAGTTAAGAAAAACCATAGGATCCCTCTAGCTTAGACCTACTATTTACATGTGTTGGCATTTCATGCTGTAGAACATATGTAACTTATCCAAATCCTTGCATGAACATGTGAAAAGAACCATTGCATCACCCAAGAGAAACAGTAAGCAAGATCAGTAACAAAATGATGTCGAAGAGCTTAAGTCATAACTTAAGAAACCAAGAACCATAGATAACCATACAATGACAAATTAGAAGATAAAGTATTCAACAGGAAAATTCTTAGGGTTTTGTAGGAATTAGGGCTAAAAACCTACCAAGTGCATAAACCCTAACTGGTAAAGCATGATCCATAGATTAGACAATAGCCCCAAGGACATATGAAGATATAAGAAAATCTAGAGCAATAGTAACAAATCTGCGAGAAAGGAAAAACATACCAGAGCAATCGGAAAATACAAGTTCTAGACATCAATGACAACTTTTGCGACAATTTTGATAATATTTGCAACATATCCTCAGAACCATCAAACCTTGATATTAATTCAAATCAAGCATATTTCAAAAAATCTCCTCATGAAGAAATCTTGACATCAACCAATAGTCTCCTTATGCAAAAACTTTTTACATCAATGACAACAAGCATATTTCCAACAATTTCCCCCGTTTTCATTGATGGAAACATATAACACAAACTGAATTGTTTGATTTTCTCCTTTATCTAGCTCTCCCCCTTTATCTAACTCTCCCCCTTTGACATCAATGGTAAAGGGATATAGGAAGAATCATTATATTATACTCCCCTTTTGTCCTATCTTATGAACCAACAAAACTTATATCTCTACCAATTGTATTTCACTGCATCACTCACCCTAAGTGAAATACTTTAAGGATGGAGTAAAGAATTACTCCCCCTAAACTTGTGCTTCATTTAGGTCTTCACTGAAAGGAAGGAGTTGTCACTCCTAGCTTTTGTTCGAGATACTCAAATGTCTCCTTGGGAAGAGGTTTTGTAAAGATATTTGCAATTTGATCCTTTGTATCAATAAATATTCTAATTTCACTTCCTTATCTACAAGCTTTTCACTCAAAAAAGGATACTTGATTGATATATATTCTTTGTCCTAGAATGCATTATTATATTCTTTGAAATATTGATCGCAATTGTATTGTCACAGAGAATTGAAATAGGCTTATCATGTTCAATTTTCATAACCTTCAAGGTCTGCTTCATCCAAATTAAACCTAAGTACAACATGATGTTTTTGTAATGTATTTTTCTTTTGTTGTGGACAAGGATATTGAATCTTGTTTCTTTCTTAGTCAAGACACGAGTTTGTATTCAAGAAAGAATGCTCCACAACTATTACTTTTTGTGTCATCAACACTTCATACCCAATTTGTATTTGTGTATGTTGCTAGAGTAAAATCATCACTTCTAGGATACCATAGACCATAGTATTTTTCAAATATCTACAAATTCTCTTTACTTCCTTTAGATGTGACTCCTTAGGGGTTGCTTGAATTATTTTAACCACACACATTTCTTGTATAATGTCAGGTCTAGATGTATTCAAATACAAGAAGCTTTCAATCATTGATCTATACAAAGTTTGTTTTGCTTTAGGTGATTCATCATCCTTTTTTAGCTTACATCCTATCACCATTGGTGTACTAACTAGCTTACAGTCTTCCATCTTGAACTTCTTCAACATTTCATTGACATAATTGTTTTTTGATATGAAAATTCCCTGATTTGGCTAAACAATTTGCAAACCAAGAAAAATGACAACTCACCAAGCATAGAGATCTCAAATTGTTTTTGCATCTCTTCTACAAACTCCTTGCACATCTTGTTATTGCTACCACCAAAAATAATGTTTTCAACATAGACAACAATAATCAATTGATGCTCACCTTCTAACTTGATGTAAAGATCACTATCTACAATCCCTCTTATGAATCCTTACTACTGCAGGTACTTGTCCAATCTAGAATACCAAGCCCTAGGGGCTTGTTTGAGTCCATACAATGTCATTTTAAACTTGCAGAAAAAATCCTCATTCGTAGATAACTAATATCCTTTGGGTTGCTCAACATACACTTCTGCAAGATTGACATTGAGAAATGTTGAGTTGACATCCATCTGATATACTCTTAAATTTTTAGAGATATAATATACTAATAAAATCCTAATTTCCTACAATCTAGCAATAGGCGCAAAATTTTCTTCAAAATCAATACCTTCTACCTGATCATATCCTTTACAGACTAGTCTTGCCTTATTTCTCATTAATTTCCCATTTTCATTCAATTTGTTTTTGAATACCTATTTAGTTCGAAACAAATTTTTATCCTTAGGTCTTGGAACAAGCTATCAGGTCTCATTCTTTTCAGTTTGATTTAATTCTTCTTCCATTGCATTAATCCAATTCTCATCTTTGCTAGCTTCTATAAAAAAACTAGGCTCAATCATAGATAAAAAATAATAATTAACTATTCATTCATTCTTATCTCCAAGAATATGATTTCATAATGATCTCTTTGGATATACTTAGTTGGCACTTTTGCATTTTCTCTTTTAGACTCTTCTTCTGCATCTAAACATCTTCATTTGCACTTGCTAATTATTCAAAATAATGATCCCTTTTAACTGATGGAAAATGATGCAGATTCTCATCAACTCTCACATTTACAATCTCAACAATCTTGTGAAATTTCTTATTATAGCATTTATATACCTTGCTTCTTGATGATTAACCAAGAAATATACCTTCATCTAATCTTGACTCAAACTTGATGTAATGACCCTTACCTGTACCATGAAGTTTTTTTCAATTTATTTCTATTGATTTGACAATGCAAGCATTTGTCAACCAATATCAAATTACGCGCCCATACTTACTTCCCTAAATCCAAATAGAATGAAAGATATATATTGCACATAATATTTTACATTATTTCAATTATTGCAAGTATTCTTGAAATTCACATCAGATATACAATACTCCATCCAAAAAATACAATATACTCTTTCATGATTGTAATATAAATGTATTATAATGCATTACTTGTAATACATTATTTTAATTCGGATTATATCCTTATCTTAGCCACAAACAATCTGACTTCCGTGCTATTGTAGTTGATGTCGACTCCTCCAATCACGACTAGGGGAGAGGACCCAATAGTGGTGCACCCTAACTTTATGGGTTGACATAGCAATTAACATGCAACATTGACATTAAAAAATTATATCCCCGAGTGGTCAGGGATGTGGACAATTCAAATATTTCGTTTCACCCGCATAGACCGAGAAAAAAAGTGTCATCAACATGCTTTTTGTTGAGGGGTCATAATAGACCCCCAAAAAATGTTAGACCAATAGTAGTGTAGTAAGTCATCTATTTTAGTGTGTCAATGTGGCATCATATGATTTGTTGCTTTTTGAATGTAATGGGCATATTTTGTTCAACTATTGGGTCCTCTCTTACAATTACTAATTCCATACTTTTAAAATATTAAGCTTTGAATGTACATGTACTATGACAACTATCAGTACCCGCACCACTATTGGACCCTCTCTCCTAGGCCATATATGGGTAGCAGATTTGCAAAGGAGAAAAAGACAAATTACAGTCTTATTTGACTAGTCTTTGACCCTATAGACCTCCACACCAACACCCAACCAACCAATAAGATTTGCAATCTCTTCCTTAAGGAAAGTGGCGGTAGATTTGTAGACATGGGTGTTGTGACTCATAAAAATAGTTGCAATAGCTTTGAAGACCCATGATGTCAAGGATATCACTCAATATTTAAACCTTACACCAACAAATGAAATCGGGTTGCTTTAACATTAATTAATTTTCAGTATAAAATCGTATATACCATATTTGTCTTATTTGGCACGTTAAGTTTTGTTTTATCTTTAAAGGAGGCGGCTTCAATTATTTCCACTAATTTATATTTTAAATAATGACATTGAATTATAGAATGGTCAACCGAACCTTTGAATGTCACCCAAATAAATCTCGATTACCTTTGTTAATGTAAACACTGCCAAGATATAATATAATCAATCAATAATCATTCCACCTTAATAATTTGCAATCTTTGATTGCGTAAGAATGAGTTGCTACAATTTAATATCTAGGGCATGGCAAAGCATCCTTTGCAATAATATTATAGTTTTAAGCTGAATCCTTTGCAAATGATGTTTTGGAATTTTATCTTTAAAGAAATCACAAAATTTCTATCAATCGATCCTTGAACCTTTTAAAGAAATCACAAAATTTCTATCAATCGATCCTTGAACCTCCAAAATAATCTAGAAAGTTCAATTGTGAATTCTGAAATAAATCCACCCCAAAAGGCTGAATGGGTTTTCATCCTAGGGCACACTAAACCTGAAATACAAGCTCTCCTAGATAATATGATAAAAGATGTGAAAAACCAAGATGATGGAAAAGCTTGTTCTCCTCTCCTTTTAAAGGCTCGTCTGAGGCTTCTAAAAGAATATCAAGTAACCTCCTCAAAACTTCTAGAAGCAGACATTATTAGTTCCTCCTGGGAACTATAGGGAAGCCTTAAATCCATAAACATGATTAAACTAATTTCTTCTAATAGCCAATGACAATTCAGTTTTCCCCTAAAAATTTTATGTGTTTCTTAATCTCGGATGTAAATATGCTAGAAGTTAACTGTTTTGACATTTGTTTGCTTCTTATTGATTTCTATTTAGGGGAGAGGACCCATGTTTCAATAGTTGTGATAGTAGTTGTTTATATAATGTCCAATATTTTATCAATATTGGACCAATAGTTGTGACTTTAAAGTTGTTAGTGTTGATGACGACTTAAGTAAAAAAAATGTATTCCTTTGATCTAAAAAGCAACCAATCATGTGATTCCACATCAGAGCTCAATAAAACATGCTGTGAATGCACAAGTATTGGTCTCACTTTTTTTTTGGCCTTTTTGGACACCTTGACAAAAAGTATGATGATGTGGCATCATATTTGATGATGTGGCCCTGAAACCTTAGTAATAAGCAAGGGACTTGCCAAGTAAGCTGCTGTAAAAAATTGGGAGTGATTTGAAATTTCAATGTAGAATAATTAGAAGTGTGCAATTAGGATGCACAACTACTGGGTCTCTCCCTTACAGCTGCAGACTGCTGGCAGGTACGGTGCAGCTAGAGAGCGCACAAATATAGAGGAGGCTCCAGCAAATTGTTGAAAAGTTAAATAAAGTGCAGACGAAGATGCAAAAACAAAGAATAAAGACAATGTACAGAATAAACAAGAGACGACACAGATATTTTATCGTGGTTCACCATTAATGGCTACATCCACACTAAGAGCAGAGGAATATTGTATTAGCAACAACTAAGTACAAATGATACAGCAGCAAATATAAACATGTATCGAAGAAGCTGAAGAGTCAGCAATTTGGCGGGAAACACAAAGTGTCTATTGGGCTTCAGCGCTTAACAATTGTCAGGCGTTTGAGAAAGCTGGTAATTAGGTTTTTATCTATGTTTTCCATGTTTGCAATGTTCGCATGCAAGGGGAACGTGGCTGGCCTGCAGTACATTCGTTGCAAGCATTCCACTTGGGCTGATTTTACACTTGAGTCATAAATACAGAGCAAAGAACAGCGTCTAAGGTTTCCCTCGCTCAGGTTTCATTTTGTGTTATTAGGTTGCTACTGCTAACTATTGAGCGTAGCCTCTGTTGGTTTGTGTGTTGTTTTCATATTTTGCACTGATATTTTCTATTTTCTGTTTGTTACAGGATTTGATACGATATGGGCAGTAAGGATAATGATGGGATTTTGCAAGCCATGCGGGCTGTCCTAGGCGCGAAAATGTCAGAAATGGAAATAATTCGAGCTCTCCACCTTGCAAAAAATGACGTTACGACTACTTTTAACATAATTTTTGACTCGCCCAGTTTTCAGAATAGAGAAAAAATTAATGTTTAATGCACGACTTCTGGCTATGGCGCCAGGGTTTCAAGCACAGACAACAGCCCATATGAGCTATGGTGAACTCAGATGGCAGGTGCTTGGAAAGCGATATGTTTAAGTCGAAGGCTCCTCTTCCTCCGCAAAATGTTAACCATTTGTTGAATTTGAACCGGGCAAGTGATGGCATGAAACGATGTAGCAATGGCGTTTCTACTGTTGGTTGTAGTGATAACGATAAATCTTTAGTTGCAGATGCGTGGTGGTTAGTATGTTGTGCTGATGTGATGGCTTATTCGACATGTAAGGGCCGAAAGCTTGGACTTTGGAAGGCTGTGATGTTTTCTTTTCCTAGAAAGAATAGTAATAATGTTGCTGCTGCTAAGGGTGGGTCTAAACCTCGGGGCAGGGGAAGGCTTGCCGCTTCCTTTTATGAAATTGCGAGCTTTTCTACAGAGCAGTCTGGTGAGGTGAGTTGTCACAGCTGTTTTTCTAAGATATATATTTATTTGCGGCCATGGAAATGTAGGACTAAACAAAGCTCCATTTTTTAGCATTTATGGTAAAAAATAAATTATTTTTTTCATATTCCTGAAATCTTAGAATTCTCATTTTCCGTTTGAATCTGTTTCCCTCTCATTTCGGATTTCTTGTTGCTAGCAATACATAATAAAGGCTCCAGATCTTGACAGAGTTTCTTTCATGCTTCCAGAGTAGATAAAGTTCTTTTCTTCCTTTTGCTAGTGATAATAGGGCAATCATCACATTAGGATGCTTACGGGGAGATAACTTCTTTATCCATGGAGAGATGCTATTGTAAAAGCCAAATCTCATAATGAGCAGGATGATCTTTTAGACCCTGGCTAATCTCCAGTTGTTAAGGAACCTTATTATCCAGCATCTCCTTAAGATCTAGTGAAAAACAGACATAACCTAGTATGTACAAATTACCAAAATCCTGTTCCTTCTACACTTCAAGCAGCTACTTATGTTGCAGATGTGACCAAATTTGGTGCTAAGCTCCTACGTGTTATTATCATGGGCTGAGAAAGATAAAATTCAAAGGCTTGCAAATTAAGCAGCTAGGTATAGGCACATACCGAGAATGTTCAATGCCAATTGTGAACTTCTTAGCATTTATTTCATTACTCTACTACAAAATTACAAACTAGTGATACCCAGCAGTTCACATACAAAGAAAAAGAAAGAAAATATATCCAATTCCACAAATGACCAAAGTAGGTCAATGGGACTAGAATGTATAACTAGTTACATTGCTAACTGGTAATGGGTAGGTGATTCTCAAATTTTATCATTGATCTTGTGAATAGTAAATACATTAAATACATTGCCAAGTTCTTTTCATCAAAATCAATACTATATCATTAAACAATTTAATATTTGACTTGATATACATGTATAGAAATTTCTTGGGCCACTAGGAGATTTAAAAGTATTCTAAAGTTTGAACCCCTAAGATTAAATTTAAGGTCATATTTCCATTTGAGATGGTTAGTTGTTGATCTGGAGCAGTCATAAATGAAGAGAGCTTAAATGATTGCAAAAAACTCAACAGTCAAAGGACATGGATGCACAAATATTATAACAAGATCCTCATTTCAAGGAATCAAATATATTTCAATGCATCTAAGCTAAGTTACCGATTCATCGCTTCCAGCCTCTGGATACGATACGATTCACACTGGATTCAAAATTTGGATTCAATACGATTCAAATTCACATAGGGTACGAAAATTGGACTGTGGATTCACCATGGATTCAAAACGCCACTATGGATTCATCCAGGATATGCCCAGCCAAATCCGACTCGAATCCAGACGTCAAAACACCCAACCCGCAGAAAAAGTGCCTTTTTTGCATTTTTTAATTATTTTTTTGACTAAAAGTTGACTTCTAAATAATAAAATATTCATTCCAACACTAATCTTTTCCTCCAAACACATTAAATAGGTAAAAACACTCTCATTTAACAATTTGTGAATGAAAAACAAGTTTTTTTGCCTCCATTGCTAAACTTTCTCTCTTGCTTGCACAAGCTTGAATAGACTTGAAGGCTGATCGTTGGTTGTTCAAAGTTTGTTGTTGTGCTATTCCTAAGCACTTACAAGTGTCCGTTCATTGCCAAGAAGATCGTAGAGAAATATTTGTTCAAAAGAGGTAGGTTTCTTTGAAGTTTTTTAATTTTTTTCTTACATTTTTTTTAACAAATGAACTATTTTTTTTTGTTGATTGTTCTCATTCTTTTATGTTTTTTTGTTTCAAATTTCAATACCAAAATTATTTCAATATGTTGTTCCTTAGGTATTACAATGGCATTCGCTTCTAACTCCTCAAGCCAATCTCGTTTCAAAATAAACGCAACCTCTCCCCTTTGGAAATATGTAGAAATGGTTCAACAATGTCCAGGTGGTGGAGTATATGTTTGTATTTTTAGTCATTACAAAGTTCAATATATGAGTTCATATAGTCGAGTGAAATCCCACATGTGTAGGATCCCTGATAATGGCATCAAACCTTGTCCAGGACCTCTAGAAGGTGATGGAAAAGGCCTTCCAAATGAAGTAGTGTTGAAATATATTTCTGAGCAAGAAAAAGTAGAGGAAAAAACTGGTAGTCTTAAAACAAGCCATCCTTTGAAGAAAGGATCTCAATCCATGAAACCCCCTATACCACCTACTTATCTTCCACCTACAGAAATCCATCCATTTATGAACTTCCCTCAAGAGCAAATTGTGCCCTCTTCAAATAAAAGATCTAAGGGATCGTTGGAAGCTTCATTTCAGAATGAGGCAAGAGAGATTGTTGATCAAGACATAGCAAGATGTGTCTATGCCAATGGATTGGTATTCAACGTTGTTCATTCACCATATTGGCAAAAAATGGTGAAATCTATTAATGAGGATCCAAAGGGGTATAAGGGGCCAGGTTTTACGAAAGTGCATTGCACCTTATTGGAGAAAGAGGTGAAACATGTACTAGAATCTTTGAAGCCCATAAGGGGTTCGTGGATTGAAAAAAGGATGACCATCATTTTTGATGGATGGAAAAATGCAAAAAATTTCCCATTGATCAATGTTATTTCTATGTCCCCTAAAGGGGAAATGTTTTTGAGAGCAGTGGATTGTGAAGGACAAGTGAAAGATGGTCCATTTATTGCTAACATCCTTTGCCAAGCTATTGAAGAAGTGGGCCATCAAAATGTTGTGCAAGTTGTAACCGATAATGCCAAAAATTGTAGGGTTGTTGGGTTATTGGCTGAGAAGCAGTATCCACACATTTTTTGGACACCTTGTGTTGTCCACTCCCTCAATCTAATGCTACAAAAAATTGGATCCAAAATTTTGTGGATCAAACAGGTGTATGCTGAGGGAAAAGATATCCAAATGTTTGTCACCAACCACCATATGACAGAAGGAAAATTTAGACAATTCTCAAAATTGGAGTTGTTGAAGGTAAGTTAATTCTCACTATTTTTTAAATTTTTTATTTTCTTTTAATTTTAAATTTTGATTTTGTAAATTTAAATTATTATTTTAATTTATTTTTAATTTTGATTTTCAAATAGGTTGTCGAGACCCATTTTTCCTCCAACACAATTGTGTTGAGATGACTTATAAAGATTTGTGAGGCACTCTGTGCCATGGTAATCAACCCTAATTGGGCCATATGGATGAAATTTAGCAGTGAATGAGCAAATAGGGTCAAGCAAAGGATCCTAGATGATAGTTGGTGGGACCGTGTTGAGTATCTCGTCAGTTTCACTAAGCCCATATTGAGCATGATCCATTATACAAACATGGATAGACCTTGTTTGGGCGAAGTATATGATGGTATCGACTCAATGATTGAGAAGATGAAATCCATCATCAATGCAAAAGAGGAAGATCTTGAAGAAAAGTTCTTCAAAGAGCTACAGGAAATCATTATTGATAGATGGAACAAAATGACCACTCCATTGCATCTTCTCGCTTTTGCATTGAGCCCCAAATATTATACTCTTGAGATACTTTCTACTTCATCAAGAGTTTCTCCATATAGGGATACTGAAGTGGCTCAAGGGTACAAGGCAACACTTCATAGAATCTTTAGTTATCGTGACCAACGTGATCTAGTGAGGGCTGAGTTCATGGCTTTTGCATGCTCCAGTAGTGTTGATTAGAATCTTGATGCTCTTCAAGACAAGTATAGGGTGGATGCTCATAGTTGGTGGTACTTCCATGGGAAAGAATACACGCACCTCCAACCTATTGCAATAAATATTTTATCCCAAGTAAGTTTTATATTTTGTAATTTTAATTTTAATTTATAATTTATAAATTTTATATTAATTAATAATTTTGTTAGTTAAAATTTGTAACTCTTAACTATTTAATTTTTTCTTAATAGGTTGCTAGTTCATCTTCTCCTGAAAGGAATTGGAGCACATACTCCTCCATCCACTCAATAAAATGCAATAGGCTACATTCAAAAAAGGCAGAGGACTTGGTGTATGTGCATTCAAACTTGCACCTCCTTACACACAAGAAAAGTTCCTACAAAGAAGGTAACACAAGGAGATGGGATATTGAGCCAAAGCAACTTGACTTGGATGCTTCCACAAATCACTTAGCTGCACTTGATATTGATGATGAGTATGAGCCTAAAGAAGCTATTGAGCATGAGAGTGGTAGTGTCAGTGCTAGTGGCAGTGCTTGTGTGAGTGCCACTAATGTTATTTGTGGTTCTACACAAAATATAGCATCTAATGATGCTGATGATGTTTCTTTTTTTGATGACCCATATGATTCATATTGATCAATGATCAATAATGGTTGATTGCAAACACTTGACATTTTTTATGTTTGAACTTTAATTTATAATTTTATATCATGACATTTGAGTATCACTACTAATATTTTAATATTTGACTATGAAAGTGGTGATGTATTTTTGCTATGTTATTAGACTATTAATATGGTGGTGTATTCTAAACTTAATTACTGCTGAAAATATGTATATATTTTTTATTTTTATATTTTTTTGTATTTTCATACCCAAAACGTACCCAACCCCAAATTTTTTTTGACTGAGTCCCATACTAGATTCGCGTACCCATACCTGAATCCAAAAATGAATCGATAACTTAGCATCTGAGAGAAAGTTGTATTCTTGCCCTGTTTTGAGTTGTCATAACAAATATGAGACAATAGAATGATTTTTGATACAAATCAAGATTGTGAGAAGACATAAAAAACAACTACAATAATATTTTGGAGACATTTCCATGTTGGCATGAGAGGATTAACTAATATAGTTGAATATTTCAAGGCTAGTAAGTTGATATTATGTGATATATATGAATACTCCCCAACAATGTGCTTAAATTTCAACTTAGTCACTAATATAATATATCGTATCATGATATTTTATATATGTAATTCATAATCTATCCAGGAATTCTCATTTTCACTTTAAAAATACATGCTTGTAGAATTTAACCAGTGCATATGTGATCCAAGTGGATCTTCAGGACCTGAAATTGAAGTGTTCCATTTTCTCTCAAAAGCAGTGCCATCACGTAGAGCACAGAATCCTGAATCCGGCGCAACTTGAACGAGCAAAAAAGGAGCCCGTTTACTCAAGTTACGCGCAGTCAAAGTTGGGTCAACCCTTGGACAAGGAGGCCGTCAGGAGGCGAAAAGTTGATGGACTCAGAATCAGCCGAAAGCAGTGTCAGTTCAGAGGGCTCGTCGACACGATCACAACGAAGTTCGTTTTGTCAAATTTCAAGTCCGTATGTCTGAGATATTGCCGGTCAAAGCTCGATCAAAGGTTGGTCAACTCAGCTTTCAGGGACAAGAAAAAAGGTGGAAAATTCATCATCACCAAATTGGTCAAATTTGGCGTCATCGCGAAGGTCTCATCATCACGATTCCAATGGCGTTCGTTTCATCAAAAACGGAGCACGTATGCAAGAATTATAGCAGTCAAAGTTGTCGTTAACCCACGTACCATGAGGTACGGATGCTGACGTCAGCATGACATCATCCTGCCGACTTGGCAAACTCGTCATCGTACGGATGATAATGTGGACCAATGGTGCCGTGACACGTGGCAACCGTACAGGTGACGTGGCATCGGATGACGTCAGCACAGTCAGCGAATGAACTCTTGACACGTGTCTTTTCGATGATGTGGCACGATGATCAAATGGCAACGTGGCTGATGATGTGGAATCTAACACATGTTCTCCTAGCGAATCCGATCATGACACGTGGCGCCCAGGTGGCAGGCACATCGGCAGCTGAGTCAGCGAGAGCGTGGAGTCTTCGGCGAGTTATTGGACGACACGTGGCATCGAGTAGGTGGGTCATCAGATGACTTGGCAGACATGTGGATGCTGACTGTGTTTCTCGGCGAGTCATTGAAGGACACGTAGCAGTGAAGTGGCATCTGCGTGGACAGTGGAAGCAAATCAAAACTCGCCACGTGGCACAGCGAGGATGCGCCATGTGGCCTGCCCGGCTCTCTTCCTCCTGTGCGCGTCCTTCGGGTTTGTTTGAACAAAAAAACTTTGTCGTGGAGAAGATTTGAACTCCCCACCGCTTATCGCCGAGTTTTTCGGGTAACCGTTGCACTATAGCGGAGGCTCAGTCTATGAATAGTGGTCAGTTGCATTTGACATCGTTCTACTCCCGATTTTGTGTTAAAAATGGCTAGTGGGGGTTTTGAACCCCGAACCGGCCGGGACTCAAAAATTCCTTACACCGCTAAGCCAACGAGTATGGTTAGCATATATATTGTGTGGGTTTAATATGGAGGGTTGTTAGACCTGAATTCTAACTATAAACCTTTTAAAGGTTATTTGTTAGGATTAAGCCAAAATACAAAAAAAATCTCGAACAACCTAAGCCCGTGAATCAATTAAACAAAGGGCTCTGAATTATTTTAAAAGATTAAGTGGTTATTGTTTTGATTTATAGGAGATATGGGGATTTTTGATAAAGATTTATATGTAAATGGAGGAATAAGGGAGATTTTTGGAGATTTTATGGTTTTCACCATATTAGGTAAACTCCAAGTATAAAAGGGGGAAGGCTTGGAGTATTTTTCATCAAGCATCCATTAGTTGATCATTCTTCTTTTGTTTTCCCTTTCTCTTGGTCTTTTG
Organism: Sequoia sempervirens; assembly: GCA_007258455.2. Taxonomy (NCBI): domain Eukaryota; kingdom Viridiplantae; phylum Streptophyta; class Pinopsida; order Cupressales; family Cupressaceae; genus Sequoia; species Sequoia sempervirens. The sequence goes on along the minus strand of VDFB02086081.1, from coordinate 63,423,865 downwards.
AGAGGCTTTTTTGTGAGAGAATTTCTTAGAGGGAATTAGGAGAATATTTGAGTTGGATGTATTGATGTTCTGAGTCTTGTAGTAGTACCTATTAGGCAAAGTTAGTTTTCTTACTCTTTGTTAGTCATCCCTAGCCTTGAGAGCTTTTGAGAGGGGTGTGAGTGAGAGACTTTTGTATAACTTTGTGGAAAGGCTACAAGATATTGTAAGCAGTGTTACAAGAGGCTCGTGGAGATTGTACTGCATTTCAGAACATATCAATAGATTGGTCACTCGATTGAGCTCGACCCAGAGACGTAGTCCGCTCGGACGAGCTCCGTAATCAAATCGGTGTCTTCTTATCTCTCTCTTGGTGCTATGTTTTGAATCTTCTCTGATTAATGTTCCTGTTACTTCATTGTTGATGTCTTTACACCTTTGTTCGTAATCACTCGCAACGTTTGTCATAGATCCCTTCCGCTATACGAATCAAATGAAGTAATCAAGCACTATAGCCACCTTCGAGTGAACTCAACTTCCCAAGTGGGATTTGAGTGTATGCCTCAATAGAAACTTCATCCATGGTATCTGTATTGACACCTTTATTACAGATATTTGCTAGAGCATGCATGTGACCAGATGCAGTGTTACTTGTGTTTACAAGCAATCAAGATCTTCCCAATACAATGAATGTTGCAAAAATCACTGATAAACTTGGGTTGCATTCTCTTAGGCAGAGACATTGGTGAGTGTTACATTCTTAATGTGATTTTCTAGTATTAATCATTGTAAAAGCTAATCATCCATTATAGTGCATTGTTTCTACTTTTCATGTGGTTTATCATCAACTCTATTCAACAAACAATAACCTAGAATATAAATGTTGCTAATGAAAATTTATCATGCCATCAGGTATATCCAAAGCACCTATGCAACTTCTGGTGAGGGCCTAGATTGACTTTCAAACAACATTGCAAACAAGGCATTGCCTACACTCTTACATGATAGTTTAATTGGCTTTGTTAGAAATAAATCCTTTTATTTTAGGTCTTATGGTTTTTGTTTTATTTTGCAGGCTTGAAGGATGGCAGTGCAATGGGATTTGAGAATTTTGTATTACAAAAATGTCTTGTATCTTTATTGATAGGGATAGTTTGAGGAGATAAAAATTTAACCTATGCAGTCAAACTGACTCAGGAGAGTGGCTACTATATTAACCTATAATTTGACTTATTAAATTTGTTTGATTGTTTTATGGATTTGATTGTGCCAATTGCACTAATTTATATAGCTTAAACCAATTAAAATGACAGTGTGAGTAGTTATATGTCATTTTCAAAATTAATTTTAAAAGTTGCTTTCTGTGCATAATATTGCATTTGTTGTTACATAGTTGCGTAGATTCAAAACTCAAGTACTAGAAGATTGCACCATATTTTTTATGTTTATTGGCCACAATTTCTTCTTTTTGTTACAATATTTAGTATTCTGGGTATAAGTAGGATCATGATGGGCCAAAAATTGGTGATATGATGGGTATGTGTAGGGTATGTGGCTGATAACATTTTTTTTACCCAAAACTGATGAAACGAAAACGGTTTTTAAAGGAGATTCTCAGCTTTCCACCAATATAAGTTATGTTTTACTTTGAATTTAATAATTAATTATAATTCATTTTGTTTTTGAATTATGACTAAAGTCTTGATTGATAGGTTGATTGAAAAACATACATAGCTTTCAAACGGTATCACATTTTTTGAATTTGAAATATGTGTCACATTCTATGCTTTGCATACTATAGGATTAAAAAAAGAAATGAATTTCATGATGTTTTGACCAAGTTAAGGTGGTCATACATACGAGTTTTTATATTTTTTAAAAGTTGTAATAAAAATTCATAATTAATTATTTATTTGGAAAAAAATACAAAAAATATGCATCACATCCGGACATGAGTCCTCTACTTATATCTAAAATCTTATAAAAAAATATTATCTCTTTATTGTGGTTAGGGTGGTTAGACAGACACCTACTTCTTATTTTTTCCCTGAAATTTAAGTACTACTGCATTGAAATTTCAAATTTTCACCAAATAGATTATTAAAAAAATAAATAAACCTAGTAGTTTAGTAATTACATTCAATTTTCTATAGATTCTATTCTTATATATTTTTGAAATAATATAGATAAATTATTCAAATTTTTATGTCAAGTTGCCTAACTTTGATTTTTCTTAATTTTTTGCCACTTAAGGGCCTGTTTTTTCCATGATGATCCTGCACATACCCTTCTTTCATTGTTATATATTTTTCAAACTTTTTGGCTATCGATATAAGGTCATCTTAACCTTAATATGCAAAGAAGAACACCTTCTCTACCAACATTATACTATCATTTAAGAAACAATCAACCTCCTAGCACTCAAAGCTTCTCTTTTTCTCAGTTCCAACATTCCTTTACATTCCTTATTATGCATGGTTATTCCCAATTTATGCCTATGCATGTTTCTCATGCACCTATAGATACTAATACATCTCTGTAACAATATGATTTTTCAAAGATATTATATTACAACGTTTGATTTTTAGTGATAAGTGTTGGTTGCATTGCAATAGGTAAAGGATATTTATTGCTTTATGTTAATAGCAAGTCCTTGGAGAAGTGTGCATCCAACTAATTGCAGAGGCCCCATAGTATTCCAATATAGCATAGTCATGTATCTTAATAATTATACTTCTATAATGTGCCCAAGTTGTTTTACTTTACCTTTGAATTTGTGATCTAATGTTTATAATTTATTGAATAACTAACTGAATACATCAAGCTCAGTCATTAGGCCATCTACTTGTCCATATAGAAACTCTTTGTATGTCTCTTTGAGTGGAGATTATTGCGATTTTTTTGTAGCTCTTATTGTATTGAATTGATATGTGAACATTGTTAGCACTCAAATTGCAATTAGCAACAACAATCGTTTGTGGTTCTTGATACACCTTGACTTGCACAAGTTGTACCTTAGCCAAGTCTGTTGGTTGTAGAAGTGCATTGAAATGTCCTGCCAACATTTTTCTTGGATTTAACCATTCGCATGTAGGTGGCTTTATGGTGTTTCTTCATTTTGTCTAACTAAAACATAATGGTGAGAACTAAAAAGCTAAGAGCTAAGTTGCAAATTTTCCTGAAATGTTCACATTAAGACAAATTTAAATATATTGTTGCTACAAGATGGGAAATCAACACTTGAGATTGCATATCTTTTTACAGTGAATCAATTGTGCATTTCACAACATGCACTGTTTTCTAGTGTATAGGTAATAGATTTATCTAGAGCTTTGAAAGAACGCATTGATATTCATCATACAATAATCTTGATTTAGTGTCTGGACAATGTCTTGCAAGCTTCTCCAATCTGTAGTTTCTAAAAATTTCCCAAAACTAGGCAAGAACTACGTTGCACTGCAACTCTTGTTAAATAAAGTGACTTAATAATATTTAATATTTTATTTGTCATTTTAATTAATTAATTACAAATAAAGTTATCCTTATGATTTAATTTCTTAGATAAATTTATACATAATTAATTTAATTTATTCCCTTCAAATACATGGTCATAGCTTATGGGAATAAAATAGGCTAGATAGTCTTGCTAATTGATTACTCAAAAAAAGGGACATCATACTCCTCCCTTCCTAGAGATTGCTTGTTCCCAGGAAATTTGCACTTGTATACCAAAGCCAATTACCTAAATCCCATATGAATTATTTAAATGTTCCACCATGAATTCATTGCTCCACTCTGATACAACTGAAATAAGTGATTCTATCTCCCTATGAGGCAATCTATCAATCCTACAAATCCCTAGACCCAAAGCCTTAAAGACATCGTATCTAAAAATTTAAGTGTTGAAGGGACAATTTTGTGCACACAAACCCAAAAGATCAGCTGCAATCATCAATTCACCATTATCATCTAACTAGTATCTCTTTTCATCATTGGAAGAATATTTAGAAGGCAAAAAATATCGACCTGCCCTTGCAACTTTATCATGTCTAAACACCTCCATCCTCTTGGATGAAGCTACCCTTGGTGCATACCTTCTTTAGAAGTTCTCAAAACTACCATCTTTCCATTTTCCATGAACTCTAACTCCATCTTTTGAAAGTCCTGACTGTATAGATGCCAAGTGAATGCAACCATTGGATTCCTAGAACAACATCAAACCGTAGTCCCAATCATATAGAAATCATAAGTGACTATATAGTCACTCAATTATATGCTCAACTAGTAAATTTTTTGAATCCATCGGCCATCATGACACTGAATCCTAGAAATTCCTCAACTTGCAACCCTTTCATCACCACAAAATCCTCGTTAATGAAATTATGAGCCACCTCGTTGTTCACTAAATAGGTAACACACTATCCATTAAGGAATCCTCTTACTCAAAAGGGTGGTACTTAGGAACTCTTGATAGTGAAGTAATAGTTCCATGTGTCATACCTCATGTATTAGCATCATTATGCTCATGTGGTCACACCTCATTATCATTTTCTAAACTCGTTTCTACCACCTCCTCATCGATATTGAGAATGACATTTATGTAATGTGCCTTGCCTTTCCCAAGGTACTTATGACCAGATTCACAAGGTTCCTTGCAAGTGAAACATAACTTATTCCTACACAACTCATTCCTTTTTCCAAAATCCATCATAGGTTGTGTAGGCTTGGGTTGATTGTGTTCTCCCATTTGGTTTGTGTTTTGGTTTATCATCCTTGAAATTATTCTTTTGGGGCTGAAATAATGAAGGTGTAGTGTCAAGGTCAAGTGCAATTCAAATAGCATCATCATGTGTACTAGGATTATGAGCCTTCATCAACCCTTCAACTTATCATTCAACCCTTTGACAAACATCATTGTCACCCTTCTCTCTGTCATATCAAGAACCATAACAATAACCTTTTGGAACTCATTGATGTAGGAATCTGCATGCCCAATCTATCTCATCTGTGCCAAATCCCTATTGCAGACTTCTACATCTTTCCTATCAAACCTAGCAATGAATTTATTTTTGAACTCCTCATAAGAATGGATCATTACATGGTTTTTTTTATAAGTCCATGATGCCACCAATCATAAGCTACTCCCTCTAGATGCATAGTTGCAAATTGAATTGTATCTTTTTCTAGCATGGGTTTAGGTCTCAAGAATATATCCACTTTGTGTACCCACACTCTAGCAATTGTCTTACCATTGCCATCAATATTTAGGAAGAGGAATCTTGTTCAAAGCTTCTTTGTACTCCTTATGTTTCTTCTTAAGTCTCCTCTCTTTCTTTCCTTTCTTCTTATCCTTCTGCTAATTCATAAATCAATTCAAGGTGATTGCATTCCTAACCTTTACTGGGAGTTTCTGGTACTCATCATAGGAAAACATCACATCATGGTTATGTGAGTATCTTCTTCTTCCTCTTCATATGCTTCTTCTTCTCTTCTTTGCACAAATATAGGATGGAGTGGCCTATCTAACACCATAGTAACTGCAGACATGTAAAATGTACTGATTGACATCGCGCATCTGATCCTAACTCACTAACATCATTTCTTCCTTAATCATTCCTCAGTCTAACCATTTAATCAAATCCCCCTATCTGATTAAATTCATTAGTATTCCACTCTTGAATAAATAAATCATTTTATCTAATCAGGTCATCTCTTTTGTTAATTAAATCAATCCATCTGATCTAATTATCCCTATTTAATTACATAATCAATTTATTTGATTAAATCTCTAAAGTTTGTCCATTAAATTAAATAAATTAAAACCTTATTTGATTTAATCTAACGCCATCTCTTTTAATTAAATAAATCAAAATCCTTATTTAATTAATCTCTTGTCATATTCCTCTCTTATTTGATTTAAATTAATCCATAAGTTTGAGTCAAATAGATCACATCATCTAACCTCTCTCATTAAATTAATTAACCCTTGATTAATTTAATCTCATCTCATGTCCCATCCTCTAGATAATGCAAGTTGCACATGAAAATTGATTTAATTCATTTATTAAATCTCTATTTTCCTCACAAGGCATCTTTTGGAATATTCTCTCAATTTGAATTCAAAAAATTCCAAGTCAACATGTACATCCAACAAGGCAATAAATTCATCTTACATGTCCTTTGCCTTGAGCCAAGTGGCATTTATTGCATTTTCTCTTCCCTCTTGCATGCCATTTCAACAAAATTTGAATTTCAAATTAGGAATTTATTGGCACAAACCCCAAATCTTGCACATCCTTCATCCATTCATAGCTTGACAAGTGGCATCATATCATTGGATGAATGTTAGTCCCACATTGCTCAAATTTGGATATTCATCAATCTTAGAACTCTATAAATGAGGAGCTCATGTCATCATTTCATCATCCACAAACATTGCAAAGTTATTATGCTAAAATATTTAACCATTTCCATCCATCATTGAATTCTTAGCTAGGATTTTTGCAGATTTGGCTTGGAGTTCTCATCTTTCATCAACAAAGTAGATCAATATCATTAACACAATCAAGCTTGCAATCTTAGGAATTGGGAAAGGGCCAATTTTCACATCAAATTGGCACCAATTCCCCCTTGGGATCATGAGTTTGCACATTTAAATTAGGATTCAAGCTATTTCATTGTTTTTAGTTTGTTCTTCATTGTTTTCTCCCTAATTTGAAAGTTGTAAATGGATTTCATGGGGAATCCTTGTTTTAGTTTGCAATTCATTATTTAACTTGTTTACTCATGTTGTTTTGCAGGTACTAGGAAGAGGGTTCGCACAGTAACTATTCTACTTGCATTGTTATTCCTTGCACAACTATTCTCCCTTGGAGTATGTTGATCTACCCTCAACTTTCCAGTCGCTACAACTAATTTTTGTTGAAAAGCTTGCACCATTTTCTATTTTTGTTGGGAAAAAGTGTGCAAGAAGTCTTCTATGTTTTTCTGATAATTTCTTGGCACCAATTCCCCCTTGGGATCATGAGTTTGCACATTTAAATTAGGATTCAAGCTATTTCATTGTTTTTAGTTTGTTCTTCATTGTTTTCTCCCTAATTTGAAAGTTGTAAATGGATTTCATGGGGAATCCTTGTTTTAGTTTGCAATTCATTATTTAACTTGTTTACTCATGTTGTTTTGCAGGTACTAGGAAGAGGGTTCGCACAGTAACTATTCTACCTGCATTGTTATTCCTTGCACAACTATTCTCCCTTGGAGTATGTTGATCTACCCTCAACTTTCCAGTCGCTACAACTAATTTTTGTTGAAAAGCTTGCACCATTTTCTATTTTTGTTGGGAAAAAGTGTGCAAGAAGTCTTCTATGTTTTTCTGATAATTTCTCCTAGGACTTCCACTTCTACCTCTCTCCTTTTCCTGCTGTGTACCTACAAATGGATTCTCTTCTTCTAGATTATCTTGTTGACCTACTCTTCTATGAAAGTAGTAACTATGTGATCCAAATTCTTATGGTTGCATATGAGCACTTTAAACCCTCTTGGTTGGCAGGATCAAAGCTTGGATACCACTATAATGACCCTTATCCCTACAATGAAGATTTTTTTAATTTATTTCTATTGGTTTGAAAATGCAAGCATTTGTCAACCAATATGGAATTATGATGCCTGCACTTACTTCCTAAATCCAAATAGAATGAAAGATATATATTGCACATAATATTTTATACTATTTTAATTATTGCAAGCATTCTAAAAATTCACAGCAAATATACAATATTTTTTCCAAACAATACAATATACTCTTTCATGATTGTAATATAAATGTATCATAAAGCATTACATGTAATCTATTATTTTAATTTAGATTATATCCTAACCTTAGCTGTGAACAATTTGACTTCAATGCTACTATAGTTGATGTTGACACCTTTAATCACGATTAGGCCATATCTGTGCAATAGACTTGAAAATGAGAAAAGGAAAAATAATGGCATGATTTGACTAGCCTTTGTCCCTAAGACCTCCACACCAACAACCAGCCAACCAATAATATTTGTGATTCTTTCTTAAGGAAAGTGGCAGTATATTTGTAGTCATAGGTGAGAATAAATTAGAGTGGCATCCATAAATATATAGCCCGATATCAACCCAAAGGTTGTGACTCGTAAAAATAAAGTTGTGATAGCTTTGAAAACCCATGATGCCAAGGATTGCACTCAATATTTAAACCTTACGCCAATAAATGAAATCAGGGTAGACTTTAATATTATCTAATTTATAGTCTAAATCATATATACCATATTTATCTTATCTAACACTTAAATTTTTTCCTTTCTGCACTTTTACTAGCGCCTTGTTTTATCTTTAAAGGAGGCAGCTTCAATTATTTGAACTAATTTATATTTTGAATAATGACATCAAATAAAATGGTCAACCAAACCTTTGAATGTCACCCAAATAAATCCTGATTACCTTTATAAATGTAAACGCTGCCAAGATATAATATAATTGATCAATAATCATTCCACCTTAATAATCTACAATCTCTGAATTCATAGGAATAAGCTACTATAATTTAATATCTACAACATGGAAAAGCATCCTTTGCAATAATATTGTAGTTTTGAACACTAAATTCTATGTAGATGATAAATCCTATATTCTAAAAAAATTTCTTCAAAAAAGATATCACAAAATTTTCACAAATCGATCCTTGAAGTTTCAAATTGATCTATACAGTTCAACTGTGAATTCTAGAATGAATCGACCCCAAAAGATTGAATGGGGTTTTATCCACACAATATTTCTACCCAATGGTTTTTGTCCTATGGTATGTTGAACTTGAAAATACAAGCTCTCCAAGATAATCTAATAAAAGATGTCAAAAGCAAGATGATGAATGTTTAATGGGAAAAAATGGGGTTTGCATCAAAATGAATTGATCAAGATGATGACCCACTACTTCCCACTATCAAACATGCAATTATGAGGGCCAAAATGCCTAAATAATAATTAGAAATCAATCCTAACTATTATAACAACAATAAGGAAGGTTTTAAGAGGCTGAAACAATGTGTATCTTGCTAGAAAAGTGTTGTTTTAGGGTCCACTAAGGACTCATTTGCCTTCCCTATTAGGGTTTCTAGAAAGTGCTTTCTAGGTTATGTTCCTCTTAGTTTGCAACTCCAGATTCCATATGTTCACTGCTTCGAGCCTCACCAAGGAGTCATTCACCTTTAGTTGTGAATGGGTCCCTATTAGGGTTTCAAAAACTGACTTCTGGGTTCTATTCTTCAATGTCTACACTCCTGGATCCTAGGTTTCCAACCCCCAAAAGTCTGAAACAAATCCTGTAGAATAATTTTTGTGATCTTGCAATGTAGATGACAACTTTTGCAACTTTACAACTTTGACACATTTTCTCCAAATCTTGTTCTCCACTTGATCTTCAACCTAGAAATCTATAAACACACATTCAAGACCTGACAAGAACTTGAAGGTTGTTAAAGGATGGGGGTTTGCCTTGATCAAATCCCTTTTAGGTAATTAAACCTTGTGATGAAATAATGAAATGGAAACATGAAGCATGAAATATGCAATGATGATACCTTGGAAGTTTTCTTGGAATGTAAATCTACAAACTAACATGAAGTGGCCATCTAGAATGTAGATCTAGATCTTGAATTAGATATGAAACAATGCTTGCAAATGGATCTCCAATGCTACATCAACAATATTAGCTCAACTACATGCTTGATGCACTATGCCTTTGACATGATGATACGATCTTGAATTGCTACAATAAACTCTTGATAATCTGCCCTTGAATGCCTTTGAAATGCTCTTGAGAACTCTTAGGATGCTTGCATAATAATTCTTAGGTGAAACACTATGAATTAACCCCATATTTATACTAAATCTAGAGATTAACCCCGAAATTCAAATAATTCAAGATGACATCAGATCTAGGATTGAAAATCATTATAATCTTGCCATAATTAAATTCAAAAAGGGGTGTCCTATGTGAGGAGGACCCATTCACCACTAAAGGCGAATGGGTCCTAGCACAAATTTCTAGGACCATGCTTTGGGTGGATGAAATAACATCAAAAACCCATTTCAAAAATGCCAAGAAAGGGGTGTTCTATGTGGAGAGGACCCATTTTCCACTAAAGGTGAATGGGTCTTAGCATCATTTTCTAGGACCTCAAATTTTCCAAATTAAATGTCATGCAATATCATTATTGGGTGTCAAGATAGATCCTTCGAAAGGTGTCATTAATAAGGCTTAAATTTAAATTAAAGGGTCTAATTAAGCTCTGATTAACCACAATTAATTAATGAAACTCTAGATAATTCTGAAAGTGTAGTGCAAAACTTTACAACACCCTAAATATGGTACAATTTAAGTACATTTTGTTTAAAAGAGCCTTAGATTCAATGTGAATGTGCACAACACATTACAACACTAAATCAAGGCATACTTAAGTTAATTTTATATCAATTATTCCCAAATTAAGTGTGAAAAAGGGTTAACTTTTTTTTACGCTACAATGAAAAAGCATGTTCTCCTCTCCTTTTAAAGGCTTAACCTCCTAAAAAATTCTAGAAGCACACTTTATTAAAATGACTTTATAATATTTAATATTTTATTTTAGTCACTTTAATTAGTTAATCACAAATATGTTCACAAAACAAGGACAGACAACTGAGAGGAGGGGGGGTGAATTAGTTGTCACAGAATATTAAAATTTTCAATCTTTACTTAACTTTAATCTCAGATCTGATGAATGAACAGTAAACCATAAGCTATCAACACATCAGAAACATAGGGAACACCAAATTTTTTTTATGTGGAAACCCTATTAGGGGAAAAACCATGGTGGATGTTGTCCACAATATTATACCCTATTAAAAGTATAATGAAAATAAAAAGGTGAATGCGCGTGCATTCATGCACACTGCCTAGAGCTCACTGCTCAAATACAATAAGGGATCACTTCCCAACAATACAAAATAGGATTAAATCTAGAGGGTATGAACTGAGAAAATAGCTTCTACCCAAGCCTGATTACAGTTCCAGTTAAGCATATAAAAAATCCTTCACTCTTCACTCTCACTCTGCTTTGCAATCGAATGAATAGATAAATTATCAGACACTTGCACTATCTCTGGCTTCTCTCACACCACACACACTAAATTTTCTCAACCAATCAATCATATATATTTGTATCATGAAATTACATCAACCTCTTAGTCGGCCAGAAAAATAAAATATAATTACAATGTCAACCTAATTTAAAAATTAAATTTTCAATGTGAATTAAATACCATTGGCCAATACAATGATGCAACCCAAAACAATATTCATGAGTGCGCAAAACAGTCAAATTTTAATCTCCAAGGATCCGCAACACGTTACCACCAACATGTCGACTAGGAACATGAAAACCCGAACATGCACAAGAAAAATCTTTGACCACGAGCACATTGATCAACATAGATGTACAAAAATAATGGAGAATGATCTAGAAACATCCACAAACATCAAGAACTAATAGAGAGGCATCCACAACAACTAGAATTACACAAAATTCAATTAAGAACACTGACAGAGACCACAGAAACACTGTTAGAACACAACTGTTCATAGCACGATCAAGTCTTCACGTGAACCTTTGAAACTTCCGGTAGATGAACTAGATACTCTCAACAATAAACCCTTTAGTCCACAACAACTGATCTTCAACATACAAAATAAAATACCTTCATGACCTTCACTGTTCCACTAGCAACCTGCAACTCTTTCTTTCACAATTTTCTCAATATCCTTGACTTATACATCCTTCAATATAATAATGCTAATAGTGTTGACATAAATGACAACCACATATCAACAACACAACCATAACATCCAACAATATCCCCCTTTGGCATTGATGGCAACACATGATGTGAAAAACACCATCAACACAACTCTTAATCAACACTTACTCCCCCTTAGATTCTGACTCTTCTTCCTTGACCTCTTCTACATGGTCTTCTCCCTAGATAGGAAATATTTTTTCACATGAATCTTCTTACCCTTTGAAATCAATGGAAAAGATAAACATTATCTTCCCACATACAAGATTTGAACCACATATCTGCACATCTGACTGCTCCCCCTGAGTAGTAGCCATGGAAACATCAATCTAGATCAAGAAATATAGCTTTGAAGCATACAGATTGATGCAGGTAAATGCATCTCTTAGTTCTTATCAGGAGGGGTAATCACCCCTAGCATTTCTCTGTGATATTCAAAAGTATCCTTAGGCAATGGCTTGGTGAAAATGTCTACAACTTGTTCTTTGGTAGGAACATACTCCAGTATGACTTCTTTCTCATTAACTTTCTCCCTCAAGAAGTGAAACTTGATGGATATATGCTTAGTCTTAGAGTGTAGCACTAGATTCTTTGAAATGCTTATTGCACTTGAATTTTCATAGTAAATGGCAATAGGTTCTTCATATATCACCTTGATATCTTTCAACATCTGTTTCATCCACATCACTTGAGTACAGTTGTTTGTAGCAACAATATACTCTGCTTCAGCAGTAGATAGAGAAATGGAATTCTGCTTTTTGCTCAACCAAGACACTAGCTTCTTTCCTACGAAGAAGGTACCACCACTAGTACTTTTCCTATCATCTAAATCTCCTACCCAATCCACATCAGTATATGCATTTAAAGTAAGATCATCATCCTTAGGATACCAAAGTCTAAAATCAATTGTTCCTTTCAGATATATGAAGAATCTCTTTACAACAATCACATGAGATTCTTTTGGATCAGCCTGAAATCTAGCAACCATACATACAACATTCATATATGTTTAGTCTGGTTTGAATTAAATTGAGCAATCCACCAATCATTGATCTATATCTTGTTTTATTTTCCTTAGGAGAATCATCATTCTGTGTTAACTTGCATTCGGTTACCATGGGAGTACCAACATGTTTTGAATCTTCCATGCCAAAAAAATTTAGTAGCTCTCTCACATATTTGGACTGAGATATGAAGATCCCCTTGTCTAACTAAGTAACTTGTAGTCCTAGAAAGAACTTCATCTCTCCAATCATACTCATCTCAAATTCACTCTTCATTTCATTAGCAAACTTCATACACATTATTGTCTCCTCCAAAAATAATGTCATCAATAAAGACATTAATAATTAACTCTTTGTCATGATCCAACTTGAAATATAATTTTCTATCAACAGTACCTTTATTGAATTCAAGCTTCAATAAGTATTTTTCTAGTCTAGCATACCAAGCTCTGGGGGCTTGCTTAAGTCCATATAGAGATTTCTTCAATCAGAAAACCATGTCTCCCTTATCAGTTAGTTGAAATCCATCCAGCTATTCAATATAAACTTCTTCTTCTAATTCTCCATTTAGAATGGCTGAATTCACCTCCATTTGATAGACTTTATAGTTCTTATATGCAACATAAGCAAGAAATAGTCTAACAACTTCAATTCTGGCAATAGGGGAAAAGGTTTCTTCAAAATCAATACCTTCCATTTGTGAATACCCTTTACATACCAGCCTTTCTTTATTCTGGACCACTTCACCTTGTTCATTCAGCTTATTCTAAAAGACCCATTTAGTACCAATCACATTTTTATCTTTAGGTCTTGGAACAAGTGTCCATGTATCATTCTTTTCAATCTGCATCAATTCTTCTTGCATAGCTTCCATCCAGTGTTCATCATTGCAGGCTTCATTGACATCTTTAGGTTCAATTTTGGAAATCAGGCAATACTCTTCTGCTATCTTCCTTCTAGTTTGCACACCTTTACTCTTATCTCCTATTATTTGATTTTCAAAATGGTTCAGCTTTACATACCTTGGAACTTTAGGAATCTCTCGAGCTTCTAGTTCTTCTGTTCTTTCTTCTGCCCTTGCACTTGTTTCTACTTCTTGACTTACTTGATTTACCAGAACAAATTGAGGTTGTTTTACCTAAACATATGGCACAATTTGAAGTTGATTTTGTGTCAGAGCATTATTCCCTTGATTTGTATTGTCTTGATCTAAATCATATCCACAATATCTGGATGATCTAGCAGAGTCCTCATCAAATCTAACATTTGCAATCTCAACCATCTTTCTCAGTCTTTTGTTATAGCACCAGTAGCCCTTTCTTTTGGTAGAGTAACCTAGAAAGATTCCTCTGTTGCTTCTTGCATCAAACTTACCTATATCCTCATCTCTCTTAATATAGCATTTACTTCCAAAGATCTTGAAATACTTAACAGTAGGCTTATAACCAAACCATAGCTCAAAAGGAGTCTTACAAGAATTACCATTGAAGTTTACTTGGTTCAAAGTGTACACAACAGTACTTATAGCTTCATTCCAATAGATGTGAGGGACATTTCCTTCTATCATCATTGTTCTAGCAGCATCCAGAACTTTTTTGTTCTTTCTCTTTGCAACTTCGTTCTATTGTGAGGTTCGGGGGTAGATAACTATCTTATGATCCCATGCTCTTCACAAAAGGAATTAAACTCCGTGGAGGTGAATTCACCGCCTCTATATGTCCTTAATAATTTTATTTTCAAATCTTTCTCATTCTCTACCATAGCTTTGAAACTTTTAAAATTTTCTAATGCTTCACACTTTTCTATTAAGAAAGCTACCCATATCATCCTAGAATAATCATCAATAACCAACATAAAGTACCTTTCACCATGAAGAATTTTGACTCTAGAGGGACCACAGAGATCAGTATGCACCAACTCAAACAAACCATTTGTATTTAATGTTGTTTTCTTTAGAAGGAGACTCTAGTCTGTTTTCTCATCTGACGTTCCTTGCAAATTGTGTTAGTAGGCTTCACTAGCTTAGGTAAATCTCTTACTTCTTGAGTGGAACTTAATTTGACAATGTTATCAAAATTCACATGACACAACCTCTTATGACATAACCAGCTTTCATCTACTTGAGAAATTAAACAACTCTCACTAGCAGTATTTAGGTGAAAAATATTACCATCTATCTTTTTACTTGAAGCAATTATCTTTCTAGAGCTTCCAAGTATCCTGCATCTTCCATATTTGAACTGAAGATCATAACCCTTGTCCACCATCTATCCAACACTCAATAATTTGTGCTTCAACCCTTCAACATAAAGAACATCATCAATGTTGTGCTTACCACCAAGAAAAATAGATCCTCTGCAATGAATCACACTAGCATTATTATCTCCAAATCTTACAACCTCGCCATCATACTTTTCTAGACATACAAATTTTATTTTGTCACCAGTCATATGATGTGAGTATCCACTGCCAATAACCCACTCATCCTTATCTTCAATTCGGGCTGTAAGAGCTTTCTCAACTTTAGCAGATTTATTAGCCATAAGACTATTTTCAATGTTAGTGTAAGGAAAACCCATTCATCTTCATTTCCATTATCTTTATCAGACTCATCATTAGTCACTCCTTCTCTAGCATAGTAACATTTCTTTTGGAATCTAGACTTGTTAGGATTAGATCTAGGAACCCTTTCAGGACATCTTGATGCAAAATGACCTATTTTACTATAGGAAAAACATTTAATAGGAAACAATCCTTTATACTTACCTTGTCCTTTTCCTTCTTTCTTCACAATCGGTGCTTCCAATTCTTCTACTTCTCTTTCTTCATCTTCAAGCTATTTCATTTCTTCTTCATACTTGAATACTTTTAGAAGATTCCCTCATATCATATCTTTGCTTGTTTCTTCTAGATACAATAGCCTTAAATGCAGTTTTAGTCTTGGGAACAAATTCACCAAATTTACTCAATTCAAAGGCAACAAGTTTACCAATCAGTGTATCTCTTGTCATATTTGTCAATGATCCGGTTTCTTCAATAACATGATCCTTTGCTTTGTAAGAGGGAGGCAATGATCTGAGGACTTTAGCTACAATTTCTTCCTCTTCCAAGGTATCACTGACACATCTAATACCCATCACTAGTTCATTTACTCTTTGCATAAAAGAGAAAATATTTTCATCTTCGCCCATCTTCAAATTTTCATACTTTCCTTTCAAACTCTGTAGCTTAGCCATCTTCACATGTACATCTCCTTCATACAAAGTTTCCAGCTTCGTCCAAATCTCATGAGTTTTCTTCAGACCTATCACATTTGTCATTTTTGAATCTATTAGAGCACTTAGCAAAGCTTCCATAGTCCTGACATAATTCTCAACCTCTTTAATCTCATCAGCAGTGGAAGGACCATTCTGAGGAATAACATATGTATTCTTAGTAATCTTCCAGTAGGGTTCACCAATACACCTCAAATGACACTCCATCCTAGTTTTCTATAGTGAGTAGCTTGTTCCATCGAATCTAGGATTGTACTTCTTGTATGATGCCATCACGGATCACCTCAAGCTTTTAAACTTCTTTAGAGGAACCAAATCTAATACCAATTGTTAGCAAAACAATGACAAACAACTAAGAGGGGGGGTGAATCAGTTGTCACAAAATATTAAAATTTTCAATCTTTACTTAACTTTAATCACAAATTTGATGAATGAACAATAAACCACAAGCAATCAACACATCATAAACATAGAGAACACCAAAAAAATTTTACGTGGAAACCCTGTTAGGGGAAAAACCACGATAGATGTTAGTCCACAATATTATACCATGTTAAAAGTATAACAAAAATTTCAAAAGGGGAATGCACATGCATTCAGGCATGTTTCTTAGAGCTCACTGCTCAAATACAATAGGGGATCACTGCCCAACAATACAAAATAGGATTAAATTTGGAGGGTATGAACTGAGAAAATACACAAGCCTGATTATAGTTCTAGTTAAGCACAGAAAAAATCCTTCACTCTTCACTCTCACTTTGCTCTGTAATCAAATCAATAGATCAATTATTTCACACATGCACTATCTCTGGCTTATCTCACACCACACACACTAACTTTTCTCAACCAATCACTCATATATATTTGTATCATGAAATTACATCAACCTCTTAGTCGCCCAAAAAAATAAAATATAATTACAATGTCGGCCCAATTTAACAATTAAATTTTCAATGTGAATTAAACACCATCGTCCAATACAATGATGTGACCCAAAAAATTATTCATGAGTGCACTAAACATTCAAATTTTAATCTCCAAGGATCCGCAACATGTTACCACCAACATGTTAGTCAGGAACATGAAAACCCAAACATGCACAAGAAAAATATTCGACCACAAGAACACCCTTCAACACAGACATACAATAATAATGGAGAATGATCTAGAAACATCCACAAACATTAGGAACTAATAGAGAGGTGTCCAAAACAACTAGAATTACACAAATTTCAATTAGGAACACTGACAGAGACCACAGAAACACTATCAGAACACAACTATTCATAGCACGATCAAGTCTTCACGTGGACCTCTGAAACTTCTGATAGATGAACTAGATACTCTCAAAAATAAACCCTTTAGTCCACAACAACTAATCTTCAACATACAAAGCAAAATACCTTCATGACCTTCACTGTTCCACTGGCAACCTACAACTCTTTCTTTCACAATTTTCTCAATATCCTCGACATATACAACCTTCAATACAATAATGCTAATAGTGTTGACATCAATGAAAGCCACATATTAGCAACACAACCACACCATCCAACAAAATAAATTTATCCTTATGATTTAATTTATTTAGACAACTTTATAAACAATTAATTTAATTTGTTCCCTTAAAATACTTGATCATAGCCTATGGGAATAAAATAGGCTAGATGGCCCTGGTAGCTAATTACTCAAAAAAGGGGACATTACACTTGCCCAAGTTTTATTGATCCCTTTTGATTTAGCATATGCTTCCAAATATTTTGAAATTCTTGAAAGATGGAGGTCTAAATTTCCATAACTCATATGGTGTCTTGCAATTATTTACTCTTATTTTTCCTCTATTAAGGATATGGACAAAAGTATGAACTGTTTCTCTCTAGTATACATCAAGTAACTTAGCTTCATTTAGGATTGTTCTAGCCATCTCATGAACTATTTTTCTCTTTATTTTAGCCACTCCATTTTTTTGGGAGTTCTTGTAGCAATTAACTTATGTACTTGAGATTTATCCATAGTTTGCATTATTAAACCATATAAAACATGTGTTAGTCCTACTCTCCTTCCTATTACTAATGGGAATTGACTTTGTTGATTTTAATGTATATGGGAGGTCAAATTTTTCAAAATTGGTTCCTCATTGGATGAAAAAATTCACATTCACCAATTAAAACTAACAAACAAAATGTAATAGTAGAGGCATGATAAACAACACTACATCTACTTAATAATCCCTCTTCAAACTTGCAAATAATTGCCTATAACAAGGAATAGACCATCACAAACAAAAAATATATATGAATTAAGGCGTTGCAAAACCTAACAAACTCTAGTTATAGTCACATTGGAAAATTGTGTTCAATCTATAATGTCCTCATTGAAAAATAACACATACTCTCAAATATAGTGATGATATTGCCTTAATTTTCAATACCATAGGTACCTTTTTTCCTATTTCTCTAAAACTTGGCGAATTTTAATACTATTGATCTCATCACTAATAGGCATAATTAAACTAGTTGACCATTATAATATTTTCTATTTTGGATCCCAAAATACTTGTTTATAAGAGGAATCACAAATTCGGTTTCAAACTTTAATATATTTTACAATAAGTTGTCATAAAGAAAATCTCAAGATCATATTTTCCTATATATACACCTCCATAATTAAAATAATAAGAATTCATAAACATAATATGGTTACATGTATTTTTTTCCTTGGTACAATATGGACGTTGGCTTTCCAAAGGTTTGTCATTGTAATAAATTTCATATAATGGCACCTCAATTTACATAGGGAGTGTCTTTACTTAAAGCCCAAGTTATGTAAGATTATACAATAGATGTGTAAGTTTTCCCTTTAATCTAATATGATTTGATACCAAATTTCTTAATCATGGTATAAAAGGTTGTTATTGGTAATTTTAGTTTTGGATACACAACTATTTAAACAATGAAGCCATTTGTATAATCTTGTTACCATGGAATGAACCAAAGAGCTAATGGCCTTATCCATATCCTTGAGGAAATAAAGTAATACATAATATATTTATTTTATAGTTCCTCTCACCAAAACATCATTTTTACAAGATTACGCTTTGTTACTATATCATATAAGGGATTTTATTAAATGTATACCAATGCTTATAGGTTTATAAAAGAATTACTCACATTTTTCTACCAGTTATATTCAACCATGAAGGGAGTGGCCCCGTTAAATAATTGCTACCAAGAAACCTGAAATGTAAATGCATTGTTCACAAAAGAGAAATTCATTATAATGCTCTTGTATGAATAAAGCAATTGAATCAATGATATACTTTACAAAGACCTTATTTTGAAATAATTTTAATTTATGAATTACTTACAAATACTTCAAAGAGCTCAAATTTCTCAAGGAATCTGGTATTTGTCCTCTCAAATTGTTAAAGCTCAAATCCCTGTTAAATATTTGACAATCAAAAGCATTTTAATTTCTAGACAATTTCAAGACTTGAAATCATCCAAGTGTTTTGGAAAAAGGTATATTATATCTCAAGAAATCCATCGTATACATTTTAGAATAAGTGTATATACAAGAATTTGCATTTTACTCTTTTTGTTTTTTAAATTTATTTCATTACACTTCAAACCCATTTTAATTAAACAATATAAAAGTATTCTAGACATTTAGATACCAACTACCCAATAAGTGTTTCTATTTAATTTTCAAATGTAATGTAATCAATGTACCAAGAATCGTTGAAAATTTCTCAATCATTAAGTTCATATTTACATTAGTTCAACACAAGGTCTTGGTTACTCTTGCTAATATAAATGTCATGCACAAGACTTGCACCAATTCATCCAGTTTCATAAAACATGCTTCTGTTTGGAAAATATGAATACTAAGAAACATTGTGACCTTTTGGTCAAAAAATTTCAAAAAGCACATGTCACAAAAATAAACCTTTTTTATTGGAATCCTCTCTTAAAATTTTGTCAAATTAACAATTTTTCAACTATGGAATCATTAGCCTAAGGGGTCCAACATTTTCAAATTGACTATTTTTCAAATCTTTAATAATTATCCTTTGGTGGGCGGGAGAGCAAGGAGTAGGGGATAAGGGATTAATACAAGATTTCTCCACACTCATAATATTTCCATTGTACCCAACACCTTTATCTTATACTCAAATTTCTTAACACCCCCTCTTTAAATCCATGCATTATTATGTTGGTAGATGGTCAGCACTCCACTCGGGATTCGTGACATGGACTAACTACCTCCCATGGATCTGTTAACTCTGATAGTTGTATTAGACATTAATAGGTCAATATTTTGGTGCAACGACAACTATGGGCCAACAATTGGTATCAGAGCGTTTGAATCCCCTCGGGTAATGCTGATGAGGAGATTTTTGGTGCATGGGCCAACATATTATACCATGCAATATGAACTTAAAAAAAAAAAAAACATAACATCCTAGCAAATGCATAATTGATCCATTAATGAGATTATAAAATTTATGCTCTCTCTTGAAAAATATATTCTATAGGTTTAACAACATAAAACATTAAATTAAGTATCTCATGTTTGTCTTAAATAACAAATTCTTTCCTGCAAAGTTTCAAGCATAAATTCTAATGCAAAGAATTTGAGTATTAGAATGATAGAATTCCACATTGTTGTTTCTAAGTAAGTGTATCATTCATATAGGGTACAAAATCAAGGCTAAACTTAGAGAGTCGTGATATATGTGAATCTTCCCTCATATTTTGGATTGGTGAAAGTGCCCTAACTAGTTTATTGATCAAACCTCCAAAGGCACATGGCCCATTGATAATTCCTAAGCCTTGTGAAAAACTAACCTTCATTTGTAGCCTACATTGGAGAGCGCATATGGTGAACCAAAAATATTAACACCCTCCCTAAATCTTGAATTGTAGAGTTTATAACACCATTTGAAATAAAGTCTCAATATTTCAAAACCTTATTTTGATAACGCCTTCATGAAAAGATATGTGAACTACTCTTATTAAAAATACTTAAGATTAAATTATGTTGAAGAAGCCAAGATTTGAAAACAAGATCAAGATAGCCTTTTATAAGTAAAAAATAAAGCACAACAATATGACTATCCTATAAAATGAGAGAATCCAAATTCACAATGAGGAGGAGATAGGAAGGTAGGATTGAATGATTATAACACATGTTAGCTCATATGAAAATTTTGAGAGAATATGTAAATATGCATGAGATAGGTGCCTCAAGAGGTGAGTACATGTGTCTTAAACACATGAAGTGGGAAAAAAAGTAAAATGTCCCTAAGAGGATACTTAACTAGTATGAATGTGTCAAGCTAGAGAGGATGATATGCTAACTAGTTATGAAATGACCCTAATTACACCAAAAAATTCCCTATTTCTTATTGTCAAAACTATTTATTTTTTCATTTAATTTATCACTCTATTTATTTATAAACACCTAGTTAGGATATGTTCACTTAATTAGTTGTGTCAATCAATTACCTATCCATGTCTTTCACACTTGACTTCAAAATATCTAGTTAATGAATCAATTGGTTGCATGGCCATTATTTATGCACTTGGTTATCAATTATCTAGTCCTAGTTGAGTTAAAATCCTATCACTAGTTAGCTTCACCTATTAGGAATGACTAGCTTCAATTAGCTCCATCTATTATAGGTGTTGATCCTTAGTTAGTCACCACATTTTATGCATTGCATTTCTCTATATTATCATAAGCCTATCATGTATTTTGGTGCTTCTTTATTTTATTGATTAGAATAAAGTGTATTCTATCATATTGAATTTTTGTGTTGTGTTTTCCTTTAGCATTATTATTCTTCTGTTAATATTCTTACACTCACCAAATGAGATAAAAAATGCATTGTAGAGGAAGACCAATGGTCACCTCTTTCAAATGTTAGTTTTGGAAGTTTAAGTAGTTTGGTTTTGGTAGGAGAAAGTTTAAATAGCATGATAAACTAGAATGGAAGGTTGTTGAATCATTTTTTAAGATTGAAGATTGAAATAAAGTGTGATTTTCTCCAGTTTCTTGTATTTTCGAGTTGTAGCAGCAATTGTACAGTCCGTACAACATATTTTTGATTCATTTCTTTGTGTATTAGCATAATATATTTTTTCTTCTCTCATTTGAATCCATTTTGAGGTCTTTCCATTTAGTTTGGTGTAATTTACCTTCAAATTTCTCTAACTGGTTGAAATAGGGTTTCTTGTAAGTTTTGTATGTTTCAAACATGTATTAACTTCCTCCCACCTACTGTAATGCTTTCAACTTGGTGGGATGGATTGGAAACAATAGGTTTTTGGTGGGATAATTTTGAGATAGAGCAGGGGAGGTCTAGAAGTGAATTGGGTGTGAAGCCCTATGAGTAAATTTTGAGTTTTCCTTATAAAAAGAGAGGTTTTAGAGAATGAAACTAAGTTTTTGAATTGGGAAGCATGGTTTTATGTTGAATTAAGTATGATCAGGGTATTTTAGATTGGTTGGAGCAATTTTTTATGTTGTGGGTTGATTTGGAAGTTCTACTTTCAATAAAACCTAGGGTTTCCAAGCCTAGGAAGAGGGTTTCATGGTTTGGCTAGTGAATGATTGAATTTCTGTAATCTAATGATGGAATCTAAGGTTTTTACAGGTATGAAGTGCTTTCCAAATATTTCAAAACATTTGGACAAGTTTTTAAGGTGGTCCCTTTGTAAAAGAGGGCTAATTTAAGCCCTAAAAGGTGCAGAAAACTTGATTTGAGCAATTTGGTACAAAACAACCATTGGTGATTGTTTGATATGTTGAAAGGCTCTATAATGGGTCCCCGATGTGTGTGTGAACTTATACCCGATTGAGTGAATTTGATATGCTACAAGGCGACAGAGTTGATTTGATAATATGAAGGGTTTTTTATCAGATTGTGTTTTGACAATTGTGGTTCTAGTTTGGAATTGTGTTTGGTGTGTTGTAGGCCTCCCCCTACTACATCACAACAATTGGTATCAGAGCCAAATGTTTTGGCAAATCCCATCGACTTGCACTAAGGGGGAGATTGTTGGCAGCTGGTCAGTGTGCCACTTAGGATTCGTGACATGGACTAACCGCCTCCTATGGATCCGTGAACTATGGTAATTATATTAGGAATTAGGTTGACCGTTTGGTGCAACCACAACCATGGGGCCAACATTTCCCCACGTGAAATCCTATGTTATGAGTTCTTTGTTTATTTTCTTATGATATGCATGTGTATCTAAATTTGTGATAGTTAAAGGTGTTTAAGATTTTTTTGCAACTCTCTCCTGCTTAGATTAGTGTAGGAAGTTGCTTCTGCTTACCTGGCTTCCTTTCAATTTGTATCAAATCTTGGCTAGCTTTGATTCTATTGTTGGGTTTGAATGGTTTTTTTAGTTGATCTTTGTTTCAGTGGGAGTTTTGCATAAGGGTATTTTTTGACCTTGTTGTAGGAAAAAGATGGCAAGCGTATCCAGTAAAACTGAAATGGAGAAGTTTAACAATGCAAACTTTGAGTATTGGAATTGTGGAAAATATGGTCATTTTAGAAAAGAGTGCAAGGAAGAGAAAAAGAAAAAAGACAAAAGGAGTTTCTTAGATTCCAACTCTAATAAATCCTCTCAAGATGACGTAGATGCATTTGTCGCAACTTTGGAAACACATGCATGAGAATATGTGCGGTTTATAGACTTAGGTGCTTCTTTCCACATGACCTCTCATTGAGATTGGTTTTCAAAGTATCAAGAATATGATGGTGGGACGGTGTATCTGGGTGATGAATCTCACCTGAAGATTGTTGGTCATGGAAGAGTAAAAATCAGATTCCTTGATGGAAGAGTGAAGGGGATTGATGGTGTATTGCATCTACCGAGTAAGGCATGAAGCCTCTTTCTGTGAGTAAATTTAATGATGTGGGAGTGAAAATTGTTTTCTTGAGTGGAGGATGCAAGATGATGAGAGTTACTATGGTGTTGGCTAAGGGTGTTTAGATTGGCACCTTGTTCAAGCGAGATACATGCACGGTTCAGTGCAATAGTTCTTCTCACAAACCAAAGATGAAATCTCTAGATTCTTCATCCTCACCATTAGATTGAGTAGAGAAATCTATAGCAGTTACATCTAATGGTCATGAATTTTGGGTACCTAAGAGTGTTCATTCCTTGGAAATGAAGCTTCTTGCAGAGAATACAATGCTATGGCATCAACGACTTGGTCACATCGGTGAGAAGTGTCTTAGAGCCTTATTGAAGGCCTTGATGATTGTAATCTTGAGTTTGACTTTTGTGAACATTGTGTTTATGGTAAACAACACCATGTTACTTTTCACTCTAGTTCTCACAAGTCTTCTGGGGTTTTGGACTATGTTCATGTAGATGTGTTTGGTCCCATGTCTTATGGGGTTTTGGACTATGTTCATGTAGATGTGTTTGGTCCCATGAATGTTCCTTCATTGTCAAAATATGTATATTTTGTTTCTTTCATAGATGATTAAAATAGGACATTTGTTTATTCTCTCAAAAGAAAAGTTGAAGTCTTTAGTCGATTGAAGGAGTTTAAAGCCTTAGTAGAAAATAAAACTAGTAAAAAGATTAAATGTTTGAGAACTAACAATGGCGGTGAGTTTTGTTCAGCAGATTTTGAAAAGTTCTGTAAAGAGCATGGGATTGAGAGACATAAGACAAATCCATACAACCCACAAAAAAATGGAGTTACGAAGAGGATGAACAGAATGTTGATGGAGAAGGCTACGAGTATGCTGAGTGGTGTTGGCCTTGAGTAGAAGTTCTAGGTTGAAGTAGTAGCCATTACATGTTATTTAATCAACAGATCTCCTACATTAGCTCTTGTTGATAAGACACCCATGGAGGTGTGGTCTGGTAAAAATCCTTCAATGAGACATCTTAGATTATTTGGTTGTCAAGATTACGCTCATGTTCCAATTGAGAAGAGGTCTAAGTTGGAGAATAAAGCGGTTAAATGTATCTTCATCAGCTATGGTGTTAGTGTGAAGGGGTACAAGCTTTGGGATCCAGTGGCCCAAAAGGTTCTCTATATCAGAAGTGTGATTTTTTGAGAGATGAAACCTTCCACAGTTGAGCTACAACTAGAGAAAGAGGAGAAAACAAAAGGAGGTAGTTTAAGTTCCACTTACTTTGATGAAAGAAGAATTGTGTACTCCTATTGAACCTGGTGATGAGGAGAGTTTCAGAAGATCTGAAAGTTTTGAAGAAGAAGAACATCAACCTCAACAATCTAGGAGGTCTATTAGAGAAAGGAAACAACTTGATAGGTTTGCATATTCACCTGAAAGATTTGATTATTCGTTGTTGGATTCTAGTTGCATTTTTTCTTTGATTGCTAACATTGATGAGCCTAGGACTGTTAGAGAGGCTATGGATATGAGTGATGTAGATTCCTAGATGAATAAATGGATGAATAAATGGTTGCATAGATTGATACATGGGATCTAGTACCTTTTTCTGAAAGACGGAAACTTGTTGGATGTAAATGGGTGTTCAAGAGAAAATTTGGTCCAGATGGTAGTGTTGAGAATCATAAGGCATGGTTGTTCGCTAAGGGATATTTTCAGGTGGAAGGGGTTGAATATGGTAAGATTTTCTCTCCTGTTGTGAAGTTGATATCTATCTGGTTCCTATTATCACTTGCATCAGCATATGATTGAGAAGTGGAACAGATGGATGTGAAGATAACGTTCCTTGATGGTGACTTGGAGGAAGATATTTATATGTCACGGCTAGAGCATTTTGTGGTTAAAGATACAAAGAATGTATCTAGTTTACAAGTTGAAAAAGTATTTGTATGGTCTCAAGCACTCTCCTAGAATGTGGTAGTAGTTCGATACCTATGTGTTGTCATTTGTTTTTTTGAGATCTAAATATTACCATTGTGTTTATTATAAATCTAATAATGGCCGCACTCTCATAATTACATTGTACATAGATGATATGTTGTTTTTTGAGAATGGTAAAAGTTTGATTTTAGATTTGAAGTCTTAGTTGTCAGCATAGTTTGAGATGAAGGATCTAGGTGCAATGAGGTATATTCTGGGGATGGAGATTAGAAGAGACAGAGCTAACAAAAAGCTCTGGTTAAGCCAAAGCAAGTATGTGAATACTATGTTGGAGAGGTTCAACATGATAGCTCGCAGATAATTAGTTGTTCTTGTAATGTAGGGGACAAAGCTTTCTATGGAGGATTGTCCAAAATCTCCTACTGAGATGGAGGACATGACTAGAGTACCATATGTGAGTGTTGTTGGAAATCTTATGTATTGTATGGTCTATATGAGGCCAAACATTTCTCAAGCAATGGGAGTCCTTATTCGGTTTATGGCTAATCCTAGATGAGTACATTGGGATGGAGTGAAGAAAGTGTTTAGATATTTATAGGATACGTCTGAGTATTCCTTATTTTTTCATGGTTATCTTAGTGGATCTTGACACAAGTTAGTGAGTATTCATGGATATGTGGATTTAGATTGGGCAGGTGGCATTGACAACAAAAGATCCACCAGTGATTATGTGTTCACGATGTATGGTGGTGCAATCAGTTGGATGAGTAAGTGACAAGCTATAGTCACTTTGTCCATGACAAAAGCAGAGTACATGGTAACTACTCATGCTTGCAAGGAAGCCATTTGGCTTAAGCGTTTGTGTTCTGATATTGGTTTTGATGTAGGGCAGATTACTATTTATTGTGATAGTTAGAGTGCCATTTTCTTGGCAAAGAATCCTACTTTCCATGCTAGAACAAAGCACATTGATTTTGAATTTCATTTTGTTCATGATAAGGTGGAAGATGGAAAGGTGAAGTTGTAAAAGGTTGACACCCTGACGAATGTTGTAATTGCATTGACAAAGCTAGTGAGCACAAAGAAGTTCAGATGGTGTTTAGAATCTATGGGCCTCACGACCTCTAGTAGTTAAATCTTGTTACTTTCATTGGCTCTTCAAAGGTGTTTGACAAGTGGGAGAATGTTGGAAAAGGTGTCTCAACCTTTGATATTTCCATAAGAATTGATTTTTACATAATATTAAAATTTGTAGATTTTCTCACTTTGTCTTTGTGAGTTAAAACTTGCAGTTTCTATTCAGATGAGGAATCAAGTTGGAAAGTTGTTTTTACAGGTGGAATTGTGCATAATTTTGTTTTCTATTTTCGTGTTGAGTTTACATGGAATGTGAGTTTTTTAGGTGCAATTATTTTGGCAAGTGTAGATTTCGCAGTGTGGCATGTGGTGACAATTGGAAACTTACCATTGTGTATCTGCAATGTTTTTGGCACTTTCCATGTTGCACATTCAGCCTGTGGCAGTTGTTTTAGAAATATCTAATTTATGCATTGTAAGCTCTTATATATTGAGCACTTGTATTTTGGAGCGGTATGTTGTTGTTTTGTTGAAGTACCATTATGCTGCCAAAATTACTCTAGAATTGTGAATAAGTGTGAAGACTCCTAGAAGAGCATAGCTTTGCAATTATATTGTAACTGTTTAATTATTGCTGAATAATATAATTGGGTTGTGCTTTAGAGTGTGGGGTTTTTCTCCCGAAAGGGTTTTCCCCACGTAAAATTTTGTGTTATGATTTCTTTGTTTATCTGTTTATGATATGCATGTGCATCTAAATTTGTATCAGTTAAAGGTGTTTAAATTTTTTTTTGCAACTCTCTCCTGCTTAGATTAGTGTAGGAAGTTACTTCCACTTACCCAGCTTCCTTTCAACCAGGATTCAAGACACTCATATATATTGTTATTGGCATGTCATGAAATTAACGTAAGATGTTAGTAATTAGTTATGTAACTGTTTTGAACTTATGATCCAATAAATATTTCACTTTTGATACAAGTACATATGACATGTATCAGATCTTATATTGCAGGGCACATGGAGAAATCAGCCCTAATTTGTGAACCTATGGGATGCCACCAAAACCTCTTAAATACTTAGCTCTAAATATGATTTGTCTCTTTTGTATGTATGATTAAGTTATCTTAGCTATCCTTTTTCATTTTCACGTACGGAAAAGTGCACAGAGACATCTTCTGACAAGTGTTGCGCTAAAATCATTAAGCTTCCATAGAAGGATTTCTCCCTAAACACAAATTCTTAGTTATGTAGCACTCATAAGCTTTAAATTCTTAGTTATGTAACACCCATAACCTTTCAAGAATGACTTACAACATCTGTAGTTCGTCCAATTCTCCAATGTATTCAGGAATTTGTCCAGAGATATTATTGTTTCTTAAAAATCTGTCAAGATTAGTCAAGAGCATTGTAGAATAAGTGAAATAAGTAAAATAAAAATAAAATTTAGAAACAAATTAACATCAAACATCTAAGCTTCATGACCATATTTCCCTACACATTAAAAAACACTTTATCTTATTACTCACAAAGTTTTGAGATTCTTCAGGTTTGGTAGGATTGGAAGGGATGTGCCACCATAAGGTAAATCACATATGATGCTGTTTAATCAGATTGAAAACATACCATCCAAGATAAAGATGTTAAATACAGATGCACTAAAAATAAAACATTTCTCAAAAATAGTAAATATGTATGAAAAAGCAACTAGCAAAATTAGAATGATAGGAAAATAACTATTTTCGCTTGTGATTCTTATTCAGTCACATCCAAAAAGTAATTTTTGCATTCAAACTTGAGTAGGTGAAATGAAAGGGTGCTTATGCTTACAGGATAGTCAATTTAGTCAAATTTGATAGGGTTGAAGGAATTGGCCCTTCGAAAGAAGTGCCTTCCAATTTCCTGCAATTAGAAACGCATTATGCACATGGAAAAAGGAAAAAGAAACATGTTTTTATACAATTAAAACCAAATACAAGCAATAGTTGAAGAATCAACAATCTCACAATTCCTCAAGTTGGGTCCAGTTTCCAATAAGACCTGGAAGTTTTCCTGTGAAGTTGTTGCTAGATGCCTGACTGCACAAAAAAAACTATTTTTGCAGACATGAGTGATGTTGTAAGCAAATTTGACAACTTCAGAACTTGAATACAACAGAGTATATAAGTTAAGCTACTCACAATACTTTCAACTTCTTTAAATTGGAAAATGTTATAGGTATTGTTCCACTGATTTGATTGCTTCGTACAGAGCTGCCATGGAAAGGTAACTTATCATTTCATCATCTATATATGGCACTGTATCGATTATTGGCTCTTAGGTGACAAAAATTCTATGAAATAGATATCAAGGATGTAATCATCAACAATCCACATTACTTTAGATGGCATCTGATCCAACCATATATATCCGCTAAGGCTCTGTTACCACAATCTCCACAGGACTAATTGTATTGTCCACACTTCAATTTTATACACAGATTAAGATATTCAGAAATATTAAATTTAATAAGGCAGTTTGAGAAGGGATGCAGCTGTGAGTAGCCACTACAGGACAAGGAAGATTTACTTTTTAACCACTACTGATTGTTGTAGCTGCCAAAGGAGATTAGAAGTGTTGAATTAGAAAAAAATCAAATCAACTATAAAGACAAATGAAATGTTAATCGCCGACATTATCCTAGCATAAGAAAACAAAAGGAAATTGCAACGGGAAAAAAATTGGCTCGAATAAAAGAATTGATATTATTAAATGAAATAATAATTAAAAATCAAAAGGCATGTGAAGAAAGGTATTTAAGAGAGACCAAGAAAGGAGAAGGAGCATCATTGAGAAACATTTTTATTATCTAATTTCTATTCCTTTCAGAGCATAGAATTACAGTTCAATTAACCTAAGGACAAAACCCCTCTAGGTTTGGAATTGAAGGAAAACCCACAATTCTTAAAATGATTTCACATGAACATCACCATTTTACAAATTCAATTAACTATAAAAAATATTAATTGGAATAAGTAGAGTATCCTACAAATAATCATTCTATAAAAAATATAAAAATAAATTTGATTAGATATTATAAAATATTTCTTTACAGATATAAAAAAAACACAATATTACAATGGTATTAGTGTAGGATATTGTTACCCTGTGAAATTTTTTTCCTATGCATGTCAAGTCACAAAACCAATAGGTATCAACTAAGGGAGCTTAGAAAAAATCAACATCAATTTCCCAAGAAGAAAGAAATAGAAACTCTTTCGGAATTTGAAGGAGAAAAGGTAGATATGGAAAGACAAAAGAAAACTTTGAAAGATCCTAAAGATAGGTTTGAAAGAATGACCTTATGATGGATATGATGGGGCGGATGTTATATATGATGCATAACAACCAAAAAACACTAAATAATTCCAACAAGAAAATAGTGAAGAATATTGTTTTGAAGCCAATAATAGTATTAATAAGCAAAAAAGTCCCTCGCATAGAACCAAGGTGGGGTTTGTGGATAGGCCTCTTTGTCCTACTTTCATTCAAAGGAAATAAGATGTTCCTATGAGGGAAGCTCAAAGGCCAATGTAAGATGATATTCACATCATGTATGCAAAATATAAATATCTCCCTTCAAAAATTTAAGAATCAATGGCTCTTACTAATTACATAACTATGAAAATAAACAATAATGTACCAAGAGTTGAACCCCAATATCAACCAAGGCAATATGACCATCAATAAGTTTTAGGGAAGCTAACACTATTTGAATTTGGTGGTTCAAATATGTGTACTTCTTGTGCATGGGTACAAAAGTTAGACATATAGCTATTGTTGAACTTATGCTAGAGGATGGTGCTATCAAATTCACCACCTTACACTTGGAAGGAAAAGCACATGAATAGTGTTACCATGGGTTGGTTACCCAAGGTCATAGTTTGATTGATACATATGATGAGTTTTGGAAAAGGTTGATTGAAAGGCTTGAAAGAAAGGGTCGTAAAGTTAATTTTAGAGAGTTGAAACAATTCAAGTCATAGAAACTAGTAGAGAAATATGTGTTGGAATTCTAAAAATTATAAGTAATGGTACTTTATGTTACTGAAAGAAAATTAATTTTCCTTTTTATTAAAAGGTTAATCAAACGTCTTAGGGGTTTGATTAAGGAATTTGACCTGGCATTGACCCTTCAAAAGGCTATCAAAAGAGGTTTGAATTTTGAAACATTTGTGGAAAATAATAAGTTCTATTAGAAAACAACTCCTATATGATAGAATAAAAAATAGTTAAAAAAAGGGTTTCCTTAAGACAAAACATTACCACAAAAGATCAATTTGATGAAGTGATAAAAAATGAACTCCATCAGAACAAACTATGTTTCCATTGTAGGAAAATAATGGGAACCTAGACATCAATGCTTGGGAAAAAGTCAAATACATTACATAGAAGAACTTTTTGGTGAAGATTCAAGGAGGAAGAACTAAAGCCAAAAATTGAAGAACGTGAACCTAAATCAAAGATAAAAGAGGAAGATAAACATACAAAGGGCACACTTGCGACATTGCTGAGTGCTCCTAAATATCATCCTTTCAAAGTATGGGGAGTTTTACAAGGACATAGAGTTACAATTCAAATTTACAATTGATCAACACACAATTTCATTGATGAATGGTTGGTTGTTAGAAGATTGCAAAAAAATAAATAGTGGTTAACAATTTTAGCATTCCATGTACCAAGAGAATTTAACAATCGAATATTGCTCTTGGTAGACAAAATATGTGAGATGAATTCTATGTGGTGGGAATAGGATAAGCCTATGTGGTTTTAGGAGTGAAATGGCTAAACTCATAGATTTTACTTAGAGTTATTAGACTATAGAGCCAAGGTTCAAATCAAAAGGGAAAAAAGTAGTGCTACAAGGTTTGATAAATGGAGCTCGTAGAGTTGCATCACTAAAAAGAATGGAGAGGTGTTTAGGAGTGGAAAATTAGTGTGGACAACACAATGTTTAGTAACCTCTACAACTATTTCAAGAGAGCTTATCGTGTGGAAATACAAAAACTCTTGGACAAGCATAGCATGGTCTTCAAGGAAATTCCTTGATGAAGGGTCAATCTCAGCTCTAATACCACTGATGAAGGGTGCTCCCCTAACAAACCAGAAAAACTCACTAGCTCAACATACGTTTGCACAACAAAATGAAAGAGAAAAGAAAAGATTATGTTTATTAATGAAAGATAAAAATATAGTATTACATTGCCATCATATGGGTTATCTTATTATAATCATCTACCAAAATTACAAATCAAAGCATTCACTCTCAGCTCTACCATCACCAACCAGTAACTAACTTTAGTCTAGCTTTCTACTGGCTAACCAACTCCCCTCCTCTTCATTCTTCCTAATGGGATTATATCCTTTTCTCTAGCAAGAAATTTTCTTTCACTGTGACCATATCGATCATCTAGGGTTTCATCCATTTTCTCCTAGATCATATCTTCATTTAATTCCTTCACCTATTTTACCTTAGTACCACTACTTCCTCCAATCACCAATCAAAATGGTTTTCTTGTTGTCTATTTTGTCGTCACTAGCACGCCATTGGTCACCATTTTCATGCCTTAGTCATCTCTCTTCAAACCACCAACAATGCTACAACTTATCAAACTGAGACAATTGCATGTCACACTGATTTTGATCCCTCTCGTCGATCATCATCCTTATCATCATTCGCAATTCACAACAACGATGTGAATTGACTTGTCATCCAATCATATTTCGCCATCCGTCCATCCACGTCATCGCCACTTCCTCATTGTCAATCATTCACTGCAATACCACCAACACCACTCTACCACAGTCATTCCAAATTACCATTGTGGTGCTCACGGTTACTGCTATACCGCAAACTTCATAATTGAACCATCGCGAGGTTGTGATTTCTAGCCTGCCATACCACAACCTCCTTCAAAGTATTTTGTGGGCCAGTGGGTTACTGCCACCTGCTATCCATATCCTCCTGGTTCCACTTATCACCCTATCGAACGGACTCCTAAGAATGTCTCACCAAGTTTCCATTGTCTCTCTAATGAAAGAAATATCGAGATGTTGAAGAGACTTGTATCTCTATCTTGCCAAAAATAATGTCTCACCAATATGAGTGAACACTACCACCTTGTCATAGTATCAAAGGGACTTAATAATTTTTCCTGTCGATGCTTAGATGTCAACCCGATGAAGACCTTAGACCATTGCAAACTCATTTTACTACCATGTCACCTATTGCTATTGTCATGTCAAAGGGACCTTAAACCAAGTTCCTTTAGAATCTTCAGGTCACATCGATAGTCTATTGAACAATTCCATATGAAGCCAAAGTCTTAACACCATAGCTCAATTCTCGAACTCTTGTTGATCGCCATATTTAGCTAGCTAATAGCTGAAGCCAATTCAACCCTTATTGAAAAGAAATAACAAAAAAAAAAAATTGGCAATGCAAGATTGCTCTTCGTCCTAGATTCTCTTGCACCAAACATTAGGGGTAGGAAGAATTTTGTGAATATGGATTCATAAAATGGGGTTGAGTGGTAGTACCACTCTTTTAGATTGCAAGCAATCCTCAACCAACCCCATTGCTAAAACTAGTACCTTCAATTGCTTCTTCTTTCTGCTCTTCCAACACTTAGATGGAACAAGCAATCTCCTCCTCTAAAAACTCTATTCTTTACTCCTCTTCCTTGATGTGGAATCAATTCCACCATAATCCGACTACCTCCTCCAAATTTATCTCCCATTCAGCTCTAATCTTGTGGGATTCAACCCACCACAGTCTGTCCACCTCCACCAATTTGCACCTTCACTTGAATTTGCAACACCATGCAAATTCTTCTTTGCATACCAATCATCCCTAACAAGCGCTAACTGATCCATCTCATATGCATTCACTAACTCATCCACCTCAACATGAAAAACATGACCCATTACCTTCTTCTTTGGTAATGTTACATCCACTTGTTCATCATCACCCTCAGGTGCAACACTATACTCCTTTTTGTATGCCTTCTAAAAGACATTTTCTAGCTACAATGACTTCCTCCTTTCCTATATCTCCAAAAAAGTAGTTTTCAACTGCAAATTCAATGTTAGTATCACAATCAAAATACTCATATGTTCCATCTCTCTCCTTATCATTGTCATTAACACAATAAAAATATTCTTCCCCTTCATCCTACAATAAACTGTCATCCATACATATCTCTTTATCACATGAGAAATCTAATGCAAACAAAAGTTCACAAAGAATTTTCTCACCTTCTTCCTTACTTATGACTATAGTGCTTTCATCCACAAATACACTCATTGCTACAACTTCTTCTACACTACTATTATCATACTTAAACAAATCTAAACTTTCACAGGAATCAAAATTTTCTATGCATTCACAAGATGCAAGTTTTATCTTTTCCTCAACTGCTTCAGCTTTGGTGTCCTCTTCTTCAAGGTCCTTCTCTGTTCTCCATTCTTTTGTGGTTACTACCACCTTTTGATCTTCATCCTTCATGTCTTCCAATAGACATCCTTCAACTTCAAGTTTTGATTCCTCAACCTGTTCATCCTCTTCCTCGGTGTCACATGCATAACACTCTACTGCAACCTCTTTCTTTCCTACAGTCGAAACACCATTAGAAAGATAAAATTTATCTTCAGCTTTTGTCTTCTTTTGTTTTCACCCTCTAATCTTGTCCTCCAATTCATTTAATTTCTACTTCAAATTTATCAATTCACTTTCTCGAAATCTCTTTATGATTTCCTCTAGTCTAGGAATCCTTAGGATCCATCTAATGACAATACCCTTTCCCCTTTCCATTTTTGAGGCCTCTCAAAGCTATAATAACACAAATCCTCAAACCTCATGTTACTTTTAGAGACTCACAAATCCCTCTGCAGTTACAAGGAATCCTTGCAACAATATCTCAATCACACACAACTATCCTCTACCCACCTTCTCTCAATGGAGGAACTTTACACCTTCTACCCAACTTTATCTCTGTTGGAGGATAGTAGTTACAAACCCTTTTTCATGCATGTAATGAATATAATTTCTCATGCAGAAGCACCTTAGGTTTAGTAGGTTTGTTAGGAGTGCAATTTTTCATTTTTGTTTTCTTGTGATGGTTTCATATAGCAAGGTCTAGGAAGACCATTTCATGTATTTTGGGGTCCAATTAGAGGTCTTAGTCATTGGTTGGTGTCAAAATGCAAGAACATGCAAAATCTTGTGAAGTTGCTAAATGTGATATGCAACTTTTGGTCTTCTTTTTGTAAAAAGGAAAATGTAACGTTAGAATGTGAATTCTAAAAGTTGGTAACTAATGGGACAAGTTGGAAAATGTTTAATAAGCCTTTTTCCATTGATCTTGAGGGTTGTTGATTGAATTTTTGAAGTTTGAAGCAATAAACATCTCGGTTTTCTTCAACTTTAATGTGTTCTCTCCTATTCTTTTGATTGATACAGTGTCGTATAGATTCATTATGGATTGAGAATGATTGGATGTGAAAGGGTGTTGAATCTAATTTCTTCTACAACTAGTTTCAATTAATTTCATCAAGTTTCAAGAAAGTTATTTCTATTTCTTTCCAAACTGTATGAAATGCAAGTTTAGGGTAACAGTGAGCACAATAAAATAATTTTCTCCCCATTCCACCAGTGAAAAAATCATGAAACTCAGTGGAATTGATGAAGATCAAGGAGGAAAACTGATTAAAATCACAATTCAAAGGGTTTCAAACAACTTTCCCTTCCTCAAAACCCCAATACAAAAACTTTTCACAATTCTTCCACAAGCTCCTTGTAGCATATCAAAAAGATACTTCCATTCATATCTCTCAAAATAAACCTCAAACCCATCAAAAAAATTGGCATTTTACATACCCATTTGGACACACTTCAACATATCTCAAAAACACACACCTTTATTTTGGAACATCAGCCTAAAAAAAGGATTGGTACATTGAACAGGGCTCCAATTAGCCCACTTTTCCAAAGCATCACCCACTTAAACTCTCATACAACCCAAAATTCCTATGGAAAGTCCCTTATCAGCCCACAAAACATTAGAATCCACAATTTTTAACTAGATAAATGCCCTCTAATTGAACAAACCATAAAACCATCATTTTTGACAAGTTTTAAGGAGGTTTATTGAAAATCCACCTTCCCAACTTCTTTACACATTATCAATGCATCAAACATGCTCCAATAGGTCTTCCTATGCTTAAGAAACCTTCAAAATTCACTTCCCCTCTAGTTTTCTACAATTACCGACCCTTAACCACCAACTTTCACCAAAAACACATAAATTTGACAACTAGGGCATCATGCCAAAGCCCTCAAATAGTCTCCCCTACTCTTAGAAACCACATAAACATGTAAATATATCCTAGATCACCCATTCCACTAAGTTATATACAAACCCAATGGTGGAATGGGTTCTTTTTACATTTTAAGTACTACTCTCAAACCCTTAGGATAGGCTTTTTAGACCCATTTCAATAAAAGGCTTATAAAATGCTTAAATATTTGTAGAATTTGATCAACCCACAACCAAAATGAATTAGATTCTCTACCCTACTAATTCCAAATCAATTCATAGAAAATGGAGCATGTATGGAACCGTACAGTTCCTGAGAACAACATAATTCACTGAAAATAACACAAAAACATATTTTTATTTGTTTTCTTCCACATGAACATCAGAGAGCTGCCTCGAATTGTGAGAGGCCTTTTAAATATCAAAAAATCAAAACTAACCATCCTAACCAACCTCAAGTTCCATTTGAACTTCTAATGACTGTTGGTCTTCTTAAACTTGCATTTTTGCATTTTCCACTTTAACAACTTTTTTACAAGTTTTGCAATATTTGCACAATAAACCCCTAAACCAACCAAATGACTCAAGACACATTATGAATGGTCTATTATGACCTTATTTAAATGAAAAAACTCAAAACACTCCTAAAACCTATAAAATAATTCACTTGACCACATTTGCACAAAATGACCTTGGTGCCCCTACACTAGGAATGGCAGGTCTAGGTGTGCTCTTTGATATTCCAAACTTGTAGAACTTAAGGTGTAAGCTCGCATGTGCTAGAGAGGTTTGAAGGTATATTATCTTCATGTAACAGACCTAGGAGTTCATGAAAAAGTTGTGTTTTGTATTGGAAGAGTTAGGTATGGGTGGGTTGGTGGATGGATCATGTTGATAGACTTGTGAGGACCCTGTTAGAGCCAAGGAGAGGTTAAGAAGCCTTTTGGAGATCTCTTTTAGGTTGAGCCCTAGTGATATTGAATACCCCTACTCTGTATCACTTTCCCACAACTCACTCTCTTGTAGCTTCACCATGTCGCTCTTCACCACTCTTCTCCCACAGGTCCTAGTGCATACTCTACTCTATCAAGATCTTCTAGCTTTGATACCACTAATGAAGGAAAAATATTACCTCTGATACCATTGATGAAGGGTACTCCCCTTACCAAAAAAATTGACCAACTCAACACAGATTTGCACAACAAAATGAAAGAGCAAACAAAAGATTTTTTTTATTAATGAAAGATGACATTACAGTATTACATTGCTATCATATGGGCTATCTTATCGCATTCATATACCAAAATTGTAGATTAGACCATTCACTCATGGATTTACCCTCACCAGCCAGTAACTGACTTTAGTTTGGCTTTCTATTCGCTAACCAACTCCTCTCCTCTTCGTTCTTCCTAATGGGCTTATATCCTTTTCTCCAGCAAGAAATTTTATTTCACTATGACCATGTTGGCCACCTATGGTTTCATCCATTTTCTCATAGATTGGATCTTCATTTAATTCCTTCACCCATTTTTCCTTAGTACTGCTACTTCCTCCAATCACCAACTAGAATGGTTTCCTCATTTTCTACTGTCATCACTAGCACACCATTGATCACCATATCCACGCCTTAATTGTCCCTCTTCAAACCACTGATGATGCTACAACTTATCAAACTAAGAAAATTCCATGTCACATTGATTTTGATCCCTCTCGCTGATCACCATCCTTATCATCATTCACAATTCACAACAAACAATGCAAATTGACTTGTCGTTTAATCACATTTTTTCCATCCATCCATCCATGTCATCACCACTTCCTCATCATCAGTCATTCACCGTAATACCACTAGCATCACTCTATCGTAGTCATTCCAAATTACCATTGCAGTGCTCACAGTTACCACAATACCATAGACTTCATCACTGAATCATCATGGGGTTGTGATTTCCAGCTCGACACCGCTCTACTTTAGAATGCCTAATTTTCTCAATTCCCTTTTTTGCTAGTACCTTAAAGCACTAAATAAGGGACACTATGTACTAGAACCTTATTATTGACCTTCACACAAAATGCTGCAATAGATAAATACCTAAAAACTATTGCAACCAACTCTTTAGAAAATGTCTTTTTTTGTTGTAGAGTCACCACTTCTTTGAAAGAGGAAATGATCTTCAAGTAGCAGGGAGCTCCTTCCAAGATTAAAGTATTTCTAAGTTCTCTCCACTAGCAAAACACTAGACTTCAAGAACACAACTTGAAATGTTGCAAAAGGTTCCTTCTTCAAGTATGAAGGTCCTTGGATCATTTGGCCCAAAACTTCATATTGGAAAAGCTTAGACTCCTTCCTAATGTTTATGCCTCTATCTTCCTAAGTGGAGTCACCAAATCTGAACTAGTGGATTAGATGAGGTAGAGCGGATTTTCAATTGCTCACCCAAAGACTCCTTTAGTTCAACCCCAACAAAGTAATCAAATTTTTGGTGGCTCAGATGGGGAGCTTCAACTTTATAGTGATAACAAATATAACCAGAGATTCTTTGTTCTTCCCTAGTAGAATCACCAATTTGTTTGTGTTTTTTTCCCATTGAACCCTCAAAACCCTCTAAAGGAACTCTTATGCTCAAGGACTTCAAGATTAGGGGCCAACAAACAGATGGATTCAACCCTTTTCTCCCCTACACTTTAGTCTCTACAAGACCTAGGTGGGTATCCCTATATGTAAAGCAGATAATTTTCATATAGATGACAAGGGCCTATAGGGCTAGTTACAACCCTTTCTCTCATTTAAGTTCAGGTACATGAAGTAGGAAACATGAAAGAAAATTTAAACTAAGAAAGCAAGGAAAAGGTTTTTGAATATAAATTTTGTTTCTAAAGATGGGGGAGGAACACCATGCAAGACTAGTGCCTGCCTTGGGCTACAAGGTCACATGTCATGCATTTTAAGATGACAATACCAAACATATCTTGGGGTCTTCTAAATAGATGATCACCTTGTGATAACTTTACCTACACAAGCCTACTATGCAACTCTACTTATAAATCCATTTGAAAACACAATATCTTCACTATCTTCATGCAAGGATTTATATCACTCCTTGAATGAAAAGCAAACAAATAAATAGCTCAAACAACAAATAAGTTTGAAGAACCTAAAATAACCTTTCTATTAAGATTCAAAATACATTACACTTCAGAGATGGAGACAACTACATACCAACATATATTCATATATGCTATAGTTGAAAGGAAGGCAAAGTGCATAATACACCTTCCTAATACTAATCTTTAGGGGAGAGATACAAAAAAATTTCAAAAATTACAATTATAGAACGCAAAGGTTCACATACATGAATAACTTAATAGAAAAAAAAGAATGAATACCAAATTTTATGTGGGAAAACCCTCTCGAGAAAAAACTCACACACCAAAGCAAAGATCACTTGTATTACAGTAAAATGTAAATTACATACAAGTTCATAGAGCTATGCTCTTTCAAGGGTCAATTCATAGAATCAATTTGAAACATTACATTTACACTGTTCTTCACTCACTCACCATTCCCATATTCAATCCAGTGCATTAAGACATTTATACAAAATTCTCAAGCATTGTCATTTCAACTTCCATAGCCAACTGAATAGTTATCATCTCTTCTATTTTCATCAAAATCCCATTAGAATGTCGAAGAGGCAAGAAACCATGTCTGTATAAACCCACACCATCACTCCAATATGTATGTTGTACCACCACAAGCCTCCTCATGGAGTTTCATGGGACAATGAG
Organism: Sequoia sempervirens; assembly: GCA_007258455.2. Classification (NCBI taxonomy): domain Eukaryota; kingdom Viridiplantae; phylum Streptophyta; class Pinopsida; order Cupressales; family Cupressaceae; genus Sequoia; species Sequoia sempervirens. Next base: position 63,383,687 of record VDFB02086081.1, on the reverse strand, counting down.
ATATCTCACACTACCACAAGCCATCTCTTAAACCATCGCACAATGGTGGGATGGCCCGCACACCCGCGGCCTCTCCAATCATCATTGCGGGGTGGCAAGGTAACCCCCACTCTACTGCTATTCATTTCATGGACCACTATGAGGTGGCAGTACAGCTCCACACACCCACAGATGTTGATGAAGACCACCACAGGATGGCAGCTAATATTGCTAGCCCACACCCCTCTTACCTGCACAGGTGCAGTATTGTGGTAAAGAATGAAAAACTTTGGGAAGTTTGAGCTTGAGGCAATTGAGCTAGGGTTTTAATAGTAAGTTTGAGACACACATTCTTAACATTCTCCTAATTGACTAAGAACTCACTAAACCCCTTCCAGCGTTTGATGTCACTAAATATTCTAGGCCCCAAGGCCCATCAAACTGGCACACCATTTGAACTTATCCAAAGAGTTTTCTCCCTCTGGAACAACACCTCCTTTCTCTACATGATTAGATTTACATGACTTTGCAGAAGCACTATTGCACTGCATTGCACATGCATCTAGCTTCTACAGGGTGTTAATTTGTGCACCCTTAGCCAACACCATAGAGCCTCTAGTCATTCTAAAAACACCATTTGAGAAAGAGACTTGCACATAAACATCATTAAGCTTACTTATAGAAAGAAAATTTTGAGCTAGAACTGCTATATTCATCACATCACCGATTCATTTTATTCTTCCATTAGGAAACTAAATTTTGACTCTTCCATAGTCAACAATCTCCAGGTGAGAATCATCACCCAAATACACCCTTCTACTAGCATACTTTTCATACTTTGAGAACCAACCTCTATGAGAGGCCATGTAAAAGGACGCACTTGAGTCAATCGGCCAAACATCATCAGATGCTTGAGTCACCAAGGCTGCTATGAAGGCATCTACATCGCTTTGAGAAGAATCATTTTCCAAATAACTATTTTTCTTTTTCTTCTTCTCCTCTTTGCAGTCTTTCCGGATGTGTCCATTTTTCCCATAGTTCCAACATTTCACCTTGGAATTTTTACTAGGAGACTTTGATCTCCCCTTTGACTTGGATTTAGACTTCTTGTCTTTCAAGTCTTACCTTTCTCCTTTGATATTCCTCGAACAGCAAGGGCCTCCTTGGCCATCTCAGAAGATTTCCTTCACATTTATTTTGACAATAGAGAAGAAACCACATCTTCCATCTTGAAAGTGGTTGTTGTACTCCAAATAGCCATTACTAGGTGATCCCATGTGTTAGGCAATGAACACAATAGGAACATGAAATGATCCTTGTCATCTATCTTCACACCAATAGACCCCAACTGATAAATGATCATGTTAAATACATTCAAATGATCTGCAACATATGCTTCTTCCTCCATCTTCAAAGAATACAACTTCTTCCTCAAAAATAACTTATTTACTAGAGATTTCCCTTGATAAATGTCACCAAGCTTCTTCCATAAAAGTTTCACTATCTTCTCTTCATGGATGTTCAAGAGAACTAAATCGACCAAGCACGGTCTAATCAAACCCTTGGATTTCTAGTCCATTGCATCACAGTCATCTTGCAAGGTTGTTGACGGTTTGTTAGAGGATACTACATCCCATAACTCTTAGTCTACAAGAAAGGCTTCCATTTTGAGTTTCCACAACTCAAAATTTCCACCATTTACCTTCTCAATCTCTATTCTTCTAGATGTGATCGCCATCTTAAAGATGCAATAAGTTATAAACCAGATTTCTCTGTAAAACTCCCATTGAACATGATCAGCACAAAAAATTTGGCCAAGCTAGGATGCCAATTGAAAGGAAAGCAAAGTGCAAAATACACCTTCTTAATACTAATCTTCAAGAGAGAGAAACAATTTTTTTTTAAACTTACAATTACAAAAAATAAAGATGCACATACACAAATAACATAATAGATAGTAGAGAACAAATACCATATTTTATGTGGGAAAAAAAACCTCTTACCTCATGCCTTGTAGAGCCTAAATTTTAGGGGGAAAAAGTGTTAATATAGAAAAGATCTTCAGCTTTCAACAATATTTTGTACATAGCATCCACCTTACTAATACATAGAACTCTCCAAGAGAGAAATGACCTCAAAAACTTTACAAAATCATCAAAACTTTCCTTTACAGTTGAGGCATAACTCAAAAAATCAACCAACCAAAAACCCTAACACAACTAGGGTTTATCCAATGTTACAAAATATTTGTGCATTTAGGAAATAGGTTTCCGCCCTTCGTGAAAGGGAGGGAGAGCATCATCAGAGAGAAGGGAATAGATACAAGGAATAGAATAGGTTGTCACCATTTTAAGTCTATTATAGTTGCCTAATGTTAGCCTAGTCGTTTTGGGGTAGTGACGTCCTCAAGGTTGAACTTTAGTTGTTTCACGATTGAGACAACTTTATGTCGAATATGTCACTTCTCATGTCATGACGATGTTATGTTGTCACCTCATTTGCATAATTGGGTGTTCATTTTTGTCTATATTCTTGATAATAGTTTGAATTGGCTTAATAATTCAAGGAACTAATATTATAACCTAATTCCTTGCAAAAGGAAGTCTTTTTAATGATCATCCTTGGGTTCATTTTAAGGAGTGAATATTCCCAAGTGACGACAATAGATCATCGCCGTCGATCGTGGAAGATTGTGTTACAAACCCTAAATTTTGGAACGATTTGTCATTCATATGTGTTGTATTTGGTGATACTTTTAACGACTAAGCCCGTCATTGAGTCCACTATTTTAACAAAGCTCCTTTTATGGAGGGACATGATATATCTTTATGTTTGCTCAACTCAATTGAGAAGCTTATTGATTATTGAGATGACATTGATATGCCTATCCATATAAGTTTTTCATTCTAAATAACAAAAGGGATTTTTTTTAGCCTCGACCAAGAAGGTGAACATGGATAAAAGTCTAAATTCAAAGATTATTAAAAATCATGTTTAGATCGCGGGCATCTCATTAAGATAGCACGGGTTCAAACTTTGTGTTTGGGCATTCTTCGCTTGGGACGTGGCTCCCTACACATAAGCCAAAATTTGAACTGACTTCAAGACTCTAACCACTTTTGGAACTAACTTCTTTCTTTCTTTCTTTCGCTAACTACCTTGATGGTGATTTCTATAACGGATTCTTGGTAGGAAGAGTGGAATTTTTATAGGAAATTAGCTACCATCCCATGCAGGATTATTATCTTGCATCGCATGATGAATCAAGGGGGGGGTTTTGAGGAAGCTTAGCCGAAGGAAAAGGCATGAAGCTAGTTTTGTGAATGAGAAATATTGAGAGCCGTCACAGAAGAGGGAGTTAGTTCCTCGAAAGGAAATAATCTAATCATTGTAGAAGGGTGGTCGCAAGCAAGAAGGAAAGGAATTTCACGACACGGGAGGCTTAGGAGAGCACAATGGAAAGAGGAATCCTTCAATAAAAATATATTGCATAAATTACGAGCAGGACAAAAAGAGATGAGGAGCATCTCAAATAAAGAACATATCCTAAAGTTAGGCACATGAGTTCGCCGAGATTATAAGCTAAGTGATTTCTATTTATTTTTCCTTATTTTTGCTTACAAAATACTTCGCTGGAATCTTCAAAATGTTCCTGTAACAATGATGATGAAAAGAATAGATGTTTCTTTTGCATGTATATCATACTATGATTGTTGCAAGGATAGGAAGTGGATATTTCTGTATATTTAAATATATACGAACCACCCAAAACCAAATAGGTTGTATGTATATTATCATTGATGGTAGGCCTTGAAAAGTTTGCAAACTTCACTATTGTGCAAGATAATCCATGGGTTGTGGAGCAGAAATCTTTTAGAGAGCTATATCATCATTTCGAATAGTGGCAAGAGAAACGAAGCAATTGGATAGTAACCTCGACTTGATGGAAAACTTAGAACTGTGTTTTTATAAAATAAAATGATTTAGTGTTGAGTCCTCGGGACATTGAGAAAGAGGCCAAATTTCACTTTGTTGTCTCTTGTTGTGCACGTAAGTATGTGAGAGCACTGAACCAAGTAGTAATCTCACACAAATTTTACGCCTCGTAAATACTTCCCAATAGAATACAACAACGATTGGATGGATACCCTACTATTGAGGAAAATAGGCTAGGACCGAGACTTGTTAAATAAAATACAATATACCTTCTTCTTACTAAAGGTTCTTACCTTAATCTTTCAATCTAAACATGTAGTAAACTGAGAATTGAAGTTCTCTTTCCCAAAATATTGGTAAGATTCTAATAAGAATTAAGTGCTGGATTATATGCTACAAGTGTAGTCTACTCCTATAAGGGTGGATCATGTGATAGGATGCTTTGGAAGTTACATGCTTTACCTCTAAGGATCCTTAAGGACTATCTAAGATACTAGTATATCTTATCCATTGGCTTCAGCTAGACAATCTAGTTAAGATTAAGTTATTGCTCTAATTATATTATGAGAGCATTGAGGAAATGTCTATATTATGGGAAGAAATGGATTCTCATTGGGAGCTAGGGTTATCATGTGAATGATCCTAAGCCAAACCTATGGTATTAAGTGTGTTCATAGAGAAGAAAACCATTTGACCTTTTTATAAGCATCTTTCTTCTTGTGTTAAACCCTCACGAGGATGGTTAAGCTTGGAGACATATTCAACTTCTCCTTTGTTCCAAGATTGGGACTTTTAACTAGCTCAAGGGTATAGACATACTTTGAGATGGAAAGAATGGATTTAATTATATAAGAACTATAGAACTTATCTTAGTGCTATGTGCACAAGGGAATTTCATTATTCCAATACTCGACATCAATGTTGTAACCAACTACGAGAAGGGGATATTGGGAGATTGAAACTCAACCGCATGACTATTTTACTTATGATTGCCATTATAGGTATATTTGAAATTCTCATATAAAGAATGATAGTCATATGAGTTTATAACCTATCCTTATTCAAATGTGAGTAACCCTGAGTTGACAAGGAAGTTGGGAGATATTTATTATCTCTTACAAATCGAACCTATTAAGGTTGAAGGATTGAACTTAGTCAAAGTACTAGCTATGAGAAGTAATGACACTCATTAAGATATCGGATATCATGCTTATTCATGTTAAATGAAATGTGAATTGTGAAATGCTAAGTTGTCTGGGTGGACTAGAAGTAATTACTCTTATGTTTTGCTTCACTATTGCTATTATCTTTGGAAAACAAGAATGTTTGAAATTTCCATGTGTTGGGTTAGAGAAGCTAAACCCTAGTATTGAACAAGCAGGATATAGGAAATATGTAACGCTTATGTCAAATATGACATTGTGTATATGTTTGTATATTGATTGACAATGAAAGGTCGATAAACCATAGAACAAGGCAAGAAGTCTTTATAATACCTTGAGAGATTCTACGATAATGTCAAAACTTGATTTAACACATCAAGATGTTGGGTATTGAATCTTTGGAAGTAAATGAAAGGATGTCATAAACCCTAGATATTGCAAGAATGCAATAAGGGACTTTTGAAAAGGTTTGAAATATCTAAATCTTTACATTACATGTTTAGAATGAGTTATGATTAATTCTAAGTCAGATTGACTAGAATGGTTTTTCTATACAGACTATTTGATCCTAGAATACCAAATAAAGTAAGTAAAACTATAGGATAAGATAGTTTCTAAGACGAGTCAGAGGTGTGTGTCTAGATGGATCGACCAATTAGAATGATCATACTTAGCTAGAAGGGATCTAGAGTTGTATGGTCGATTGAGTTTTGCAGGACACATCACTAGGACTCAGATGGTGAAACTTGACAATTCCTTATATCTATATCCTTCGTGAAGGGCCGGGGCACTTCTAGTTAGGAAGTGTGCGGGGGACCACTTGAGTCCGCGGTTGGAAGAAAAGCACTAGGATGATGCTCTCCCTCTGTAGCAGAAGACTCACTAAGTCTCATGAAGTTCGACATCAACATTCCAGAAGCAGTGAACTCCTTGTTCTAGCTTACGACAGTCAAAACTTATGAGGTAAAACTATTATTTTTGCTAAGTGTATCTTATGTGATATGAATGTAAGGAATTATCTTGATTCTAGTTATGTTTACATGTGAATTCAAGTTTGAATATTATTTGGAAAAGTTATATTTAATTCTTGTGCATTTGCAAATGAATAAAAAAAAATTCTCTCTCATGTTTACTAAATTTGTTTACCTTCTAGTAAATTCTTGAGATTACTTGAGTATTAAGTGGATGGATGTTACATATGGTATCAAAGCTAGCCAGGTTCAACACATGGACCTATGAGCTCATTACGAGAAAACTTGTTAAACATTAGTAGATTGGCTAAGGCTAAAATTGGTTGATGCCAAAATGGCATAAGGAAAAACCAAGGAAACTGTATGGAAGACTATCTCCCTAGCATTTACCCAAGTCAATGGCTTAGCGAAGGCCATCTGAGGAGTTGAAACTCCAAGAGAAAAACCATTATGTTAAGATTATGTATCAAAAAGACTTTGAAACTTTGACTTGAAAGGTTAAACCTTGGTTAGTTACTAATCAGACTAAGAGCTCGGGTAGAGCAGTGTCTGTATGAATTTAAGATTAAGCTTCTTTATCAATAATTGAAGGATGGGAAGATCTGAGAGTAATCAACATGGTGCAGGAGCATCTGATTGTTGGAAATCCTTGAAACTATATCAACGACACCTAGATAAGATGGGATGTAGTCTAAGTTCTAAATGGCTTGGAATGAGCCAAGTGGAATAGAGTTTTATTGTGAAATGAAGAAATTAAGTTTTTGTTCCAATTGTAATCCTTGTACAAAAGATCTTATGATATCATCTGAGAGATGAATGATAGATGCTCTAAGAGATAGGGGTGAATTTTATATATAAATATATATATTTATTTGCAAAATGATTGAGCATAATGAAAGTCTTAAGGGACTTATTTGTTGATGTGCTTGTAACACAATCTCTAAATCATTGTAAGCTTTTAGAAAATCTGAATACCGTGCAACAATCTACTCCCTTGTAGTGACTTAGTTAAGTCACGTAGTGCATTAATAGTGTTCTTTTGGATTGTGACACTCCTTTGGATTTTTGGTAAAATTCCTATTTAAAACTGGCAAGGATTGCCATTGTTTTATTCTTTATTTTGAAACGGTCTAGCCACCAAATTTTGAAGATTGTTTATTTATGACTAGTTGGTCAAGATTTGATTTATTGTTGGAAAAGAGCTCATTCTTTGATTTATTGTTGAATTAAAACTGTTTATAATTTGATATTGAGTTGAGTTTCGTAGTGGCTATACTAGAACTTTTTGGTTGTTCATTGTGTTTGATGTAATGTTCTTCTCCATCATGTCCTGGATGGGCCTCTGATGGTTTGTGTAAGGGAGTAAATTGTAAAATGCACCAGGTATGTCCGGATGGAAAGATCGAGACTGACCCCGGAGATCTGAAAGATCCGAGGATCTGATTTTGAACCTGGGATGTCCGGTCTTATCCTGAGTTCGGGATCCGATATCCGGAGAAAACATGACGACCTGATCTGATCTGACAGATCGAAACGATCTGATCTGAAATGATCGAGTGATCTGATCGATCGATCCTGATCGATCTGATCCTGACTGATGAAGGAAAATAGGCAGGTGATGCTTTCCCTCTTTTTAGTGGCATGTCGAGTCTTGGAGGATAGTTGAATTAGAGAAGGGATCATTATCCTTTCTCTAGTATTTACTTATCAACTTGTTTAATTGATGCATGAAATACTAAAATTGGTACTAAATGAATAACCTTTTTAGCAAGAAAAGTGAAGATTGATGTTACTCCTTGTATCTTACTTCATGAATAGTGACTTATTTAATGTTGTTAACCTTTGGTACCATTCTCTTGGTAAGCCGATGTAAGTGTAGTTGATTTCTACAAGTAGAAAGACTATCCTTCTATTTTGGAGTGTGTGGCAGCAATTTCTATAATTCTGCTATTAGGATGACTCCATTTGAAACATTGGATAGAAAATATGTCAAACTCCTAGAAGATAGGATTAGCATTAGTCCAAAATTTTTGTTAGAAATGGATAAACAAATCAAACCAATCAAAAAGATTGGTGGAAGCTAATGTTAGATAGAAAAGTTATGTAAATGCCAATCGTGCACTAACACAATTCTTGGCTAGAGAAGGAAAGTTTCATAAAATAAGGAATGTAAATTCCTAACCAATTCCTAGATATAAAGGACTCTTCAAAAAAAAATTGAAGTTACTAATTTGATTGTTTACATAATCATTCTATTATCAGCTATTACCAGGAGGTATAATGCTTTTTAAGAATTATATTTGGAAAGTATACAACAAATGATAATTATATTGTGAGAATGTTTTACAGGAACAGGACCAGGGAGTGGTCATGATAAAGCTTCTAAATGCAAGGTCCAATGGGACCAATATCCAGAGGGTAAATATGAAATGGAAAGTTTACCATGATCTTATATCAAGATTTTCTAAATTGTTATTGCTTTTTGCAGGATAACCAAATTTTTATCTTATTAAGGTTTCAGATGCATTGAATCATCGAGGACGATGACTCTTATGGGGGGAGGTTGCATTTAGGAAATAGGTTTCCGCCCTCCGTGAAAGGGAGGGAGAGCATCATCAAAGAGAAGGGAATAGATACAAGGAATAGAACAGGTTGTCACCATTTTAAGTCTATTCTAGTTGCCTAATGTTAGCCTAGTCGTTTTGGGGTAGTGACGTCGTCAAGGTTGAACTTTAGTTGTTTCACGATTGAGACAACTTTATGTCGAATATGTCACTTCGCATGTCGTGATGATGTTATGTTGTGACCTCATTTGCATAATTGGGTGTTCATTTTTGTCTATATTCTTGATAATAGTTTGAATTGGCTTAATAAGTCAAGGAACTAATATTATAACCTAATTCCTTGCAAAAGGAAGTCTTTTTGATGATCATCCTTGGGTTCGTTTTAAGGAGTGAATAAGCCCAAGTGACGACAATAGATCATCGCCGTCGATCGTGGAAGATTGTGTTACGAACCCTAAATTTTGGAACGATTTGTCATTCATATGTGTTGTATTTGGTGATACTTTTATCGACTAATCCCGTCGTTGAGTCCACTATTTTAACAAAGCTCCTTTTATGGAGGGGCATGATATATCGTTATGTTTGCTCAACTCAATTGAGAAGCTTATTGACTATTGAGATGACATTGATATGCCTATCCATATAAGTTTTTCCTCCTAAATAACAAAAGGGATTTTGTTTAGCCTCGACCAAGAAGGTGAACATGGAAAAAAGTCTAAATTCAAAGATTATTAAAAATCATGTTTAGATCGCGGGCATCTCACTAAGATAGCATGGGTTCAAACTTTGTGTTTGGGCATTCTTCGCTTGGGATGTGGCTCCCTACACATAAGCCAAAATTTTAATTGACTTCAAGACTCTAACCACTTTTGGAACTAACTTCTTTCTTTCTTTCTTTCGCTAACTACCTTGATGGCAGTTTCTATAATAGATTCTTGGTAGGAAGAGTGGAATTTTTACGGGAAATTAGCTACCATCCCATGTAGGATTATTATCTTGCATCGCATGATGAATCAAGGGGGGGTTTGAGGAAGCTTAGCCGAAGGAAAAGGCATGAGGCTAGTCTTGTGAATGGGAAATATTGAGAGCCGTCATAGAAGAGGGAGTTAGTTCCTCGAAAGGAAATAATCTGATCATTGTAGAAGGGTGGTCGCAAGCAAGAAGGAAAGGAATTTCATGACACAGGAGGCTCAGGAGAGCACAATGGAAAGAGGAATCCTTCAATAAAAATATATTGCATAAATTATGAGCAGGACAAGAAGAGATGAGGAGCATCTCAAATAAAGAACATATCCTAAAGTTAGGCATGAGTTCACCGAGATTATAAGCTAAGTGATTTCTATTTATTTTTCCTTATTTTTGCTTACGAAATACTTCGCTAGAATCTTCAAAATGTTCCTGTAACAATGATGATGAAAAGAATAGATGTTTCTTTTGCATGGATATCATACTATGATTGTTGCAAGGATAGGAAGTGGATATTTTTGTATGTTTAAATATATACGAACCACCCAAAACCAGATAGGTTGTACGTATATTATCCTTGATGGTAGGCCTTGAAAATTTTGCAAACTTCACTATTGTGCAAGATAATCCACGGGTTGTGGAGTAGGAATCTTTTAGAGAGCTATATCATCATTTTGAATAGTGGCAGGGGAAACGAAGCAATTGGATAGTAACCTCGACTTTAGGGAAAACTTAGAACTGTGTTTTTATAACATAAAATGATTTAGTGTTGAGTCCTCAGGACATTGAGAAAGAGGCCAAATTTCACTTTGTTGTCTCTTGTTGTGCATGTAAGTATGTGAGAGCACTGAACCAAGTAGTAATCTCACACAAATTTTACGCCTCATAAATACTTCCCAATAGAATACAACAATGATTGGATGGATACCCTACTATTGAGGAAAATAGGCTAGGACCGAGACTTGTTAAATAAAATACAATATACCTTCTTCTTACTAAAGGTTCTTACCTTAATCTTTTGATCTAAACATGTAGTAAACTGAGAATTGAAGTTCTCTTTCCCAAAATATTGGTAAGCTTCTAATAAGAATTAAGTGTTGGATTATATGCTACAAGTGTAGTCTACTCCTATAAGGGTGGATCATGTGATAGGATGCTTTGGAAGTTACATGCTTTACCTCTAAGGATCCTTAAGGACTATCTAAGATACTAGTATATCTTATCCATTGGCTTCATCTAGACAATCTAGTTAAGATTAAGTTATTGCTCTAATTATATTATGAGAGCATTGAGGAAATGTCTATATTATGGGAAGAAATGGATTCTCATTGGGAGCTAGGGTTATCATGTGAATGATCCTAAGCCAAACCTATGGTATTAAGTGTGTTCATAGAGAAGAAAACCATTTGACCTTTTTATAAGCATCTTTCTTCTTGTGTTAAACCCTCATGAGGATGGTTAAGCTTGGAGACATATTCAACTTCTCCTTTGTTCCAAGATTGGGACTTTTAACTAGCTCAAGGGTATAGACATACTTTGAGATGGAAAGTATGGATTTAATTATATAAGAAAGTCTATAGAACTTATCTTAGTGCTATGTGCACAAGGGGATTTCATTATTCCAATACTCGACATCAATGTTGTAACCAACTACGAGAAGGGGATATTGGGAGATTGAAACTCAACCGCATGACTATTTTACTTATGATTGCCATTATAGGTATATTTGAAATTCTCATATAAAGAATGATAGTCATATGATTTTATAACCTATCCTTATTCAAATGTGAGTAACCCTGAGTTGACAAGGAAGTTGGGAGATATTTATTATCTCTTACAAATCGAACCTATTAAGGTTGAAGGATTGAACTTAGTCAAAATACTAGCTATGAGAAGTAATGACACTCATTAAGATATCGGATATCATGCTTATTCATGTTAAATGAAATGTGAATTGTGAAATGCTAAGTTGTCTGGGTGGACTAGAAGTAATTACTCTTATGTTTTGCTTCACTATTGCTATTATCTTTGGAAAACAAGAATGTTTGAAATTTCCATGTGTTGGGTTAGAGAAGCTAAACCCTAGTATTGAACAAGCAGGATATAGGAAATATGTAATGCTTATGTCAAATATGACATTGTGTATATGTTTGTATATTGATTGACAATGAAAGGTCGATAAACCATAGAACAAGGCAGGGAGTCTTTATAATACCTTGAGAGATTCTACGATAATGTCAAAACTCGATTTAACACATCAAGATGTTGGGTATTGAATCTTTGGAAGTAAATGACAGGACGTCATAAACCCTAGATATTGCAAGAATGCAATAAGGGACTTTTGAAAAGGTTTGAAATATCTAAATCTTTACATTACATGTTTAGAATGAGTTATGATTAATTCTAAGTCAGATTGACTAGAATGGTTTTTCTATACAGACTAGTTGATCCTAGAATACCAAATAAAGTAAGTAAAACTATAGGATAAGATAGTTTCTAAGATGAGTTAGAGGTGTGTGTCTAGATGGAACGACCAATCAGAATGATCATACTTAGCTAGAAGGGATCTAGAGTTGTATGGTCGATTGAGTTTTGCAAGACACATCACTAGGACTTAGATGGTGAAACTTGACAATTCCTTATATCTATATCCTTCGTGAAGGGTCGGGGCACTTCCAGTTAGGAAGTGTGCAGGGGACCACTTGAGTCCGCAGTTGGAGGAAAAGCACTAGGATGATGCTCTCCCTCTGTAGCAAAACACTCACTAAGTCTCATGAAGTTCGACATCAACATTCCAGAGGCAGTGAAATCCTTGTTCTGGCTTACGACAGTCAAAACTTATGAGGTAAAACTATTCTTTTTGCTAAGTGTATCTTATGTGATATGAATGTAAGGAATTATCTTGATTCTAGTTATGTTTACATGTGAATTCAAGTTTGAATATTATTTGGAAAAGTTATACTTAATTCTTGTGCATTTGCAAATGAAAAAAAAAAAATTCTCTCTCATGTTTACTAAATTTGTTTACCTTCTAGTAAATTCTTGAGATTACTTGAGTATTAAGTGGATGGATGTTACAGAAATGACCTCAAAAACTTTACAAAATCAACAAAACTTTCCTTTACAGTTGAGGGATAACTCAAAAAATCAACCAACCAAAAACCCTAACACAACTAGGGTTTATGCAATGTTACAAAATATTTGTGCATAAAGAAAAAATATGGCTAGATCTAAAGAAGGTGACCACCATCAATGACCCTGATATCCATGCCAAGCCCCCATACAAGCAATGAAGAAAACTTAAAAAACCAATAGCAAATCATGACAAGGAATAGATATTTTAAAAAAATGACACCTGTGACACATAAAAAAGCATGTGAAACACCTCATCCCAATGAGAGTTGATGAAAATAGCATTAAAGACCATCCCTATCCTCCTAAATACCAAATCAGGGCACCTCAAAAGTCATTGCAACATTAATGGTGTTCCTATGAAAACATGTCAAATAGCGGGTAAAGAAAA